>QXEO01000628.1:1200000-1837561 GCA_007115705.1 Dactylis glomerata
ATTGCTTTTACTAAGCATATTACCAATGCTCTCATAAAAATTAGGGATGAAAAGTTGAAGCAAAAAGCCTCTGTTCCCAAGAAGTTAGAAGATGGTTGGGAACCCACCATTGATATGCATGTTAATGGTTTTGATTGCCATGCTTTATGTGATCTAGGTGCTAGTATTTCTATCATGCCTAGAAAGATTTATGACATGCTTGATTTACCACCGCTTGAAAAATGTTATTTTGATGTTCCTATTGCTGATGTTGCTAAGAAGAAACATTTGGGAAGAATTAATGATGTTCTTATTGTGGTTAACAATAACCTTGTTCCTGTTGATTTTCTTGTTATGGACGTTGAATGCCATGCTTCATGTCCTATTATTTTGGGAAGACCCTTTCTTCGAACTGTAGGTGCTATCATTGATATGAGGGAAGGCACTATCAAGTATCAATTCCCACTAAAGAAAGCTATGGAACACTTCCCTAGGAAAATAAAGAAATTACTTTTTGACTCTATTCTTAGAGCAAATTATGAGCTTGATGCTTCATCACTTGATATTACTTGATTCGCAATTTTCTGCGCCTAGCTCAAAGGCGTTAAAGAAAAGCACTCTTGGGAGATAACCCAATGTTTTCTTTTCAGTACTTTTTCTTTTATTTGAGTCTTGGAAGTCATTACTACTGTAATGACCGCTCCTTATCTTGTTTATTTCATTTTTGTGCCAAGAGAAGCCTCTAATTTGAGAGAGGTAAAGATTTGGGGATGTTGCTGTCCTGAAACTGTTTTCGGTGCTCCACCGTAAAAATTCGTGAAAATTCTATGTTTATCTTTTGGACCTGCGATTTCTTGTACATATGCCCCAGGTTATATCCAAACTTTTGTTAGTTGAACACTTTTTGATTTGAGCAACAGAAAACTCCTCAAAAATTCGACCTTTGTCAGCTGTTCAGTTTTGACAGATTTCTGCCAATATTTGTGTTTGCCACTTTATCGCTTTCTTTTGAGTTCTTTTGATCACGGAACTTTTAGAGAAGTTGCTACAGTAGTATTTGCTATATATGTGGTGGTTTTGAGTTGAAATCTGAAGCAAAAAGAGGTTGATTATATGTTATGCTTGCACTAATGTTGCTAATAGATTTGTGTTTAGTTTTGTATGAAGGAAGTTTTCAAGTGTAGGGATTGGAGAATGATGAGATGAGTTGAAGAATGGACAAAAGCTCAAGCTTGGGGATGCCCATGCATCACCCCAAGAAATATCCTAGAAGTACAAGCGTGAAAGCTTGGGGATGCCCCCGAGGCACCCCTTCTTCATCGGCAAAAATCAGGTCACCTTTCAAGACACTATATTTTTATTGCTTCATGCACTATGTGTTTTTCTTGGAGCGTCAGTTGTTTTAGTTTTCTTAGTTGGTTAGTTTGTTTGTTTGCTGCAATAAATGGTTGGACCCCAACAAATTTCTTTTGGAGGAGATGTACTCGTTTTCATTTGTAAAGAATGCTCTAGTTTTCACTCTTATTAAAAATCGAGCGTTCTTCTTTTTCTGCTACTGCTTTTGGTTTTCGTTTTCGCCTTGATTTGCGTTCAGACCTTGTCATATCTTTTCATCAAGGTGTATTTTGCCTCTGATCTTTATTGGTTTTCATCAAAAGAGGTGTTTATAAAAATTTCAAATGGTGTTGGAAAAGAGAAAAAGCTTTGTGCAAAATAGTGGTACAAGAAGGAGCTTGTGTAGACTGCGGCTTAGGATTTTTCATGTCATGCTTGATATCTTTTTGATAGTATGCTTAGTGGTTTTGCTGTAGCATGACTTGTCTCGAATAACCGAGATTGCTTAATGAGCCTTTGAAAAAATCATGCGTTGTTTTTATTGTGTGGAAGCATTATTTTGGTTTTCTCCTTGATGCTTTATTTGGGTTGACTTGGCGCATGCTCACACATGTTAGACTCTTCAAAGTCGCCAATAGCCTTCATGATCATTTAGTTTTTGACTTTTGATGCCATCTTATGCTTCTTTTAATGTCGCTTTGTCGCTTTGCATGATTATGGCCATTATTGCTCTCTTAGTTGGTCGCTCCCAGTCTTTTGCTAGCCCTCGCCTTATATTGAGTATGAGCTCTACTCGTGCATCCAACTCCTAAAAGCCAAAGTTTTCCAAAGTGTCCACCATACATACCTACTAGCAATTTGCTATTCCAAGTAAATTTGACTTGCTTTTATTTTCTCTTCAAATTAAACTCTTACCAGTGTTATGCGAAATTCGGTCAGTAAAGCTCTCACGAACCGGAAGGCACACTTTACTTTTTCCTGTTCTTAAAAATTTGACATTGTGGTCTCTTATGTTGAGTTGTTATTCTTGCAAGTTGTAAGTTGGATTCTAGCCCATCCATGCTGTCATGGGGCAAGCTTTCAACATTGCACTTCTTATTTGAGTTGATATCGTGATCTTTTGTTTATGGATGCCCGCGGTGTGAAATAAATTGGGAATCTTGTGGGGATCATGGAGTTTGTATATGTGTTAGGGAAACGCCGGGCCGCCAATCTAAGCCATGCATAATTCATGGTGGAAATTTGCAGCATACCCATGGTGAACATTCGATGACGCATCTCACAATAAAAAGCTAAACAAAAGGCAAATAAAAGAGATGTCGAGGTGTTCATTGTCTGCTTGTCCTGTCATTTTGGTGTGGGCTTGTTCCATGTCATCGGGCACGGAGGTACCCCATTGGCGGTTTTCAATGATATGCATATACTTGCAATGACAAGAGCCTTGCTTGGGACTCTAAGTAAAGTAGCATGAGGTTTGGGTACTCGTATTCATGGGGCACGAGGTCTTCAACTTATGATTTGTCAAGCATATGCATCATAATTGTTCTCGCATTAACTTTAACCATTCAAGATGCTTATGATGGGGGCAATGAGAGCTCAAAGCCGGTAAGTACCATAATTTTTGAAGGTTATAAAACTTGCAATCACTGCTTCCCTCTGCGAAGGGCCTTTCTTTTATTTTTATGTTGAGTCACCACCTTCTTTTTTGATGCACCATTAAGAGAGCATAGTTGTCATTCTTAGTGTAATATGCATTGTCCCAAAGTTCATTGATTGATTCATATTGTTGGTTTCACTTGTTCTTAAATTATTTGTATCTAGTCGCCCTCTTAAACTTGAAGGTGTCCTATGCATTTATGTTTTGCTCTCTTTGAAGGACAAGCTGAAAACCATTTGTATATTTTTCCTTATGATTTGAACACACGTTTGACTTTCATTGTTTCATTTTCATGATCTTTGATTTGTGTTCATTTGCATGTTTACAACATGGTTGCTAAGTACTTATTGTCATGATTATATCTTCATGCCCATGTTTTAAGTTCTTATGATCCCAGCTCACAAATGCTTACATATATGATCAAGATTGTGTAGGTGCATGTCACCTCAAAAATTATTCTTTGTTATCACTTACCTACTCGAGGACGAGCAGGAGTTAAGCTTGGGGATGCTTGATACGTCTCCAACGTATCTATAATTTTTGATGCTCCATGCTTGTTTTTACACCATTTGCCTATTGTTTCGTTACACTTCGTGGCACTTTTATGCATTTTCCGGAACTAACCTATTAACAAGTTGCCACAGTGCCAGTTCCCTGTTTTCTGCTATTTTTGTGTTTCAGAAGTGATACACAGGAAATATTCTCGGAATTGGACGAAACAAGTTCCTGAAGTCTTATTTTATCCGGAAGCTTCCAGAGATCTGAAGGAGAGTAGGAGGGGGGCCACCAGGGCCCCACACGCAGGGGTGGTGCGGCCAGGCCCCTGGCCGCGTGGGCCCCGCGTGAGGGCGCCTGGCTCCTCCTCTGACATCGCCCCTTCGCCTATAAAGACCCCCCGACGGAAAAAACCTAAGTACCCGATCAGATTTGCAGAACACATCGCGATCCGCCGCCACCGTCGACCCGAAGATCGGGAGGGTCCAAAAGCTCTTCCCGGCACCCTGCCGGAGAGGGGAATCGCCACCGGAGGTCTTCTTCATCGCCATGCTTGCCTCTGGAGCGATGAGTGAGTAGTCTACCTTGGACTATGGGTCCATAGCAGTAGCTAGATGGTTGTCTTCTCCACCATGTGCTTCATGTTTAGATCTCATGAGCTGCCCTACATGATTGAGATCACCGTTATGTAATTCTACATGTTTGGTTTGTTGGGATCCGATGAATATTGGTGTTTATGATTAAGTTGCTGTACTGAATATTATCTTTTGTTATCTCTATGTTGTTTATGATCTTGCATGCTCTCCGTTGTTAGTAACTATCTTGGCCGAGTAGTTGCTAGTGACTCCAAGACGGGGTATTTATGCTCGATAGTGGGTTCATGCCTCTATTTAATCTGGGGGAGTGACAAAAACCTCTAAGGTTGTAGATGTGCTGTTGCTACTAGCGAGAAAACAACATTCATATGCTCAAGGGCATATGCTTTCTTTACATTACACACTTTGCTTAATGCAATTATCTGTTGTTCGCAACTTAATACTTGTGGAGTTCTCGGATTGATTCACCACAAGTGGATTATTAGTCATAGATGCAGTTGGATGGCGGTCTATGTATTTTGTTGTAATGCCCAGAGTAAATCTCATAGTGATCTTCTTGACATATCACGTTTATATTTATTCTATCAATTGCCCAACTCTAATTTGTTTACCCAGCATGTGTTATTTATCTTATGGAGAGACACCACTAGTGAACTGTGGACCCCGGTCCTATTTCCATCATATTGCTATCACCTGTTTACTTTACTCGTACTGTTTACTTTACTCGCATACTATATTGTTTTCCACTCGATACGCTCATAACCTTTGTTTCAAGCAAACCGGTGAGATTAACAACCTCATCGCAAGTTGGGAACAAAGTACTTGGTTGTGTGTGTGCAGGTTCCGCATCACCTTCAGTCGTTTGTCTCTCCTCTCCTGATCGATATTAAACCTTGGTTTCTTAACTGAGGGAAGACTAGCTGCTATATTCATCATACCTTCCTCTTGGGGTTCCCAACGGGCTGGTTATCCACCACGCACAAGGACAGTCTGCTCCCACGTCAACTTGGACGCAGCAGGCGCCGGTAATATCGAGTGCAGGATCTTCCTGGCGCGCTACTCCTCTAAGCTCGTCAATCTGCTTCTGTTGCTCGTTAAGCCTGGCAAGCAACTGGTTGAACTTGTCATTCTCCTCATCCTGTTGTCGCTTCTTTGCTCTCGCTCGGCTTCTGTAAGTGTCTTGGTCTCTGGCAAACCCAAGCCACCACGGGTAAGAAGGACCGAAGCCTCGCGTTCGTCCTCCATGTTCGTCATTGCCGAGGACCAGTGTGAGCAAATCTTTCTCTCTATCTGGAGTGAACTGTCTTTTTCCCTCTTTAATTTCTTTCACTATCTTTTTCCAATTCTCCCTAGGTATCCTAAGACCGTCACTGCAGATAAGGTCCCCTGTTTCTTCGTCGTACGAACCACCATGCGCAAGGAACCAATTTCTTGCTCTCAATTCCTACTCATCACGGATGGGTTCAGGTATGATGCCTTTAGCTAGCATATCTTGCTCTTTCTTATCCCACTTTGGGATGGCAGTCTCATAGCCCCCTGGCCCCAGCGTGTGGTGATATTTCTTCTTGTCGGCATTTTTCTTGTTCTTTTGTGATAATGCCTTGGCATCTTCTGACTGCTTGTACTCCTGAAATACCTTCCAGTGATTCGCCTGCTTGGCTAGATACCCCTCGAATACTGGCACTTTCTTTGTCTTCAGATAGTTTTTCCATAGCTTCTTCTTCCAGCTACGGAACAGTTCGGCCATCTTCTTTAGAGTCCACTGCTTGACTTTGGCCCTTAGTTTATTTGCGGCGTCTTCATTCTCACATTCTGGCAGGTTGAAATGTGACATGATATCATTCCAAAGATTATCTTTGTACCTTTCGGCGACATAGTCACTATCGGCTGCCCCTTTGCGCTTGTTCCACTCCCGAACGCTGATCGGGACGTGATCCCTAACGAGAACTCCGCATTGCTTCTTGAATGTGTCAGCAGCATTCTTAGGAAGCTTGGGTTCGCCCGTAGGCAATATCACCTCAAAGGTGTAATGCGTCCGTGCATCCAACTTTTTAGTCGGGCCTCGTTTCGTAGCTTTGCTCGATGTGGAGGCCTAAGAGGGAGAAACATTCGTCAAATTAATGTATATGTATACAATATAGAGCTATCTCCAATATTTTTCACATATTACAAGTGATTGCCGAACTTCATATGAATACCTCGCCGGACTTTGTTATTTCTCCACCGGCTTCTCCACCGGCTTCTCCATCAGTGGAGCTATCCCCTTCTCCGTCATTGGAGCAATCTCCTGCCCCGTCGGCTTCATCTTCGTGTCGGTCGACCTCCATTCCATCTCCGGAGGGGTTCAGAAACGATGACGGAGATTCAGCTGGTTCAACGTCGGGGGCGTCTTTGATTATATCTTTGAGAAGTTCTTCCTCTTCGAGGTTCCTGCTATGTGGATCCATAGTTTCTGCAAAAAACCGACATTTATATTTCAATTATGAACGCTATATGGAATAATAACTAACAAAATAATCTTACTTATTATCTAACTACTAACCCTAACTAATAACAAAACAAAATAACTACTAACCCTAACAAATATTTGCGAACAATTATTACTACTTAACAAATATTTGCTAATAATTATTAGTACATAACAAATATTTTGCTAACCTATTTACTAACAATCTATATAGCATTTCTATTACTAATAATATTTCACTAACAATTATTTGCTAACAATTATTTTGCAAAATTAATTCTATTTGTAAATTAATTCTATTTCTATTTGCAAAGTAATTCTATTTCTATTTAATTCTATTTCTATTTGCAAAATAATTCTATTTCTAATTGCAAAGTAATTCTATTCCTATTTGCAAAATAATTCTAGTTCTATTTGCAAAGTAATTCTATTTCTATTTGCAAAATAATTCTAGTTCTATTTGCAAAATAATTCTATTTCTATTTGCAAAATAATTCTATTTCTAATTGCAAAGTAATTCTATTTCTATTTGCAAATTAATTCTATTTCTATTTCCAAAGTAATTCTATTTCTATTTGCAAAGTAATTCTATTTTTTCTAACTTATTTCTATTTGCAAAATAATTATATTTCTAATTGCAAAGTAATTCTATTTCTATTTGCAAATTAATTCTATTTCTATTTGCAAAGTAATTCTATTTCTATTTAATTCTATTTCTATTTGCAAAGTAATTCTATTTTTTCTAACTTATTTCTATTTGCAAAACAATTCTATTTCTAATTGCAAAGTAATTCTATTTCTATTTGCAAATTAATTCTATTTCTATTTGCAAAGTAATTCTATTTCTATTTAATTCTATTTCTATTTGCAAAGTAATTCTATTTTTTCTAACTTATTTCTATTTGCTAATTTTTCTAACTTATTTTTATTTGCTATTTCTATTACACACTAACAAATAATAAATTCTATCTAACAAATAACAAAATTTAAAAAAACCTAACCTAACAAAATTTATCCTAATCTAACCTAACAAATTAACACTTAACAAAAAAAAGGGGCGGCGGCGGGCGTCTCACCGAGAGGACCCGTGCGGCAGTAGGAGCGGCTCGGTGGCGGCCGGAGGGGTGGCGGCGCGGCTCGGTGGCGGCGGTGGCGGCGGTGGCGGCGCGGCTCGGGGAGGCTCGGTGGCGGCGGGCGGTGGCCGGAGGGGTGGCGGCGCGGCGCGGCTCGGGGAGGCTCGAGGGCGGCACGGCGGGCGGTGGCCGGAGGGGTGGCGGCACAGCGAGTTTCTCGATGGACGCAACGATCGGCAAAGGAAGCTCCTCGCGCGCGTCGAAGCAGAAACGGCTAAGTGCCGGGGAGGAAGAAGAGGGGCTTATATACCACCCCCCCTCCCTTTAGTCCCGGTTGGGGGCTCAAACCGGGACTAAAGGGTGTCTTTAGTCCCGGTTTGAGCCCCCAACCGGGAATAAAGGGTGGTGGGCGGTTGGCGCCCGAGCCCCCCCTTTAGTCCCGGCTGGTGGATCCAGCCGGGACTAAAGGGGCAATAAATGCGCGCCAAAGCATAAAGTTTTTCAGGTTTTCATTTCAAATATCAATTTTTAATTTTGAACTGAATAACTAATGTATATTTTAGAATCTGATAAAACTATGAATATGAAAAGTGTTTGAAATTGAATTACTAATTCAAAACTATTTTCTATTTTCAAAATTAATTATTTTAACTATCCAAACTATTAACTAGTTTGCCATTTTCAATTAAAACTATATTGATTAATATTCTTTTTGTATATTTTAGAATCTGATAAAACTATGAATATGAAAAGTGTTTGAAATTGAATAACTAATTCAAAACTATTTTCTATTTTCAAAATTAAATATTTTAACTATCCAAACTATTAACTAGTTTGCCATTTTCAATTAAAACTATATTGATTAATATTCTTTTTGTATATTTTAGAATCTGATAAAACTATGAATATGAAAAGTGTTTGAAATTGAATAACTAATTCAAAAATATTTTCTATTTTCAAAATTAATTATTTTAACTATCCAAACTATTAACTAGTTTGCCATTTTCAATTAAAACTATATTGATTAATATTCTTTTTGTATATTTTAGAATCTGATAAAACTATGAATATGAAAAGTGTTTGAAATTGAATAACTAATTCAAAACTATTTTCTATTTTCAAAATTAATTATTTTAACTATCCAAACTATTAACTAGTTTGCCATTTTCAATTAAAACTATATTGATTAATATTCTTTTTGTATATTTTAGAATCTGATAAAACTATGAATATGAAAAGTAGGATCGTGTAACCGTGTCATCCATGTAACCGTGTCTGTCGTAGCCATGGAGAATCTTCATCATGCATGCATTACATAAAAGGTTTAATACATTATTACATTATTGCACCAACAATCCTATCTATTATTTCTGTTTTCTTCTGGGTCATAGCCATGGAGAATCTTCATCATTCAGTAGGATGCTTGGGTCAGTTTTCACTTTGAAGGGCGGAATTTCATGAAACTTATTATAATCTACTGACATGTCTGCCTTGTCATCTACTCCCACGATGTTTCTTTTCCCTGAAAGAACTATGTGGCGCTTTGGCTCATCGGACGATGTCTTCTTTTGCTGATTTCTTTTTCTCGTTTTTGTAGACATGTCCTTCACATAGAAAACCTGAGCGACATCGTTGGCTAGGACGAATTGTTCGTCCATGTACGCAAGATTGTTGAGATCCACTGTTGTCATGCCGTACTTTTGGTCTACAACTACCCCGCCTCCTGTCAGCTTCACCCATTTGCACCGAAACAAAGGGATCTTAAAAGTAGGTCCATAGTCAAGTTCCCATATCTCCTCTAAGTACCCGTAATATGTTTCCAAACAGTGCCCATTCTCGTCTGTTGCATCAAAGCGGACACCACTGTTTTGGTTGGTGCTCTTTTTATCTTGGGAAACCGTGTAAAATGTATTCCCATTTATCTCGTACCCTTGGAAAGTACATATAGTTGAAGATGGTGGCCTGGCCAAACAGTACAGCTGATCTCCAACGGTGTCGTCATTCATGAGATGTGTCTGCAACCAACTGCCAAAAGTCTTCTCGTGTTCCCCTTTAATACAAGAGTCAGTCTTTGCCGGGTTTTCGGAGCGTAGAATATTCTTGTGTCTCACGATATACGGAGCCACCACGGTGGAATTGTGTAGAACTGTGTAGTGTGCTTGAGGGAAAGAATGCCCGTCCATACATACTTTTGCTTTCCTTCCTAGTGTGCCTTTTCCTGTCAGCCTACCCTCATACCGAGATTCAGGAACACCAATTGGCTTAAGGTCAGGAAGATAGTCCACACAAAACTCAATGACCTCCTCTGTTCCATAGCCCTTGGAGATGCTTCCTTCTGGCCTAGCACGGTTACGAACATATTTCTTTAAGACTCCCATGAACCTCTCGAAGGGGAACATATTGTGTAGAAACACAGGACTGAGAATTCTAATCTCTTCGACTAGGTGAACTAGGAGGTGTGTCATTATATTGAAAAAGGATGGCGGGAACAACAACTCGAAGCTGACCAGACATTGGACCACATCAATCTGTAACCCTGATAGACTTTCTCGATCGATTACCTTCTGAGAAATTGCATTGAGGAATGCACATACCTTCACAATTGCCAGGCGAACATTTTCCGGTAGAATTCCCCTCAATGCAACCGGAAGCAATTGCGTCATAAGCACGTGGCAGTCATGAGACTTTAGGTTTTGGAATTTTTTGTCTTTCATATTTACGATTCCCTTTATATTCGACGAGAAGCCAGTCGGGACCTTGATACTGAAAAGGACTTCAAAGAAGATTTCCTTCTCTTCCTTGGTAAGAGCATAGCTGGCACGCCCTTGAAACTGCCCTGGATGCATGCCATCTCTTCTTTTATGACGTTCCTGGTTCTCCCGTGCTTCTGGTGTATCTTTTGACTTCCCATACAAGCCCAGGAAGCCTAGAATATTCACGCAGAGATTCTTTGTCAGGTGTATCACGTTGATTGCGGAGCGGATCTCATGGACTTCCCAATAGGGTAACTCCCAAAATATAGATTTCTTCTTCCACATGGGTACACGCTTATCAGGGCCGTTAGGAACAGGTTGGCTGCCAGGACCCTTTCCAAAGATTACTTTTAAATCTTTGACCATATCAAATACTTCAGCACCAGTACGGATGACAGGCTTCCCCCGGGGTTCTGCCTTGCCATTGAAATGCTTGCCTTTTTTCTTTAAGGGATGCTTGGGCGGAAGAAAACGACGATTGTACGGGTACACATTCTTCCTACATTTGTCCAGATATATACTTTCTGTCTGATCCAAACAGTGCGTGCATGCATTGTATCCCTTGTTTGACTGTCCTGAAATGTTATTAAGAGCAGGCCAATCATTGATGGTTACGAAAAGCAACGCTCGAAGGTCAAATTCCTCTTGTTTGTGCTCGTCCCACACACGTACACCTGGTTCGGCCCACAGCTGTAAAAGTTCATCAACTAATGGCCTTAGGTACACATCAATGTCGTTGCCGGGTTGCTTTGGACCTTGGATAAGCACTGGCATCATAATGAACTTCCGCTTCATGCACAACTAAGGAGGAAGGTTGTAGATACATAGAGTAACGGGCCAGGTGCTGTGACTGCAACTCTGCTCCCCAAAAGGATTCATGCCATCTGTACTCAGACCAAACCATAAGTTCCTTGCGTCACCTGCAAATCTCGGGAACTCTCTCTCGATTTTTCTCCACTGCCGACCATCAGCGGGGTGCCTCAACTTATCATCTTTCATACGATCTTCCATGTGCCATCGCAACAACTTCGCATGATCTTTATTTCTGAACAGACGTTTCAACCGTGGTATTATAGGAGCATACCACATCACCTTGGCAGGAACCCTCTTCCTGGGTGGCTCGCCCTCAATATCACCAGGGTCATCTTTTCTGATCTTATACCGCAATGCAGTGCATACCGGGCATTTATCCATATTCTCGTACTTCTCACCGCGGTAGAGGATGCAGTCATTAGGGCATGCATGTATCTTCTGCACGTCTAATCCTAGAGGGCAGACAAGCTTCTTTGCTTCGTACGTGCTGGCGGGCAATTCGTTCTTTCTTGGAAGCATCTTCTTCATCAGTACCAGCAACTTTTCGAATGACGAGTCAGTCACACCGGTCTCTGCCTTCCACTTCAGCAATTCCAGTGTGCTACCCAGCTTCTTCTGGTCATCTTCACAAGTTGGGTACATCAATTTGTTGTGGTCCTGTAACATCTGCTCGAACTGCAACCTCTCCTTTTCTGTGTCACAGCCTCGCCGTGCATCAGAAATGACCCGGCCAAGATCATCAGCGGGCTCATCTGGTTCCCGTTCTTCACCCTGATCTTCTTCTTCATTGTCTTCCATTGCGGTATCAGCATACTCAGGGAACATAGATCGGTAATTTTCATCATCGTTCTCTTCTTCTTCATCGTCGTCTTCCATCATAACCCCTCTTTCTCCGTGCTTGGTCCAAACATTATAGCCCGACATAAAACCGGACCGAAGCAGGTGCCTCTGAATGACTCTTGAGGAAGTGTAATCCTTCTCATTCCGACATTCAACACATGGACAAAACATATAGCCACCACCATGCTTGTTCGCATCGGCTGCATCTCGAAAAGAATGCACGCCTTCTCTGTAAGCGGTTGTGCGTCGATCACTATACATCCATGGATGGCTCATCTGCGTTATACGACAGTATATCAAATACAATCACGATCCTAAAAATTAGTACCGCACGGTCTAAACGAGGAAATATAGTTGCTAACCTTTTAGAATAAGTAGAAATAAAGAGGAAGAGGTTTAAGCGTGGCTCGGGCATCTCATATCGTAGTTGTGTTCGGTGAACTGAAGCGGCATCGCTCTAACACACATTTCAACAAACACCTCTAGTGCATCCAAGAAAAATGGAGAGCTAGCACACACCCACACTCTTCCATCCAAGAAAAATGCAATGAAGAGGGGAGAGGGGGGCTGTGGCCAATATATATATAGGCAGAGGACTTTAGTCCCGGTTTGAGACACAAACCGGGACTAAAGGAGGCGGACATGCGGGCTGCACACCACATAGCCCTTTAGTCCCGGTTTGTGTCTCAAACCGGGACTAAAGGCTCGTTACGGGCCGGGACCAAAGCCTCCTGGGCGGCTAGGCGATTTTGGGGCGACGTGGCCGGGCCTTTAGTCCCGGCCCAGATGGAGGCCGGGACTAAAGGGTCCAAGGCAAAGGCCCATTTTCCACTAGTGCATGTCGCGGCTGCAGGCGGCGGTTCTCAGGCGGCTCCCAGCGAGCGGAGGAAGGTGCGGCCGTTCTCGTGGCTGCGGCAAGTAGTTCTCAGACGGTGTGGGAATCCCGGCGAGCGGCGGTGCGCGGCACCATCCGATTCGACTGGGGTGAACTGCAAGCTCACCGGATACCTCCCAATCTTGTACATCAGCAAAGATTTAAGAGAATTTTGAGACAAAATCGTGCCTTCTGTGAAGATTAGAGAGGAATACAAGGTGGGGTCCCATGTCAGTGACTCATGCCATCAGGGCTCGCGAGCTGACCCGAGCCAGACCGAGTTAGCGAGAAGCTCGGGCCGAGCCTGTTTTCCTAGCTCGTTGCCCAAACGAGCCGGACCGAGCCGAGCTCAAAAGCAGCGAGCCAAAGTGTAGCTCGCCCCGAGCCTGGACCGAGCTGGCTCGTGTCCAGCCTTAGTTCTCGCATTATCTGCTTGCATTGTCTCCCACGCTCCCGCTAGTGCATCGACAAGCCTAAGGATCGCCGCCGCGCCCTGGGCCATGGCCCTGGTTGCTATGGGCCTGGATCTGCCCCTGTCTGCTTGTGTGTTTGAGTGATTCTGTAAATATTAGTGGTATTAGAGTGGTATCCCTTGCAACATCATGGACTCTGCCTCTCACAAAGCCCATTGAGTCGTGGCCAAAGCAGAGTTCGCAGAGGTGACGGGATTGTTGTCCGTGAGGCAATGACAAAGGATGGTGGCTGTGATCTCTCCTATCCAGCCGGCACAAAGACAAGCAGCTCTACTCTAAGTGGTTGACAATCATGCGGGTACAAGTCTCAGGGTGCTGGACTGTGGGACGTCATCGACACAGGCAATGCCGCCAAGATGCAGGCTCTGGGAGCCATCTTGTGCTTCGTTCCATCCAAGAAGGATGTCAATAAGGCAATGCGCGTCGGTTTCCGTCACCTGAGCGAGGCACGCCGGTAGAAGCTCCGTTAGAATTTCTAGAACCTCACTTTCAAAAGCAGGGTGGCGATCGAAGACTTAACACTCTCAAGCATCATTAGCGAGCTGCTGGCGCTTGGAGATGATATGACAGAGCTCAAGGCCATTAAGAAATACCTCGGTGTGCTGCCATCTCCAAATTTTACCATGCCACACACGGACTTGTCTTTCAACCATCATCTTCATTCTAAAAATGCTTCTGATTTATGCTTTAGCTCGACGAAATATCTCGGTGGAAATCCATGGCCGCGGTTTGGTTCTTTTCACGTACTGCAACGGCGAACATTGAGCATTCACTTCAGTGTACTATATCACAAATATCTGCACTGACATTGCCAGTCTGGTATAGGGAACGAAGTGGAGTGTCAATTATTCCTCGGAGGGGGTGAGGTCCAACTATATGATCACCAACACCAGCTGCTAGGACACAGGTGAAGTGGGCGAGCAATCTCCTCTACACAATTAAGTTCAATCTGGCCATGCTAGTATGTCTCCTCACGGCCACTGCAGAGGGTCTTGCTTGGTGCCGCGCTACATACATTTTGCATTTCTGTGGACTCCACGATATTGGCACGAAGGGGATGGCAAGAGGAATGACTGTTGTTGATCACCTGGATCAGTTCAGCACCGGATGTGCAATGGAAAAGATGCACCACACTCCATTTCTCGACCTTGTCCATGGAGATCTTTGTATCCCAATCACGTCGGCCACGTCGAGCGGCAACAAGTACTTTCTCCTAATTGTCGATGACTATAGTCGATATATGTGGCTAGAAATTCTCATGAGTAAAGACAAGGAATTCCGCTAGTCTAAGAATAATATACTTCTCGCTGAATCTGGTAGAGAAGAATAGGAGCAAAGACAAGGCCCACCGATATATTGTGAAGCTCCGGGCATTCGAAACAGATCGAGACAGCGAAATCAATTATGCTGATATTTTTCAGTTCTGCGAGTAAGCTGGAATCAGCCGGAACACTACGGCACCAATTCCCTGCAACAAAACGGTGTTGTCGTGAGGTGGAACAAGAGTACAAGACCATGGTGAAGATGGCACAAAGCTTCATGAAGAGTATGGGCATGCCGACTATATTCTGGGCGGAGGCCGTCAGAACGGCAGTGCACATCCTGTACTGTTGATTGATGAGAAGTCTTAAGGAGATAACAACATACGAGGTGTGGCGAGGGAATAAGCCCAAGGTGGATTACTTCAGCATATTTGGTTGCGTGCCTCACATGAAGATTGTCGGGCCTGGTATCACCAAGCTCTCCGATAGGTCACGCTCCGGCGTGTTCGTCGGATAAGAGGATGGAGCCAAGGCCTACCGTGTGTTTGATCCGGTGGGAAACCGCCTATACATCACACGTGATGTCGTCTTCGAGGAAGAGCGCAAGTGGGAGTAGCACACAATGTCGGGTGGATCTGAACCACCAGAGAGATTCAAATGGTTTCGTGCGTCGAACGGTGGTCAGTGCAGAACGCCTTTGTCAAGATCTCCTGTTGACAACATCAGGCCCTCTCCCTCGAATTTTCCAACCTCACGTCATCACCAATGGTTGATCACGTTCAGGCTCCGCCGCCGCTCCTAACGCATCCGGTGCGCACTTTCTCCAATAGCGACATCTTCATGCCGAACTCTAAGCACGGGAATTTGAGCTGGGGGAGTTGTGCATGCCCGCTTCCAAGGAGCCCATATCCTCCAAAAAGCGACATCTGCCATGCACAGACTGGCCATCTACCATAACAACTGGAACAGGAAAGAAATCAAACCATGAAATCGACAAAATTCGTGGTATAATGTTTCTTTACCACGGTCGGTGGAGCATTTCTTGGTAGATGGAAAGTTTTCTTGTAGTGACACATATGTTTATACATATTTTACAAATAACTAGTTGAATGTCGTGCGTTGCTATGGTCTTTCTTTACTCGTAAATGTACTGCGCCACTCATGTGTATAAAAAGATAGCACATGCTATTTGCAGCCTTGTTTAAACTGTATTTCCTAGAAGGTATAATTTTAACGTTATAAATAAAATATGGACCGACCTAATTATTTTTCATTAACTAATATCCTTGATATGTGTTTGATATTTTCATACAATGTAAAGTATGTGTTTTTGGCTTCATTTGCTCGGTACTTGAGCAAGTGTACTTAATTTTTACTCGAAACCATCCTACATGAGAATTAATTATTATTATCATAAATATTTCAAATGGAAATGAAAAAATGTGCAATATAAAATACTCATCGTGCAAACTGAATAAACAAATATGGTCATGTAGAAGGAACGGTTATCTGTGCAAATCTCCTCTGGTTCTACAAAACCGGTCCGTCTAAGTACGTCTTGAATCCCTTCAAAGATCAACGAGGCAGGTGGCGCTAGGTGTATTAAAAAGTATTATATCTAATTTTAAATAGATTGTCTAATCTACAAACAATTATATATCTATCTTCAAATCATATGGATTGTAATACATGATCAAATACAATATGTGAAAAATGTTTCAACTAATACTTGATCAAATCAACTCAAAAAATACATGAGCAAAAACATAAACATAGTTATTCCGTACTTAGGTCACCATGCCACTTCCCATGCTGCAACTATTGCCACCAGCCTGTCATCGAATGCAATGGTTCATAGGCCTCTATGGGCTCCAACATGGAAAGCGGAGGTGCCATAGCCGTGGCTGCGTTTTGCAAGGTCGGGATGGGGTTGTTGGCCTCCTGCTGCTCCATAGTCTGCTCTGTGCGTGATGCTCCTCCTCTGTTGTCGCCCTTGTCTTACGTGTGCAGTTCTAACGCACAATGCCCACGCCATGAAAACCCTAGCTGTAGATCGATGACGCCTCATGATGCGGCCAGATAACCACCCAGTTGGGAACCCCAGGAGGAAGGTATGATGAGCACAGTAGCAAGTTTTCCCTCAGTAAGAAACCGAGGTTTATCGAACCAGTAGGAAAAAGCCAAACTTCAGAAGGTGATGCCTGCTAGCTTTGCGACAGCTCTGGACAATTTATAAGGCGCCTCGTCCAGGGCTTTGCTTTGCACCAGCAGCAACATGGAACCTGCACACAACACAACCAAGAACTTTGCTCCCAACTTACGATGAGGTTGTCAATCTCACCAGTTTGCTGTAAACAAAGGATTGAGCGTATCGAGTGGAAAGCAATAGTAGTATGCGAGAAAGTAAACAGTGCGAGTAAAGTAAACAGTAATAGCAATATAAAGGAAATTGGACCGGGGTCCACAATTCACTAGTGGTGTCTCTCCATAAGATAAATAACGACATGCTGGGTAAACAAATTACAGTTGGGAATTGATGGAATAAAGATAACGTGCATATGTCACGAGGATCACTATGAGATTTACTCTGGGCATTACAACAAAATACATAGACCGCCATCCAACTGCATCTATGACTAATAATCCACTCGCGGGGAATCATCCGAGGACCCCTTGAGTATTAAGTTGCGAACAACAGATAACTGCATTAAGCAAAGTGTGTAATGTAAACAAAGCAAACGTCCTAGGACACAAGATTGTTGTTTTCTCCATAGTGGCAACAACACATCTACAACCTTAGAGGTTTCTGTCACTCCCCCAAATTAAATAGAGGCATAAACCCAACTATTGAGCATAAATACCCCCTCTTGGAGTCACTAGTATCTACTTGGCCAAGATAGCTACTAACAACGGAGAGCATGCAAGATCATAAACAATATAGAGATAACATAAGATAATATTCAGCACATCAACTTAACATAACACCAATATTCATCGGATCCTAACAAACACAATATGTAGAATTATATAAAGATAATCTCAATCATATAAGGCAGCTCACGAGATCTAAACATGAAGCACATGGTGGAGAAGACAACCATCTAGCTACTGCTATGGACCCATAGTCCAAGGTAGACTACTCACTCATCACGCCGGAGGGAAGCATGGCGATGAAGAAGACCTCCGGTGGCGATTCCCCTCTCTGGCAGGGTGCCGGGAAGAGCTTCTGGACCCTCCCAATCTCGGGTCGACGACAGCGGCGGATCGTGATGTGTTTTTGGAAAATTGATAGGGTGTTTAGGTTTTTCCCATCGGGGGGTCTTTATAGGCGAAGGGGCAGCGTCAGGAGTGGACCAGGGCGGCCTCTCCCATAGGGGGCGTGGGCCAGGGGCTGGCCATGCCGCCCCATGGTGTGGCCGGCCCGTGCCCCCCCCCTCCGTCTCCTCTTTGGTCTTCTGGAAGCTTCGGTAAATATTAGGAGGTTTGGCTTTTGTTTCGTCCAATTCCGAGAATATTTCCTGTGTAACTTTTCTAAAACACAAAAACAGCAGAAAACAGGGAACTGGCACTGTGGCATCTTGTTAATAGGTTAGTTCCGGAAAATGCATAAAAACGCCACGTAGTGTAACAAAACACTAAGCAAATGGTGTAAGAACAAGCATGGAGCATCAAAAATTATAGATACGTTTGAGACGTATCAAGCATCCCCAAGCTTAACTCCTGCTCGTCCTCGAGTAGGTAAGTGATAACAAAAGAATAATTTTTTAGATGACATGCACCATCACAATCTTGATCATCTATATAAGCATTGAGTGTTGGGATCAAAAGAACTTAAAAAATGGGCATGAAAGACATAATCTTGATAGAAGAAACTTAGCAACCATGTTATAACATGAAAGAGAACACAAATGAAAGATCATGAAAAATGAAACAATGAAAGTCAAACGTGTGTTCAAATCATATGGAAAAACATAGCAAATGGTTTTCAGCTTGTTCTTCATGGAATAGCAAAA
The DNA here is from genome assembly GCA_007115705.1 of Dactylis glomerata. Taxonomy (NCBI): domain Eukaryota; kingdom Viridiplantae; phylum Streptophyta; class Magnoliopsida; order Poales; family Poaceae; genus Dactylis; species Dactylis glomerata. The sequence continues at coordinate 1,218,631 of QXEO01000628.1, forward strand.
CATAAATGCATAGGACACCTTCAAGTTTAAGAAGGCGATTAGATACAAATAATTTAAGAACAAGTGAAACCAACATCATGAATCAATCAATGAAAACTTTGGGATAATGCACATTATACTAAGAATGACAACTATGCTCTCTTAGACGGTGCATAAAGGTAGAAGGTGGAGACTCAACATAAAAGTAAAAGAAAAGCCCTTCGCAGAGGGAAGCAGTGATTGCAAGTTTTATAAACCTTCAAAAATTATGGTACTTACTAGCTTTGAGCTCTCATTGCCCCCATCATAGGCATCTTGAATGGTTAAAGTTAATGCGAGTACAATTATGAAGCGTATTCTTGACAAATCATAAGTTGAAAAACTCGTGTCCCGTGAAGTACGAATACCCAAACCTCATGCTACTCGATTTGGAGTCCCAAGCAAGCTCTTGTCATTGTAAGTATATGCATATCATAGAGAACCGCCAATGGGGTACCTCCGTGCCCGATGACATGGAACAAGCCCACATCAAAATGATAGGACAAACTGACAATGAACACCTCGGCATCTCTTTTATTTACCATTGGTATAGCTTTTTATTTTGAGATGCGTCATCGAATGTTCACTATGGGCATGCTGTAAATTTCCACCATGAATTATGCATGGCTTAGATTGGCGGCCCAGGCATTTCTCTAACACATATAAAAACTCCATGATCCCGCAAGATTCCCAACTTGTTTCACATCGCGAGTATCCATAAACAAAAGGTCATGATATCAACTCAAATAAAAAGTGCAATGTTGAAAGCTTACCCCATGACGACATGGTTTGGCTAATTTCCAACTTACAACTTGCAAGCATAACAACTCAACATAAGAGAGCCACAATGTCAAATTTTTAAGAACGAGAAAAGTAAAGTGTGCCATCAGGTTCGTGAGAGCTTTACTGACTAATTTTCACATAACACCAAAAGAGAGTTTAATTTGAAGGATAGATAAAAGCAAGTCAAATGTACTTTGGAATAGCAAATTGCTAATAGGTATGTATGGTGGACACATTGGAATAACTTGGTTTTTGGGAGTTGGATGCACGAGTAGAGCTTATACTCAGTACAAAATGATGGCTAGCAAAAGACTGGGAGCGACCAACTAAGAGAGCAATAACGGCCATAATCATGCATAGCGACAAAACATCATTAAGAGAAGCATAAAATGGCATCAAAAGTCAAAAACTAAATGATCATGAAGGCTTATGGTGACTTTGTATGACTCAAACATATTGTAAGCATGTGCCAAGTCAACCGAAATAAAGCATCAAGGAGAAAACTAAATTAATGCTTCCAAATAATAAAAACAACGCATGATTTTTTCAAAGGCTCATTAAGCAATCTTAGTCATTTGAGGCAAGTCATGCTACAGCAAAACCACTAAGCATACTATCAAAACGATATCAAGCACAACATGCAAAAGCCTAAGCCGCAGTCTAAACAAGCTCCTTTTTGTACCACTTTTTTGCATGAAACTTTTTCTCTTTTCCAACACCATTCAAACCTTTTTGAAACAACTCTTTTGATGAATACCAATATAGACCAGAGGTCCAAATACACCTTGATGCAAAGATATAAGAAGATCTGAACAAAAATCAAGGCGAAAAATGAAAGCTAAACGCAGTAGCAGAAAAAGAGAACACTCATTGAACGATAAGAGTGAAAAATGGAGTGTTCTTGACAAATGAAAAATGAGTACATCTCCTCCAAAAGAAAATTGTTGGGGTCCAACCATTTATTGCAGCAAACAAAACAAAAGAAAACTAAAAACAAAAGTAAAGACGCTCCAAGAAAAACACATAGTGCATAAAGCAATAAAAATATAGTGTGTTGAAAGGTGACCTGATTTTTGCCGATGAAGAAGGGGTGCCTTGAGGGCATCCACAAGCTTTGACTTTTGTCCATTCTTCAACTCATCTCATCATTCTCCAATCCCTATACTTGAAAACTTCCTTCATACAAAACTCAACACAATTCTATTAGCAACATTAGTGTAAGCATAATAATGAGTCAACCCTTTTTGGTTCAGATTTCAACTCAAAACCACCACATATAAAGCATATACTACTGTAGCAACTTCCCCAAAAGTTCCGTGATCAAAAGACTCAAAAAGAAAGCGATCGAGAGGCAAACACAAATAGTGGCATAAATCTGTCAAAACAGAACAGCTGACAAAGGTCGATTTTTTCAAGGGTTTTATGTTGCTCAAATCAAAACGTGTAAAACTAATGAAAGTTTGGATATAACCTGGGGCATATGCACAAGAAATCACAGGTCAAAAAGATATTCTGAGAATTTTCACGAATTTTTACGGTGCAGCATTGAAAACTGTTTCAGGACAGCAACATTCCCAAATCTTACCTCACTCAAATTAGAGGTTTCTCTTGGCACAACAATGAAATAAAATGGATAAGGAGCAGTTATTACAGTAGTAATAACTTCCAAGACTCAAATAAAAGAAAAAGAACTGAAAGAAAACAATGGGTTATCTCCCAAGAGTGCTTTTCTTTAACGCCTTTGAGCTAGGCGCAGAAAGTGCGAATCAAGTAATATCAAGCGATGAAGCATCAAGTTCATAATTTGTTCTAAGAATAGAGTCAAAAAGTAATTTCTTCCTCTTTCTAGGGAAGTGTTCCATACCTTTCTTGAGTGGGAATTGATATTTGATGGTGCCTTCCTTCATATTAATGATGGCACCTACAGTTCGAAGAAAAGGTCTTCCCAAAATAATAGGACATGAAGCATTGCATTCAACATCCATAACAAGAAAATCAACAGGAACAAGGTTATTATTAACCATGATAAGAACATCATTAATCCTTCCCAAATGTTTCTTCTTAGCAACATCAGCAATAGGAACATCATAATAACACTTTTCAAGTGGTGGTAAATCAAGCATGTCATAAATTTTTCTAGGCATAATAGAAATACTAGCACCTAGATCACATAAAGCATGGCAATCAAAACCATTAACATGCATATCAATGATGGGTTCCCAACCATCTTCTAACTTCTTGGGAATAGAAGCTTTTTGCTTCAACTTTTCATCCCTAATTTTCATAAGAGCATTGGTAATATGCTTTGTAAAAGCAACATTTATAGAACTAGCATTGGGACTCAAAGCAAGCTTTTGCAAGAACAAAATAACTTCAGATATATTGCAACCATCAACATCAAAATCAGTGAAAGAAATAGAGCTATCATCTCCTACACTTCGAAAAATTTCAGCACTCTTTTGAGAAAAAGTTTTTGCAGTTTTGGCCTTTTTAGTACAAGGAGAGGGAGTTTTCTCTACACCAATCAAAGTAAGAGGATTGCTAGCATTTGGAACAACATCATTAGAGGTAGTAATGGTATATACCTTCATCTTTCTAGCCATCTCATCTTCTCTTTCCCACCTGGCATGCAATTCTGCTAACATCCTAACATTTTCATCAATTTTAACTTAGATAGCATTAGCAGTGGCAAAAGTATTGCTTTCCTTCACCTCATTAGGCAATACTTTTAGTTTCAGAAGTTCAACATCAAGAGCAAGGCTATCAACTTTAGAAGCAAGAATATCAATTTTGCCTAACTTTTCGTCAACAGACTTGTTAAAAGCAGTTTGCTTACCGATGAAGTCCTTGAGCATGACTTCAAGCTTAGGGGGCGTGGCCCTACTGTTGTTAGAGGAGTTACCATAAGAGTTACCATAACCATTACCATTGGTAGAAGGATACGGCCTATAATTGTTACTAGCAAAATTGTTCCTATAAGCATTGTTGTTAAAATTATTATTTCTAATGAAGTTTACATCAACATGCTCTTCTTGAGCAACCAAAGAGGCCAAAGGAACATTATTAGGATCAACATGAGCTATATCATTAGAAAGCATAAGCATAATAGCATCAATCTTATCACTCAAGGAGGAGGTTTCCTCAACAAAATTTACCTTCTTACCTTGTGGAACTCTCTCGGTGTGCCACTCAGAATAATTTATCATCATGTTGTCAAGAAGCTTTATTGCGGCGCCCAAGGTAAGGGACATAAAAGTGCCTCCAGTAGCTGAATCCAATAGATTTCTTGAAGAAAAATTCAGTCCTGCATAAAAAGTTTGGACAATCATCCAAGTAGTCTGTCCATGAGTAGGGCAATTCTTTATCATAGATTTCATTCTTTCCCAAGCCGAAGCAACATGTTCATTATCAAACTGTCTAAACTTCATGATATCACTACACAAAGCTATAATCTTAGCAGGAGGATAGTATTTTCCAATAAAAGCATCCTTACACTTAGCCCATGAATCAATACTTTTTCTAGGCAAAGATAGCAACCAATCCTTAGCTTTTCCTCTCAAAGAAAAAGGAAACAACTTAAGCTTAATAATATCACCTTCTACATACTTATTTTTTTGCATCTCACATAGCTCAACAAAATTGTTGAGATGAGCTGCAGCATCATCAGTACTAGCACCAGAAAATTGCTCTTTCATAACAAGGTTCAATAAAGCAGGTTTGATCTCATAAAAATTTGCAGCAGGAGCAGGTGGCGCAATAAGAGTGCAGATAAAATCACTATTATTAGTGCTAGTAAAATCACATAACTTGGTGTTCTCATGAGTACCCATTCTAGCAAAGCTAAAAGCAAACAAGTAAAAATAACAACTATAAGGAAACTAATTTTTTTGTGTTTTTGATAAAATGATGCAAGCAAAAATAAAGTAAAGCAAAACTAAAACAAAGTAAAGGATGTGCGTTCAAAACTCCCCTTGCAGAAATCCTCTTTTTCCCTGGCAACGGCGCCAGAAAAAGTTTCTTGATGCGGGCCGATAACCACCTGGTGGCGCGGTGTTGAATAGTGCCAGAGAACTTGTTGGCGTGTAGTTAGTGATGTAAATGACCGGCCAGTTGGAAACCCCAAGAGAAGGTTTGATGAATATAGCAGCAAGTTTTCCCTCAGTTATGAAACCAAGGTTTAATCGTCCAATAGGAAAAAGCCAAACTCAAGAAGGTGATGCTTGCTAGCCTAGTGACACTCCAACAAGGGCGCCGTTAACGATATCTTGTTAGCGCGTCTTCAACTAGTAGCAACGTGGAACCTGCACACAACACAACCAAGAACTTTGCTATCAACTTACGATGAGGTTGTCAATCTCACCGGTTTGCTGTAAATAAAGGAATGAGCGTATCGAGTGGAAAGCAATAGTAGTATGCGAGTAAAGTAAACAGTGCGAGTAAAATAAACAGGTGATAGCAATGTAAAGGAAATTGGACCGGGGTCCACAGTTCACTAGAGGTGTCTCTCCATAAGATAAATAACACATGCTGGGTAAACAAATAACAGTTGGGCAATTCATAGAATAATGATAACGTGCTTATGTCGAGAGGATCACTATGAGATTTACTCTAGGCATTACAACAAGATACATAGACCGCCATCCAACTGCATCTATGACTAATAATCCACTCACGGGGAATCATCCGAGGACCCCTTGAGTATTAAGTTGCGAACAACAGATAACTGCATTAAGCAAAGTGTGTAATGTAAACAAAGCATATGCCCTTGGACATAAGAATGTTGTTTTCTCCCTAGTGGCAACGGCACATCTACAACCTTAGAGGTTTCTGTCACTCCCCAGATTAAATAGAGGCATGAACCCAACTATCGAGCATAAATACCCCCTCTTGGAGTCACTAGTATCTACTCGGCCAAGATAGCTATTAACAATGGAGAGCATGCAAGATCATAAACAACATAGAGATAACATAAGATAATATTCAGCACATCAACTCAATCATAACAACAATATTCATCGGATCCCAATAAACACAACATGTAGAATTACATAAAGGTAGTCTCGATCATGTAAAGCAGCTCACGAGATCTAAACATGAAGCACAAGGTGGAGAAGACAACCAACTAGCTACTGCTATGGACCCATAGTCCAAGGTAGACTACTCACTCATCGCGCCGGAGGCAAGCATGGCGATGAAGAAGACCTCCGGTGGCGATTCCCCTCTTAGACAGGGTGCTAGGAAGAGCTTCTGGACCCTCCCAATCTCGGGTTGATGACGGCAGTGGATCGCGATGTGTTTCTAGAAAATTGATCAGGTACTTAGGTTTTTCCCGTCGGGGGGTCTTTATAGGCGAAGGGGCGGCGTCAGAAGTGGACCGAGGCAGTCTCACACATAGGGGGCGCGGCTAGGGCCTGGGCCGTGCCGCCCTATTGTGTGGCTGGCTTGTGGCCCCTCTCCGTCTCCTCTTCGGTCCTCTGGAAGCTTCGGTAAATTTCTGGATGATTGGCTTTTGTTTCATCCAATTCCGAGAATATTTCCTGTATAACTTTTCTGAAACACAAAAATAGTAAAAAACAGGGAACTGGCACCGTGGCATCTCGTTAATAGATTAGTTCCGGAAAATGCATAAAAATGCCACGAAGTGTAACGAAACACTAAGAAAATGGTGTAAAAACAAGCATGGAGCATCAAAAATTATAGATACGTTTGGGACGTATCAGCATCCCCAAGCTTAACTCCTGCTCGTCCTCGAGTAGGTAAGTGATAACAAAGAAATAATTTTTGAGGTGACATGCACCTACACAATCTTGACCATCTATGTAAGCATTGTGTGCTGGGATCAAAAGAACTTAAAACATGGGCATGAAAGATATAATCTTGATAGAAGAAACCTAGCAACCATGTTATAACATGAAGAAGAACACAAACAAAAGATCATGAAAATGAAACAATGAAAGTCAAACGTGTGTTCAAATCATATGGAAAAACATAACAAATGGTTTTCAGCTTGTCCTTCATGGAATAGCAAAACATAAATGCATAGGACACCTTCAAGTTTAAGAGGGCGACTAGATACAAATAATTTAAGAACAAGTGAAACCAACATCATGAATCAATCAATGAAAACTTTGGGATAATGCACATTATACTAAGAATGACAACTATGCTCTCTTAGACGGTGCATAAAGGTAGAAGGTGGTGACTCAACATAAAAGTAAAAGAAAGGCCCTTCGCGGAGGGAAGCAGTGATTGCAAGTTTTATAAACCTTCAAAAATTATGGTACTTACTAGCTTTGAGCTCTCATTGCCCCCATCATAAGCATCTTGAATGGTTTAAGTTAATACGAGTACAATTATGAAGCATATGCTTGACAAATCATAAGTTAAAAACGTCGTGTCCCGTGAAGTACGAATACCCAAACCTCATGCTACTCGACTTAGAGTCCCAAGCAGGCTCTTGTCATTGTAAATATATGTGTATTATCGAGAACCGCCAACGGGGTACCTCCTGCCCGATGACATGGAACAAGCCCACATCAAAATGACAAGACAAACAGACAATGAACACCTCGGCATCTCTTTTATTTACCATTGGTATAGCTTTTTATTGTGAGATGCATCGTCGAATGTCCACTATGGGCATGCTATAAATTTTCACCATGAATTATGCATGGCTTAGATTAGCGGCCCAGGCATTTCCCTAACACATATAAGAACTCTATGATCCCGCAAGATTCCCAACTTGTTTCACATCGTGAGTATCCATAAACAAAAGATCACGATATCAACTCAAATGAAAGATAGTGCAATGTTGAAAGCTTGCCCCATGACGTCATGGCTGGGCTAATTTCCAACTTACAACTTGCAAGCATAACAACTCATCATAAGAGAGCCACAATGTCAAAATTTTAAAGCGAGAAAAGTAAAGTTTGCCATCCGGTTCGTGAGAGCTTTACCGACCAATTTTCGCATAACACCAAAAAGAGTTTAATTTGAAGGATAGATAAAAGTAAGTCAAATGTACTTAGGAATAGCAAATTGCTAATAGGTATGTATGGTGGACACATTGGAACAACTTGGTTTTTAGGAGTTGGATGCACGAGTAGAGCTCATACTCAGTACAAAATGAGGACTAGCAAAAGACTGGGAGCGACCAACTAAGAGAGCAATAACGGCCATAATCATGCAAAGTGACAAAGCAACATTAAAAGAAGCATCAGATTGCATCAAAAGTCAAAAAGTAAATGATCATAGAGGCTTATGGCAACTTTGTATGAGTCTAACATGTGTAAGCATGCACCAAGTCAACCCAAATAAAGTATCAAGGAGAAAACCAAAATAATGCTTCCAAATAAGAAAAACAATGCATGATTTTTTCAAAGGCTCATGAAGCAATCTCAGTCATTTGAGACAAGTCATGCTACAGCAAAACCAGTAAGCATACTATCAAAAAGATATCAAGCACGACATGCAAAAGCCTAGGCCGCAGTCTACACAAGCTCCTTTTGTACCACTTTTTTGCATGAAACTTTTTCTCTTTTCCAAAACCTTTTGAACCTTTTTTTAAAACAACTCTTTTGATGAAAACCAACATGGACCAGAGGTCAAAATACACCTTGATGTAAAGATATAACAAGATCTGAACACAAATCAAGGCAAAAATCGAAGGCTAAACGTAGTTCTAGAAAAAGAGAACACTCGTTGAATGATAAGAGTGAAAAATGGAGTGTTCTTGGCAAATGAAAAGCAAGGCAACTTCTCCAAAAGGAATTTGCTGGGGTCCAACCATTTATTGCAGCAAACAAAACTAAACTAAACTGAAAACTAAAACAACTGACGCTCCAAGAAAAACGCATAGTGCATGAAGCAATAAAAATATAGTGTGTTCAAAGGTGATCTGATTTTTGCCGATGAAGAAGGGGTGCCTCGGGGGCATCCCCAAGCTTTGATGGGTTCCCAACTATCTTCTAACTTCTTGGGAATGGAAGCTTTTTGCTTCAACTTTTCATCCCTAATTTTCATGAGAGCATTGGTAATATGCTTAGTAAAAGCAACATTTAAAGAACTAGCATTAGGGGTCAAAGCAAGCTTTTGCAAGAACAAAATAACTTCAGATATATTGCAGCCATCAACATCAAAATCATTAAAAGAAGTAGAGCTATCATCTCCCACACTCCAAAAAATTTCAGCACTCTTTTGAGAAAAAGTTTTGGCAGTTTTAGGTTTTTTAACACAAGGAGTGGGAGTTTTCTCTACACCAATCAAAGTAAGAGGATTGCTAGCATTTGGAACAACATCATTAGAGGTAGTAATGGTACATACCTTCATCTTTCTAGCCATCTCATCTTCTCTTTCCCACCTGGCATGCAATTCTGCTAGCATCCTAACATTTTCATCAATTCTAACTTGGATAGCATTAGCAGTGGCAAAAGGATCAGGCTTAGCGGACATTCTGTTAATCAGAGAAGATTGCGCATTAGACAAAGATGAAATATCTATTTCAGCTTTGGAAACCTTAGCTTGCAACTCAGGAATAGCCTTGTTTAAATTCTCAAGTTGATGACTAATAGTCCTCAACAGAGATGATTGCTCCTCCATGGTCTTGGTGAAAGCCTTGTTCTGCTCATATTGCACCTGCATAAAATTCTTGGTAGCCTTTTCAAGTTCGAAAATTCTTTCTTCACTAGGCATTTTAGATCTACCAAGGTAGCTATTATCACCATTAGAAAGAAACGGCCTATAATTGTTACTAGCAAAATTATTCCTATAAGCATTGTTATTAAAATTATTATTTCTAATGAAGTTTACATCAACATGCTCTTCTTGAGAAACCAAGGAGGCCAAAGGAACATTATTAGGATCAACATGAGTTCTATCATTAGAAAGCATAAGCATTATAGCATCAATCTTATCACTCAAGGAAGAGGTTTCCTCAACAGAATTTACCTTCTTACCTTGTGGAGCTCTCTCGGTGTACCATTCAGAGTAATTTACCATCATATTGTCGAGAAGCTTTGTTGTGGCGCCCAAGGTAAGGGACATAAAAGTGCCTCTAGCAGCTGAATCCAATAGGTTCCTTGAAGAAAAATTCAGTCCTGCATAAAAAGTTTGGACAATCATCCAAGTAGTCAGTCCATGAGTAGGGCAATTCTTTATCATAGATTTCATTCTTTCCCAAGCCTGAGCAACATGTTCATTATCAAACTAGCTAAACTTCATAATATTGCTACGCAAAGCTATAATCTTAGCAGGAGGATAGTATCTTCCAATAAAAGCATCCTTACACTTATCCCATGAATCAATACTATTTTTAGGCAAAGACAGCAACCAATCCTTAGCTTTTCCTCTCAAAGAAAAAGGAAACAACTTAAGCTTAATAATATCACTCTCTACATCCTTATATTTCTGCATCTCACATAGCTCAACAAAATTGTTGAGATGAGCTTGATGCGGCACGGTGTGTTGATGTAAATCACCATCCAGTTGGGAACCCCAAGAGGAAGGTATGATGAGTACAGCAACAAGCTTTTCCCTCAGTAAGAAACCAAGGTTTGTCAGTCCAGGAAAAAGCCAAACTCCAGAAGGTGATGCTTGCTAGCCTAGTGACTAACAACAAGGGCACCGTTTACGATTCTTGTTAGTGCGTCTTCAACTAGTAGCAACGTGGAACCTGCACACAACACAACCAAATACTTTGCTCCCAACTTACGATGAGGTTGTCAATCTCACCGGTTTGCTTGAAACAAAGGTATGAGCGTATCGAGTGGAAAGCAATAGTAATATGCGAGAAAGTAAACAGTGCGAGTAAAGTAAACAGGTAATAGCAATATAATGGAAATAGGACCGGGGTCCATAGTTCACTAGTGGTGTCTCTCCATAAGATAAAATAACACATGCTGGATAAACAAATTACAGTTGGGTAATTGATAGAATAAAGATAACGTGATATGTCGAGAGGATCACTATGAGATTTACTCTGGGCATTACAACAAAATACATAGACCGCCATCCAACTGCATCTATGACTAATAATCCACTAGCGGGGAATCATCCGAGGACCCCTTGAGTATTAAGTTGCGAACAACAGATAACTGCATTAAGCAAAGTGTGTAATGTAAACAAAGCATATGCCTTTGGACATATGAATGTTATTTTCTCCCTAGTGGCAATAGCACATCTACAACCTTAGAGGTTTCTGTCACTCCCCCAGATTAAATAGAGGCATGAACCCAACTATCGAGCATAAATACCCCCTCTTGGAGTCACTAGTATCTACTCGGCCAAGATAGCTACTAACAACGGAGAGCATGCAAGATCATAAACAACATAGAGATAACATAAGATAATATTCAGCACATCAACTCAATCATAACACCAATATTCATCGGATCCCAACAAACACAACATGTAGAATTACATAACGGTGATCTCGATCATGTAAAGCAGCTCACGAGATCTAAATATGAAGCACATGGTGGAGAAGACAACCATCTAGCTACTGCTATGGACCCATAGTCCAAGGTAGACTACTCACTCATCGCGCCGGAGGCAAGCATGGTGATGAAGAAGACCTCTGGTGGCGATTTCCCTCTCCGGCAGGGTGCCGGGAAGAGCTTCTGGACCCTCCCGATCTCGGGTCGACGACGACGGCGGATCGCGATATGTTTCTGGAAAATTGATCGGGTACTTAGGTTTTTCCCGTCGGGGGGTCTTTATAGGCGAAGGGGCAGCGTCAGAAGTGGACCGAGGCGGCCTCACACATAGGGGGCACGGCCAGGGCCTGGGGCACGCCGCCTTGTTGTGTGGCCGGCCTGTGGCCCCTCTCCGTCTCCTTTTCGGTCCTCTGGAAGCTTCGGTAAATTTCTGGATGTTTTGCTTTTGTTTTGTCCAATTCCAAGAATATTTCCTGTGTAACTTTTCTGAAACACAAAAACATTATAAAATAGGGAACTGGCACTGTGGCATCTCGTTAATAGGTTAGTTCCGGAAAATGCATAAAAATGCTACGAAGTGTAACGAAACACTAAGCAAATGGTGTAATAACAAGCATGGAGCATCAAAAATAATAGATAGGTTTGAGACGTATCAGCATCCCCAAGCTTAACTCCTGCTCATCCTCGAGTAGGTAAGTGATAACAAAGAAATAATTTTTGAGGTTACATGCACCTAAACAATCTTGACCATATATGTAAGCATTGTGCGCTGGGATCAAAAGAACTTAAAACATGGGCATGAAAGATATAATCTTGATAGAAGAAACTTAGCAACCATGTTATAACATGAAAAAGAACACAAACAAAAGATCATGAAAATGAAACAATGAAAGTTAAACGTGTGTTCAAATCATATGGAAAAACATACAAATGGTTTTCAGCTTGTCCTTTATGAAAGAGCAAAACATAAATGCATAGGACACCTTCAAGTTTAAGAGGGCGACTAGATACAAGTAATTTAAGAATAAGTGAAACCAACATCATGAATCAATCAATGAAAACTTTGGGACAATTCACATTATACTCAGAATGACAACTATGCTCTCTTAGACGGTGCATAAAGATAGAAGGTGGTGACTCAACATAACAGTAAAAGAAAGGCCCTTCGCAGAGGGAAGCAGTGATTGCAAGTAGAGCTCATACTCAGTACAAAATGAGGGCTAGCAAAAGACTGGGAGCAACCAACTAAGAGAGCAATAACGGCCATAATCATGCAAAGCGACAAAGCGACATTAAAAGAAGCATAAGATGGCATAAAAAGTCAAAAACTAAATGATCATAGAGGCAATGGAGACTTTGTATGAGTCAAACATGTGTGAGCATGCGCCAAGTCAACCCAAATAAAGCATCAAGGAGAAAACCAAAATAATGCTTCCAAATAATTAAAACAACGCATGATTTTTTTCAAAGGCTCATTAAGCAATCTCAGTCATTTGAGACAAGTCATGCTACAGCAAAACCACTAAGCATACTATCGAAAAGACATCAAGCACGACATGCAAAAGCCTAGGCCGCAGTCTATACAAGCTTCTTTTGTACCACTTTTTTGCATAAAGCTTTTTCTCTTTTCCAACACCATTCGAACTTTTTTGAAACAACTCTTTTGATGAAAACCAACATGGACCAGAGGTCATAATACACCTTGATGAAAAGATGTAACAAGATCTGAACACGAATCAAGGTGAAAAACAAAAGCTAAATGCAGTAGCAGAAAAAGAGAACACTCGTTGAACGATAAGAGTGAAAAACGGAGTGTTCTTGGCAATTGAAAAGCAAGGCAACTTCTCCAAAAGAAATTTGTTGGGGTCCAACCTTTTATTGCAGCAAACAAAACTAAACAAAACTGAAAACTAAAAACAACTGACGCTCCAAGAAAAACGCATAATGCATGAAGCAATAAAAATATAGTGTGTTGAAATGTGACCTGATTTTGGTCGATGAAGAAGGGGTGCCTCGGGGGCATCCCCAAGCTTTGACGCTTGTACCTCTTGGATATTTCTTGGGGTGTGTGGGCATCCCCAAGCTTGAGCTTTTGTCCATTCTTCAACTCATCTCATCATTCTCCAATACCTACACTTGAAAACTTCCTTCATACAAAACTAAACACAATTCTATTAGCAACATTAGTGTAAGCATAATAATGAATCAACCCTTTTTGCTTCAGGTTTCAACTCAAAACCACTACATATAAAGCATATACTACTGTAGCAACTTCCCCAAAAGTTCCATGATCAAAATAACTCAAAAAGAAAGCGATCGAGCGGCAAACACAAATAATGGCAGAAATCTATCAAAACAGAACAGCTGACAAAGGTCGAATTTTTAGAGGGCTTTCTATTGCTCAAATCAAAAAGTGTATAACTAATTAAAGTTTGGATATAACCTGGGGCATATGCACAAGAAATAGCAGGTCCAAAAGATGTACTGAGAATTGTCACGAATTTTTACGGTGCAGCATCGAAATCTGTTTCAGGACAGCAACATCCCCAAATCTTTCCTCACTCAAATTAGAGGCTTGTCTTGGCACAAAAACGAAATAAAAATGATAAGGAGAGGTTATTACAGTAGTAATAACTTCCAAGACTCAAATAAAAGAAAAAGAACTGAAAGTAAAACATTGGGTTATCTCCCAAGAGTGCTTTTCTTTAACGCCTTTGAGCTAGGCTCAGAATTTTGAGATGATGCTCACATAAGAAATATGAATTGAAGCAAAAGAGAGCATCAAGGAGCAAATATAAAACACATCTAAGTCTAATCCACTTCCTATGCATAGGAATCTTGTAGGAAAATAAATCAAAGAAGCACATAGTAACAAGTATGGGTAGATAAAACAAGAGCAACTTTGGAACTTTCAATATAAAGAGAGGTGTTTTAGTAAAATGAGAATTCCAACAACCATATTTTCCTCTCTGATAATAATTTTTAGTAGCATCATGAACAAACTCAACAATATAAATATCACACTCATCCTCCTTTGTTAAGCATGGAGGGCAATCAAAAAAGGTATTAGTTAAAGAGTTACTCTTATTGGTAGCTCCATTCTTCCTCCTCTTGATCATCATTCTCCTCCTCTTTTTCATCTAATGAGCTTCCAGTTTTAGCAATTTCTTCTTCCATAGGCTATTTCCAGGCATTAGTCTCTTCCGTTGGAGAGTATGTATTAAGATATTTAAGAATATAGCCATTTTCTTCCTTGTAATTATCAAAGAAAAATTTAAGTATATCATAAACCTCAAATTTATAAGGTGCATCATCAGTATTTTCAAGCAAATAAGCAAGTTCGAATGCACCCTTCCAAGCAATAAATTCTTCAATTTGTTTCACATCATAAAAGTCATAATTTCCATTAATATAAGAAGATATGGTAACATCATCATTATACTCACATTGAAAAGGGATGTGTTTATACCTCCTACAGCAACAAGATTTATCAAAGCAATAAGTAACATTATAAGTAGAGCACACATTTCTAGCAATGATATACAATTTATCAATTTGTTCACATAAGTGTTTCCCTTTTTGTGACAAGCGGTGTTCCTCATAATATTTTTGTTGCTCTTCCGTGAACCCACCTTGCCAAAAAGATTTAGTTTCAAAGAAACCAACCATTGATAGAAAGCATGATAAAGCAAGACAATAACAGACCAACACAAATAACAACTATAGAAGGAACTAAATTTTTTTGTATTTTTGATAAAAAGAAACAAGTAAAAATAAAGTAAAGCAAAACATAAAACAAAGTAAAGGATGTGCGTGCGAAACTCCCCTTGCAGAAGTCTTCTTTTTCCCCGGCAACGGCGCCAGAAAAGAGTCTTGATGCGGCACAGTGTGTTGATGTAAATCACCGTCCAGTTGGGAACCCCAAGAGGAAGGTATGATGAGTACAGCAGCAAGCTTTTCCCTCAGTAAGAAACCAAGGTTTGTCAGTCCAGGAAAAAGTCAAACTCCAGAAGGTGATGCTTGCTAGCCTAGTGACTTCCAACAAGGGCACCGTTTACGATTCTTGTTAGTGCGTCTTCAACTAGTAGCAACGTGGAACCTGCACACAACACAACCAAATACTTTGCTCCCAACTTACGATGAGGTTGTCAATCTCACCAGTTTGCTTGAAACAAAGGTATGAGCGTATCGAGTGGAAAGCAATAGTAATATGCGAGAAAGTAAACAGTGCGAGTAAAGTAAACAGGTCAAAGCAATATAATGGAAATAGGACCGGGGTCCACAGTTCACTAGTGGTGTCTCTCCATAAGATAAAATAACACATGCTGGGTAAACAAATTACAGTTGGGCAATTGATAGAATAAAGATAACGTGATATGTCGAGAGGATCACTATGAGATTTACTCTGGGCATTACAACAAAATACATAGACCGCCATCCAACTGCATCTATGACTAATAATCCACTCACGAGGAATCAATCCGAGAACCCCACAAGTATTAAGTTGCGAACAACAGAGAACTGCATTAAGCAAAGTGTGTAATGTAAACAAAGCATATGCCCTTGGACATATGAATGTTGTTTTCTCCCTGGTGGCAATAGCACATCTACAACCTTAGAGGTTTCTGTCACTCCCCCAGATTAAATAGAGGCATGAACCCAACTATCGAGCATAAATACCCCCTCTTGGAGTCACTAGTATCTACTCGGCCAAGATAGCTACTAACAACGGAGAGCATGCAAGATCATAAACAACATAGAGATAACATAAGATAATATTCAGCACATCAACTCAATCATAACACCAATATTCATCGGATCCCAACAAACACAACATGTAGAATTACATAACGGTGATCTCGATCATGTAAGGCAGCTCACGAGATCTAAACATGAAGCACATGGTGGAGAAGACAACCATCTAGCTACTGCTATGGACCCATAGTCCAAGGTAGACTACTCACTCATCGCGCCGGAGGCAAGCATGGCGATGAAGAAGACCTCTGGTGGCGATTCCCCTCTCCGGCAGGGTGCCGGGAAGAGCTTCTGGACCCTCCCGATCTCGGGTCGATGATGACGGCGGATCGCGATGTGTTTCTGGAAAATTGATCGGGTACTTAGGTTTTTCCCGTCGGGGGGTCTTTATAGGCGAAGGGGCAGCGTCAGAAGTGGATCGAGGCGGCCTCACACATAGGGGGCGCGGCCAGGGCCTAGGCCGCGCTGCCCTACTGTGTGGCCGGCCTGTGGCTCCTCTCTGTCTCCTCTTCGGTTTTCTGGAAGCTTCAGTAAATTTCTGGATGTTTTACTTTTGTTTTGTCCAATTCCGAGAATATTTCTTATGTAACTTTTCTGAAACACAAAAACAGCAGAAAACAGGGAACTGACACTGTGGCATCTCGTTAATAGGTTAGTTCCAGAAAATGCATAAAAACGCCACGAAGTGTAACGAAACACTAAGCAAATGGTGTAAAAACAAGCATGGAGCATCAAAAATTATAGATACGTTTGAGACGTATCAGAGTTGCAGCATCATCTGTACTAGCACCAGAAAATTGCTATTTCATAACAAGGTTCAATAAAGCAGGCTTAATCTCATAAAAATTTGCAGCAGGAGCAGGTGGCGCAATAGGAGTGCAGATAAAATCACTATTATTCATGCTAGTAAAATCACACAACTTGGTGTTTTCAGGAGTAGCCATTCTAGCAAAACTAAAAGCAGACAAGTAAAAACAACTATAATGAAACTAATTTTTTGTGTTTTTGATAAAACAAAACAAGTAAAAATAAAGTAAAGTAAAACTTAAAACAAAGTAAAGGATGTGCGTGCGAAACTCCCCTTGCAGAAGTCTTCTTTTTCCCTGGAAACGGCGCCAGAAAACTTGTTGGTTGCGCGGTGTTGAATAATGCCAGAGAACTTATTGGCGTGTAGTTAATGATGTAAATGACTGGCCAGTTGGAAACCCCAAGAGAAGGTTTGATGAATATAGCAACAAGTTTTCCCTCGGTTATGAAACCAAGGTTTAATCGTCCAATAGGAAAAAGCCAAACTCAAGAAGGTGATGCTTGCTAGCCTAGTGACACTCCAACAAGGGCGCCGTTAACGATATCTTGTTAGCCCGTCTTCAACTAGTAGCAACGTGGAACCTGCACACAACACAACCAAGAACTTTGCTCCCAACTTACGATGTCGTGGGAATTTAGAGACAATAGCCATGGGGATGGCTTATCGGAGGGGCTCGACGGTGTGCGACGATGGGCCCGGCTCGGGATTGTGCCAACAGAGACACCTCAGTTTACCCAGGTTCAGGGCCCTCCACGCCGGAGGTAACACCCCTACTTCCTACCTTGCTTTCTATTATCTCGACAGTGGTTACAACGCTCCTCGAGCAGTTCGGTCTAGAGGAGGCAGAAGAAGATGGATCGAATCGGGTCCCCCTAGGCTAAGGGTCCAGACCCCTTTATATAGGCAGGGGTCTGGTTACAGATTAGGTGGCCGGCTGCCCGGCTGCCGGCTCCTCCATGGCTGCGTCTTTGACGTGATCCTCTGGCCTGCTCTAACGGTAGCCACTTTATAAAGTGGCTTTCCCCTTTGGACCGGCATCTTGGAGGCATATGCCCTCCCTTTTGCCTCGGATTATTTCGTGGGGAAGACTCTTGCTTGCTGATTGGTTGAGCCCGGGCGTGGCTTGCGTCACGCCCGTCCTTCGCCTATGTTGATCTTGTCGGGGCCAGGCCGCTTTCGGCGAAGCAACCATTGGAGGGGTCTTGTCGTCTTGGCCCGGCTCTGGCTCTCCTCGGTGGAGTTGTCAGCCGGCTGCTGGCGCAGCCGGCCCTTTGGCCAGAGCCGGTCCTCTCGACTTAGCGCCGTGGAGATTCCTGGG
Organism: Dactylis glomerata; assembly: GCA_007115705.1. NCBI lineage: Eukaryota > Viridiplantae > Streptophyta > Magnoliopsida > Poales > Poaceae > Dactylis > Dactylis glomerata. Next base: position 1,236,746 of record QXEO01000628.1, read on the forward strand.
ATGCCAGCCGGTAGACAGCGCTGCCCTTGGCATACCCCTGAAGTCATCCCCACGACACTAGCCCCTGAAACTGGTGAAGTCTCATGGGTTAGCATGGGGCTTCGGCGGGTTCTATTTCTCGCCGGAATCGACACGCTTCCGTCGAAGTCCCAGGATTCTTCGTCTGGCTCGGAGGTCATCAATCTTGAGGTTTACCTTCGCGGAGTGTCACCGGCCGTCTCGGGACGTGCCGGCTCCAGGATTGATTTGGCTGGCGGCTGCCACGCGGCCGCTAGCTGGCACGCGGTCCCTCGGAACTTGTGCCGCTTCGGGTTTTGATCCCACGCTGTGGCCAGCGCAGTGCCGTAGTGTCATGTCTTGTCGCTTGGACTCTTCGGTCTCCGTAATGATTCCAGATAACGTCATGTGGCGAGACGAGGCTTACGTCAGTGATGCGTCCCATCAAAATGCCACGCATTTGATCTACTCGCATTAAACCGGCTCGACTTTTCATGCCTTGCCATCCTTTAAAGTCTCGAAGCTCTCGAGGGTTTTTCCTCACTCCCGAGTGTCGTGGTTTTGTCAACAGATCTGCCATAGAGGTAGGGGTATGGCAGTTTGTGGAAGGGGATGAACACGGAGGAGCGATCCAGGACGGTGGTAGCACGAGTTTACCCAGCTTCAGATCCTGCAACGGTGACGAGACCCTACGTGCTGCTATAATTCACTATATGGCAACAAGTGCTTGGTTACAATGATGAGGTTGGCTGTTTCGCTATGCGATTGGCCGTATGACTCTAAATCCTGCCTCAAGGGCTACTCCACGCCGGGCTTATAAAGGCGCCTGGCGTGGGCTACACGTTGGTACCGGAGCGGATACAACTTGGAGTCCTACACTAAGTCCTCTGCATGTACTACAAGGCAACCCGCCACGGGCCGTCTCCGAACCCGCCATGGGCCTGTCGTCAGCAATCCGCCATGGGCCTGTCTCCGGATCCGCCATAAGCGCCTGCGTCCAGTACCGCCGTGGCAACTTCAGCAACTGGGCCGCCCGGTATAGCGAATCCGCCATACCACCCCTGATGGGCCACCCTGGCTTGCTGATTTAGGACTACGTCGCTGGTATACCTATTTGGTATATCCCCAACATTAGCCCCCAGGGAACTTCAAGATTGCCATCTATACCCGCCATGCATGTTCTTGGTGAGTTACTTCCGCCATAGCTCTTTTGCACCGGGATGGCGATTATCTTGATGCTCCTTCTTTCATCTATCAATCCGCCGTAAATAACAGATCAAGCGACGTAGTTATCTTAGCGAGATTTTCGGGATCCGTTGGATCATACCGTTGAAATCCGCTGTAAATTTCGGCACACAGTTCCTTCTAGGGCAAGACTTACAGTGCACGCACAGCTTTCACCAAGTTACTTTTTTACCCCTGGACACATGTCGCCAGATTATGGTTTCTGCGATCAGGATGAACGGTGGTGATGGCGGGCACGAATCTCAAGGCCCGGGGTCTATATATACCCCGGCCTCTCACCCCCGGCCGGTCACCCCTCATTCGCCCCCGTCGCATTCTCTCTCTTCAGCGCCGCCACGAGAGCTTCGTCATCTCCGACGAGCCACCGCGGAAAACCTCGCCGCCGGTAGCTTTTTCCGCCGGACCAACTCACTCAAGTTCTTCAAGCATTTTTTATAGCGAAAACCTTCCTTTCGTCCGACGCCATGAACTCCGGATCACCGGCCCGCCACCATTCTGATGCTGAGGAGGAAGATTCCCCTCTGCAACAATCAGTCCAGGGAGAACATCCCGGGATGGCGGATTTGGACCCAGAGGACAACATGTCCGAAGCTGAAGAGGAGATGGCGGGTGCAAACCCGGATGATCTCGCAGACAAGGAAGCGGATGGCGAAGCTGAGGAGGAAGGTGCTGAGGATGAAGAAGAGTAGATCCCCCAGAACCTTCATGGGTATTGGCAGAAATCCCATGTTAAGGATTCTGACGTCGAGGCCATGGAAGGCGAGGGCACTATAGCTCCTTAAGCTGAATCCGGATGGCGGACTGACTTCAAGGCCCCAGTGCCTCTTCCTAACCCCTCCAAGATCGTGATGCTCAAATTCCACGTGGAGAGGGGTCTCAGTATGCCTCCATCTCTTTTCTTCACTAATCTTCTGAAGTTCTATGGACTGCAGCTCCACCACATATCACCAAATAGCATGGTGTCTGTGGCGGGTTACGCAGCCTTGTGCGAGGGATACCTTGGGATCCGCCCCAGGGTGGACCTCTTCCAACTTTTCTTCTCTGTGCGGGCCAACTATGAAGATGACGGATCTCTTCAAACCTGCGGAACGGTTTGCTTTCTTCCACGAAGATCGAAGGAATACCCCTTCATCATGCCACTGGATTCCGCCATAGGATGGAGAGGGTCCTGGTTCTATATGGCGGACAAACCTGCGCCATCTGAAGCCTGCGGCCTTCCTCCCTTCAAGAACGTTCCTGCTGAATCTCGTGACTCCTGGACAGCTGTCAACGATGAGTCCGCCACCCCCTATGTTAAGCTCTTGGCTCGGCGGATCGCCAGGCTATCTGTGGATGGCTTGAGAGGGATCGACACCATCCACTGCTGGATATCCCGGCGGATTCAGCCGTTGCAACACCGCGATCGCCTGATGCATGAGTATACTGGTGCAAATGATGGCATGCGTTGCTCGGACCAGGAGCTTGACCTTAAAGTGGTCGAGAAGCGCATCCGTTCTCTGATGAAGTCTCCCAGGAAGAAACCCTTGAAGTTCGGCATGGCTATGTTTGAGAATGGCACCTGTCCTTCGGTAAGTTCCCTTTCCGCCATAGTACCGTATAATATCTTTATATTTTATAGGACATAACATTTTTCTTCTTATCAGCTCAAATCGCTTGGTCCTGCTCACTTTGCCCATCCCCTTTGCCACTCCAACCTCAAATCTGCCGCTAAGGAAGAAGTTGTTCATTCTAGCAGAAACAAAGAGGAGATGGCGGGAAATGTGGATGATACAGCCCATACGACCCAGGAGAAGGTGGTTCCCAAGAAACGGGCTGGTAGTGGAAAAACTCGCGGTGGTGGCAGGAAATCTGCTGATTCCCGTCGTTTCGAAGCTCAACGCAGGGCGGAATTAGAAACGCCATCCGAGAATACCGCTACCATCAATTTGCCCAAGTCAAGGTAATCTTTGGACACCCTTCTTCATTGTTTTGCTGCTTTCCATCTCTAATCCCCTTTTTCTTAGAAGAAAGAAGCCTACTGTCAAGGAGCCGTCCTCCAAGCGAGCCAAGCCCTCCCCTGCCACTATCCCGCTCACCCCTGATGCACCAACTCCCTCCGTTCGTATCGATATTGATATGGAGGATGCTGGTGGTCAGTTTGACCCAATGCCAGAAATCGACCCAACGACTGAAGCTGCGGCTAATGATGTCGTCCAAAGCGAAAAGGCTTCTGGCTCTCAGGGTCAAGTGGCGGATACTCCGTCTAGGGGCAGCTTATACTGGAGACAAAAGCAACTTGAGGTCGTCAATCTTATTTCTAGCCAGGAAGATGCCAGCAACCAGCTGTCCAGCGGCATTGCCGCTTTTGTTGAGAAAACATCGACTATGAAGAAGGTATGTACTCCCAGTAGCCCCCCGAGCTCCATGGCGGATTGTAGATTCGATCCGCTATGGGGCTTCGAGCTTGACTTCTGTAAGTTTTTGAATAGCTTAGCCCTCGAGCGCTGGTAGTTCACACAGTGCTCTAGAGAACTTTTTAAATTTTCATACTGAGTAGCCCCCGAGCGTTATGGCGGATAACTATCCGGCATAAAGCTCTTAAGAAGACAAAATCAGCATAAGTAGCCCCCGAGTATTATGGCGGATTCTATCCATCATGATGCTCTAAGAGTGACTAAAAAATCATCGTGAGTAGCCCCCGAGCGTTATGGCGGATATGCATCCGGCATGAAGCTCTAAGAGTAACTAACACTTCAATTTTGTTTTGCCAGAATTACAAGAAGGTGGTGGAAGACCTGGTCCAGGTTGTCAGCTCGCAGGAGGAGGAGCTGGCAGCCAAAAGCGCTCTTGTGGCGGATTTGCAGCAGCAGCTTGAGAATAGCGGTATTTTACCTTAGCAAGCTTGTTTTCCTTTATGCTTATTCAATCAATGCTGAGCTGACGAAATTCCGCCATGCAGATGCTGCCAAGCTCAAGTCCACACTTGAGGGGATGAAGAAGGGCCATGCCATTGCGATGGATGGGCTGAATGAACAGCTCCGGAAATCGCTGGCTGAAAATGCCACCCTCGAGAGGCAGCTGAAGGACCAGGAGAACCAGGGCAAGAAGAAGGACAAGGAGATAGCGGACCTCCGCAAAGCCGCCGCTGATTTTGAGAAGCGGCGTGAAGGCTTTAACGAGCTCCTCCATCACTTCCAGGACAACTTGCTAGGTACCATTTCTTCTTATAATGTAAAGTTTTTCAATTTCTGCTATGCCGTGCATCATGCGTCTTCTGTTTCCGCTATGCAGTTGCTTTGGGGCAGGGCGAGATGGACACCGCTGAGGGCTTGCGCATGGCCACCGACGCAGCGAGGAAGGAGCTTGATGGCCTTCTCAGCGCTGGTCGCCAAGCGTGCGGGAGCCTGCAGATAGCGGGTTCTTCCAACCTCTCCTCCATCGCGCTCACACAGAAGCTTCTGCTAGTGCCAGGGCTGGTGGCGGACTGGAAACTGTCCTCTGCTTGGGGTGGTGCCAGGACAGCGTTGACCTTGGCGAAGGCCCACTATCCCGAGATGGACCTGGACCAGCTCACCTCCGGCATCCCGGAGAGCGGCGAGGATGGCGCGCCGGTTGACGAGGCCGCCATCCGGCAGAGCGTGCTTGGATACGATCAACTGTGTGCCCTTGGCACTCAGTTGAACGTATACTATGAAGCATACGAGCTGCCAGGGTCGCCAAGCCAAGCTTCGGCATCCGCCTCCGTGGCAACTGCAGGTGGTGATGGCGGTGACGAGGTGTCTTCCAAGGTTCCGCCATCTTCTTGAGATGTGCCCTGCGATATGGCAGGAAAAAATACTTTGCATTAATTCGGCCCCTGAGTGGGTCTGTAATCTAAATTTAAACTGCGTGTGAATGCTTGTGCACTGCAACTGATCTGCTTGTGGTGGATCAGTGGAATGCTTTTGAACTCTTGCAGTTTGTTTTTTATGAAGTGGTTTAATTGCGCGAAGAAACTGCCAGGCCTAATTTTATGCAACTTGCAGTTTTTGCCACGCCCAAAAACAACACTTTAAAAAAAATTCACGCGTAGGATTATGCGATCCGCCATCCGGCTCTCTGTGCTTGACTTTTCGTGAGATGGCGAAATCTTCGCACGAACAATCCGCTAGGGCAACGATACTTAATAGCAACCGTCCAGAACCCGTAGTAGATGGCGGCTTAGATCGTCAAAAAGTCACTACTCTGGAATCCACACAGAGAACATCGGATGAAGATCAAAACATAAAAAAGCTACGCGGACCGCTTATGGCGGATTTAAAAGAGACGCAAGTGCAAAGCACAATTGCGCAAAAGGTTCTATACGATCTAAATGAACAATAAAGGAGGTAAAAGACTCAGAAAAAAATCAAGAGTGAACCAAATGCTTTATTTCATTGATCATATAGAGATGCCTATTACATAGCTTGTGAGGTGCTAAGTGTAGAAAGGACGTAGCTGTGCGATGTTCCATGGACGATCTGTCTCATCATAGATATCGTCAGGGTCTCTTCGTTTGCGCTTCTTACTTGGTCGCTTATCTAGCTCGCGAATATCAACGAGATAGTAGGAACCATTCAGTAGAGCTTTGCTAATGACGAAGGGTCCTTCCCAAGGCGGGGATAGCTTGTGGGACTTCTGCTGTTTGAGGCGTAGCACCAGGTCACCTTCTTTGAACGAGCATTGGCGAACTCGCCTGCTGTGATAGCGGCGGAGATTCTGCTGGTAGATGGCGGATCTCTGGGCTGCTAGGTCCCGTTCTTCTTCCAGAAGGTCCACAGATAGTTGTCTGGACGCTTCTGCATCTTCTTCCTTGTAGGCGTCGACTCTTGGAGAATCGTACTGAACATCACTTGGCAAGATTGCCTCTGCTCCGTAGACTAAGAAGAAAGGGGTAAGGCCAGTTGATCTGTTTGGCGTGGTCCGTAGACTCCACAACACAGATGGCAACTCTTCTGCCCAGGCTCCAGCTGCTCTGTGTAGCGGTGCTTCTAGGCGTGGCTTGATCCCTGACATGATTAGTCTGTTGGTCCGCTCAACTTGGCCATTAGACTGTGGATGTGCCACAGATGCCAGGTCAAGGCGGATTCCATTGTGATGGCAGTATTCTTCAACTTCTCCCTGAGACAGATTAGTGCCATTATCGGTGATGATGCTATGTGGGATGCCAAATCTAACCACAATGTCCTTGACAAATTTGAGGGCAGTTTTGCCATCAAGTTTTCTGATGGGCTTAGCTTCCACCCACTTCGTGAATTTGTCTACCGCTACCAGAAGGTGCGTAAATCCCGAAGGTCCTGTTTTCAGCGGACCCACCATGTCTAGCCCCCAGACTGCAAAGGGCCAAGTTATAGGGATCGTATGCAGTGCTGTGGCGGGCATATGGGTTTGCTTGGAGTGCATCTGGCAACCATGGCAGAGCTCCACAATGCGGTCTGCATCTGCCTTGGCTGTTGGCCAGTAGAATCCATGGCGGAATGCTTTAGCTACTAGGGATCTGGCGGCGGCGTGATGCCCACATTCGCCTTCGTGGATCTCTCTTAGTATTTCGATTCCATCCACTTGGGATATGCACTTCATGAAAACTCCCGAGATGCTTCGTTTGTAGAGTTGGCCATCTATGATGGTGTACGCTTTGGCTCTACGCTCGACTTGTCTTTTTTGAACTTCGTCTTCAGGAAACTTCTTGTTTGTCAGAAATTCCAGGAAGGGCTCTGCCCATGGCGGATTGCTTGGCAAAACCGCCATAACAGGGGAGCTCGCTAACTCCGGATTTTCTAGATCAACCATCTTGACTGATGGTACTCGCAGATGCTCGAGGAATACGCCTGGCGGAACCGCCTTGCGGCTAGATCCCAATTTGGACAAGGTATCGGCCGCCATGTTATCTTCTCGCCGCACGTGTTTTATGTCGTAGCCGAGGAAACTTTTTGCCATCTCGTCCACTTCGTCTCTGTATGCTGCCATGACTTCGTTCCGAGCTTTGTATGTGCCAGCCACCTGCTGAGCCACAAGGTCAGAGTCTCCACAGCACATGATGTGTTGTACGCCAATCTCCTTTGCGACATGTAGCCCGTGTAGTAGCGCTTCATACTCCGCAATGTTGTTGGTGGTGGGGAAGTGGATCTGGAGAACATAGCTTAACTCATCTCCCTTGGGAGATTTGAGTGTCACTCCAGCCCCCGAGCCGTGTAGCAACTTTGAGCCATCAAAGTGCATCACCCAATGCTCTGGTTTGGGGATGGGCGTAGTTTCCTGTGCTTCCTTCCAATCCGCCATAAATTCCGCCAAAGCCTGAGACTTGATGGCGGTGCGAGGCTTGTAGTCGATGTCGAAAGAGGCCAATTCAATGCCCCACTTCGCAACTCGTCCTGTTGCGTCGCTGTTGTTGATGATGTCCTTCAGTGGGGCTTTACTCACCACTGTGATCTTATGGTCATAGAAGTAGTGCCTCAACTTACGAGAGGCTAGGAAAACTCCGTATGCCAATTTTTGGTAGTGAGGGTAGCGCTGCTTTGATTCCGTCAGGACCTCGCTAACATAGTAGACTGGTCGCTGTACGCCATACTCCTGCGCTTCTTCCTTACGCTCTACCACCATGACGATGCTGACCACCCTGTTAGTTGCCGCCATGTATAGTAACATGGGCTCCTGGTCTTCGGGAGCCGCTAGGACTGGTGCAGTGGATAACACTCTCTTTAGATCCTTAAGTGCAGCGTCTGCCTCGTCGGTCCAGACGAATTCGTCTGATTTCTTCATCAGCTTGTAGAGTGGCAAAGCCTTCTCGCCAAGACGACTGATGAATCTGCTCACTGCTGCCACGCAGCCTGTGAGTCGCTGTACGTCTTTTAGGTCTATGGGCCGGGAGATGTCGAGGATTGCCTTGATCTTCTCCGGGTTAACCTCAATTCCGTGGTGGGAGACGATGAATCCTAGGAGTTGTCCAGCTGGGACCCCGAAGACGCACTTCGTTGGGTTAAGCATCATGTTGTACTTCCTGAGATTGTCAAAGGTCTCTTGCAAATCCGCTATAAGGCCATCTTGCTTCTTAGACATAACTGCGATGTCGTCCACGTATGCGTGGATGTTTCGTCCGATTTGATCCGCCAGGCACTTTTGCATAGTGCGCTGATACGTTGCTCCTGCGTTTTTCAGACCGAATGGCATTGTGACATAGCAATATGTGCCATAAGGTGTTACGAACGACGTAGCGAGCTGATCGGACTTTTTCATCTTGATCTGGTGGTACCCTGAGTAGGCATCTAAGAAACACAGCAGCTCCGATCCTGCCGTCGAGTCAATGACTTGGTCAATGTGAGGCAAGGGAAAAGGGTCTTTTGGACATGCTTTGTTCAGGCCAGTGTAATCTACACACATGCGCAGAACTTTTGTGTTTTTCTTAGGAACTAGCACCGGATTCGCCACCCACTTAGTATGTATCACTTCCTTGATGAAGCCTGCTTTCAACAGCTTGGAAATCTCCTTTGCTATGGCGCGGCGCTTTTCATCTCCGAAGCGTCTCATGGCTTGTCTTACTGGCTTTGAGCCAGGAATTATCTGCAGAGCGTGCTCGGCGAGTTCCCTGGGTACACCCGTCATGTCAGATGGCTGCCATGCGAAGACATCCCGGTTCTCACGGAGGAACTCGACGAGCGCGCTTTCCTATTTGGGGGACAAATTTGTCCCAATGGCGGTGGTCTTGGCGGCATCGCCAGCGACAAGTTCCACCTGTTTTGTATCGACTGTAGGCTTGAAGGTGGGCGGGGAGGCGGAAACCTCCTGCTTGGATGCCGGCATCTCCGCGGGGTCCGTAGCGGCATGGATTTCTTTGAACTCCTCGCCGAAGAACACTGCTTCCGCGAAGGCGGCTTCTCCTTCCTCGCACTCCTTTGCCTTTCTGAAGCTGCCATAAACGGTAATTATGCCATCCGGTCCTGGCATTTTTAGCTGATTGTAGATGTAGCATGGCCTTGCATGGAAGCTGTGGAAGGTAGGGCGAACGAAGATCACGTGGTATGTGCTTTCGAACGGGACAACCTCAAAGGTTATGGGCTCTTCTCTGTAGTTTTCCTCACTACCGAAGGCAACCTTGAGCGTGATGGACCCGAGGGACTTGGCTTGGCGACCAGGAACTACCCCATAAAAGGTGACCGCGCTATGGCGGAGTTGGGTCTTGGTAAGGCCGAGCTTTGTCAAAGTTTCCACGTACATGATGTTCAGGCTGTTGCCGCCATCCATTAAGCATTTGGAAAACTCATAGCCATGGATTACAGGGCATACCACCATGGCATAATATCCATCAGGGATGTGCTCTGGATGATCATCACGGCTCCAGTGCACCGGTACTTCGGACCATCGGACGTACTGGCGGATTTTAGGCACGGTGGCATTGAGGGAGCGCATAGCGGCTCTCTGTGCCTTGGCCGTGGGGGGTCCAAGGAATGTGTGAAAGGCACCTTTTTTGTCCTTGATTGGGTTACCCTTGCCAGCACCACCCTCTGCCTTTTCGGCGGGTTTGGGCGCAGGGTCTTCCTCCATATCACTGCCATCCCTAGACTCCTTGTCTTTGTCCGCTTTTCCTTTGCCACGAGGCCGTTGTCGCCGGCTGTGTTTGAAGCCAGCTTCTTGATCCGCCTTGAGGTCGTTGACAAACTTGCAGTTCCGGTTGGTGTGGTTGCACTTTCCTGAAGCGTCGCGATGGGAAAAACATGGCATATCGCGGTATTCGTCGTAAGACACGGGAGCGGATGGCGCCGAAGCAGGAGTTGCAGAACTCCGCGGCTGGCCGCCGCTACCTCCGCATCCTCTGCCGCGCTGGGTGCTTTGGCCTTTGTCAGCAAAGGTTGTGGCCACCATGTCCGGAGCCTGCGGCTCTTCTGGCGGATTCTTCTGTTTGTTGCTGCTATTCCGCTTTCCAGTGTTCTGGATGGCGGAAGCCTTCAGAGATTCGCGGGCGTCGTCGGCGGCGGCCGCGTAGTTGCTTGCGATGGTGATCATGGAATTTAGGGTCAACTTCCCTTCATTCCTTTCCCGCAACAGGCGATGGCGGAGCAGTTGGCCTCTCTCCAAACTGTCGATAAACGCGAGGATGGCGGATTCGTCAGTAACCCCTTCACAGGAGTTCTTCATATCCAGCCATCGCGCGAGGAAAGTTCGGGAGGTCTCGTCGTCGGCGCGTCGGCACCGTTGAAGGTCACCAATGTTATGGGGTCTCTTGTAAGTCCCCTCGAAATTTTCGGTGAACGCAGTTTGCATATCAAACCAGGTTTGGATAGAGTTTTCTGCCAAGTCGTTGATCCATTGCCTCGCAGTGCCGGATAGCATCAGGGGCAAATAGCGGATAGCAACATTGGGTGATCCCCCGGCGAACTGTACTGCGTTGAAGTAGTCTTGTAGCCAACTTAAAGGCCTATCGACTCCATTGTATTGGCGGATATTTTTCTCGATTTTGAACCCATGCGGGATGGGTTCATCACGAATCCGTTGTCCAAAGCACTTTGGGCCGAGGAAGAAGGCTGTTTGAGATTTGGCAATCTCGTTTAGATGGGTACGAGCGTCGTAGGGCTTCTGGTCCGGCGGATCCTTGCGACAGTTGCGTGACCTTGCTGGTCCGCCACCACCACCGCCGCCACCATGGGGGCTCCCTGGTGGGGATGGCGAAGGGTCGCGTCGTCGTTTACTCTCACCATCCTGCGACTGATCTTTGCAGCTACGACGGCTTCCTTCCGTTCTTCGTGGAGATGGATCGTCGTTATGGCGGCGGGAGCCTTGCCCTTTGTCATCGTGGCGGCGAGTGGAGCGATGCTTGTCTTTGTCGCCGTCACGGTGCGCGCCGTCGTCATTGCGAGACCGGTCCCTTCTCTTGGATCCGCCGTCTCTGCTGGTTTCCCGTCGTGGCGGATCGTCTTTGCGTCCAGCATCACGTCTTCGTCCTCGCTTGCCATCATTGTCGCGTATGACGATCCCTCCCTTTGGGACTTCGAACGTCTTATACTTTGGTGGCGGCATGTTGGTCTTATGGCGAGGGGCAGCATTGTCTTGTTGGTATCCGTAAGCAGGGTAATTCTTGCGGGGTGGCGATGGATTTCTCTGCGGGCCTTTGCCATTTGGTTTGTCATCGGAGGATATTGGGATGGCGTTCGCCCGGTTACGAGCTTCTCTTCTTCGGATCTCTGAGGCTCCGGTATGAGATTCGTTGTCAGGACGTCCGCTGTAGTTGCCAGCCCCCTGAGCCTTAGAGGCAGTGCTGGACCTGCATAGCGCGGGATTAGATTCGAGCCGTCGTGACGACGTAGCCTTCTCCTGCTGTACTAATGCTTTGGTCATCAGTTTCACCGCCGTCTCTAGGGATGCTGGGCTCTTATTATGCTCCAATAGCTCCTTTGCAGCCACGATATTCTCGATGGGCCTAGCCCTGACTTCATCGCGGTTTTTATCCACGTATGGCGGATTCTTGATATACATCTTGGCCAGAGTTTCCGCCGTTGGTACGGTGAACTCGAGGTTTCGTACCAGCTGCGGGTCGCCGCCCTATTTGATCTGGTTCTGGATGAGAGTAACATACTTCTCCTCCATGTTCCTTGCGCGCTTCAGCGTGTCCTGAGCTTTAGCAATGTCGTCATCAACCTGCTTGCCCATCTTCTCGACTCGCTTTGCTTCCTTGAGGAGTGCTCGCCTCTTCTTCTCGAGATCGTTCACATCTCTGACATAGTCAGGGGTGATTGGATCTTCTAGAGTTCCATATACGACCTTGTCCAGTGGGGTTGTGAAGTCTTCCGGGTGCTGGTCCGCGGGGATGGCGGGTTGCAGAGGCCTGGGTCCGCCGTGTATCTCAGGAAGTTGCTCCGTGGCGGGATCGGCAGCTGGTGGTGGGTTACCCTGCTCATTGCCGGCATCCCCGTCGTGGACTACCTGAGATGGCGGATCACCGGTTGTCTGCCCAGCGTCATCTCCTTTGTTGGTTACAAACACCTGCTTGGCCGCTGCTTGTTGCTCTTCAAGTGCCTGCTGTGCCAATTCCGCCTCGAGTTTCCTCATGGCGGCATCATAGTGGTCAGAATCATAGCCTTTGCTGTCCCAGTCATCCGATTCACCACTTTCGTTAAGTGCCTCTAGGATGGATTCACCTGGGCTATCTTCTCCATTGGAGGTAGATCCCGAAGTGATACCTGCGAACGCAACAATGCAGTACCGCGGTGTCTCTAACGCCAGGTTACTCATGGCGGGTTCACTGCGGTCTTCCACCACTTCCTCTACCTCTAGGGCGGGCTGGGTGGGATTACTTTTCAGATCCGATCTGGGCAACTTGGAAAGTTCCAGATCAGATGAGTCCTCCTCCATATCCAGCTCGAAAGCGGTCCGTTTGGGGATTTCAGCCATACCAATCCGCCGGAAATTGGTTTCCGTAGCGGGGGTAGGGTTTGTCTCTCCAATGAAGATATGGATATCTCCAATCGGGACGACGGTGAATCGAGCAGGGTCTTCTCTAGCCGGCACCCAGAGGTTATCCGCTGGGACAATGGGGAAGCCGGAATCGTAGAGGACGCGCCCGATGGCGACGGTGTCACCGATGCCTGCAAAGGCGGATCCCGCCTGGATCCGCGCTCCAGACGCGCTAAGCCCCACGGTGGGTGCCAACTGTCGTGGTTTCGTCAACAGATCTGCCATAGAGGTAGGGGTATGGCGGTTTGTGGAAGGGGATGAACACGGAGGAGCGATCCAGGATGGTGGTAGCACGAGTTTACCCAGCTTCAGATCCCGCAACGGTGGCGAGACCCTACGTGCTGCTATAATTCACTATATGGCAACAAGTGCTTGGTTACAATGATGAGGTTGGCTGTTTCGCTATGCGATTGGCCGTATGACTCTAAATCCTGCCTCAAGGGCTGCTCTACGCCGGGCTTATAAAGGCGCCTGGCGTGGGCTACACGTTGGTACCGGAGCGGATACAACTTGGAGTCCTAGACTAAGTCCTCTGCGTGTACTACAAGGCAACCCGCCACGGGCCATCTCCGAACCCGCCATGGGCCTGTCGTCAGCAATCCGCCATGGGCCTGTCTCCGGATCCGCCATAAGCGCCTGCGTCCAGTACCGCCGTGGCAACTTCAGCAACTGGGCCGCCCGGTATAGCGAATCTGCCATACCACCCCTGATGGGCCACCCTGGCTTGCTGATTTAGGACTACGTCGCTGGTATACCTATTTGGTATATCCCCAACACCGAGCGCCTTCACTCTTCTTCTTCGCCGAGCGGTTCCCTCAGCTTCTCTAGCTCATCCCCTTCGCCTCCATGTCGTCGACCGGAGCTTTTGTGTAACGACCCAGGATTTTGTCACATTTTGGGGGAAAATTTTCGTCTTTATTTTGCTTGTGTTGATTGAAAATTCACAAGGATTTAAAACTTTTTGAGTTTAATTGAAAGCTTTGTTTGAAAACTATTTAAAATCCTCTATTTAATTCTTGAAGAACTTCTTTTGAGAAAGATCAAGTATCAAAATTACTACTTTCCATCCTCTATTCAAACCCTATTCAGCTTTATGCAAGCTTGCTTGCAAAAGATTGTTTTACAAAGTTTACTTTATTCAATAAAGGTTGCTTTTGCAAACCATAATTGAGTGTGTTTCTCAATCATTATTTTATAAACTATTAATTTACCATTTTAGAAAGAATCAAGTTCAAACTCTATTTCTATCTTTCTATGCAAGCAAAGCCTTTAGGCTTAATTGAGATCTTTTATTAAAAATCTTGTTTTGGTTCTAAAAACCTGTTTATTACTGCCCTGGTTTGTTCCTCTAACTTTTAGAAAATTTTACAAATTAGTTTGACCTTGTTTGAATGCAGTATGCAAAATCTATAAAAGAGAGAAGAAAACAGAAAAAGAAAAAGAAGAAAACAAAATAAAAATGAAAACTGGACCTCGGGAACTCTTTCCGGCCCAACCCCGAAAACAGCCCACGGCCCATCCCGGGATCTAACCGAATCGGTACCCTCTTTTCTTCCCTCTCCCTCGCTGACAACACGGGCCCGCACGTCAGGCCTCAGCTTCGTCTTCCTCGCGTTAACCTCGCCGGAGACCGTTTCCACTGCACAGTAACTCCTCCCTCCCCTCTTCAATTCCTTCATTGCCTGCATTAATCGACGCCTAGCCGCGGCTATAAGACCCCCTCGCGGTCCTCTTCCATCTCCCTTTCGTCCTCCTACACGAGACACCGCCAGGCCGGCGAAATTCCTCGCCGGAGTCCGCCATACCTGCGAGCGCATCCGCTCGAATCCGCCGTCGACGGTGAGCCAAGCACCTCCTCTCCTAGCCTATTCTCTTCCTCTAGCTCCGGTGCATCCCCTGATACCCTCTGTTGGTTCTAACTCGCAGCAAATAGACGCAAACGACGACGACCGAAGTCACACGGCTGCCACCATCGCTCCAGCCGCCCTCACCTCCTCCTTCTGGAAACAATCGAGCCCGTCGTCATCACCATCGAGTTCTTCTCGACGAACTGATCATCGTCGTGACATCGCCGCCGTCCAGAACCTGCCGGAAGCTCGCCGGAGTTCAACCCCTGCACGCCTCGCCGGCGAACCCCGCCGGAAACCCTAGCCACTGTGAGCTCTCCCTCCTCTTTCTTCTGTAACCATCGGATCTAGATCTAATGGATAGGATTTGATCTTTACTGAACCGGTACCTTTAGATCTGACGCGTTCGTTTCATTTCAATCCGACGTCCCAGATCAGTAATCCACCCGAACCGGTATCCTCCAATCAGAAGCTGCCATGTGTCGGCTCGCGATATAAACTCGATTCTAATAGAAGTTTGAAATCAGATTTTGATCAAATCTTTGGAAATTCATATCTTTTGATCTGTAGATCCAAAAATAGCAAACAAGATACCGTTGGAATCCTTAGAGCATCTAGAATCCAGTAGTACAATAATACTCCATATTTTATGGGTTCAATCTGAAACCATTTTCAAATTAGAATCAAACCTTCTATTAGCTTGATTAATTAATATCATTAGTTCTATTAATCCAAAAATTACAAATTTGTAGTCTCTGGAATCCTCTCAACTTGTAGAACACCATAGGATCAAGAAATATCAAATTTGATACGTGCATACACTTTGTGCATTCAAATCTATCCAAATCACTAATTTGGTGATAATTCAAATTCTATAACTTATTTTGGGATGATTCAAATTGCTATAGCTTTGTTTTACTGCAAGCCAACCAGTAGCATGACTCCCATAATTTCTTGAACCACTTCACAATTATTCAAATTCTAATATGAGAATTTGAGTAGTTCCTATATAGATCAATTCTATTTCAATCAGTAATTCCTTCTACTTTAGAAAACCTTATGTTCATACCTAGCTATCACACATCATCTACACATATCCATTACCTATAGTCATTTACTCACATCTACTCAATCTTAACCCGGCATTGAACTATTCAATTTGCATTTGAGTTAATTGAGTATTTCAATGTTATAAGAATCCTAGCCTAAGCTTAAGTGTAACAGATACTATTTAAGAATAATTGTTGTCACACTTATTCAATAGTATTACTATTGCACTATCTTGTCTCTTATGTGATTTACCACATGAGATATTCCAAGATTCAATATGCTTTAATGAAGCATAAAGACCACACTCCTTATACTTTGCCTGATTTATATTTATTCAAATTGCAATTGTGCCACTTGAGTACAATATGAATTCAACCCAAACCTAAATCCCATTTTCACAATGTGGTACGGTTATAACCCATACCATAGTGTGTGATTATACCCCATGTTGATCAATGAACCATTAAGCCATGTCCTCAAATATCAATCATTCATACCTAATCCAATGCCTACCAAGTTTGCTCTCATGTATTGAAATATTCAACTAGCAAATGTGCTAATTGAGTAATTCAAGCATTCCTAAAACCTAGTCTAATTCCTAAGTGTGATATATGCTATGTAAAGAGTAAATGTTGTTACACTTATTCAAATAGTATTTTGGTTGCACTATCCCACACCTATGTGATCCATTTCACATGAGCTATTCTGAAATTCTTTCATACCTCGATAAAGTATAAAACTTCATCAATTATATTATACCTAGTCCAATTCTCTCTCTCTAATCATATTGATCTCCCCCAACTAGCTCTCAAATTCGTATCCCACAAATCATGATCCTTCGCCACATCTTTCTATCTTAACATATTAATAAACCTAAATTGTTAAGCAAACCCTTTTCAATTGTTTGGTTTGTTTATGTTTGTATGGTCTGTTTATGGTATGCTATTTCTGTGCTATAGTTTGTGCGAAGAGCTACGTGCTTAGTTGAGAGAAGCGGAACGTCGTGATCTTCAAAAAGGCAAGTGACACACATGCTCCCTTACCCATTTTACTTATGCATTAGTATGTTCACCTCTTGTAGTTTGCATGATAGGTGTTTTACTCAACTGTTTTATCAAATGCTTAGATCCTAGTAGTGTGTAGCTATCCCTCAAACCCCACCTGATAGGATGCTAAATACTTTGTTAATACTGATGCCATGCTAAGGTCACTTGAAAAGTGTTTTGTGAAAAGTTAAGAACTTCAACTAAAATGAAACACCTGGGTGGAATGGTTTGATAAGATGAGGTGAGGTAGGTGGATTCTGGGACGCAAGCCTCGTAAAGAGGATGTGGGAACAGAGTACCGCTCGGGATGGCCACCCAGGAACAAAGAGATGGCTATGTCTTCCATGCTTAGTGTACTTCCAGTGCAGCCTTATGACATTATGGGCTCTGTCTTGACTGATTTGATGTGGGGGTGCAACTAGGTGCAAGAAGACGGTGGTAGAAAAATTATAGGTTGGGAACGGATCTTGCCAGTTAGTTGCCCTCTCCTTCTAAAAGGTCTCGTTTCATTTTATGTATGGGCATAAAATGAATCGTAAGGTGAAAGTGCACAACCCTTGCAAGGTGTATAAATCTAATCGATTAGCCGTGTCCCCGGTTATGGACAATTGAGTTTCTAGACATGGAATGTACGGAATAATCTCATCATCTCTTCTGAATGATTAAAATTTGCCTAGAAACCCCTAGGTAGGAACTAAGGACCATACACTCCAAGGGGTGATGGTGCCTGAGGTTCCGACTTTGTCGAATTTCGCCCAGTACTACATGCCTAGCTAGTATGTGGTTATTGGGGGTTATTTCGACCCTTGAAAATATAAAACCTTGAAAGTTATACTTTGAGAAAGAACTATAGGATAAAACTGGCTTTATGCAAATCAGCCTGTGAGATCCACTAGCCAAATACTCATGTAGATAGGCTCTTCACAACAGCCACCAAATATGTGTCATTTGCCAGTACATCATTGTACTGACCCCTCCGGGGCTGCATATTCAACGTGCAGGTTTTACTTCGAGTAAGGAACCAGGATTAGGATCTCGAGCTTACATTCCAACATGTCTGCCGGTGGCACGTGAAGAAGATGGAGGCTCCTTGCCACTCTGTTAATTCCGCTGTGTAAATTGTAAGATTTAAGTACCTTGTATCTGGATCCACGATGTAATCTAGATACTATGCAATGAATAATTCATTTTGTTCTGTGGTGCTATCATTGATCCAGGGAATAGCACTTAACACAGATGTTCCACCTTGTTCTCAAGGTTGGGGCGTTACATTTTGGCGGAGCTGGGGCCGGAGTCCCCAGCGGATCGGGCGGGCGCAAGCGTGGTCGCCCGTTCGGAAGTAGGAACAGGGCGAAAGACCCAGCGGCGACAACACCGGTTCCTCGTAGGCATGGCCGCCCACCGGGCAGCCGCAACAAGAGAACCTTGGCGGCCCTCGTGGCTGCGGCCGCCGTGGAATCTGTCGGGGCGGCTTCCGCCGCCGCCGTCACTGCGGCCCCTGCAGGGGCGGTTGCCTCGGCCGCCACCAACGTTGCGGCCCCTGTGGGCACAGCCTCCGTCACCGGCCTAGCCGCAACTCCCCTTGAGGCAGCGGCCGCCATCGTCGGCGCCGCGATTTCGGTCGGGGCGGCTCCCTCGGGCCTCACCGGCGCAGGCGTTGGTGGCTTGTCCAGCGCGGCGGCCGCCAAGGTGCACAGGCCTCAGTGCTCGCCGCCGCGGTAGCGGCTCTCCTACGTCTCGGAGCACGGATTCACCACCTTCGTGGTGCATCTGCGGGTCGGGTGCGAGGCGCGCCTGCCGCTCCCTGCCAGTTTCATCGACACCATGGGGAGGAACCCCCCGACAAGCATCATGGTGGAAGAGGGCAGCGGCGGCCAGCCCCTGTACCTCATCGAGATCCTTCACGATGAGCAGGGGAAGAGCTACCTCACCGACGGCTGGACGAGGTTCATCGACGACTACGACTTGAACTGCGGCTAGTCCCTCATCTGCACTCGTCGCGCCGAGTCGCCTGTCCTCTGCATCCGTGTCGTCGACACCTCCGGCTGCGCCCGCGCCTACTCCCCCTGGCCGTGAGCGGCGAGCACCCCCACACCTCCTTCCTTGACGACGGCTTCGTCAATGAAGAATTCCGGGAGCTTAGGGTGGGGGAGTACCTTTTGTTATCTCGGCCCTTAGCGTGGCCTTAATTATGTAACCGCCCGCCAGATGTTAAGGACTTTTTAATTTCCTGCAAGTCTTGTTTGTCTTTCTTCATTTGTCGTGTCCTTGTTCTTGCATGAATGTCCTCTACTACCATCAGAGCGCGGTGACGATTTCGCAATTAGGATTCCTCCTTCGCTAAGGCCATCGCTGCGCAGGCCTATAGGTAGGGGCTAAGATAGCCGCCAACTTAACCAGACATCCCTGGAGAGCTCTTCCGGCTTCAGCGTGGAGGGGAAGGTGCCTCTGCTGGCCGGCTTCGGGAGATGCAAGCTAGCACCGGCTTAAGGGGACAGAAATGGAACCTACGTCCTGTGCCGGCTCGGGCGAGACCGGAGCCGGCACATCTCCCTTTCCCGAGCCTTCGCATGACCCTTGCCGCGGCTGGAGTGAACCTCCAAACCACTGGCTTTAGCCATTTCTTTGCGAATGCTAGATTTCGATTTGGACGCTCTTTTGCTGGTCATGTCGCAGCGCCAACTGATCGGACAGCCGGTGAGGGATTGGAGCCGGCCCGTTTCTAAGGGCCAATTCCCTTTCCCCCTAGCCCCCGAGTTTTGGGGCAGCTGGAATAACAGCTGGCTTGAAACTAGCTCGTTCGCAGACGGTGCCGATGTCACACGAGGCAGCTCTGGCTTCGAACCTCTTTGACATGGCTACTCAGCCTAAACATCGAGAAACTGTGATCATCGACCATTCGCTGGCCCGCCTTAGCCTGGTTCCCTCAACTTTTTCCTTAATCTCCCCACCCTTCGGCCCTTCTATCCCTAACCGGCAGCCTGGTGCCGGTTGGTCTCCCTTGGGCCGGCAGCCGAATGCCGACCTAGGGTGGGAGTGTGCCGCAGGGTGAGAAGTAGTACTTCGGTCTATCGGGCACCCGGCTCGGGCTAGCCAACGCATGGTTAACGAGCACTTTCTTCAATGCTTAGTTGAGCGACTTTTTATCGTTTGCGGTTTTTCCCTGCAGCTTTCCTTCGTATGTGGTATGCCGGCTCCTATCCGTCTGGCTTCGCGGAGCCGGGGGATGGAGGTTGGGCTCGAAACCTGCTCCATACGTAGTACTCATCTGGCTGGCGGGACATCGATCATTTTTAGGGCAGCCGGCTGTGGCTCGGTGCCCGGAGCCGGCTGCCGGTCAAGTGAATAACGCAGGAAGCAAAACATACACGAAGTGTTTTCCTCGGAGCCGACCGTAACTAGCCGTTCCGTTATCCTTTATTCATTGAAAAGTTTTCGGGGTACAAGTTTTTGCCTTAGCAGAAGAAAGGTCTTAGGAGATTGACATTCCAGGGATGCTCCGTCTCCTTGTCAGAATTATCTGCCTTGTTCTTCCTGGGCTCTTGTGCGTCGATGAGGTAGTATGCCCCATTGCGTAGCACCCGGCTGACAATGTATGGTCCCTCCCAGGGAGAGGACAGCTTGTGCATGCCTTTAGTGTTTTGGACCAGCCGGAGTACGAGATCTCCTTCGTGAAACGCGAGTGGACGGATCTTTCGGCTGTGGTATCATCGCAGCTGCTGCTGATAGAGCGCTGATCTAGCTAAGGCCTGCTCTCGTGCCTCCTCGAGGAGGTCGACGCCATCTTCATGTGGTTCTTTTGCTTGCTTCTCCGTGTACTGGACAACTCTGGGCGCATCAAATTCGATATCAGTGGGCAGCACCGCTTCTGCTCCGTATACCAGGAAGAAAGGCATGAAGCCGACAGAGCGGTTAGGAGTGGTGCGCAGGCTCCAGAGCACTGAGGGCAGCTCTTCGACCCAACAGCCAGCTGAGCGCTCGAGAGGCTTGACCAACCTTGGCTTGATGCCAGCTAGGATCAGCCCATTTGCTTTCTCCACTTACCCATTAGACTAAGGATGCGCCACTGATGCTAAGTCCAATCGGATGCCCTTCTAGCTGCAGTACTCTGCAAAGACTCCCTTTGCAAAGTTTGTCCCGTTGTTAGTGATGATACTGTGGGGAACTCCATATCTTGTGATGATCTCGTTGAAGAACTTGATGGTGGACGAGCCATCAAGTTTTTTGATTGGCTTGGCCTCGATCCACTTGGTGAACTTGTCCACTGTGACCAACAGATGCGTCAAGCCTCCGGGCGCTGTCTTGAATGGCCCTACCATATCCAGGCCCCAAACAGCGAACGGCTAGGTGACTGGGATGGTCTTGAGGGCTGCCGCTGGAGTGTTTCGATGCTTGGAGAAGCGCTGGCAGCCATTGCACTGCTTCACCAGTTGTTCTACGTCCTTCTGGTCCATCGGCCAATAGAAACCTCGATGGAAGGCCTTAGCCACCAAGGCTCTGGAAGATGCGTGATGCCCGCACTCCCCTTGATGTATCTCTCTCAGCAGCTCTATCCCTTCTTCCGGCTCGATGCACTTCTGGAAGATTCCTGACACGCTACGCTTGTACAGCTCGCTGTTGATGATGGTGTACGCCAGCGTGCGACGTTGAAGTTGCCTTGCTTCCGCTTCGTCTTATGGCAAGTCCCCAGTGATGAGGTAGTTGGAGAATGGCTCCGCCCAGGATGGTATCTCCCGTATGTGGAAGACACTGGCGACCAGGGGATCAGCAGCCCCCGGGTCCGTCGTCGTGCCGGCTTCGTCTGGTTGGCCGGCTGTGGGGGCCATCCTGGAGACGGCAGCCCCCGAGTCGTTCGTCGAGCCGGCCACGCTGGGCTGGCCGGCTGCTTCCTTCAGCCCTGAGGCGGCAGCCCCCGGGTCCGGTGGTGGCACCTGAGCCGGGGCGGGGTCTTCAGGCACGTAGATGGAGGTGGACTCCGGCGAGGGCTTGATGGACGGCTTGTGGATGATCTCCAACAACACCCCAGCTGGGATATCCTGCTTAGTGGAGCCGATCTTGGACAGCCGGTCTGCCTCATCATTGTTTGCACTGGGGACGTGATGGAACTCGTAGCCCTCGAAGAATCCGCAGAGCTGCTGCACGTAGAAGTGGTAGGAGGCCATGTTGGCATCCTTGGCGTCCCATTCCCCCGAGACCTGGTGCACCACCAGGTCGGAGTCTCCGAAGCAGAGGATCCTCTGAATGCCAATCTCCTTGGCCAGCTTGAGCCCATGTACCAGGGCCTCGTATTCGGCGACATTGTTCGACGCGCGAAAATGCATCTGCAGCACGTACTACAGCTTGTCTCCCTTGGGAGAAGTGAGGACGACGCCGGCTCCCAAGCCCCCGAGCAACTTGGAGCCATCGAAGTTCATGCGCCAGTGTGTTGAGTCCAGAGCCGGCGGCAGGTACTGGTGCTCTCCCCAGTCAGCGAAGAAATCCGCTATGATCTACGACTTGATCGTCGTCCTGGGCTTGTACTGAATGGTATGAGCGGCAAGCTCAATCGCCCATTTAGTCACCCTGCCCGTTGCGTCTTTGCACCCTATGATCTCTGAGAGTGGAGTGGTGCTCACCACCGTGATAGGATGCTCCTCGAAGTAGTGCTTCAGCTTCCTGGCCGCCATGTACACGCCGTACGCGACCTTCTAGTAGTGCGGGTAGTTTTGCTTGGAGAGAGTGAGCACCTCACTCAGGTAGTACACCGGGCATTGTACCGGCAGCTCCTTGCCTTCCTCGGTGCGCTCTACCACGATTACCATCCTGATGACACGCGGAGTAGCTGCTATGTAGAGCAGCATTGGCTCCCGTGGAGCCGGCACTACCAAGATTGGCGCGGTAGACAAAGCTCGCTTGAGGTCGTCGAAGGCGTCATCAGCGCGCTGGGACCAAACGAAATGATCCGTCTTCTTCATCAGCTGGTACAGCGGCATGGCCTTCTCCCCGAGCCGGCTGACGAACCGGCTGAGCGAGACCAAACATCCAGCAAACTTCTGCACATCTCTGAGCTGGGTGGGCGGCTCTAGGGCCTCGATGGCTTTTATCTTCGAGGGGTTAGCCTTGATCCCACACTGGGAAACGATATAACCTAGGAGCTGTCCAGCCGGCATGCCAAAGGTGCACTTCTCCGGATTGAGCTTCATGCGATAGCGCCGCAGGTTGGCAAAGGTCTCCTTGAGATCGTCCAGGAGCGTGCCGCTCTGCTTGGTCTTCACCACCACGTCGTCCACATAAGCGTGCACGTTTCGCCCAATCTGCCCTCGCAGACATCGCTGCATGGTTCGCTGGTAAGTGGCTCCAGCGTTCTTCAAGCCGAATGGCATGGTGACGTAGCAGTAGGCTCCATATGGGGTGATGAAAGACGTCTTGATCTGATCCGGCTGGTAGAGCGGGATCTGGTGATAGCCTGAATAGGCATCCAGGAAGGACAGCAGGTCACAACCGGCTGTGGAATCGATCACCTGGTCGATGCGCGGTAGCGTGAAGGGATCCTTGGGGCAAGCCTTGTTGAGGCTGGTATAGTCGATGCACATGCGCCAAGTGTTGTTCTTCTTCAGGACCAAGACTGGGTTCGCCAACCAGTCAGGGTAAAATACCTCCATGATGAAGCCGGCTGCGAGGAGCCAGGCAATCTCCTCACCAATGGCTTTCCTTTTCTCTTTTGTGAAGCGCCGCAGTGGTTGCTTGACCGGCTTGGCGTCCGGCCGGTCGTTGAGTGAGTGCTCAGCCAGCTCCCTCGGCACACCTGGCATGTCCTTTGGAGACCATGCGAAGATGTCCCAATTCTCATGGAGGAAGCTGGTGAGCTCGCTTTCCTATTTAGCAGAAAGGCCAGTGCCGATGATGACAAACTTGGAGGGATCGCTCTCGTCCAACAGGATCTTCTTGGTGTCGTCGGCCGGCTTGAACTGCTCCACTGGCGACTAGCGAACCGGCATATCTTGCTGGGCTAGCTCCATGCGATGGAGGAGTTGCCGCTTCTCCTCGGCGATGACCAACGCATCTGCCAGTTGCAAGCTCTCCTTGGCGCATGCCAGTGACTTCTTGAAGCTTCCCGAGACTGTGATCACCCCTCTGGGTCCTCGAAGCTTCATCTTCAGATAGGCGTAATGTGGCACCGCCATGAACTTGGCCAGGGCTGGGCGGCCAAGCAGAGCATGGTAGGGACTGCTGATGTCCACCACCTCGAACCAGATGGGCTCGCGGCGGCTATTACCTTTCTTCCTGAAGAGAACCTCCAGCTACACCGTGCCCACAGGGGTGCACGAATGCCCAAGCACGATGCCATGGAAGGTGAGCCGGCTCGGTTTCAACTGAGCAAGCGGGATGCCCAGCTTCTCCATAGAGCTCCGGTAAAGAAGGTTGATGCTGCTGCCGCCGTCGATGAGCACACGGGAGAACCGGCATGTGTGCGTATCAGAGCACATGACAGGATCCAGGACTAGAGCGTATTCTCCAGGGCTGGGCATCAGTCGTGGATGGTCCTCTCGCCCCCAGGTGATGGCCGCCTCAGACTAGTGCATGAACTGGGGCTCTGCCGGCATGACAGCATTTACCTCCGCCTCGTACCAAAGGTCGTTCCTTTTGTCTTTGCCTGGGGTGGTAAAGATGTGATACTGCTCGACATCTGCCGGAAAGTCGTCATCACCTTGGTCCAACTTGTCACCAGCCGGCTCGTGCTGTTGGTCCTCCTGACCTCCAGCCGGCTGCGCTTGTGAAGCTCCAGGAAGCTGCCGAGCGCGTTGCTCCAGCTCTCTCATGAGCTGGCACTGACGCGTGGAGTGGGTCGCTTCCCTGCCAGGGGTGTTGTGGAACTTGCACGGCTGGTCAAGCGCAGCATCGAGGGTGTACTTGCCCTCTTTGCGCCCCTGACCACTGTCGGCAGCCCCCGGGCCTCCTTGGTCAGACGCCGCTCGCTTTGAGCTAGCAGATCCCTTGGGGAGCGCCTTCATGTGGTCTAGCCACAGATGGATGTGTAGGGCCGGCTGGCGAGCTTGAGGCTCCAGCCCTGGTGTCTGCGCCGGGACTTGGCGTGGCCTGCCAGCTCCACCGGCCTGCTGGGCGCGGCGGCCTTGGGCGTTGCAGCTCGGAGCATGACCGCCCTGTCCGCGCCCTCCGTGGCCTTGGCTTGCCGATGGCGACCGCTGGATCTGGCCAGGGCCCATGGCAACGAAGCCGCGCCACGGGTCATCAGCAAGCTCGACCGGTGCATCTCCATGCACGTCGTAGAACTCGCTGAGCGTGGTGCTCGCACGACGCCGGTCGATCTCATCCTCAGCCGCCTTGCCGAGGAGTACGAGGCACGTCCGCTCCAGGGCCTCCGCAACCTGGACGGGGTCGATGACGTGGTCGAGTGGTGCGCGCAGGTCCACCACGGCGATGTCCGGGGCGTCCTGCTCTGGGAGCGGAGCGTCCTGTTCCTGTGGAGGAAGGCGTTTGAGCAACGGGCGCGCAAAGCGCGGTGAGTCGCCGCCCTCCTCGTCTCCCAGGGCCATCACCTCGACCATGGCGCCAAGGTCGCTGCTTTCACTGAAGCTCGAGCCTCCGTCGCTGAGAGGGTCGAAGACGTTGGTCACCTCCTCTGGGAAGGGCTTGGCGACATAGAAGCGGTGGCTGCCGACATCGAGGAAGGAGCCGTTGTTGCCGAAGCCGTTCCTGAAGCAGGCTAGGTTGTCGCTGATGCAGTCGAAGGTGCTGAACCTCCAGACAAGGCCGGAGGTGACCTTCTCGCTGAGAGCCAATGAGGGTCCCAGCCGGAACTTGACTCCGGTCACCGCCGCGCGTTCCCCCACGGTGCGCGCCAACTGTCGTGGGAATTTAGAGATAGTAGCCATGGGGATGGCTTAACAAAGGGGCTCGACGGTGTGCGACGATGGGTCCGTCTCGGGATTGTGTTACTAGGACACCACGGTTTACCCAGGTTCAGGGCCCTCCACACCGGAGGTAACACCCCTACTTCTGCCTTGTTTCGTATTATCTTCACAGAGGTTACAACGCTCCTCGAGCTGTTCGGTCTAGAGGAGGAAGAAGAAGATTCGATCTCCCTAGTCTAAGGGTCCAGACCCCCTTATATAGGTGGGGGTCTGGTTACAGGTTAGGTGGCCGGCTGTCCGGCTGCCGGCCCCTACGTGGTTGCATCCTCGGCGTGATCTTCTGGCCCTCCTCTGTCCTCGTCTGACGATAGCACTTTATAAAGCGCCTTTTCCCCCTTGGACCAGCATCTGGGAGGCATATGCCCTCCCTTTTGCCTCGGATCCTTTCGTGGGGAAGGCTCTTGCTCGCTGGTTGGTGGAGTATGGACGTGGCTTGCGTCATGCCCGTCCTTTGCCTCTGTCGATCTTGTTGGGGCCAGGCCACTTTCAGCGAAACAGCCGTTGGAGGGATCTTGTCTTCTTCGCCCGGCTCTGGCTCTCCTCGGTGGAGTCGCCAGCCGGCTGCTGGCGAAGCCGGCCCTTCGGGCAGAGCCGGTCTTCTTATCTTAGTGCCGTGGAGATTCCTGGGACGCCATCCGGCAGGTAGCACCGCCCTTGGCGTACCCTAGAAGTCATCCCCACGACAATCATGTAAGGCAGCTCATGAGATCTAAATATGAAGCACATGGTGGAAAAGACAACCATCTAGCTACTGCTATGGATCCATAGTCCAAGGTAGACTACTCACTCATCGCGTCGGAGACAAGCATGGCGATGTAGAAGACCTCCGGTGGCGATTCCCCTCTCCGGCAGGGTGCCGGGAATAGCTTCTGGACCCTCCCAATCTCAGGTCAACAACGGTGGCGGATCGCGATGTGTTTCTGGAAAATTGATCGGGTGTTTAGGTTTTTCCCATCGAGGGGTCTTTATAGGTGAAAGGGCGGCGTCAGGAGTGGACCAGGGCGGCCTCACCCATAGGGGGCGCGGGCCAGGGGCTGGCCGCGCCGCCCCATGGTGTGGCTGGCCCGTGGCCCCCCTCCGTCTCCTCTTCGGTCTTCTAGAAGCTTCGGTAAATATTAGGAGGTTTGGCTTTTGTTTCGTCCAATTCCGAGAATATTTCCTGTGTAACTTTTCTGAAATACAAAAATAGCAGAAAACAGGGAACTGGCACTGTGGCATCTTGTTAATAGGTTAGTTTCGGAAAATGCATAAAAACGCCACGAAGTGTAACAAAACACTAAGCAAATGATGTAAGAACAAGCATGGAGCATCAAAAATTATAGATACGTTTGAGACGTATCACCTCACGCACGGCCAGCTAGGCCCATGGTCGTGCTTTAGCACATCTGAGTGGCGACGGCAAAGGGAGTATTAACTGAAACCGGTAGACTTTAATTCGTGCATGGAGTTTAGAGCAACCATAAAGTGGCACTAAACATGGTCGTCGGGATTAGTGTTGTCTATTGACGGTCGTTGTTTTCATCTCAAATGTCCGACGTAAATGCTGACCGAGAGTAATATTGGATTAACAAGTCTAATTAGCATCCTAGCATTCTATGATGAGCGCTTCCCTTCTTATATTATTTTACTGAATTTATTTTTGTTATTTTCTCAAAAAAATAATTGATATTTTTACAATCGTTGTGTAAGAATTAATTTTTTTTACTTAAGTGTTTGTATGTGATTTGCACCGTGGCTTCTCAATCAACCCGGAGTAGTTTGTTTTCTAGCACACAATCAATTGTTGATTTAATAGTTTCTACAAAAAAAACTGCTGATTTAATAGGGATAGCGATTGGGAGAATTAAATTAGAGCAGGATTGTAGGGATCTATATATGCCGGCTCTTAATCAATTAAATTCCAAACGAAGCAACAAATTTGGTGATTGCTTTCTATGTACACCAATTTTGTTGATTGGTGTTTGACATTGCTTTTCAGTTTTTTATTTCCTTGATTGATGGGAATTAAATTTCCGTGTATATAATTATTTTCCTATCTTTTGCATCCCAAGATTGGTGTGTGCATCTCGTGATTGGTGTGGCTGTGTTCAATGACGGACGGTTTGGATTGTGGTTTTGCCGGTGATTGAGTGGTGCAGATCGTCCTGATGTTTGATGTCAAAGATTTTTTAGACGACGTACCATCGCAAACTCCCATTTAATAGTAAAGATTTCATAAATATAAATAACAGTCAAAGTTGTAGTTTGGTGACCAGCAAACACCTCACATTTTGAGACCGAGGGTATATTACACTATGACACACATAGGGGCACATCACATCACACGAGCATACCAAATTTTTGGACATCCCAAAGAGAAGTATGAAATAACATAGCTCAACGCGTAAAGATTTTAATTATTTGCGTCGCGTGACACGCACACAAAGCGGCGTCTTCATGAACTTGAAGAACTTGTCCTGCTCCGTAAGGTCAACGCCGCGGCCATAGCCTGACGTCCACTCAAACTCGCGCACGAGCGCGGCCAAGAAGCATTTGATGTTCGCCATGGCCATACCCATTCCCGGGCAGAACCTATGCCCCGCGCCGAACGGCATCATCCTGATCTCCTTGGGTCCTGGCAAAGGGCCGACGCCCTCCCCCTCCCCACCAGGCATGAATCGCTCCGGCCGGAACTCGTCGGGATCCGACCACGTCTTCTTGTCTCTTCCAATGCTTCCCACCGCGAACTGCAGAAACGAGTCATCCTCGCTCTGCACCACGGTGGTGGTCATTTTGCCTAGTACCGGGGCGGCATGGCGTGCGTCGACTTGGCGCAGGACGAACGGCACCGGCGGGTGCATGCGGAGGCTCTCGAGCACCACGGCGTGCAGGTACGGCATGCTACGGAGCTGGTTCCTGTCCGTCTCGGAGGCGCCGTCGACCTCGCGGCGGAGCCTCGTCTGGATCTCCGGCCGCGCCACAAGGTGTGCCAGGGTCCACTCGAGGCATGTCGCCATGGTCCCCGTCGCTGCGCCCAGGAACTCCACCACCAGGCCCATTATCTCCTCATCCCTAAGACAGCGCCGGCCACCGTTGCCCTTTCCGTCATCTTGCACGCGAAGATCGACGAGCGAGTCTAGGTATGGACGCCGCCCACCGCCGTCCTCGCGTTGCCCAGACTCCCGCCGTGCCGCGATGAGAGGGAGGATGAGCTTGCTTAGCGGGCCTTGCAACGCAAACAGCCGCCGTATGCGCCTCCACTGGAGGAGCTTGCCAAGCATGGTGGACCCAAGCAAGTCGTCCTCGACCCCTCCCGTGGCAACCTGGAAGCCCCGTACCAGCCGGCCCATGGCGCCCAAGTCGCCTCCACCCACGTCACCGAAGCACAGCCGGGCGACGACCGCGAACACGGCGGCGTAGAGGTGGTCTCGGACCTCGACGACCACCGCCGGCGATGTTGCGGACGACAGCGTGGCGACAAGGTCGGCGATGGCGTCCCGCTGCAGCGGCGCAAGGTGGTCGAGGCGGGAGGGGTGGAGGGTCTCGGCGGTGATGTTGCGGCGGAGGGCTTGCCAGAGCGGCCCGTACGGCACGGTGTTGAGGTTATCGTTGTGTTCGCCGCCGTGGGTGTCGGCCAGAGCGACCAGGAAGCGCGGGGCGGGGCGGTCGGAGAAGGCATTGGCGTTGTCGACGAGCGCGCAGTGAGCGACGGCCGGGTCAAGGATCTTTTGGAAGACAACTGCTCGCGCTGTTGGAGCACGGGCGGCACGCCGACTACGCCGCCGGATCAGGACGGCCAAGCCTAAGAGAAGAGCAGGGAGCAGGACAAGGAGCTGCGCCATTGTTAACTTGTTGGATATATTATCATGTATGCATGGCTGAATTGTTGTATGCTGGTGTTGTGTGTTGTGTACGTCTTTATATAGTCGATAGAGATGCCTTTAATTTGCAAGCCGGCTTAGGAGTTCGGACTATCTCTACTAATAATATTGTTACAGGTATGGTAGCGGTTGCAAGTACGCTTTTAATTCACCAAAAGTACGTTTTCCTCCCCCTCCGTCCTGTATTTCTCGTCCGTCCAAATATGTTTTCATCTCATGGTAGTCCGTCCTACGTCGCCCCGTGTTGGTTTCGTCCCGCACGCGAACGCCGAAGGAATCCTCCCTTCGTCCGTTGCCCGCACGGAAAAAAAGGTCATACCGATTCTTGTTTTGGATACATCGTGCCTATGCTAGCCTTCGTCGAAGCGATCATCGATCGACCGCATCTATCTACTCAACCCTAACCCCGCCGCCCACGAGATCCAGAGGAACAGGCTCTCGTGGCTATGGCGAGCAGAGGTCAGCGCCAGACGCGATCTCCTGCTCTCGATCGAACTCCCTGCCGCCACACGGCAGCTTATCACAATACCCCTGGGAGGGACCAGTCGTACTCACTGCCGCCGCCGGCCTAGAGCTCCACGCTGCCACCAGTTCCACCTTCGCTTCCCCTCCCTATTGTGATGTCTGTTGGTTCCGTCTCAGACCCCGCCATCCCCGTTGTGCTGTCCGCCGGCCAAGTTGTCGCCGTTGAATCATTCAGTTTGATTGGAGTTTTAATGTGATGGTGCGATCCAGACAATTCATCGCCAACAGCTGTATTACATGCGCCAAACTGATCAACACTGCCAAGCCACGTTAGGTAAAGAGCCATCGCCTGCCTGCCTGCTCATTGGAGACGGCCGTCTCCACGCCTGCGATGTCTGCCGTCGACGCATCAACGGGCACGTGGTGTACCTCGCGCTTGTAAACGAGAAGAGGTTTAACTTTGTGGGTGCAAAGCCCGCGTATCCATCCCACTGGTTTGCCTACTTCTGATTTACTCAAACTGCGTCAGCTCACTCATTCTACAAGTATGTACATATTTTTTCTGCAAGCTTAGCTTTGTCACCTTGAAATTGCAGCTTACAAGATCTGGTCATGCATAGCTAGACGGCAACGCGACCATGATTACCACCATCACTGTCGTTTTGTTAGTTTTCAATTAATAGTAGTTTCTTTTTGCAGCGATTTACTGAAAAAA
Organism: Dactylis glomerata; assembly: GCA_007115705.1. Taxonomy (NCBI): domain Eukaryota; kingdom Viridiplantae; phylum Streptophyta; class Magnoliopsida; order Poales; family Poaceae; genus Dactylis; species Dactylis glomerata. The sequence goes on from QXEO01000628.1 coordinate 1,267,322, forward strand.
ATACTATAAAAAGGTTTTTTTTACCTTTAGGTTAATAAATTTCTCTATATATAAACCTGTTATTCTCAATTATATCTGAAGAAGGATACTAAGTGCATGGACAGCTCTCATGAGAACGGCTTCTGAATAAATTAAAACAAAACCTCTCCCTCCAAGCACAATATTATAAGTTTGAAATGGATGTTATCTCATTTTCACTAATACACAGTATAAAAGCAATCCTCAATCTTATTTAGATTCGATCATCATTGTCATTTAATTCAATATGGAGCAACACAGGGGTTTTGTGCTAGTTGTTAAAAAACTCCAAATATTTTAGATGGTTGGAGTGATCGGTGGTCATTTTGGTTTTCCATGGTTGTTTGTTACTCCATCTTAATTAAACTATTTTATAATTTGTAACTATACTAAAGTGGGAAAAGGATTGTCTGTCAAACCTTGTATTGGGCACACCGGGTTAGCGTAATCCACTGGTAGAAAAAAGGGCTTTAGTCCCGGTTGGTAAGGGGCTTTAGTCCCATTTGTCCAATCGGGACTAAAGCCCCCTCCCTCTTTAGTCCCGGTTGCTCACAAACTGGGACTAAAGGTCCTCCACGTGGCTCGGGTCGTGTGCAGAAGACTGGAGGACCCTTTAATCCCGGTTGGTGGCTCCAACTGGGACTAAAGGGGTCCGGTAAAATTTCTGGTAGAATTATTGAAAAAAGCCCAAATTTTTTTTGTATTTTTTTGAATTTGCATATTTTTGAATATTTGAATTATTTAACAGTTTCCACTCTCCACTCTATCTCTAATCTCTAATCACCTCTATTCGCATTGTGGTCCTCACTTCCCGGTCGGTCACCCATCCTCACACTGTTCCACCCTTAGCACACTTAACTTCTCCATTCCATCCCTACTACCTTCCAAGACTGCGCTCGCGACTTCTTGATAATGCTATGCTATCAATTCTATTAACCCATACACTTTGGTAACATATGATTTTGCTTTTTTGAATTCCAAATAATTCATAAAATAAGCAACAATGATTAAGTAATAATAAGCATCAATGAATTCCAAATAATCTTTATGCATAATTTAATTAATATTTCTAAACTCAAATATTCAAAAAAAATTAAAAACTTAAAAAATTCCAAAATTAATAAAAAAACTTCAAAATAACCAAAACGTAGAAGAAACAACAAAAGAAATGAAAAAATCCAAAAAAATCTTTTTTTTCTCATTTTTTCTGACAAAATCTAAAATCTTTCTACTTTCATATTTCACTTTGGAATTTTGAGAAACAAGAAATTGTGCAAACGGCCTACGAAATCGGATATAAAATTTTGTGTAGATAATTTTTTATATATTATATTTTTTTTCGAGTCCGTACGCAAAAGTAATAGCCGTTTTAATTTGGAACAACCTTTTTTTGCAAAAAATATCAAAATTCAAATTTTCTATAAAAGTTGGTTGCGTGAGGTACATGCATGTCGACGGATTTTGAAATTTGAAGTTTTTATCATTTTCGTTTATTTATTTTAGACGTTTTTTCTGCGCGGGGTGGCGGGGGTAGGAATGAGAGGAAAAATGGGCGTCGGACCTTTAGTCCCGGTTTTAGCCACAAACCGGGACTAAAGGGTAGTCTTTAGTCCCGGTTTGAGCCACCAACCGGGACTAAAGGTTGATGCGGGCAGATAACCACCCAGTTGGGAACCCCAAGAGGAAGGTATGATGAGCACAGTAGCAAGTCTTCCCTCAGTAAGAAACCGAGGTTTATCGAACCAGTAGGAAAAAGCCAAACTTCAGAAGGTGATGCCTGCAAGCTTCGTGACAGCTCCGAACAATTTATAGGGCGCCTCGTCCAGTGCTTTGCTTTGCACCAGCAGCAACGTGAAACCTACACACAACACAAACAAATACTTTGCTCTCAACTTACGATGAGGTTGTCAATCTCACATGTTTGCTGTAAACAAAGGAATTAGCGTATCGAGTGGAAAGCAATAGTAGTATGCGAGAAAGTAAACAGTGCGAGTAAAAGTAACAGTAATAGCAATATAAAGGAAATTGGACCGGGGTCCACAGTTCACTAGTGGTGTCTCTCCATAAGATAAATAACGACATGCTAGGTAAACAAATTACAGTTGGGCAATTGATAGAATAAAGATAACGTGCATATGTCAAGAGGATCACTATGAGATTTACTCTGGACATTACAACAAGATACATAGACCGCCATCCAACTGCATCTATGACTAATAATCCACTCGCGGGGAATCATCTGAGGACCCCTTGAGTATTAAGTTGTGAACAACAGATAATTGCATTAAGCAAAGTATGTAATGTAAACAAAGCGAATGTCCTTAGACACAAGAATGTTGTTTTCTCCCTAGTGGCAATAGCACATCTACAACCTTAGAGGTTTCTATCACTCCCTCAGATTAAATAGAGGCATGAACCCAACTATCGAGTATAAATACCCCCTCTTGGAGTCACTAGTATCTACTTGGCTAAGATAGCTACTAACAACGGAGAGCATGCAGGATCATAAACAACATAGAGATAACATAAGATAAAATTCAAAACATCAACTTAATCATAACACCAATATTCATCGGATCCCAAGAAACACAACATGTAGAATTACATAAAGATGATCTTGATCATGTAGGGCAGCTCACAAGATCTAAACATGAAGCACATGGTGGAGAAGACAACCATCTAGCTACTGCTATGGACCCATAGTCCAAGGTAGACTACTCACTCATCGCGCCAGAGGCAAGCATGGCGATGAAGAAGAAGACCTTCGGTGGCAATTCCCCTCTCCGGAAGGGTGCCGGGAAGAGCTTCTGGACCCTCCCGATCTCGGGTTGACGACGACGGCGGATCGCGATGTGTTTCTGGAAAATTGATCGGGTGTTTAGGTTTATCCCGTTGGGAGGAATATATAGGCGGAAGGGCGGCGTCAGGAGGTGGGCCAGGCGGCCTCACCACCAGGGGGCGCGGGCCAGGGGCTGTCTGCGCCACCCTATGGTGTGGCTGGCCCGTGGCCCCTCTCCGTCTCCTCTTCGGTCTTCTGGAAGCTTCGGTAAATTTTAGGAGGTTCGGCTTTTGTTTCGTCCAATTCCGAGAATATTTCCTGTGTAACTTTTCTGAAACACAACAGCAGAAAACAGAGAACTGGCACTGTGGCATCTCGTTAATAGGTTAGTTCCGGAAAATGCATAAAAATGCCATGAAGTATAACAAAACATAAAGCAAATAGTGTAAAAACAAGCATGGAGCATCAAAAATTATAGATACGTTTGAGACGTATCAAGCATCCCCAAGCTTAACTCCTACTCGTCCTCAAGTAGGTAAGTGATAACAAAAGAATAATTTTTGAGGTGACATGCACCGTCACAATCTTGATCATCTATGTAAAGCATTGAGTGCTGAGATCAAAGAACTTAAAACATGGTCATGAAAGACATAATCTCAATAGAAGAAACTTAGCAACCATTTTATAACATGAAAAAGAACACAAACAAAAGATCATAAAAATAAAATAATGAAAGTCAAACGTGTGTTCAAATCATATGGAAAACATAGCAAATGGTTTTCAGCTTGTCCTTCATGGAATAGCAAAACATAAATACATAGGACACCTTCAAGTTTAAGAGGGCGACTAGATACAAATTATTTAAGAACAAGCAAAACCATAATCATGAGTCAGTCAGTGATAACTTTGGGACAATGCACATTAAACTCAGAATGACAACTATGCTCTCCTAGACGGTGCATAAAGGTAGAAGGTGGAGACTCAACATAAAAGTAAAAGAAAGGCCCTTCGCAGAGGGAAGCAGTGATTGCAAGTTTTATAAACCTCCAAAAATTATGGTACTTACTAGCTTCGAGCTCTCATTTCCCCCATCATAAGCATCTTGAATGGTTAGAGTTAATGCGAGTACAATTATGAAGCATATGCTCGACAAATCATAAGTTGAAAACCTCATGTCCCGTGAAGTACGAATACTCAAACCTCATGCTAATCGACTTAGGGTCCCAAGCAAGCTCTTGTCATTGTAAATATATGTGTATCATCGAGAACCGCCAACGGGGTACCTCCATGCCCGATGACATGGAACAAGCCCACATCAAAATGACAGGACAAACAGACAATGAACACCTCGGCATCTCTTTTATTTACCATTGGTATAGCTTTTTATTTTGAGATGCATCGTCGAATGTTCACTATGGGCATGCTGTAAATTTCCACCATGAATTATGCATGACTTAGATTAGCGGCCTAGGCGTTTCTCTAACACATAAAACTCCACGATCCCGCAAGATTCCCAACTTGTTTCACATCGCGAGTATCCATAAACAAAATATCACGATATCAACTCAAATAAGAGAAGTGCAATATTGAAAGCTTACCCCATGACGGCATGGTTTGGCTAATTTCCAACTTACAACTTGCAAGCATAACAACTCAACATAAGAGAGCCACAATGTCAAAATTTTATAAGCGAGAAAAGTAAAGTGTGCCATCAGGTTCGTGAGAGCTTTACTGAATAATTTTCACATAACACCAAAAAGAGTTTAATTTGAAGGATAGATAAAAGCAAGTCAAATGTACTTTAGAATAGCAAATTGCTAATAGGTATGTATGGTGGACACATTGGAATAACTTGGTGACAAGGGTATAGTTAATAGAGCCCGTTAGTTGAGTACCCCTGAGGCCCGTTAAGCTAGGCCCAATTGTAATGATAGTCGAATACGAGTTATTACCGTATGTCGATATTTGTAATCTGTATCGGACCCTACCCGATCCTCGAGACCTGGCCACCTATATATAGGGGTCAGGAGGGGACGGTGTGGGGCAGATTGAAAGCAAGCCAGGTTGAACACCCAAGTTTACTTTCGATACACACCTATTTCGACTAACCTTACCTTCGAGTTCATCCGACGCCCTATCTCCCTGATCCTAAGTCCTTCATCTAGGACATTTGTCGAGGTAACCCTCGTCAATTGGCGCCGACCGTGGGGACTCTGGGCGTTGGAATCATGAATTCGACGGCTTTTTCGCTTTTAGCCAACAGCAGTTCAGAAGTCGACGGAAGTCAAGGGGTGGAACTAACAATTGGAAGTTTGAGCATCCTCATCGGGCCATCGGGTTCATCCCGCCTCTCGGATTCGAAGAAGCCAGATCCGTCGGCAAGCAAGCCCGAAACAGGGGAAGCATTGGAGTCATCAGAAGGCTCTTCCAGTGAGGTAAACTCGCCGGTCAGCTTAGGAAAAGCATCAATCGCAGAAAGCGACGAGATTCAGGAAAGTTTCGACTCAGAAGAAAAAGCGTGTCAAACGCACAACAACGCAAAGGACTTCGCCGTAGGAAACAGCGGCGTCTCCAAAGTACATCAGTTATGTGTCATTATCACTGAAGCAGAAGAAGGAAACAACAGCGAAGGAAGTAAAAAGGTCGACAGGCAAGTCGACAAAATGAAAGATCACAACAAAAAGGAAAAAGAGAAAGTCCACGTCTCGGCTGGTGAATGGAGAATGATTACGTCAGCCATTAATCATGGTACAGAAGTACCCGAGGGATCGAGAAGAGAAGTTCTAATGGGATATCAGTACGCACTATACCAACACAAAGAAGAAACTAAGGGAGGAAAGAGACATGATGTTTCAAGACAACAACAGTATATCAAGGGAAGAATACTGGGAAGACTATAGTGAAGATTCAGAATATAGCAGAGAGAGGCGCGGAGATCCAAAACACAACAGGGGGGCGACAGCATGCGGCAGAGAAGAAGGGTACTCAAGGAGCCCCACCCCGCAGCTAGAAGAGGAGGAAGATGACTTGATACAAAGAGCGCCAGAGGTAGCATTGGCAGCAGCACAAGCATATTTACTAGCCACAAGACCAGAGCGCGGAGACCCACGAGAAGATATGCACCGAGCCGCGATACGAAGCCTCAGAATAGTAGAAGGTAAGATCAGGGAACAAGGCCCAGAGACGAAGTCGACAAATCACAAGGAGAAGTTCAGATACAATCGCACAGACAACGACTATAGCGAGTTATCAGAAGAGAAAAAGCAGCAGAAAAAGAAGGAGGATACAAGAAGTATAATAGCACAAGCTCGGGTAAACAAATCGCGACATGCTTGGAGGGAAGAAAATTACGAAGACGATGATAAAGATATGGGTGCGTTATGCTTTACCCGCAGGGTTCGCAAAACGCGCGTACCCAAAGGATTCAAACTACCACACGACCAGAATAAGTATGACGGGTCACAAGAACCTACCTTATGGCTATCAGATTATCTACAGGCAGTACAGATACTAGGAGGAACAAAGGCGACTGCAATGCAAAGTTTGCAGCTACATCTCACCGGCGCCGCACGGTCCTGGTTGAACACCCTACCCGATGAATCCATTGGAAGCTGGGGGGAACTCGAAAGTCAATTCACAAGAAATTTTTGCTCCACTTACAAGCGCCCAGCATCACTGGAAGAAGTTAAAGCATGTGTGCAGGAGAAAGGCGAAACGCTACGCTCCTATATACAACGCTGGAGTATAATCAAAAACTTAGCAGAAGACGTCTCCGACAAACGAGCAGTAGACGCCTTTTCGGAAGGACTTCGTCGCTCAGATCTTATGGAAGAAATAGGAAGAACAAGACCTACGACAGTAGCGGAGCTAATGGAACAAGCTAACAAATTCGCTGATGGAGAGGACGCGTATAACAACAAAAGAGGGCGAGCGCCAGAAGTCGACAGAATAAGTCGACAAAGGAGGCGATACCGCAGCAGGGATAATCAAGGAAGGCGAAGTCAGGTAGCCGCGGGTTACAGGCTAGAAGAAGAGGAAGGGTATGAAAGTAGGAAGTTCCAGGCAAAAGGAGTAGAAAAATCAAGATACTCCGGCCCCTCAGCCGAGGATATGCTATACGGACCTTGTCGAATCCACTATGCGTATCTCGACGGAAAAAGGGTTTCAAATCACCAGATGAAGGATTGCAGAACATTCTTAAGGTTGCAAAGCGCCATGGGCTCAAGCCAGGAAAGGAGGCAAGAAGAAAGGCATAGAAGTCAAGGACATCAAATGCAAAGGCTAGTAAAGCACTTAGAGTCGAAAGTATACATATCAGCCATGATTCAACCGGTGCCCAAGTCAAAGAAAGAGCGAAAAAGCATATCCAGGCAAGTAAACCTAGCAATATCGTCACCATCAGCTACCACAGAGTACCTACGATGGTCAGAGCAACCAGTCAAGTTCACTAGAGCAGACCACCCAAGGAAAGTTCCCAGGCCGGGCCACTCGCCTATGGTTCTAAAAGCACAAATAGGAGGGTACGACATCGGAAGAGTGTTCATGGATGCAGGGAGTGGCATAAATTTAATATATGCTAGAACACTAAAGGCAATGTGCATCTCGCTGACGAGTCTGAAGCCAACAGATTGCTCTTTCCACGGAATAGTACCAGAAGCAGCGAACTCCCCTTTGGGAAGAATAGAACTCGATGTCTGCTTTGGCAGCAGCGAAAATTATAGAAGAGAGAAACTAGAGTTCGAAGTTATGGATTGGCCGTCACAATATCATGCAATCCTGGGGCGACCAGCATTTGCAAAATTCATGGCAGTACCACACTACGCGTATCTCACGTTAAAAATTCCAGGGCCCAAAGGAACAATCACAGTACAAGGAAGCTTCGAAGTAGCCAACACATGCGACAGAGAATTCAACAAGATGGCGCAAACCTTCGGCATGACAGCAGAATATGAGAGGTTAAAAGGAGAAACAGATCATAATGTGCTACTCGATGTTGGATGATCCCTGCCAGATAAGGCTTTCGACACAACGCAGGACTCAAAGAAAATTCAGGTCCACCCTACGGATCCAAACAAGACGACATCAATTGCGGTGAACTTGGATCCCGCATAGGAAGGCGCGCTCGTCGAGTTCCTCCGTGAGCGCTGGGAAATCTTCGCCTGGTGTCCATCGGACATGCCAGGGGTTCCTAGGGAACTCGTCGAGCACGCACTAAATGTAGATCCCAAGGCAAAACCAGTCAAGCAACCACTGCGACGATTCGATGAACCTAAGAGGAAGGCAATAGCGTCAGAATTACACAGATTAGAAAATGCTGGATTCATCAGAGAAATCAAAACTTCGAGTTGGGTGTCGAACCCAGTAATAGTACCCAAGAAGAACACAGACGTACAAAGAGTATGTGTCGACTACACATCTCTCAATAAGCATTGTCCAAAGGATCCCTTCCCTTTACCCCGCATCGATCAAATAATCGATTCAACAGCGGGATGCGCAAGGCTTTCCTTTTTGGACGCATATTCTGGCTATAATCAGATCAAACTGAAGAAAGAAGATGAATAAAAAACGGCCTTCATCACACCGTATGGGGTGTTTTGCTACCAAGTGATGCCGTTCGGCCTAAAAAATGCACGAGCAACTTATCAAAGGATGATGCAAAGCTGCCTCGGGAGCCAAATAGGGCGCAACATACAAGTCTACATTGATGATGTAGTCATCACCACAAGAGAGGAGAAATCTTTAATAAGCGACTTGGCAGAAACCTTCGACAACCTGAACAAGTACAAGCTTAAGTTGAACCCGACAAAGTGTTCCTTCGGAGTTTCAGCAGGGCAACTTTTGGGGTTCTTGGTATCAGCACGAGGAATAGAAGCAAATCCAGAGAAGATTCAAGCAATTCTAACAATGGGGAAACCCACGAAACTCCACGATGTACAGAAATTGGCAGGACGCGTCGCGGCATTAAGTCGTTTCGTTGCTCGACTAGGGGAGAAGGCGCTTCCTTTTTATGCACTTATGAAGAAGTCAGACGACAAATTTGAGTGGACAGAAGAAGCAGACGCAGCGTTTGCGCAATTGAAAAAAGTGCTTTCCACGCCACCAGTGCTGGTCGCACCTAAAGAAAAAGAGCCACTACTGTTGTACATCGCCGCAACCCATCAGGTGGTGAGTACAGTTCTAGTAGTCCAAAGAAGCGAAGAAGGCAAAGCTCATGGCGTCCAGAGACCGGTATATTTCATCAGTGAAGTGCTATCTCCAACCAAACAAAGGTACCCGCATTATCAGAAGTTGGCATACAGTGTCTTCACAACTGCACGTAAACTACGACAGTATTTTACTGTGCACCCAATTATAGTGGTCAATGAAGCGCCACTATCGAACATATTGAACAACCCTTTAGCGACGGGCCGTGTCTCTTTGTGGGGAATCGAGTTATCTCCCATGGACATCACGTACGAAAAAAGGAAGGCGATCAAATCGCAAATCTTGCCAGATTTTACAGCAGAGTGGCTCGAGCTGCAAAGCACGGGACCACCAGATTTATCGAGTACCTGGACAATGTACTTCGACGGTTCTAAGCGAGTCCAAGGCGCAGGCGCAGGAGTAGTATTGATATCGCCTCATGGCGACAAATTAAGATATGTCTTAAGGATGAGCTTTCCGCAGGCTTCTAACAATGAAGCGGAGTACGAGGCTTTGTTGCATGGAATGAAGATGGCTAAAGCTTGTGGAGCAATTCGCCTAAAAATATTCGGAGATTCTAACCTTGTTGTTCAGCAAGTTATGAACAGGTGTGACACAATCAATGACAACATGATGGCCTACAAGAATTTGTACCATTACCTAGAAGGAACGTTCGATGGATGCGAAGTCTCGCACATCAGCAGGAACAGCAATGAAGAAGCCGACACTTTAGCAAATATCGGATCACAATGCTTACCTGTGCCGTCCGGAGTATTTTGGGAAGAAATAGTGGAAAGATCAATAAGAAGTGCTAAAAGTTCGACTACCACAGCAGGCTCGGGGGCTACGACAGAACCAGAAGAGGTCATGATGATAGAAGAAACATGGATGCAGCCATATCTTGCGTACATGATAAATAAAAAACTACCAGAAGATGCAGTGGAGGCTAAGAGGATAACTCGAAGAGCGAAAGCGTTTGTCGTGTTGGAAGGAAAATTATACAAGAGAAGTATTACCGGCGTTTTACAGCGCTGTGTAACACCCCAGGAAGGGCAAGCAATATTGAAAGACATACATGGCGGAGTATGTGGCCATCATGCTAGCAGCAGAGCAATAGCAGCGAAAGCTTTCCGAGCGGGATTCTACTGGCTAACAGCCATCGAGGACGCAAAAGATATAGTTCAAAAGTGTGAAGCATGTCAAAGGTTTGCATCCAGACCGCATGCACCAGCAGCAGAGCTACAAACAATACCATTATCCTGGCCCTTCGCACAATGGGGCCTTGACATGGTGGGAAAGTTACACAAATCTTGGCCAGGAGGGCATGTCTACATGTTGGTAGCAGTCGATAAATTCACCAAATGGGTGGAAGCGGCCCCAGTAACAACTCAAGATTCTACAGCAGCAATCAGCTTCATCAAGTCGATAGTTTTTTGTTTTGGTGTACCACACAGCATCATCACAGACAACGGGACAAATTTTACTTCAAAAGAATTCAAAAGTTATTGCGAAGGATTGGGGATCAAGCTCAAATTCGCATCTGTGGCGCACCCGAAGACGAACGGGCAAGTCGAAAAGGCCAATGGCCTGATATGTAGTGGAATAAAAAAGAGGCTTTTAGCACCTCTCGAGAAAGCCAAGAGCGCTTGGGTAGAAGAATTACCCTCCATTCTTTGGAGCCTAAGAACTACGCCCAATGCAGCAACTCAAGAAACTCCTTTCTTCCTGGTCCATGGCGCAGAAGCCGTGCTTCCAGTCGAAGTTACACACGAGGCTCCAAGAGTGACGGCGTATGACGAGGCGACATCGACAGAAGCATTGCAAGACGACGTCGATGCGCTAGATGAAGCAAGAGACAAATCATTAGAAAGAGCTACGCAATATCAACAAAGCTTACGAAACTACCATAGTAGTCGAGTTCGTCCACAGTCCTTCGTGGTGGGAGACCTTGTTTTGCGACTCAGGCAAGACAGCCACGGGAAATTGGAGTCCCCTTGGGTGGGACCTTACATCATCACCGAAGTAATACCAGGAGGAGCATATCGACTACAAGATAAGAAGACTGGGAAGGACGAAAGCAATCCGTGGAATGCAGAACAGCTACGACGTTTTTACGCGTAGACTAAATATAGAGGTGTCAATATATTCGAGTTAGCCTTCTGAACCCAGAACATGAGGCCACAGGTCGGGTTCTTTGGGTTGAACTCGACAAAATTGTACAATTCTTTTGTTACTTCTCCGCTCGGGGGCTTCAACCCCTGGGTCGTACGAAAAAAATTATTATGGCAAGTTGGAGGCTTTTTCTTCATTGTATGGTTGATTTAGACAACCCAATGAATATTGAGAGAACTTGGTTCATAAGAAGAACCCGATATTATTCCTACCTTTTTTGGTTCGCAAAGAGCCCGACATATGGAAAACATACCTCAGAACATGACTTGTTCTCGTGGTACTAGCAAAAAGACATCGACACCAAGTACGAATATTCATTACAGATAAGCATGATAGCAAGGACATGATCAAATTACATAAAAAAATCAAGGCCTAATGGAAGCGGACTTCAAGCTTCATACTCCTTCTGGCAAAGAGTGCCATCGTAGATCTTCACGTCGAACTTCGACGTACCGATATGGAAGTCGAAGGCCATGAAGAAGCCTTGATGGATGTCGTGATCCTCAGCAAACTGCGACCAACCACCCCTGAAGTACTGCTCGCCGTCGCCATCATACCACACCTCCACCTCGTATGGGAGGCCACCGCCAGATTGTTCACGAAGAACCGCCTCTCGTAGTTCGTGGCCATCCATAAACTTCGTGAAATTCAGCGGCAGGCGCTGAATCTCACGGCACTGCGCCATGGCAATGCAAAGGAAGGAAAAGATCCGGGGAGGCGCAGCTGGAGCAGCTGGAGCAGCAGGAGGAGGAGCAGCAGGACCTGGAGCAGCGCCAGTCACCTTGGGCTTGTTCTTGCTACCAGGGGGGCGGCCGGGACGACGCTTAGCCGGAGCGTCCGAAGAAGTTCCTGCGGCGGCCGGCGTGGCGCTCTTATTCTTACTTCCACGAGGGCGACCCCGACCTCGTGGCGCCACCGAGGAGCCAAGGGTTAGACGAGAACCTTCAGCATCAGCCATGAGCACAATAGAAAACCCTCGGAAAAACCCTAGATGAAGGAAGAAGATGATGCGGCGGAGGAGGAGTCTGATTAGGGTTTTTACCTTAATCAGCAGGCGCTTTATTTATAAGCACGTGCTATTGGGCCTTCGGGGTACAGCAAAGCCCGCGAACATAATTTGCAATAGGAGTTATATTCTGCGCACAACAGACGATAATATCAAAGAAGAAGAATAAGAAAAGGAGATTATGCGATATAAAAACCTCGACTTGGACTCGGGGGCTCGTCAATAGTAAGATGTTCACAGAAGAAAGAAGAGCTCAACTTTGAGCCTATGCTTGACTACAAGTCGCCAAACATAGCCTCGGGGGCTACTCCCATCGGGAGCGCTGAGCGCGCACCCGATAGAGATGAGATAATCAATATTGAAGGTGCGGAAGGATAAGCATACAAACTTCGACTACGTAGTCAACAAAATGAAGAGAGATTACTCCCATCAGGAGCGAAGAAGATTAATTTAAAATCCGAAATTCTTTAGTTTATCAGTTAAAAATTCTGGATGCGAATATGAAATACTCGAGTTGCGTTATCGCAACGAAACTCGAATGCCGTGATTTATCACGAAGGTAAGACCCCGGGATCCGTCCTGTGTGGCCTGGTATACGCACATGGATGCGCTCTACTGGTATGTATCCGTGTCTACGACGCGAAGAAAATCCTGGTGGACGCACTGGGTACCCTGAGAACCACTGGGATTCATTCTTTGTAAGTCCTAAATGCGGCAAAAGGATGGATTTGACCGGTATCCCAAATTCAAGTCCAAGGGGATTGAATTTGAAGTAGGTGACAAGTATCTGTTCCGGCAGTTAACTGACCTCTTGATCCGTCAGAGTTGTCAGGCTTGCTCATCAAAACCCCTTGCGAAAGAATATCATGAAAATAAGTCGAAAAGACTAAGTCGAAGATTTGAAGATGTAAAGAAGTCGAAGAATTGATCAAGTCGAAGATTTGAAGATCAGAGATTCAACCTGAATCTGCAATTCTGGTAGAATCTCAGGGGCTACTGACAAGGGTATAGTTAATAGAGCCCGTTAGTTGAGTACCCCTGAGGCCCGTTAAGCTAGGCCCAATTGTAATGATAGTCGAATACGAGTTATTACCGTATGTCGATATTTGTAATCTGTATCGGACCCTACCCGATCCTTGAGACCTGGCCACCTATATATAGGGGTCAGGAGGGGATGGTGTGGGGCAGATTGAAAGCAAGCCAGGTTGAACACCCAAGTTTACTTTCGATACACACCTATTTCGACTAACCTTACCTTCGAGTTCATCCGACGCCCTATCTCCCCGATCCTAAGTCCTTCATCTAGGACATTTGTCGAGGTAACCCTCGTCACTTGGTTTTTAGGAGTTGGATGCACGAGTAGAGCTCATACTCAGTACAAAATGAGGGCTAGCAAAAGACTGGGAGCGACCAACTAAGAGAGCAATAACGGCCATAATCATGCAAAGCGACAAAACATCATTAAGAGAAGCATAAAGTGGCATCACAAGTCAAAAACCAAATGATCATAGAGGCTTTACGCGACTTATTTTATAGTCAACATGTGTAAGCATGCGCCAAGTCAACCCAATTAAAGCATCAAAGGAGAAAACCAAATAAATGCTTCCACATAATAAAAAAACAACGCATGATTTTTTCAAAGGCTCATTAAGCAATCTTAGTCATTTGAGATAAGTCATGCTACAGAAAAAATTACTAAGCATACTATCAAAACGACATCAAGCACGACATACAAAAGCCTAAGCCGCAGTCTACACAAGCTCCTTTTTGTACCACTTTTTTGCATGAAACTTTTTCTCTTTTCCAACACCATTAGAATCTTTTTAAAACAACTCTTTTGACGAATACCAACATAGACCAGAGGTCCAAATACACCTTGATGCAAAGATATAACAAGATCTGAACAAAAATCAAGGCAAAAAATGAAAGCTAAACGCAGTTCTAGAAAAAGAGAACACTCGTTGAACGATAAGAATGAAAAACGGAGTGTTCTTGGCAAATGAAAACGAGTACATCTTCTCCGAAAGAAATTTGTTGGGGTACAACCATTTATTGCAGCAAACAAAACTAAAGAAAACTGAAAACAAAAGTAAAGATGCTCCAAGAAAAATGCATAGTGCATGAAGCAATAAAAATATAGTGTTTTGAAAGGTGACCTGATTTTTGTCGATGAAGAAGGGGTGCCTCGGGGGCATCCCCAAGCTTTGACGCTTGTACCTCTTGGATATTTCTTGAGGTGCATGGGCATCCCCAAGCTTGAGCTTTTGTCCATTCTTCACCTCATCTCATCATTCTCCAATCCCTACACTTGAAAACTTCATTCATACAAAACTCAACACAATTCTATTAGCAACATTAGTGTAAGCATAATAATGAATCAACCCGTTTTGGTTCAGGTTTCAACTAAAAAACACCACATATAAAGCATATACTACTGTAGCAACTTCCCCAAAAGTTTCGTGATCAAAAGAACTAAAAAAGAAAGCGATCTAGAGGCAAATACAAATAGTGGCAGAAATCTATCAAAACAGAACAGCTGACAAAGATCGATTTTTTCGAGGGTTTTCTGTTGCTCAAATCAAAAAGTGTAAAACTAATGAAAGTTTGGAAATAACCTGGGGCATATGCACAAGAAATCGCAGCTCAAAAAGATTGTCTGAGAATTTTCATGAATTTTTATGGTGCAGCATCGAAATCTATTTTAGGACAGCAACTTCCCCAAATCTTACCTCACTCAAATTAGAGGTTTCTCTTGGCACAACAACAAAATAAAAATGATAAGGAGCGGTTATTACAATAGTAATAACTTCCAAGACTCAAATAAAAGAAAAAGAACTGAAAATAAAGCAATGGGTTATCTCCCAAGAGTACTTTTCTTTAACGCCTTTAAGCTAGGCGCAAAAAGTGCAAATCAAGTAATATCAAGCGATGAAGCATTAATATCATAATTTGCTCTAAGAATACAGTCAAAAGGTAATTTCTTTCTCTTCCTAGGGAAGTGTTCCATACCTTTCTTGAGTGGAAAATGATATTTGATGGTGCCTTCCTTCATATCAATAATGGCACCTACAGTTCGAAGAAAGGGTCTTCCCAAAATAATAGGACATGAAGCATTGCATTAAACATCCATAACAAGGAAATCAACGGGAACAAGGTTATTGTTAACCATAATAAGAACATCATTAATCCTTCCCAAAGGTTTCTTCTTAGCAACATCAGCAGGAGGAATATCAAAATAACACTTTTCAAGCGGTGGTAAATCAAGCATATCATAAATTTTTCTAGGAATAATAGAAATACTAGCACCTAGATCACATAAAGCATGACAATCAAAACCATTTAAATGCATATCAATGATTGGTTCCCAACCATCTTCTAACTTCTTGGGAATAGAAGCTTTTTGTTTCAACTTTTCAAACCTAATTTGCATGAGAGCATTAGTAATATGCTTAGTAAAAAAGAAGTGAGCCTAGTTCAACTGGCTATGGGAGTAGATGTACAACCCAGGCACCCAGGTACAAATCCCCACGGATGCGAATTTGGGTTCTTATTATTTATTTAAAAAAATTCGCTGTGGGGGTCTCCCCCACCGCTTTCCTTTCAAAAAACAATATGCTTAGTAAAAGCAACATTTATATAACTAGCATTGGGACTCAAAGCAAGATTTTGCAAGAACAAAATAACTTCAGATATATTGCATCCATCAACATCAAAATCATTAAAATAAAAAGAGCTATCATCTCCTACACTTCAAAAAATTTCAGCACTCTTTTGAGAAAAAGTTTTTGCAGTTTTCAGCTTTTTAGTACAAGGAGTGGGAGTTTTCTATATACCAATCAACGTAAGAGGATTGATAGAACTTGGGACAACATCATTAGAGGTGGTAATAGTACATACCTTCATCTTTCTAGCCATCTCATCTTCTCTTTCCCACCTGGCATGCAATTCTGCTAACATCCTAACATTTTCATCAGTTTTAACTTGGATAGCATTAGCAGTGGCAAAAGTATTGTTCTCCTTCACATCATTAGGCAACACTTTTAATTTTAGAAGTTCAACATAAAGAGCAAGGTTATCAACTTTAGAAGCAAGGATATCAATTTTGCCTAACTTTTCCTCAACAGACTTATTAAAAGCAGTTTGCTTACCGATGAAGTCCTTGAGCATTACCTCAAGATCGGAGGGCGCGCCCCTTATGTTGTTGGAGGAATTACCATAAGAGTTACCATAACCATTACCATTGGTAGAAGGATACTGCCTATAATTGTTACTAGCAAAATTGTTCCTATAAGCATTGTTGTTAAAATTATTATTTCTAATGAAGTTTACATCAACATGCTCTTCTTGAGCAACCAAAGAGGCTAAAGGAACATTATTAGGATCAACATGAGCTCTATCATTAGAAATCATAAGCATAATAGCATCAATCTTATCACTCAAGGAGGAGGTTTCCTCAACAGAATTTACCTTCTTACCTTGTGGAGCTCTCTCGGTGTGCCATTCAGAATAATTTACCATTATATTGTCGAGAAGCTTTGTTGCGGTGCCCAAGGTAAGGGACATAAAAGTGCCTCCAGCAGCTGAATCCAATAGGTTCCTTGAAGAAAAATTTAGTCCTAATAATGAATCAACCCTTTTTGGTTCAGGTTTCCAATACGTCTCCAACGTATCCATAATTTTTGATGCTCCATGCTTGTTTTTACACCATTTGCTTAGTGTTTCATTACACTTCGTGGCATTTTTATGTATTTTCTGGAACTAACCTATTTACGAGATGCCACAGTGCCAGTTCCCTATTTTCTGCTGTTTTTGTGTTTAAGAAAAGTTACACAGGAAATATTCTCGGAATTGGACGAAACAAAAGCCAGAAGTCCACATATTCACCGGAGCTTCCAGAGAACCGAAGAGGAGACGGAGAGGAGCCACTGGTGGGCCACACCACCAGGGGGCGCGGCCTGGGGCTGGCCCGCGCCCCCCTATGGTGAGCCCCACCAGGGCCACTTCTGACGCCGCCCCTTCGCCAATATAGACCCCCCGACGGGAAAAACCTAAATACCCGATCACTTTTCCAGAACACATCGCGATCCGCCGCCACCATCGACCCGAAGATCGGGAGGGTCCAGAAGCTCTTCCCGGCACCCTGCCGGAGAGGGGAATCGCCACCAGAGGTCTTCTTCATCGCCATGCTTTCCTCCGGCGCGATGAGTGAGTAGTCTACCTTGGACTATGGGTCCATAGCAGTAGCTAGATGGTTGTATTCTCCACCATGTGCTTCATGTTTAGATCTCGTGAGCTGCCTTACATGATCAAGATCACTGTTATGTAATTCTACATGTTCTGTTTGTTGGGATCCGATGAATATTGGTGTTATGATTGAGTTGATGTACTGAATTTTATCTTATGTTATCTCTATGTTGTTTATGATCTTGCATGCTCTCCGTTGTTAGTAGCTATCTTGGCCGAGTAGTTGCTAGTGACTCCAAGAGGGAGTATTTATGCTTGATAGTGGGTTCATGCCTCTATTTAATCTGGGGGAGTGACAGAAACCTCTAAGGTTGTAGATATGATGTTGCTACTAGGGGGAAAACAACATTCATATGCCCGAGGGCATATGCTTTGTTTACATTATACACTTTGCTTAATGCAGTTATCTATTGTTCGCAACTTAATACTTGTGGAGTTCTCGGATTGATTCGCCACAAGTGGATTATTAGTCATAGATGCAGTTGGATGGCGGTCTATGTATCTTGTTGTAATGCCCAGAGTAAATCTCATAGTGATCCTCTTGACATATCACGTTGTCTTTATTCTATCAATTGCCCAACTGTAATTTGTTTACCCAGCATGTGTTATTTTATCTTTTGGAGAGACACCACTAGTGAACTGTGGATCCCGGTCCTATTTCCTTTATATTGCTATCACCTGTTTACTTTACTCGCACTGTTTACTTTACTCGCATACTATTACTATTTTCCACTCGATACGCTCATTCCTTTGTTTACAGCAAACCGGTGAGATTGACAACCTCATCGTAAGTTGGGAGCAAAGTATTTGGTTGTGTTGTGTGCAGGTTCCGCGTTGCAGCTGGCAAAGCAAAGCACTGGACGAGGCGTCTTATAAATTGTCCGGAGCTGTCACAAGCTAGCAAGCATCACCTTCAGTCATTTGGCTTCTTCCCCTTCGGATCGATAAACCTTGGTTTCTTACTGAGGGAAAACCTTGCTGCTATATTCATCATACCTTCCTCTTGGGGTTCCCAACTGGACGGTGCTTTACATTATCAACACCGTGCCGCATCAGTTTCAACTCAAAAACACCACATATAAAGCATATACTACTGTAGCAACTTCCCCAAAAGTTCTGTGATCAAAAGAACTCAAAAAGAAAGCGATCTAGAGGCAAATACAAATAGTGGCAGAAATCTGTCAAAACAGAACAGCTGACAAAGATCGAATTTTTTGAGTTTTTTCTATTGCTCAAATCAAAAAGTGTAAAACTAATGAAAGTTTGGAAATAACCTGGGGCATATGCACAAGAAATCACAGGTCAAAACGATAGTCTGAGAATTTTCACGAATTTTTATGGTGCAGCATCGAAATCTATTTTAGGACAGCAACTTCCCCAAATCTTACCTCACTCAAATTAGAGGTTTCTCTTGGCACAACAACGAAATAAAAATGATAAGGAGCGGTTATTACAGTAGTAATAACTTCCAAGACTCAAATAAAAGAAAAAGAACTGAAAATAATGCAATGGGTTATCTCCCAAGAGTGCTTTTCTTTAACGTCTTTAAGCTAGGCGTAGAAAGTGCAAATCAAGTAATATCAAGCAACGAAGCATTAATATCATAATTTGCTCTAAGAATAGAGTCAAAAAGTAATTTTTTTTCTCTTCCTAGGGAAGTGTTCCATACCTTTATTGAGTGGAAAATGATATTTGATGGTGCCTTCCTTCATATCAATAATGGCACCTACAGTTCGAAGAAAGGGTCTTCCCAAAATAATAGGACATGAAGCATTGCATTAAACATCCATAACAAGAAAATTAACGGAAACAAGGTTATTGTTAACCATAATAAGAACATCATTAATCCTTCCCAAAGGTTTCTTCTTAGCAACATCAGCATGAGGAATATCAAAATAACACTTTTCAAGCGGTGGTAAATCAAGCATATCATAAATTTTTCTAGGCATAATAGAAATACTAGCACCTAGATCACATAAAGCACGACAATCAAAACCATTTAAATGCATATCAATGATAGGTTCCCAACCATCTTCTAACTTCTTGGGAATAGAAGCTTTTTGTTTCAACTTTTCATCCCTAATTTGCATGAGAGCATTTGTAATATGCTTAGTAAAAAAGAAGTGAGCCTAACTCAACTGGCTATGGGAGTAGATGTACAACCCAGGCACCCAGGTACAAATCCCCACGGATGCGAATTTGGGTTCTTATTATTTATTTAAAAAAACTCGCTGTGGGGGTCTCCCCCACCGCTTTCCTTTCAAAAAAAATATGCTTAGTAAAAGCAACATTTATAGAACTAGCATTGGTACTCAAAGCAAGCTTTTGCAAGAACAAAATAACTTCAGATATATTGCAGCCATCAACATCAAAATCATTAAAAGAAATAGAGCTATCATCTCCTATACTCCAAAAAATTTCAGCACTCTTTTGAGAAAAAGTTTTTGCAGTTTTCAGCTTTTTAGTACAAGGAGTGGGAGTTTTTTCTATACCAATCAAAGTAAGAGGATTGCTAGAACTTGGGACAACATCATTAGAGGTGGTAATAGTACATACCTTCATCTTTCTAGCCATCTCATCTTCTCTTTCCCACCTGGCATGCAATTCTGCTAACATCCTAACATTTTCATTAGTTTTAACTTGGATAGCATTAGCAGTGGTAAAAGTATTGTTCTCCTTCACATCATTAGGCAACACTTTTAATTTCAGAAGTTCAACATCAAGAGCAAGGTTATCAACTTTAGAAGCAAGGATATCAATTTTGCCTAACTTTTCCTCAACAGACTTATTAAAAGCAGTTTGCTTACCGATGATGTCCTTGAGCATTACCTCAAGATCGGAGGGCGCGCCGCTAGTGTTGTTGGAGGAATTACCATCAGAGTTACCATAACCATTACCATTGGTAGAAGGATACTGCCTATAATTGTTACTAGCAAAATTGTTCCTATAAGCATTGTTGTTAAAATTATTATTTCTAATGAAGTTTACATCAACATGCTCTTCTTGAGCAACCAAAGAGGCTAAAGGAACATTATTAGGATCAACATGAGCTCTATCATTAGAAAGCAAAAGCATAATAGCATCAATCTTATCACTCAAGGAGGAGGTTTCCTCAACAGAATTTACCTTCTTACCTTGTGGAGCTCTCTCGGTGTGCCATTCAGAATAATTTACCATCATATTATCGAGAAGCTTTATTGCGGCGCCCAAGGTAAGGGACATAAAAGTGCCTCCAGCAGCTGAATCCAATAGGTTCCTTGAAGAAAAATTCAGTCCTGCATAAAAAGTTTGGACAATCATCCAAGTAGTCAGTCCATGAGTGGAACAATTCTTTATCATAGATTTCATTCTTTCCCAAGACTGAGCAACATGTTCATTATCAAACTGGCTAAACTTCATAATATCACTACGCAAAGCTATAATCTTAGCAGGAGGATAGTATTTTCCAATAAAAGCATCCTTACACTTAGCCCATGAATCAATACTATTTTTAGGCAACCAATCCTTAGCTTTTCCTCTTAAACAGAAAGGAAACAACTTAAGCTTCATAATATCACCTTCTACATCCTTATATTTTTGCATCTCACATAGCTCAACAAAATTGTTGAGATGAGCTGCAGCATCATCAGTACTAGCACTAGAAAATTGCTCTTTCATAACGAGGTTCAATAAAGCAGGCTTAATCTCATAAAAATTTGCAGCAGGAGCAGGTGGCGCAATAGGAGTGCAGATAAAATCACTATTATTAGTGCTAGTAAAATCACACAACTTGGTGTTCTCATGAGTACCCATTCTAGCAGAGCTAAAAGCAGACAAGTAAAAATAACAACTATAAGGAAACTAATTTTTTTGTATTTTTGATAAAACGATGCAAGCAAAAATAAAGTAAAGCAAAACTAAAACAAAGTAAAGATTGTGCGTGCGAGACTCTCCTTGCAGAAATCTACTTTTTCCCCGGCAACGGCGCCAGAAAAAGTGCTTGATGCGGGCAGATAACCACCCAGTTGGGAACCCCAAGAGGAAGGTATGATGAGCACAGTAGCAAGTCTTCCCTCAGTAAGAAACCGAGGTTTATCGAGCCAGTAGGAAAAAGGCAAACTTTAGAAGGTGATGCCTGCTAGCTTCGCAACAGCTCCGGACAATTTATAGGGCGCCTCATCCAGTGCTTTGCTTTGCACCAGCAGCAACGTGAAACCTGCACACAACACAAACAAATACTTTGCTCCCAACTTACGATGAGGTTGTCAATCTCACCGGTTTGCTGTAAACAAAGGAATGAGCGTATCGAGTGGAAAGCAATAGTAGTATGCGAGAAAGTAAACAGTGCGAGTAAAAGTAAACAGTAATAGCAATATAAAGGAAATTGGACCGGGGTCCATAGTTCACTAGTGGTGTCTCTCCATAAGATAAATAACGACATGCTGGGTTAACAAATTACAGTTGGGCAATTGATAGAATAAAGATAACGTGCATATGTCAAGAGGATCACTATGAGATTTACTCTGGACATTACAACGAGATACATAGACCGCCATCCAACTGCATCTATGACTAATAATCCACTCGCGGGGAATCATCTGAGGACCCCTTGAGTATTAAGTTGCGAACAACAGATAACTGCATTAAGCAAAGTGTGTAATGTAAACAAAGCGAATGTCCTTAGACACAAGAATGTTGTTTTCTTCCTAGTGGCAACAACACATCTACAACCTTAGAGGTTTCTGTCACTCCCCCAGATTAAATAGAGGCATGAACCCAACTATCGAGCATAAATACTCCCTCTTGGAGTCACTAGCATCTACTCAGTCAAGATATCTACTAGCAACGGAGAGCATGCAAGATCATAAACAATATAGAGATAACATAAGATAAAATTCAGAACATCAACTTAATCATAACACCAATATTCATCGGATCCCAACAAACACAACATGTAGAATTACATAAAGATGATCTTGATCATGTAGGGCAGCTCACAAGATCTAAACATGAAGCACATGGTGGAGAAGACAACCATCTAGCTACTGCTATGGACCCATAGTCCAAGGTAGACTACTCACTCATCGCGCCGGAGGCAAGCATGGCGATGAAGAAGACCTCCGATGGTGATTCCCCTCTTCGACAAGGTGCCGGGAAGAGCTTCTGGACCCTCCCGATCTCGGGTCGATGACGGCGGCGGATCGCGATGTGTTTCTGGAAAATTGATCGGGTGTTTAGGTTTTTACCATCGGGAGGAATATATAGGCAGAAGGGCGGCGTCAGGAGGTGGGCCAGGCGGCCTCACCACCAGGGGGCGCGGGCCAGGGGCTGGCCGCGCCATCCTATGGTGTGGCTGGCCCGTGGCCCCCCTCCATCTCCTCTTCGGTCTTCTGGAAGCTTTGGTAAATTTTTAGGAGTTTCGGCTTTTGTTTCGTCCAATTCCGAGAATATTTCCTGTGTAACTTTTCTGAAACACAAAAACAGCAGAAAATAGAGAACTGGCACTGTGGCATCTCGTTAATAGGTTAGTTCCGGAAAATTCATAAAAATACCATGAAGTGTAACAAAACATAAAGCAAATGGTGTAAAAACAAGCATGGAGCATCAAAAATTATAGATACGTTTGTGACGTATCAAAGGTCCCTACCATTTAGTCCCGGTTGGTGGCTCAAACCGGGACTAAAGCCTCCATTTGAACCGGGACTAATGCTTCCTGGCCCATATTTTCATTTGAACCGGGACTAATGCTCATATTAGTCGCGGACCAAATTGTTTGGGGACTAAAGGGGGCGAATGGAAGCCCTTTTTTCTAGTAGTGTCAATAAACTATTGTAGCATCACTTTCCTTTAAGAAAAAAAAATCTGAAGATAGGTTCCTACTGCTAAAGAGATTTATTTATTTCTTTGAACAGGGTTCCCAAAGAACCCATAAGCTGCGCTATTATATTCCCCTGTGGGATTACATTTTACAAATATGTCCAGCGGGAAATAGAATTTATAGTGAGGACCCACACTTTTGCACAATCCCCAAAACAAGTTTGGAGAAAAGCAATTGGGTCCTTTGCCACCTCGCTGACGAGACATACTCGATGCATGAGTCAACTTCGCCGCCATCGACGACGAACCACTTGGAGCTAGCAAGGCCGCTAAGAAGCGCCTAGACGGAGTATGTCGAAGATCCTTTGCAACAACATAAGACCTAGAGGAAGAACAACCATTGACGTGTGGTTGGGGAGGGCCCCCTTCGTCCATGGGAAGAAGGGGCAAGACGGCGACTACCGGCACGAGTCTCTTGTGGAGAAACTCCACAGAACACTTGCAACTCGAGATCCCCACAACATAGATTGAAGATCAGGTTGGAGGCCACCACATCTACTACCACCATTACGGTGATAGGTACAACTCGTGGGTTGGCAGACCAAATTCACAAGATCTTGGCCAAGCGGCCGCAACGGTAGCACCACCATCCGACTCCAGCTCCTTCCTCTCGAGCAGCATGGACAATAACGTCACCGCCAACCATAGGCAGCCGCTCGCAAGCTCTGCTGATGAACTCCCCATTAGAGCAAGAATAATAGTGGAGTCAATAGCTGGATTTAAACTGGCTTTTGCATGAGAGCTTACTCCCACCTTTTTCATTGTTTCTCTTCTCCATACGAACAAAAATGCCATGTAAACATGCTTATAGCCAACATATAGCCAACTGTTATACTTGCTCTTAGGATCACGCCAACTGTTAAAGGGCAAACCATAAAACAAACATAGCCCTAGCCTTTTGGTCGGCGATGCTACCAGATCAGAGGGGAAGAGGAGGCAAGGCTGAGGAACCAACTCTCAAAATATCAGAGCTCCTCTTGGCCATTTTTTCTTTCAAATAGGGATGTCTCAGTCTCTACATTGAAGAGATGCATACGGCCTTGCTCAATTTTAATTATTCAACAAAGGCCTTTAGAATCATTCTTACCCGGCTGTAATCGCTGCTAAAAAAATAGACCATATATAAAATATTTCAAAAATCTATAGTGGATCAAAAGTGGACTCGTTTGCTCCAATGGTGTGGACCAATACCTTCACCATCCACGGTCCAGAATCGGTTCAAAACCTTTTGGTATGTTGCCATCTTCCACACTGTGGATGGTCTAAACTGTATGGCTCGTGTAAAGAATTTCTCCGCTCACCTTGTTTTTGGTGTAGAGAGCTATCGACCCATCGTTTAATCGTTATATCTATCTGCATGCATGCATGCAGATGCAAAGCATCCGATCCGCTATTTGTATATATACTAGTTGCAACGGTTCACTTAATTTTTCTTGCCATCATCATAACACACATGAAAAAGTTACATGTATAGAACAATTATCTCTTTGCTTAAAATATACTCCCTCTGTTCCGATCCAATTGACACAAGTGAAGGCGACCCTAGCGAGTAAATAGGAACGGAGATAGTACTAATATACAAGCATAATAATATATATTATATTTCAAGAACAATAAGATTATGTTTTGCTTAAAAAGTATGAAAATGCGTAGCAAATGTGTCTCTAATTTTTTTTTAATCGACACGTACCCGCATGTTTGCTGGTCAGAGTTGGCGCTCCTCCACATGTTGCTTCGATGATGGTGCTCCAGCCTCTCTTCTGCACTCGGCCTCGCCTCCTACGTGCTCCAATAATGAATCCTCCTCCCTTCCTTCAAACTTGACGTCGGCATCTCATACCCCTATCTTACTCCTCTTCTTCCATTAATTAACTCTTCAATCATCTCGCTTAATTAACTCTAAATTCAGAAGCTATATAATCTCTATTATTAATTTGGATCATTGTACGTAATCCTATCTTGACAAATATTTCTCTAGTGCATGATAAGCATGAACAAATATTCAAAACCAAACAAATTCCTGTGAAACAAGATAAAATTTAATGACCGGGAAAAATATTTGTCAAGCACTATGCATGCATTAGTCTTTGATGCTCGTATCATTTTTTTTAGAGCCCGCAAAAGATCTACGCGTCGTTGTATTGAACTCAAGAGGAGAAACAGTTTTACAGGCCGTATTACAGGGCAATCTACATAGGGTTAATTGGATAGACGCCATTGCAATTTCCGCATATTTGAGAAATGCCACTGTAACTTTCAACTTTAGAAAAACGCCACTACAATTATGTGTATATTTGATGCATGCCATTATACCCACTTACATAATATAAACTAATAAATATACATGGTATTCGCAGCCGTATGTACATACACATGGTAGGGTCAACCAAAATGAGTGAAAAAAACATCAGCGAAAAAAATTACAACAATATAAAAATGTGAATATCACACACATGCGCTTGGATAAAAATTTGACAATAGAATAATAAAGGGTAAAAGCTCCACCTTCATGGATGCATGAGTGTGATACTCATTTGGAACTGGAGCTACGTTGCATGGAAGACACACATGCTCACACAAGGAGAAACCAATCACACTTAGCATGTTCCTTCAAGTCATGAGAATCTGCGAGGAACTAAACACCGTCAATTTGAATCACGAGGACACGGATAAATGGTCCTGGTCGTGGGACCCTAAGGGTGTTTTCACCACTGTCATTTTGGTCGCTTTGTTGATATGGTGCGAAAGAAATGCTAGAATTTTTGACAAGGTGTTCAAGACGATCAATGTGCTACAGATCAAATCAAAGATGAGGTGAAACAATGGAGCATAGCTAGTGATGGTGTTTATCTCTCCCAAGCGGATAAGTCAGTTTGTAGGGCTTTTTTTTCATTGCTTTTATACTTTATTTACTTGGAATCGCTTGTCCGTGGTCGTTTATGTAAACTTTAACCACCTTTGTGGTTTCCCCCTTCTAATCTAATACATACTCTTGCAAAGTTCAAAAAAAAATATCAATGTAATAATTTTATTCCAATATCTTTTACCAGTTTATGTTTTTTCGCTGATTCTAGTGGACCTCACCATGTATACGTACATATGGCAGGGAATACCATGTATATTGACTAATATATGTTCTGCAAGTGGGTATAATGGCATCCATCAAATGTATGCATAATTGCAGTGGCGTTATTCCAAAGTTGAAAGTTGTAGTGGTGTTTCTCAAATACGCGAAAATTACAATGGTGTCTATCCAATTAACCCAAAAAGCAATGGACTGAAGTGTGCAAACATTTGACACAACATGGCCTACTGAATTTGCATATGCATAACTCCCCATTGGTATTTACATATACCTGATTTTCACCAATATATAGCTCCGATCAAACTCAATCTTCCTCTCCAGTTAGAGCAAGATCAGACCACCAACGTAGTTGAATGATCATATGCCTCACCGTATGGAATGGTTCAGCTAAGCCCCCAGTTTCACCTCATCAACTAGTAGAGTGGTGTCCTTCCACTCCATCGCTACAAGGAAATTGAAGCCTTTAGCAGAAACAATATTGGTGATTACAAGGCTACAATTTTAGTCCTCAAAAGGGCATCTGTAGCAGATACCGCATAAAGCGGTACCACAAACGTGTTTTGCGGTTTGGAAACTGCAGCAGTAGAACAAATCGCGAATAGCTGTACCACAAAATCGAATATGGGGCAACCGCTAGGGCAGTATGCGGGGTGCTGGATATGAAACGGCTAGAACCATGTATATGCGGGTTTCGGGCACGTGTTTGAGGTTTACTGCAAAAAAATCCGGATCAGCCAGTTGTTGTATCGGCGTGGGGGCATTTTTCTGACTGAAAACCGCAAAACGGCAGTTTTTTTGCGGTTTCAAAAACTGAGACCATGACCATGCCTGAACTCCAAGGCTGATTCCAAACTGAAACCATGACCATGCCTGGCCAGCGGGACGGAGGGCGAGAGAAGCAGCAACCGCGAAATTTGGGCCGATCGCTGACGTACCAATACCACAAGGGCACCGGCTACAGCTCGCCGCCTATAGGCCTTGTTCATTTTTCTCGTATTTTCACCCCCACGAGGTTTAGGGATGGGTGGGGATTTAGTGTTCACCCAATCCCCTCAAAATACTCTTCCCCAAAATCCATACACCTAATCCCCAATTCAATTGATCAATTGCGGTTTTGCATTGTTTCACTCTTGCAGAGAAAATGATTTTGTTCATCTCTTGGCCTTTGACGCCCCAATTCTCGAATCAAGGTCGATCACCGTTTGCAGAATCTTCTTCTAACAACTGTTTATCTTATCTTCACAATTTACACATATAAAGTTAAATCCGTGTAGAAATTGATTCATTCTAATTACTTATTCTTTTGTTTACAAAAACTGAAGAATCATGTCATCTAGAAACTATGAATCCGGTGCTTCCAAGCGTAATAGGAAAAGAAGACAGAAGCTGGGGCGATGTCCTCGGAGGGGGTGCTCTTGATGGATATATTGTGAAAGATTCTCAAACTAATTCTGAAAATCAAGCTCCACATAGGTCAGTAGAACATGAGCTCAATTTATGTTTCATATTTCTACAGACTGTAAAAAATAAAATTGCTGCAGTTATATAATATAAATTAAAAGTGTGTTTTAGTTATTATTATGTGAATTATGTGAATTTTTCAAATTTACAGTCCTATTGTCGTTCACGGAGACCCTCCTATATGAAGGCCACATAAGGCATAGCGTCGTCGTTGGGCTCGCGCGGAGAATGTATCAAGTACTCCAGGCTATGGAGTACTCCTGCTGCACCGACTGAACGCTAGCCGTACGATGCAAATTGTGGGTACAGGATGGTCCAACATGCAACATTAGCAGAAAACCCCTCACGTCGGCACAATACATCTTCTCTTCCTAGTCTCGTTAACCTGACCCAGTACTGCCGGTCAATGTTGAAATAAGAAGATAAATCGCAACCAAGATGGGTGGCTTCGGCAGCGGCCCCTCCACCGTAAATGAGGTACTACCGTACTAGCAACAAGCTTACATGATGGAACCAAAAAATCACATTTTACCGTTTTATTTCGGGGCACAATGTTTATGCCACCATTACTAGCGGCAGAATTTAATTCGGAATGATATACAGCTATGCTAATACGAAAAACAAATATGTCTTCTTCCAATTGCTGCACAACGCGCTTTGAATTGAAGTCAATTTCAAATCCAAAGCTGGAACGTACTCTTAGAATAATGGATATCTTGTGTCTGGTTCCAAATCGTCAGTAGCGCACTATGGAAAACCAGACTATGTCCAGGATGGAAACCAGAATATATCCATGCGCCGCGCTGCGCACATCCAGCCACAAAAGTTTGAGAGAGCCTAGCTCGATTTTGGATCTCATTTTTGCTTCGAACGTACATACAGGACAGGAGAGAGGATAAGGAATATGGTCATGCAGGGGCTTCTGACTGCAAGGTGAATATTTGGATTGGTCGTTTTGCAAAAGCACCAGGAGAAGTGGCCGCACATTTAACCCTGTTTCCTGTTAGCACATCCAACAGCTACCAGGATACGTTCTCGGCTCGCGCGTCGTAGCTGAGCTGGGATTTTCCTTTTTTGACATCCACATTGGTATCATCGCTTCTTTGTTGATGAAACGCTGCACTTCTTTGAGTACATACATGAACATTTCTTCCTACAATCAGAGTACAAAAAGGAAGCTATTTTCTCTTGGCAGTCTTTTTTCTGACTATGCACCACCCGCCTTATTTCGTGAAATTTGATGAGTCTCTGCACAAAATAAATGCTGCATTGGCAACCCGTTACTCGGATATAAATCCATTTTGCATACAAGACAATATAGTACTGATGAACTGCAGTTGGCAAATAAATTTCCCAACTAAAATACCCATGACGCAAGAACAGGAAAATCCTCGTCACAATTCACACTTCAGTTGTCTGTATGATCAGACAATCTATTTCACATCATCACAGTGAATTCTATTAACCTCGGGGCGAAAGCCTGTTTCGAGAAATCTATTAACCAGATCAAAGCACTGAAATACAAAATGAAATCACAGTAACCATGATACGCAAGCAAGTATACCGTAGAACGAAAGACATTTAAAAACAAGTGGACCGCCTTGAGAATATATTTGCATGCATTTCAACCAAATTTTAGCTACTGCAACACATAGCCACGGAAACACTTGAACTCTACTTAACTAAAACACAACTAGGGATACCCTATTGAACAGAACACTACCAGGAATGCAAAAGCCTGAACCTCATGAGCACCCACAGAGAGTGGAGCATGCAGAGGTCGACCATGGCTGAGGTCCAATTCAACTTCTTTGCCGGGCAACAAAACGTCCATCACAACTGAAGCTACTTCGCTGAGAACAGCTGAAGGCCCAGATCAGCTTTACACCATGGCAGCACGTTCAGGACGAGCTCGGTGGCATCTTGTCCTCCTCTCTACCACTTGCTGCTGTCTGGCAAAGACCTGGCCCTATCATCTCTCCTTGCATTGCAACCACCACAGCACCTTCGCGCTGCATCTCTTGGATGAGTTTCTCGATTCTCGGATTTCGCTGAACCACAAAACCAAACAATGCACCTGTAGGAACAGCCAAGCTCGATTGGATCTGGCAATGGTTTGCAGACGTTGAAGCATTCATGGTAGGATCTCTAGTAGCAGGACTCGCTGTGTTGGCTCGAGCCAACGAGTGATTTTGTTCCTGCTCCATGCTCTGCCTCTCCATTTCTTCCCGAGCTTCAGGTCCAGTGTCCGTGTTTAACCGTGCAACGCTGTGTTCTTTGTCCACACTGGAATGTGAAGCCTGCTGTTTACCCATCTCATCCTCTGCACAGCGTTCTTTGCCATGTTTCCCTTCCACTGTGGCAACAATATTTTTTATGCGCTTGAACACTGCCCATAGGTCGGGTTTCCCTTGGAAGGCTGGAAGCGAAGAAGAGAGCATTGTAAGTCACACCAATGTCAAATATTACATGTGGTGAAAGGCTTACTGGTTCATAAGAAATTAAATTAATTCTTAAGGATGATTAGTATGGCTACACTAATACAAATGCTGCTAGAAATCAGGTGCAACATCTTTTATGTGAAAATTGTATTTTCGGAGGACAGGATACATACTTTGGTGTTGCTGAGGAAGTAGAATAGAAGGATATATCAGCATCTCAGCTTCACCAACAACAGCCTTTAAGACCATATCATTCTCCATAACTTCCTTGACTAGACGACCCAGGTCTGCATCTTGCCTATGGATAAAAGTCAGAATTACTAGATGATTCCAAATGGTGCAATAGATTAGAAGTAATTCAAATT
Source organism: Dactylis glomerata (assembly GCA_007115705.1). NCBI lineage: Eukaryota > Viridiplantae > Streptophyta > Magnoliopsida > Poales > Poaceae > Dactylis > Dactylis glomerata. The sequence goes on from QXEO01000628.1 coordinate 1,297,932, forward strand.
GATCTCAGAGGGTAAGCAAGACACCTCATTTGGCAAGGCAAGAAATACAAGGCGATATTGTTATCAGTGGGTCTTGATGCCTCAAAGCTCTTAGGCCAAGCCTCCATCCTAGAAAGCTGTGTTACTACGATCTCTGACTGCAATGATTTTGCCAATTTCCACACCTCCTCACAGCATTTGGTTGACAAATGTGCAGCCAGTGAAACATTTCTTTCGCTTATCTTAATGCTTCCACTTTTGAACAAACAACAACAAAAAATTAGCATAAAGGGTAGAGTATCAATGCCATTGACAATGGTAAAGAGAACAGATGTATTACCTCCAAACAGGCTCATCTATGGGCAGGGAACCATACTGTTGCAGCTTCAAAGATTCTGACAGAAATGAATTAGAGGCTTCGATAGAAGAATCCTTCGCAACAGCCGTTTGTGTTGTCAATCCAGCAGTACCATTCTCAACACCTCCCAGATTTTTATCACCACTGTCATTGTCTTCGCAGTCAGTGAGAATAAGTCTTCTCCTTCTATTTGTTGGCCTACAGATCTCAGATTCTTCACTATCATCGTCCTCACATGTCTCGGGGTTCTCTCCCGACAATGGTTCTATCCTCTTCCTCAAGTTGTCACTAATGGTTGCGCCATTCTCAACAAGACTAACATTCTGATTTTTAAGTTGAATGGAGCAGTCCATTGATTTGGTAAATCTTCTATTTTCCTTCTTCGACCGACTAATCAAAACTTCACTATCCTCATCCTCATGTGTATCCAACTTCTCTTCCAACAAAGGTTCCATCCGCTTTCTCTTAATCTTGTCGGCATGGGTTCTTCCATCCTCCGAAAGGCTAACATTCCGCTTTCTATTACCAAGTTGAATGTGCCCGTCCATTGGTTCCACATGCTGCCTCGTGTTAGTTACCATGCATGATAACTTGGCCACTTGGCAACTAGAAAGGTTCTTACTAAGTAAAGAAACATGACGGATCCCCGTGTTGTCTTGGTTAGCCTTCAACTTGCTAAGATTAGAAGATTTTGACGCCCTAGGGATATCGTCTTTCTGTGCTTCATTAACCATTTGGGCAGCAATCCTCGAGTTGCCAAAAATGGATGAGGGTAGTGATTCCTTTGAAATATCCAAATCCTTCAACCTTGAGGAAGATCCATTCCTAAGACAAGTGGGTCGAGACTTCAATGACTTAGTGTTCCTCCGCAAAGGAGCCAAGCCATTCTTTGGCTTCTTAATATTCATTGGCAGAGAAAAGATATCATCGTTTGGTCTTGTCAAAGAGGACCTAGGCAACTTGATATTCTTTGAGGAGGAGGCTTCACTATTTAGCCTTGATGAAGAGGTCCTAGGGTTCTCAATATTCTTCAATGGAAGAGAACCACCATTTGTACTCTTGTTCGCAAAATCCATGCTATTGCTTGGACTTGAAGAAGAATTTGTATTTCTCCGGTAAGAAACCACGCCATTGTTTGGCTTCAAGGAAGATGGCCGAGACATCTTAGTGTTCTTTTGGACAATCATCATGGAAGAGGACACCGACTTCTTGATATTATCATGCGAAGATTTCATTCCATTGCTTGGTCTAGAGGAAGATGCAAAGTTATTTGTCCGCGGCACTACCGGAACATGGCTATAATCTCTTTTGAAAACTTTGAAACATTCTCGAGTCCTCTTCAGCTGTTTGAGACTGTCTTTCATGAGTTTAGATGGTTCCTTCTTCATTGAGGGCTTGTGCGAGCTTGGACCAAAGCAACCATTGTCTCTCATCTTTCTTCGAACAACCTTCATGCTAGCCTCAATATATTCTGATAGGATAAGAAATCATGAATGTTGAAAGCTACAAATGTGTCCCAACAATATCTACAAAAACAAACATGATCATTCTATAGAATATAAATCGACAATGAACTTCTTGCTAGCTTCTATTAGGTTATGTAATACAAGGTGATTAGAGAAATGTTCAGAAAAATAAATCGAGTTTTGCTAAAGCACTAGTGCTTATATAGGTGAGTTGCCTAGTTAAGCATCTTGTATAAATAAGCATTAGTGCTTAACAAAAAAGTTTGGTTTCTTTCCATAAGCACTCCCATTGTACAAGGCCTTAAATCGCTTAAAAAGTATGATAATTGGTTATTAAGAGGTAATACAAAAATGTGAACTTTCACCAATTATCTTATGAGACACATTCACAAAATTGAGTAGATCACACATTGACTAAGTCTTGTCTTATCAACATACTTGCAATTAAGTCCATGTATGTCAATATATAATCTTTACTATGAGGGTACATAAAAAATTGCACTTCAAGGGATGGTTATTTTATTTCACCGAAGAATAGCCTAGGGTCCATCTATTATGTGCCACATTAGCATATGGGTCGAGCTATAGCCGGTGACTTCTATATGGAATATTGAACTACAAATAATGAAAATCATCAAAAAAGTAAAACACGACCAATTAGGTAACAATGAAAAGAGATAACAACCTCTCGGTAAAATTAATTTATATAGAAAAAATTAAGCTAAAATAATCATATTGTAATCATATTATAATTTCAATATTTTGTGCTCTTTCACATAGATTTTCCAACTATGTTATCCATACAATCCAACCCATAACTAAATCTCTAACTATTTGGAAAGTCCTAATTACGCTAGAAGTTTCAAGAGAGAAATAAAAAAAGTCTAATTAAATAATACCTTACCTGTCAGCAAAGGCTAAATATTATAAGCTAATCCACCAAATCAAAAGCAAATTAGGATAATAAGCTTAAGCAAGACAAATTCATTTTATCCTAAATATTTAAATTTTGAGCATAGTATCATCTATCCATAAATAATAAATATACCTAGAAACAACAATGATATGTTCCTTATTTCGGTTTTACATGTGGAACAAAATTCAAATATATAAAGTAGTTATTTCTCCAAGTTACATAAAAAGGAATGTTTGACTTGTTGATAAATGTCTTCAGGAGACCATTTAATATAGTCGCTCCAAATTATTAAAAACTCTTTGTCTGAAGTAAAACTTCTTTAAATTTGATAGGTTTCTAAAAAATGTGTTCTTATCTACACTTAATTTGGTGTCGTAGAAGTTGATCAACCAAGGACAAAGCTAGAAGATCAAATAATTTGCATCAATGGAGTACACATTAATATACTACCAATGTGATACTACATCCTAAAAAAAACAATGACTAGTTTTAGTCAAAGTCAAACTTTAAATAACTATATAGAACAATATGTCAACAACCACAATAACAAAATCATATAGGCTGAAACATAGTTTGAAATGTTTTAATAAAATTAAGATTATATTGCAGATATTGACATTTTCCATGTATGTGGTCATAATTTATGAATTTTGTCTTTTAATAGGTATCTTATGAGTCGCGTTCACAAGATTGAGAAGATGGCACAATGAACAAGTCATGTCTTGTCAAAGTAGTTGCAATTAAGGCCATATCTATTAAAATATTATCTACACAATGAGGGCACACAAAAAATTGGATGGTGTGTTTATTTCACCAAATACCCTAGTGTCCATCTATTATGTGTCACATCAACATATGGGTCAAGCAATATGTCATTGACTTTTGTATGGAATATATTAACTATAATTTTTTAAAACCATAACAAAGTTAAAACATGACCAATTAGGTAGCATTCACAAGAGATAACAACCTCTTGTTAAAGTTTATTTATATGGAAGAAATTAAGCTACAATAACATATTGTGAACATATTATAATTGTAATATTTGTGCTCTTTAATATAGAATTTTTGCCTATGTTATCCATATATCCAACCATTACCTAAATCCCTAATCATTTGAAAATGTCCAATAATGCTAGACGTTGCGAGAGAAAAATAAAAAAGTCCAATTAAATTATACCTTACCTACGATGGCAAAATATTATAAGCTAATCCACGAAATCAAAAGAAAATTAGGCTAATAAGCTTAAACGGTTGTTGACATCCAATTTTTCGTAACAAAACAACGAAATTGTTCAATAGCTTTTACAAAAAAACTAAATAATCTCCTGCAAAACTTAGTTCATATAAGGATGTTTCAAACTATAGGATTCTTAAATATATAAATTTTGATCATTGTATAATCTATCTATAAATACATATACATAAATTATTTTAGGTTTACATGCCTTTTTTATAAATAATTAAAGTACACTTTAAACAAAAATGAATGTTTTGACTTGTTAATAGATGTATCCACGCAACCATTTACTCATGCCACTCCAAATTATTTGATATTCTTTATCAAAAGTATAACTTCCTCAAACTCGATAGGTTTTATAAAAAGTGTTAAAATTTACACCTAATTTGTTAACGTACAATTTGATCAACCAAGGACAACGCTAGCACATCAAAAAATTGCAACTATGGAGTACATGTTAATATACAACCAATGTGATAATCCATCGATCCCAAATAACAATGCCCATTGGTTTTCGTCAAAGTCAAATTTTATAAAGTTTGACCAACTATATAAAACAATATATCAACATTCACAATACCACATGCATATAGTATGAAATACTCCCTCCCTTCCAATATATAGGAGGTATAGTTTTTTTGCACAAATATTAACGCATAGGTTAGGAAGTTAATTTTTCCTTAGTTTTAGACGTGAAAGTGGAGGAAAATAAGGAAACTCCCGATCTCATCTCTCTCCAAATTAGACTTTTTTGTGGAATATGTCAACAAATCCCACAAATCTCTCTACAAATTTGGCAGGAGTCTTATATTTTGAAATTTTCTTCAAAAAACTATACCTCCTATATATAGGAACATAGGGAGTATGTTTTGAGAGGTTATTGATAAAATTTGGATGATAGTATAGATAATGGTATTTTTCCATATACTTGGTCAAAAATTATAAAGTTTGAAAAAAGCAATAAGCATCCTAACATGAAAAGGAGGGGGTACAAACATTTAACTACAAATCTAGACATTGATTTTTGTTGCAAGAAGTTAAATATTAAACAAAATCAGCCTTAACAACTAGAAAATGCACTCTTAGCACTAATATGTGCTATGCTGGAGACCTCGAAAGAACGACAAGCACATGATGCATAGAAGAGGATTCATAGTAGTAGAAACAAAAGGCATTTATCTCTCAAAAAAACAAAACGTTTAACAATAATAGGCAATATTAGGATCCATCTACATCAAGTGAGAATTTGCTCATGGCTTGTGGGGTAGTGCAGCTTCCTTATCAGTCAAGGATAATTAGGGTGTGTCTAGGGCTCAGTCTACTGAGAAATAGCTTATGGCTCAGTAAAATGACGTCCGCACATCTCAGTTACAACTCATGTTGCAACTCACTATTAGCACAAATCACAAAGCAATTCAACGGTTTGGATATATGGTTCCTAGTTGCAACATCACTTGCAACTGAGAAATAGCAAAACCGTAATTAGTAAGGCCACTATTAAATGTGGGTGTGTCACATCTTCACAAGCAAGTAAAGTGGTAAACCGTGTGCCGCGCGATCCGTGAACGATGTGATAAATCATGATTTATCTGAACGACCTCAGCTCCAAATCTAGCATGTGTTTTAAAAACAAACGAAGAGAAAATCTATACAAAGGCGCCGCACCAATAGAACTCTTGTGCAGCGCGCCACAATGCATGCAAACTGCATCACTCCCCTATAGGAACCATTCAGTTCACACCTTATCACCTTGATGGTTCTAGCTTATCACCTCGCGAGCTCCCCTATAGGAACCATTCAGTTCACACCTTATTACCTTGATGGTTTTAGCTTATCACCTCGCGAGCTTTTCTCAACCACACAACTCTCCCTCTCTCACACATCACAATACCCGAGGGGCGCCAGAGCGTAGTACCGGAAGGGTGCCAAAGCACCGCATTGGAGCCGACAGAGCCTGCTACCACCAAGCGTAGGAGGTCAATCAGCTAGCCTGTGGAGGACGCCAACGACAAGCGGCGGGAGGCAGCCAACGCCGGTACGGCATCATCGAGCGCAAGGAACGGTCTACCGCCTTCAACTGCTAAAAGTACGCTGCCATCGACAACAAGCACATGGAGGCGTGTGCACAGTGACGACTCCGGCGACCATCTTTTGGAGGATGATCGATGACACAATATGGACCTAATCAATCTGGATTTTGTAATCTAGCAATTAGTAATCTCTTACTCCTTCAAGTCAGAATTAATATGGCAATTAGTCCAAATTAATATGGCTACTAGTATGACTAATCTGGCAACTACGATTAATTAAATTTGCAATTAACACCTACTTAATCAGACAATTAGTAGTTCCGGCAACTAGGTGTACTACTAGAGTTTTGGTACTGGTCGTGAGAACACGTTGGTGTGGATGCATCCCACGGTGCAAAAAATACATTCAAACTCTATAGTTGCCAAACATGTGACTAGCGAGGGGAGCAAAGTCCAAAAAAAAAAACCCTAAAAAACCTACTTCTAATCTAATAGCAGTAGCTTGCTTATATATCTGATAGATCTAGATCGTGTTAGATCTGAAGCCCCGTTTGGGCCACCAGAGACAATCAACTCCCTAGCAAACCAGACTAGCGCTAATAACAGTTTAGTTTAGCAGCCAGATAAGATCCCCTTTAAGATCAAACAATTCCAGTCATAACAGAGCACGGGCACAACAACGCATGCACACAGCAGGGACATGCACAATCTTATAGGCATATAACACTTGATCATATAATAAGAGATAAATAGGGAAACATGCGGATTAGCGATTAAGTAAAAGAAAGGGCATTACCTTCAGCAACAAAGAAACGGCTGTCTCGAAGAACTGCTCTGCTCCGGCAGTAAAGAAACGGCTGACTCGCGCCCAACTCTCTTCTTCTCCAGAAGAAACTCCTACCACAACCACAACAACTCTCAACTCCTCCCCACCCAAGAACTTATCTGTACTTTATTAGATCTATGCAGAAACTTGCCGAGAACTCGCACACGAGGATAAAATCGCTACACGAACTAGCAGAGAACTCGCACTCACCGACGCAGGAAGAGCGCCGCCTCACTACGGAACGCGCGCTACCTCAGGTGTGCATCCTTCCTGTCTGCTAGAAAACTAGTAGAAAAGCCCTAGCGAAACCTCAACGGAGAGCAGAGGAAGAGAAAAGAAAAGAACCGAGGAGAAGGGCAGAAGGCCGAGGCGCGGCGCCGATGTTTATAGGCGGTAGCAGCGCGTGGGAGACCGGGGCGGAAAAGAATCAGGAAACAAACAGAACGCGATGCGAACGGAAGGTTAATCGATAAAGTTTCCTTCCCGGCGCGGATGCCGCCTCGACGTCCGCTGGGATTCCGGACGGAAACCGCTACCGTTTCTTTTGGAGTAAAATTTTTCCCGATATATGCGGGGTCGTGCAGGGGATGGCAGCTGTTGCAGGAGCCCACGACACGTACTGTGCATGCACAGCCGAGGCAACTGTGCCAGAGCATGGCTGCACGTCCGTTCCTATCCAAGCTACAGCGGGTGCAGCTTTCGCAATAGGGCACGTCTAGTCTGTCTCTCAGTACCCGACAATAGCATCCGCAAATTTGAGTGATACTCAATCTTAGCTATTCTAATTATTTCTACTGCCTACTCATGAAAGAGAAGCACGCGAGTAAATTGCACATTTCACCAGGTTCAATCCAATATGTTGCACAAGCAACCATTTGGATAATTTTTTTGCACTTTTCACCATGTGGTGATCTAATCTGTTGCAATTTCCACACTTAGTTATCTAATCAACTATTTAGCCCTGCTAACAGCAGCTTGTTCCTGCATGTTGATGCTTCAATTAATGTATTCAAATTTAGGAAACATAAATATTCATGAAAAGAGAATTGTTCACTTAAAACTTATACATGTTTTTTATACACTTTGGAATGTAATAGACTCGGTTCTATATTGTCATCAACTTTATTACTTAAAAGATATCTTGTATTTTAAGAAATATATCTCATGTGACCACTAAACAGAACATAGGAAAATAATTATACTGCAAAAAATGTGAATTTTTGGTATTATATGCTTCATACGGTGTGGTGTAGCTATAGGTTCTACGTAAAACATTCACATAACAAGAAGTTCATAAATTAAATATCCAAGAGTATTTGTTCAAATATTTGGATCAATAATTAGTGTCCAAAACCAGTAATACTATACCCTTTAAGGATTTGACAAAATAGTTCGTGATTATACAATTTTTATGGATGAATAATTATTTCTATGTTTTTTCAAAGATTATACAATTTTTATCTCAACTAAAACATTGACACAAGGGTCCCAGCTGTCAGTTTTACTTTTAGCAAATTTCCAAATGCACAAAAAGAATGCAAAATGTTTCTACCAAAAGAAAGGGAAAGCACAGCCATTAAAAGAGATTGAATAACTTTTAAATACCAAGGTATGTGCTTGTATGGAGTATATCTGTGAAATGCAATTTTGATTTTAAAACACATTTGAAAATATGAAAAAATTCCAAACTAAAATTTTGTGCAACCATCTCAACATTGTATATGCGCACAACAAAGTTTCGTGAGTAAACCGATATTTTTAGTTACCTGTGTAAAAAGACAAAAATATGTCATGTGTAAACACCTATTTTAATACCAAAATTTATCTTTTTTTACCTAGTCCACATGAAAAGTCGATTTTTCGTGAAACAACTTGGTTGATATATAGGTTGTGAAGAAGTCCACGCAACATATTTTTCTTAATTTTTTCACAATTCAAAATACATTTAAACTGCATTTAAAATAAAGAGTGCATATGCACCCAGAGCCAAAACGTCGTGTTCTTTTATATGAACCAAGAGTACTCACAACTAAATAATGGATCCACTTTTTAAAAATGTTCTACCTTTCAAATGAGAACCCGACTTTTGCCAACTTGAAAAAAAAAGTTTGATATGTTTTTGGAAAATATTCACCTATCTTGTAAAGAAGGTTGCTGTTAAAAGATAAAATTCAAGTGAAAAAACAACAGTGTTACAATGATTCGTAAAATGTGCGCTCCTATATTATGTTGGGATCACGCTATGTAAAACAAAAAATCTAGCGATTAAACCAAGATCAAGCTTGCAAGGAGGAGGCCGTGGATAACGTATCTCATTGATCGAGCTAGCGAAAGAGTTTGTCGATGACGAGGTTGATGAAGTCATGAGTCGATTCCCGCAATTAACCTTAGTTAGTCGCGAGAAGAGGCATTATCCTTTCTCGGCTCCCATGATCTAGTGTCACACATGCAACACCTCTGGCGGTATTCACACGTACAAGCTTGGCGTCGCCGCATCAGACATGTGATCAAGCACACGGACTACGCGGAATATGTCGGTGAAGATACGACAGCGCTTCCACATCACCGATGGAATCAGGATAGAAGACCGGCAGCGCTCCGCGCGTGAGAGAGAGGCCGACAAGAATGAGGTGACGATGACGAGGGTGACCGACGGAGATGCGGTGGCAATGGTTGGTGGGCTAGGGTTTTAGGCAAGGGGGGCTCAGTAGCTTGGAGTGCCCTAGGGGCATGATGCTTGCGGTGGTGTTATCTTTTCACCGTCCAGTTGGGAACTTCAAGAGGAAGGTATGATGAGTATAGCAGCAAGGTTTTTCCCTCATTTAAGAGGAGCAGACAAACGACTGAAGGTGATGCTTGCTAGCTTGCGACAGCTCAGGACAATTTATAGGGCGCCTCGTCCAAGCTTTGCTTTGCTAGCTGCAACGCGGAACCTGCATACAACACAACCAAATACTTTGTTCCCAACTTACGATGAGGTTGTCAATCTCACCGGTTTGCTTGAAACAAAGGGTATGAGCATATCGAGTGGAAAGTGATAATAGTATGCGAGTAAAGTAAACAGTGCGAGTAAAGTAAACAGGTGATTGCAATATAAAGGAAATAGGACCGGGGTCCACAGTTCACTAGCGGTGTCTCTCCATAAGATAAAATAATACAAGCTGGGTAAACAAATTACAGTTGGGCAATTGATAGAATAAAGACAACGTGCATATGATGAGAGGATCACTATGAGATTTACTCTGGGCATTACAACAAAATACATAGACCGCCATCCAACTGCATCTATAACTAATAATCCACTCTCGGGGATATCGTCCGAACACCCCATGAGTATTAAGTTGCGAACAACAGATAACTGCATTAAGCAAAGTGTGTAATGTAAACAAAGCATATGCCATCGAGCATATGAATATTGTTTTCCCCCTAGTAGCAACAGCACATCTACAACCTTAGAGGTTTCTGTCACTCCCCCAGATTAAATAGAGGCATGAACCCACTATCAAGCATAAATACCCCCTCTTGGAGTTACTAGCAACTACTCGGCCAAGATAGCTACTAACAACGGAGAGCATGCAAGATCATAAACAACATAGAGATAACAAAAGATAAATTTCAGTACTTCAACTCAAGCATAACACCAATATTCATCGAATCCCAACAAACCAAAAACGTAGAATTACATAACGGTGATCTCAATCATGTAGGACAGCTCATGAGATCTAAATATGAAGCACATGGTGGAGAAAACAACCATCTAGCTACTGCTATGGACCCATAGTCTAAGGTAGACTACTCACTCATCGCTCCAGAGGCAAGCATGGCGATGAAGAAGACCTCCGGTGGCGATTCCCCTCTCCGGCAGGGTGCCGGGAAGAGCTTCTGGACCCTCCCAATCTTCGGGTCGACGGCGGCGGCGGATCGCGATGTGTTCTGGAAAACTGATCGGGTCTTTAGGTTTTTCCCATCGGGGGGTCTTTATAGGCGAAGGGGCATCGTCAGAAGTGGACCGAGGTGCTCTCACATATAGGGGGCGCGGCCAGGCCCTGGGCCACACCGCCCTAGTGTGTGGCCCCCTCGTGGCCCCACTCCAACTCCTCTTCGGTTCTCTGGAAGCTTCGGTAAAATTATGGGCGACGGGCTTTGGTTTCGTCCAATTTCGAGAATATTTCCTATGTAACTTTTCTGAAACACAAAAACAGCAGAAAACAGGGAACTGGCACTGTGGCGACTTGTTAGTAGGTTAGTTCCGGAAAATGCATAAAAGTGCCATGAAGTGTAACGAAACATTAGGCAAATGGTGTAAAAACAAGCATGGAGCATCAAAAATTATGGATACATTGGAGACGTATCAGGGCACCCCCCGCCCACCTTATAAAGGTGGTTAGGCCCTAGGCCGGTCAGCCCCGACCCAATCTGAGTAGGAGAAGGAATCGGGTTCCTACACGAACTCCTCACCTCTCCTTCCAAACCTAGGGAGAGTCCAAGTTCGAGTAGGGACTCCTCCCTCCCTCTTTCCAAACCGTCCGAGGTGGAGTACAAGACATGGACTCCACCATCTAGGGTGCAGCCGGCCAGGGGTGGGCCCATGCGGCCCTAGGCCCATGGTGATCCACGCCCGGTGGTTTGACTTTCTGGTATATTCCAGACTTCCCATGAATAGACGGGTTTGACATAATTTCATTTTGACACCTTATTTATATGAAAGTTAGGGTTTCAGACTCTTCTGGAACCATCTGTGGTATAATGGAACCATTCTGAGACTTCCTCAAACCACACTTGGAGCATCCCTCTCTCTTGACCTAATACCAAACTCATATTCAATAGACGCAAAACTCTTAAGTGTGTGACTCATTGGTTTCGGATATATGTAGACATGTTTGAACACTCCTCCACCATAATGATCATATACGTGATCTTGAGTCACTGCAATGATCTCTACATATAACACGTAGATCTTTATCATGTGAATCGTTAAAATGTATGTTAGGGTTTTGGTTTACTTAGCGATAATTTGCACCACCCGAGATGAAACTGTTATATTGTATATCATTTCCCGGCGTGCTCTCTTTACTCTGTCCATGTTGTCGATGTTCTTGTGACTAACGTCATAGTCATGTGTCCGTCCAGACAATGACGAACAACACAACACTGAGCGGGCCTAGAGAATATCTCATCATCGTGTGAGTAGTAAATCATAGTCTCAAGACAATAGAACTGTAGCATAGTTTTCGAGTACTCCACCATAAATTTAGTAGTCACCCTTTTACGGATAACGTTAAGTATAGTGAAAGCAATCTTTTGATACCCATATCTATTTCTCTCATGGTCTACCGAAGCATATAAACGACAATGTCTTTTGTGATTGAATACCAACAACATATTGATGACTTAGTTTTGTGGTATATCAACAGGGTCCTGTCCAGCACATTGTTCTCCCCGAAAAATATGCTCGCACTTATTATTGGCAACCTCGTAACATCTTACTTATGCCCATAGTCAGGAAAACAAGACTATCGGATAATATCAGATAATATGCGAACTAATCTTAGAGGCAAAATTAGGGAACTATGTGTTGTTTACTATTCCATAAGTGTAATTAGGTTTTCCTCCAAATCACATATTCGGAACCAATATACAGTTATAGCATGAAATATAAATATTTAATTATGAACAAAGGAATATGAATAATATAACTTTATTATTGCCTCTAGGGCATATGACCATCATTTTACTAGTATGCTAATTTGGAAAACATAATCTAACAAAATGTAGGACATGAATCTATTTTTTTGGAGTACATACATGGATACTCCTAATCTTCCACGACTTCATGCTTTTGGGTTGTTGGACATTGCAGTATAGGTTTTGGACCATCTCAACCCACGCAAATCCTATTAACCGCTCTTAGCGATTCCTAAGGGAGTGTAAGGGTATTTTATCCTTAACCTTTATTTTGTTAATGATGATCCATGAGCTAGTGACGAACTAATGTTTCCTATGAAGTGTCACTCATAGGTTTTAGTTTGCCATGGTGATGGAAGGTGATGCGAGACCCCCTATTCATTTGGAATCACTTGAAGTGGCTGCAGCTTCCTTTATTCGACCTTTTTCTCTTTGCTTCAGTTATAGGAACACCACACTATTAAAAAGGGTGGTGTCGATGAACTTATTAAGGAAGTTGTCCTACTCCTTTTAACACATCCTACCACCAAATAGTTCCATCATAGTTTTCTCAGAGAGTTTAGTTTTGGGAGAACATCCATTAGAATCTTTCCTGCTCAGCTCTGTTAAAATCTGGTTGCGCCGGCCTCCTGAGCAGATCTCTCGGCGTGAACGAGTTTTGATTTAGTATACCAGTCTAATTTAAACTCGGTCAAAATCCTAGTGAGTGTCGGGAATCCTGGTGCCATGCCAAGTTTGAGTCCGGTCAACCGGGCATCCTCCCGGTCAACTGGTGGTTGGCCGGTCCTGGTTGGTGCAAAGCTCGGCGCAACTGGGTTTGCCGTTGGACTCACCTCGGTCTGAGCTTGGTCTGACCGGGTTGTGGACCGAACCTCCCAGTTTTACACCTTGTTTGACCGGCTTGAAACTAAGCTGGCTCGAGTAGGTTTGTTCCAAATGGCTCTTTTTCTCCCTTGATTATATATACCCTTCCTTCCTCCTTGAGGGGGTTTGGTGAACCATTCATATCTTATCTTTGAGCACTCTCTCTTTCCCTCCATTTGGGAAACACCAAAGCTTAAGGATCTCTCATTCTATCTACTCAAATACAAATCCCTTCAGTAGAAAGGAAGAGGAGGACACGATCTATGATTCCACCAATCTATATTTCATTCCTCTTGAGTTTATCGAGTTTACTTGTTACTATTGGGTTTGTGCAAAACCCTAGGTGGCTAGGGTAGCCTAGAGGCTTTTAGATTATGATTTGCCTTGTGAAAAGTTTGTGAGGGTTTGGAGACCACCTTTAAGGTCCACCATAAGTGATTAAGCTCCTACTTTGTGAAGGAGGCTCAAGGAGAAGAAGGTGAGCCTTCGTGGTAGTTGAGTATCCTTCGTGTGGTAACTCAGACCTCCTCAACTATGATTATCTCTCCCCAAGGAAGTAAACATCAGGATACATCTTCGTCTCCATGGGCCTTGATTATTTCAATCTAAGCTCTTAACTTGCGTATTTACTATTGTGATAGCCTTCTTGCTTAAATCACCTTGTATCGCAGCATATATGTTGCTCATCTATTTTTAGGCTCACACTTATATTCCGTATAGCCTAAAACTTATGAAAAAAAGTAAAATTTGTAAAACCTATTAACCCCATTGTAGGTTACCTATCTCGATCCATCTAGAGAGTCCGTTTATAACTGTATATATGTATGTCCATTTGGTTTTAGATATTATATATCTTTTATCCTTTTATGCCATTTGTATTTCACATTATTTTTTTCTTCTTTTTTTCTCATTATCTTTTTTTCATTTTTCCCTTTTGTTTTTGAAAAAACATGCATATTGTTTGCACATGTTTTATCTTGTGGGAACTTTAATTTTACATAGATACACAAATATTTTTTTATCATATCTCAAAAGCCTTATTTCGTTAGATTGGAACATTATGCCAGACACGTAAAATATTTAATCATACACCTATGAACATTAATGTTGATGTACAGACACATTTTTATTTCTTATAGCACATAATTTTTAATTAAACCTACTTATAGAAATAAAATAGTTCTATAGTTTTAATAAAATAAAAATAGATAAAATAACCAATAACCAATTGACGAGGGTTAACTCAACAAATTTCCAAGATGAAGGACTTAGGATCGGGGGAATAGGGCGTCGGATGAACTCGAAGGTAAAGATCAGTCAAACGAGGCATGTATCGAGAATAAACGTGGTAGTGAACTTGGTTTACTCTCAATATGTCCATGGCCGGCCTCTCCTGGCCCCTATATATAGGTGGTCAGGTCTCAAGGAACCGGTCGGGTTCGATACATATTACAGTGTCTGTATACGACATTGACTCGTATTTCGACTATGACTATATTTGGGCATAGCTTAACGGGCCTCGGGGGTACACAAATAATAGGCTCTATTAGCTATACCCTTGTCAGTAGCCCCCGAGATTCTACCAGAATTATAGATTCGGGTTGAATCTCAAATCTTTATATCTTTGACTTGATCAATCTTCGACTTCTTCTTTTCCCTGTACTCAAATAAACAATTTTCGTTATACTATTTCGCAAGAGGTTTTTGGTTAACAAGCCTAACAAAGCTGACGGATCAAGAGGCCCATTAACTGCCGGAGCAGATACTTGTCACCTACTTCAAACTCAATCCCCTTGGACTTGAGTCTGATACCTGGTCTAACCCAATCTTTTTCTGCATTTAGGACTTACAAAGAAAGAGTTCCAATATTTCTCAGGGTACCCAGTGCATCCACCGGGATTTTCTTTGCATCGTATACTCGGAAATTTACTAGCAGAGCGCATCCAGATGCGTATACTAGGCCGCACGGGACGGATCCTGGGGTCTTACCTTCACGATCTGTTTCAATCATGGAATTCGAGTTTTGTCGCGATGATGCAACTCAACAATCATATTTTGTAATCGTTTCAGCCTTGTTTGACTGTTTCAATACTGAAAATCTTCGGGTTGCCCAACCTTTCACTAATATAAATTCCCTCCCGATGGGAGTGACTTCAATGAATTACATATACTGGACAATCTTCTCTTGCTTTCTTTATTACTCTTGGAAGCTGAGATTTCATCAAGTGCGCGACCAGCGCTCCCGATGGGAGTATCCCCCGAGGCTATAGTCGAAAGTTTTTTGAGTATAGGCTCAAGTAGACTATTTTCCTGCATCCTTGCCTAGCTGCTTATTTTGCGTAATGATTTCGTCGGGTACGCGCCTAGCGCTCCCGATAGTAGTAGCCCCCGAGGCTATAGTCGCAAAGTGCGTTTTCGGGTATAGACTCAAAGATAAGTGTTCCTTTAACTGCATCCTAGTATTACTTGTTAAACGTTCTTATTCGTCGGGTGTTTGATCAGCACCGATGATTAGAGTAGCCCCCGTGCTATTATTGGGTTTCTTGCAGGTGACCATGATCTTCGAATCGCATCCTGGCTTTTGAATTTTCGGCAACTTCACTCTTGTGACGTCAATGATAGAGTCACTTTCTATGCGATTTGACTGGATGCTGACCATTACACGTGGGCAGCATAGTAATTTTGCAATTTTCTGCCCGTTAGTGGGCTTACCGCTTTCGTTTCGGGCGCCACGTCTCAGCCCATGTTCCTTTCACAGGAAGCTTTATAAGGAGGAGACCTCGGTTGTTACTGTTTACCAGTTCTCTGCTCTTCTACCGCCACCATTGCTTCATCTTCCTTGCGCTCTTCAGTTTCCTCGCAGCCCCCGAGCGCATCTCCTCCGAATGCCCACGAAGAAGGTTGCGCACAAAGAAAAGATGACGCAGAAGAAGCGCGGTGATGTCTACGCACGCGTCTGTTCTTATAGACAGTGTTGGGCCTCCAAGTGCAGAGGTTTGTAGAGCAGCAGCAAGTTTCCCTTAAGTGGATCACCCAAGGTTTATCGAACTCAGGGAGGAAGAGGTCAAAGCTATCCCCCTCAAACAACCCTGCAATTACGATATAAAAAGTCTCTTGTGTCCCCAACACACCCAATACACTTGTCAGATGTATA
This sequence comes from Dactylis glomerata, assembly GCA_007115705.1. Taxonomy (NCBI): domain Eukaryota; kingdom Viridiplantae; phylum Streptophyta; class Magnoliopsida; order Poales; family Poaceae; genus Dactylis; species Dactylis glomerata. The sequence continues at coordinate 1,314,450 of QXEO01000628.1, forward strand.
GGTGCACTAGTTCGGCGAAGAGATAGTGAAATACAAGTAGTAGTGATAATTATAAGTAGCAAATTTAATCTGAAATAAGTATCGCTGCGAGCAAACATGTAATAAAACTGAAAGGAAACGGTGTGCAAAGCTTGGAAACAAGGCCTGGGGATCATACTTTCACTAGTGGACACACTCTCAACAAATATAACATAATTGAACCAATAGATACTATCATCAATATGCAACTCAAAACAATTCTCCAATGAAAAACAAACACTAATCATGCGTAGGGCTACAAAGCGCTCCTCAAAGTCCGTATGTACCCAAACTAGATTGTCCCACACTATCAGCGTGAACGCACTAGATGGTTCCAACAAACACCAACATTTCATAGAGACATTAACTAAAAAGATACACATGATGCGCACACTAGTCACCTTCACACCATGATACAAGGTATCTCCGGAGATTACAAATATAAAGCACGGGAGTAGCATAATATCTGAATAATAACATCTACCAATTCAACTAGATACAAAGCTCACGATCACATAAAGATCACATCATGGGAGAGAGAGGTGAACCACATAGCTACTGGTAGAGCCCTCAGCCCCGGGGGAGAACTACTCCCTCCTCATCATAGGAGACAGCAAGGTTGATGGAGATGGCGGTGAGGTCGATGGAGACGACGGAGACGGCGATGGAGACCGATGGAGATGGCTCTGGGGGCACTTCCCCGTCCCGGCAGGGTGCCGGAACAGAGACTTCTGTCCCCCAAAATTCGTCGGTGGTGGCGGCGGAGCTGTGGAACTGTTCTAGGAAAAACGCCGATTGTTTTAGGGTTTTTCGTCGGGAGGCTTCTTATAGGCGAAGGGGCATCATCAGGAGGCGACCAGGGAGGCCTCACCATAGGTGGGCGCGGCCAGGGCCTGGGCCGCGCCCCCTCATAGTGTGGGCAGCCTCTGGCCCCCCTCTGGCTCTCATTCGGTCTTCGGTCCTCTTCCGGGGAAAATAGAAGTTCTGGAACTTGTTTCGTCCAATTCTGAGAATATTTCCTGTGTAACATTTCTGAAACACAAAAACAGCAGAAAACAGGGAACTGGCACTGTGGCATCTTGTTAGTAGGTTAGTTCCGGAAATCGCATAAAAACGCCACGAAGTGTAACGAAACACAAGGGAAATCGTGTAAAAACAAGCATGGAGCATCAAAAATTATAGATACATTTGAGACGTATCAGCATCCCCAAGCTTAACTCCTGCTCGTCCTCGAGTAGGTAAGTGATAACAAAAGAATAATTTTTGAGGTGACATGCACCATCATAATTTGATCAACGAGGTAGAGCATTGAGTGCTGAGATCAAAGAACTTAAAACATGGGCATGAAAGACATAATCTTGATAATAGAAACTTAGCAACCATGTTATAACATGAAAAAGAACACAAACGAAGGGTCATGAAAAATGAAACAATGAAAGTCAAACGTGTGTTCAAATCATATGGAAAATATAGCAAATGGTTTTCAGCTTGTCTCTCATGGAGTAGCAAAACATAAATGCATAGGACACCTTCAAGTTTAAGAGGGTGACTAGATACAAGTAATTTAAAAACAAGCAAAACCATAATCATGAATCAATCAATAATAAACTTTGAGACTATGCACATTATACTCAGAATGACAACTATGCTCTCTTAGACGGTGCATAAAGGTAGAAGGTGGAGACTCAACATAAAAGTAAAAGAAAGGCCCTTCGCAGAGGGAAGCAGTGATTTAACATGTGCTAGAGCTTTTCATTTGTAAAATAGATATAAAAATTTATTTTGAGAGGTGGTTGTTTCATGTCAACGACTGGCAATGGGGACTTGCTATCTTCCATAACAAACAAGTGACAACGGTTTCGAGTTCTTTGAAAATTTGGCACATTGGTGCTCTTTTATAAAGCTTTGGCACTCCTCCCCACCTTTTTTCCTTTCTCAAACCATGGCTAACCGATTCCATCGGGTGCCCACCAACTTTCACATACCATGGAGGAGTGCTCTTTTTCTTTCTTTTTAAAATTAGATTACAATGGTCTGACCAGCTCCCTTGCAAAATTAATGACGAGCCGATGAAGCTGCCTAGTCGAAGGGTACTCAATTTAATATGGAAGATAGCAATTCCGACCACTACGTCCCCACGAGCTAAAAATAGTGGCACAAAATGAGAAGTATTTGAAATTTTTGAAAGGTAGCACATGAAAATTTACTTGGAATGGCTTTGAAATACCATGCATAGGAATTTATAGTGGACACAATGGAAAACTTGGTTTTTGGGAGTTGGATGCACAAGTAGAGCTCATACTCAGTACAAAATGAGGGCTAGCAAAAGACTGGGAGCGACCAACTAAGAGAGCAATAACGGCCATAATCATGCATAGCGACAAAATATCATTGAAAGAAGCATAAAGTGGTATCACAAGTCAAAAACCAAATGATCATAGAGGCTAAAGGCGACTTATTTTGTAATCAACATGGTGTAAGCATTTGCCAAGTCAACCCAAATAAAGCATCAAAGGAGAAAACCAAATAAATGCTTCCAAATAATAAAAACAACGCATGATTTTTTCAAAGGCTCATTAAGCAATCTCAGTCATTTGAGACAAGTCATGCTACAGCAAAACCACTAAGCATACTATCAAAATGACATCAAGCACGACATGCAAAAGCCTAAGCCGCAGTCTAAACAAGCTCCTTTTTGTACCACTTTTTTTTGCATGAAACTTTTTCTCTTTTCCAACATCATTCGAATCTTTTTTTTAAACAACTCTTTTGATGAAAAACAACATGGACCAGAGGTCCAAATACACCTTGATGCAAATATATAACAAGATTTGAACAAAAATCAAGACGAAAAACAAAAGCTAAACGCAGTAACAAAAAAAGAGAACACTCATTGAACGATAAGAGTGAAAACTAGAGTGTTCTTGGCAATGAAAAACGGAGCATAGCTCTCTCCAAACACATGATGTGATCCAAACATTTATTGCAGCAAAAAAAACAAAAGGAAACTGAAGGCAAAAACAACTGACGCTCCAAGAAAAACGCATAGTGCATGAAGCAATAAAAATATAGTGTTTTGAAAGGTGGCCTGATTTTTGCCGATGAAGAAGGGGTGCCTCGGGGGCATCCCCAAGCTTTGACACTTGTACCTCTTGGATATTTCTTGGGGTGCGTGGGCATCCCCAAGCTTGAGCTTTTGTCCATTCTTCATCTCATCTCATCATTCTCCAATCCCTACACTTGAAAACTTCCTTCATACAAAACTTAACACAATTCTATTAGCAACGTTAGCATAAATATAATAATGAATCAACCCTTTTCGGTTCAGATTTCAACTCAAAACCACCACATATAAAGTATATACTACTGTAGCAACTTCCCCAAAAGTTCCCGGATCAAAAGAACTAAAAAAGAAAGTGATCGAGAGGCAAACACAAATAGTGGCAGAAATCTGTCAAAACAGAACAGCTGACAAAGGTCAAATTTTTAGAGGGTTTTCTGTTGCTCAAATCAAAAAGTGTTAAACTAATGAAAGTTTGGATATAACCTGGGGCATATGCACAAGAAATCTCAGGTCAAAAAGATATACTGAGAATTTTCACGAATTTTTATGGTGCAGCACCGAAATCTGTTTCAGGATAGCAATTTCCCCAAATCTTACCTCACTCAAATTAGAGGTTTCTCTTAGCACAAAAACGAAATAAAAAGATAAGGAAAGGTTATTACAGTAGTAATAACTTCAAAGACTCAAATAAAATAAAAAGAACTGAAAGTAAAACAATGGGTTATCTCCCAAGAGTGATTTTCTTTAACGCCTTTGAGCTAGGCGCAGTAATTTCAGAAAATGCTCACATAGGCGCCCAAAAAGAACTTAAGGCAAATGCGCTATATAGGAACTTATAGCAAAAGAGAGCATCAAAAAGCAAATATGAAACACATTTAAATCTAAACCACTTCCTATGAAAAATAGTCTTGTAAAGAGACAAGTCATGAAAGCGTAAAGCAAATTAACATGGGAAGGCAAAACAAGTACAACCTCAAGAATTCCAACAAAAAGAGGGGAAACTCAATATTGTTGAGATCCATCAAACCATGTTTCCCTCTCTCATAATAACTTTCAGTAGCATCATGAATATAACTAACAATATAACTATCACATAAAGGATCTCTATCATGAGCCACATGCATAAAAGAATTAATGCTCCCCACATGAACAATCGTGGTAGGAGCAGATTAAACATAATAATTATTCTCATCACCATAATCATCAAAAATAGAAGGCATATTGTAATCATAACTAATTTTCTCCTCAAAAGTAGGTGAACTGAAAAGATTATACTCATCATCATAACCATCATAAACTAGAGGTTTAGTATCATCATAAGCGAGAGAATAGCTATTTCGCAAAGCATACTCATCAAACATATCATCATAAGAAGGAACATGGATAGTACTAATGGTACAACAATTATTAACCTCAGAATTGGTACCAAAAAGATTTTCAATATCAAAAGTAGAGTGCTTTTCCCAATCATGATCACTAACATAGGTAACAGGCATGGGAACATCATCCCAATCAGAATTATCATAATCTATAATAGGATCAAAATGCTTAGGGGAAGATACTGTTTCCTCTCGCCTTTTACTCCTCTTCTTCTTCTTCATACTTTTCTTACTCTCTCCTTTAGGAGGGAGAGACTTGAAGGGCATCTTCTCCACATATCCTTTAGGAGGGAAAGGCACCTTCTCCACATAATCTGGTTTACTGACAGAAACAACAGAAGAAACTTTGAAGGATTCCTCCTCTCTATTAATAAGATAGAAACATCTACCAGTCCTATCATAGCTTGGCAAAACATCATGTTTTATAAGATTTTGTAAGTAAGTATTTGTGAGGCAATCTTTAACACAATAGCGACGACAACCACGAAGTGTGCTATTAATATCAGTATCATTCATATCGACCAAAGAAATCTTTCTAGATATCTCTTCACACCCCAAAAACAAAGTAAGCTCATCATGATGATTGAGAGTAATCTTGTCATCACAATACAAACTTGCGGTACTAGAAGTGTAACTATTAGGGCTTGGGCATTGGAAATTAAAATGACCTATGTCATCGCAATGTTTACAAAGAAAAGGATAAAGCTTACAAACCTTTTTACCGAGCTCGCCTATAGCCTTGTGCCACATTCGGGTTTCTTCATTTGCGTGGTGGACACAATAATCTTCCTTGTTGTGACTCTGTTCACAAGGTCTATGTACTCCACAAAAATTAACATGCTTATAAGAAATAGGACTTTCAGAAGTATGAGCATGTTTATTTTCTATGCAAGTGTCCTTAAAAAGTTCATGATACACGTCCCCATTTCCTTTAGGAATATTAATATGAGAAGCAAAGGCTTTAAAACAATCAATCATAATTTGAGGATCAAGACCATACTTAGCACTAAGCTCTTGAAAATCAGCAGTTTTAGCGAAAGACTTAATGCAATCAAACTCGTAATTCATACCTGATCCTTTACCTTTGTCGCTATCCCAACCTTCAATATTGTTTTGAATTGTTTCAAGCAGATCCCACTTGGTGTCAACATCCTTGCTTGTGAAAGACCCATCAAAGCATGCATCTAGATAGTCCTTGTAATATCCTGAAAGCCTTGCATAAAAATTATTAATAACAATATTACGGGGAAGATCATGAATAGGACATTTGTGCATTAGTAACTTCAATCTTCCCCACGCTTGGGCGATGCTTTCTCCCTCATGTGGATGAAAATTATAAATATAATTCCTATCTTTATAAACCACACTAGAAGGATAGAATTTAGAATAAAAGAGAGGTACAATTTCCTCCCAATCAATAGGTCGGCCATCCTTTAGCGTCTTATACCATTCCGCAGCTCTGCCCTTTAGTGATAAAGAAAATAGCTTCCTCTTAACTTGGTTCATTGAAATACCTGCACACTTGAACAACTCGCATAATTCATGTATAAAGAGCAAATGATCACCCGGATGGACAGTTCCATCTCCTAAATAGCAGTTATTCATGGCACGATCAACAATTTTCATAGGTATTTTAAAAGGATGAGGAGCACAAACATCATTAGAAACATCACACATGGGAGATAAAATATCATCAGAGCAAACTTTCTCCACTAAAGCTGGGGAACTAAAAATATCATGCTTAACAAAACCAGCTTCCCCAAGCTTAGACTTTTCTATAGCATTAGCAATAATGGTATTCAAAGCATTCGTACTAATAACATTGCTATGCGAAATAAGCTCCAAAGGTTTTTCAAACACATTAATTCTAAACTCAGGAAAAAGACTAAAGAACTCTTTACTTTCCATTAAGCCTAACTAGTGAAAATAAAAACAAGAAATAAAAAGATATAATTGCAGAATCTAAAGGAAATAACTTTGAGCACTCACACAGGAGGATGCGAGTACCTTTTATCTTACCTCCCCGGCAACGGCGCCAGAAAAGAGCTTGATGTATATGCACATGTCTGTTCTTGTAGACAGTGTTGGGCCTCCAAGTGCAGAGGTTTGTAGAGCAGCAGCAAGTTTCCCTTAAGTGGATCACCCAAGGTTTATCGAACTCAGGGAGGAAGAGGTCAAAGCTATCCCTCTCAAACAACCCTGCAATTACGATACAAAAAGTCTCTTGTGTCCCCAACACACCCAATACACTTGTCAGATGTATAGGTGCACTAGTTCAGCGAAGAAATAGTGAAATATAAGTAGTAGTGATGATTATAAGTAGCAAATATAATCTGAAATAAGTATCGCTGCGAGCAAACATGTAACAAAACTGAAAGGAAACGGTGTGCAAAGCTTGGAAACAAGGCCTAGGGATCATACTTTCACTAGTGGACACACTCTCAACAAATATAAAATAATTGAACCAATAGATACTATCATCAATATGCAACTCAAAACAATTCTCCAATGGAAAACGAACACTAATCATGCGTAGGGCTACGAAGCACTCCTCAAAGTCCGTATGTACCCAAACTGGATTGTCCCACACTAACACCATGAACGCACTAGATGGTTCCAACAAACACCAACATTTCATAGAGACATTAACCAAAAAGATACATATGATGCGCACACTAGTCACCTTCACACCATGATACAAGGTATCTCCGGAGATTACAAATATAAAGCACGGGAGTAGCATAATATCTGAATAATAACATCTACCAATTCAACTAGATACAAAGCTAACGATCACATAAAGATCACATCATGGGAGAGAGAGGTGAACCACATAGCTACCGGTAGAGCCCTCAGCCCCGGGGGAGAACTACTCCCTCCTCATCATAGGAGACAACAAGGTTGATGGAGATGGCGGTAAGGTCGATGGAGACGGCGGAGACGGTGATGGAGACCAATGGAGATGGCTCTGGGGGCACTTCCCCGTCCCGGCAGGGTGCCGGCATAGAGACTTCTGTCCCCCGAAATTAGTCGGTGGCGGCGGCGGAACTGCGGAACTGTTCTGGGAAAAACGCCGATTGTTTTAGGGTTTTCCGTCGGGAGGCTTCTTATAGGCGAAGGGGCATCGTCAGGAGGCGACCAGGGGGGCCTCACCATAGGTGGGCGCGACCAGGGCCTGGGCCGTGCCCCCTCATGGTGTGGGTAGCCTCTGGCCCCCCTCCGGCTCTCGTTCAGTCTTCGGTCCTCTTCCGGGAAAAATAGGAGTTCTGGAACTTGTTTCATCCAATTCTGAGAATATTTCCTGTGTAACATTTCTGAAACACAAAAACAGCAAAAAAATAGGGAACTGGCACTGTGGCATCTTGTTAGTAGGTTAGTTCTGGAAATCGCATAAAAACGCCACGAAGTGTAACAAAACACAAGGCAAATGATGTAAAAACAAGCATGGAGCATAAAAAATTATAGATACGTTTGAGACATATCAAGCGGCAGCACGGTGACCAAGTGGGTTCCTTCAGAGTTCGAGGAATCCAATCTAAATAAAGCCAAGAAGGAGGGGTTCCTCGCCGGAGCGGCGTCGATCGTCTTCCCCGGCACCGAGCGCATCCCCAAGCCCCCGAGCGGTTATCATGTGATGTTTTTTGCTTTCCTCCTTCGCGGTCTTTCTCTTCCTGCCCACGAATTTCTTCATGGGATCCTCTTCATTTATGGCGTGCAGCTTCACCATCTCACGCCGAATTCCATCTTACATATTGTCTGTTTCATCACCCTCTATGAGTCCTTCCTTGGAATCGATCCCCACTGGATTCTTTGGAAATTTCTTTTCCGCCTCCGCCCCAGTGTTTCATTAGCTAAGAACCCTGAGCTGGGCGGGGCCGTCATATCTGTGCGCGCTGAGTCGCATTACCTCGAATTTAACATGGTTGTCTCAGTTCAAGGTTCGAGGAAGAAGTGGTTCTACATCAAGGACCAAAAGACTGCTTCTTCTGACCACTTTGGTATTGCTCCTTTTGACGCAAACAAGAGCCTGACAAAGCTAACATCGTGGGATTATCCTACCACAGAAGCTAAAGTCGAGAATATCAAGCCCTTGCTAACTCATATTCAGAGCCTGAAGAGCGCAACTGGAGGTGGACTAACGGGGACACAGCTCATGGCGTTCTTCCTGTAGAGGCGCATCCAGCCTCTCCAAGCTCGGGTCTCCAAATTGCGGTCTTACTCTAGCTCGGATGATCCTTCTCGAGTGTCCAAATAGGACCCAGAGAAAAAGGATCTCGACAAACGAGTGAGATCTTTAACTACCCTCACTAAGGAAAAAGAGATCCCAGCTTTGACAGCTGATTTTTTTTGACTCCGCTCACCCTTTGCCTAAGGTATGTGCTTTACAACTCAAAAGTATTGAATTATGTCTTTTGCGTTCTTTTTGTTTGAATGTTGTTTCTCTGATGCTTTTCTACAAATGTCTTTCTGCAGGATCATCAATTCTTGGCTTCTCGTCCTCCTCTTCTAGAGGAAGGGCCAATTCAGGCTGATCCTGCTTTTGCTGCTTCTGAAGCCCCCAAGGCTGACGAAGGCCAGGACAGAGATGATGCCGAAAATTCCGGAGAGGATAGCGGCTCTACTTCCTCGCCTCCCCCCGCCAATTCTGAAGAGAAAAGTCTGGAGAAGAAAAGGAAGCATCTTGCCGATTTGACTTCCTCGAGTACCTCCATTCTAAAGGATGCGCCAGGGGAGCTCGCTACTGCCAAGTCCTCAGATATTGAGATGTTTGATGCTTTGGACTCGTAAGTTTTTCTACATATTACTGCTCAATCTTTTATATCCTTGATTCTTGTCCTTCTTGTTGATGTCGAATGACTTTTTCTTAGTGATGATGACAATCCAAAGAAATATGCTACAGCAGCTCCTCTCTTCAGTGCTTCGACTATCTCCAGGGAGCATCCTCAGGAGGAGGCTGTGGTGGTTAAACCATCAGCAGTCCCTCCCAAGAAAACTATTCCTACTCCTCCTTCAAAGCGTCTGAAGAGGGCAGTAGCGGCGACCACTTCTCTTGACGTTCACCAACCCTCGGCTTCTTCTGACAACATGAGTAATTCTTGTTATACTCGACTCTTTTGTTCTGGACCTTTTCTCATACAACTATTTTCTACAGATTTTGATGCAGAAGTTTCTCTCTCTTGGTGCTGAATGCGTCAGGATCCAGGAGTCTGCTGATGCCTCTCAAGGTATGTCTATTGAATCTGTGGCTTCTTACTTTTATATTGTTGTTCATTTGTCTTCCATGATTGCTGACTGTCCTCTTTCTTTTTCTTTCTTCTGTTGTGTTATAGTCGCCTTGACCTCGGCTCATGCTCATATATCAGCTATGGAAGCCGAACTTACGGCTGCTAGGGAGGCTTGGGAAAGTGCAAATGCTGCCAAGGTTTCTGCTGAGAAGGCTGCTAAGTTAGCAGAGACCAAGGCTAAGAAAGCTGAAAAAGCACTAGCCGATGCTGATCAGAAACGAGTCCAGCAGGAGCACTCTATAGCCGAGCGTCTTAACAAGATTTCCGTTCTTGTTGGCAGTAAGTGTCGTGTTATTACTTTTGGCTACTCATTTAGACTTGTACTTGCTAATATTTGTTTGCTTCTTTTGCTTGTTTCTGTGTGGTGCAGCAGAGAAAATTGGAGAGTCTTGGAAACTTCGGCAGCCCAATACTGAAGATCCTTTGCTGGTTGCGGTGGATTTGCTAGAGTACAACTGGAAGCTAGTCTAGAATGTTCTTCAACTGACTCGCCGCGTGCTGACCCGTATCCTCATCGTGCTATGGCCAAAGAAGAAAGAGGAGATGCCAGGCGACAATCTCCAGAAGCTTCTTGAAGCCTTCGACACCCCCGGAGATCCTGTGCTTGCGATGAAACGCAGGTCGATGAAACGGGGTATCGAAGGGGTGATTGCCCTTGCTTAGTCGCAAGGCGAGGAGGTGGATTGGGGAAAAATTGGCTCTTCCCGCGCTTGTCCTCTTTTAGAGATGTTGAAGTTCTTCGAGAAGGCGAAGGAGTATGCGCCAAGAATTGTGTCTCTTATCACTCCTTTGGCGGCTTCTTCGACTCCTGCGCCAAGTTCCTCGACTTCTCCACCTGGCGCTGCTGCTGCTGATTCTTCTGCGCCCTCTACCACCACGGAGCCTGCTACTGAGGTGGCGTAGATTTTAGCCTTCTCTTGTAATTTCTTTTCTTTCAAGCTGATGTAGTAGACCTTTCTATCTTTTGCCGATATTCTATCGGGGATCTCTGTACTTCCTGTAAATATTTTTGCTTTATGAAGTGTTGCATCTGGTCATTCAATGTGTTTTTGAGTTGTCTTCCTTTGATTCTCTTGTCTTCCGGCCTGGATATGCCGGTGGATCACCGAATCATGATCGCGACTCGCCACCCGCCAATATGTCCAACTCTGGGGTTCAGCCTCCTCCTCGTTCCCCTTGTCGATGTGCTGAATACTTGTCAAGGATTTCAGACCTCGAAGGTCGCTTAGCGTTGCTGAAGCGCCAAGCAAAGTCTGCCTTGGACCAGGCTGGGAAATCTTATAGTTTGATGCGGCAAGTATCTTCGCTTGAAGATCAAGTGTCTGGTCTGGTGGCCAAGGTCATGCACCTCAAGGAATGTGATTCTTACCATGCTGACATTATCGAGTCAGCGTGTGAGCAGCTAAAATGTAAGTTTTCTTGAAACTCCCTTGAGTTCCTGCTGAGCTTTTTGACTTTGTACTCTGATAGGTTTGCGTTCTCCAGGTTCTTGCTTGCAGCCCATTGATGAGGATTGTCGGGTTTCTGAGCGAATTGCGGCTCTTGAGAGGGCATCAAAGGATACCAATACTTTATGGGTTGATCTGCAGCGTCGCAGCGCGATTGTTCTTCTGCAGGATCGCGCTCAGCATATTGGAGAAGTAGTTGATGGTTGTCAAAGATCGTTGACAACCATGTACTCTGTTATGCTTCCTCGCAATCCTCCGCCAGAAAGTTTCAAGCAGCTGCTTGACGTTTTCAGGTCGAGCCAACGAATTCATCGTTTCATAGAGCTAAACTTGGTAGCTGATGCTAATTTTGCCCTTGGATGGATACAAAAGTGGCATCCAAGGCTAAATTATAGTTCCATGTCTCTGAGTTTGCCTCCAAGACGTGCGACGCTGCAGGTCCATATGGATGCCACGCAGCCGGCGAGGAGAATCATAGCTAGGTTGCTTCAAGAGGATGCTAGATTTTTTCGTGAGCATGATTATTTGAACCCTCTCCTTGTGGATGATTCAGATTAGCCAATGTTGTAATGTTCGACTGTGATATATACATTTTTTTATGAATGCGAGAGTTTTTGTGTTCTGACGCTGTTTGCCAGAAACTTGTGCTCAGGGCGTTTTCATTTGTTCATGCGTTTGCCGCAATTCCCTAGTGTAGGATTTGAGATTTGTTTCGCAAAGACTTGTAAACTCGAAGAGGAGGAACTTGTCTTTTTTATTATGCTTGAACATAAGATACATGGGGTGTCCCAAGAGACTCGGCCAGTGACCTGTGTTCTGGGTCTAGAGGGCATTGCCCTAGGATAATTCGTGGCTTAATAGCCTTGTTCTTCCTACTCTACTCTCCTAGCCATTTTTCGTACGCTTGTTGTCTATATTGCAGAGGTCTTCTCCCCCTCTACTGCAACTTCCTTTGGGTTCGATGACTGTACTCGTAGTTTCTTTGCTTCTGGCTCCGCTGGATGTCCTTCGAGCTGTTTTGAAATGCCTGTAGTCGTGCTTGCTATTTTGTCCTTGGGTTCTCCATAGTTTGCTATCATGCCAAAGTTTTGCGCCATTTTGTGGAATTCTTTGTCTCATAGATCTGAAAGTTCGAAGCTCCCTTTTACTGTGATGATTCCTCTTGGTCCTGGCATCTTGAGTACCAGGTACGTATAGTGAGGTACTGCCATGAATCGCGAAAACACTGGTCGCCCGAGGATCACGTGGTATCGGGAGGGCCAGTCCAGGACTTTGAAGTCGAGTTTCTCTCTTCTGTAGTTTTGGCGATTACCGAAGCAAACGTTGAGTGCTATTCGACCCAACGGGTAGTTGGCACTTCCTGGTACGATTCCATGGAAGGAGCAGTCTGTTGGCTTCAGGAATTCCAGTGATATGTGCATTGCTCGAAGTGTTTTAGCATATATCAGGTTTATTCCGCTTCCTGCGTCCATGAAGACTCTATCCACATCGTAGCCTCCAATATGAGCTTTGAGTACCAAAGGTGCATTTCTTGGCCGAGAAACTGTTATAGGGTGATCTTCTTTGTTGAATTCTATGGGTTGTTCGGACTAGTGTAGATATTCTGTGGTTACTGGAGGCGATGTTACTGCTAGGTTTACTTGGCGGGTTATGCTCTTTTCTTCTTTGTTCGACTTTGGGACTGGTTGTATCATTGCTGTGATGTGCCCTTTGGATGGTATATATCCTCCCTCATTGTTGTTTCCTTGGCTTGGCTGGTTTTGACCTTGCGAAGCTCCGTTGTTTGCTTGTTGGGTTGATGGAGGTGCGTTGTTTGTGTTTCCTTCATAGCCTTGCCTCCTTGCTTCAGCTTGTTTGCTGACTGCTACCTCCTGAAGCTTCAGGAATGTTTTGCAATCTTTCATTGCGTGCCTAGACACCCTTTTCCCATCGATGAATGCGGAGTGTATATGACATGGTCCGTTTAGCATATCATCTCACGACGGATTGTATTCTCGAGGTCCCCTTGATTGAAACCTTTTGCTGTTAATGGAGTCCTCTCTGCCATAGCTGCGGTATCCTGAGTTCCTACGGTCATCTCCTTGATAGTTATTGTCTTTATATCCTGCGGCTACTTGACTATGGGAGTCGTAGTTGTCGTAGTTGTGGGATCTTCTCCTTTGGCCACTGTATCTATTTCCCCTGTCGTCTTTCGGTGATCGTGTCCGCTTGTTATTGCACGCGTCTTCATCATCTGCAAATCTGTTTGCTATGTCCATTAGATCTGATACTGTTTTTGGCTTGATTCTGCCCATTTCTTCGACTAGGTCACCTCGTCGCAACCCAAGTGTGAAGCCATCGATTGCTCTCTCATCTGAAACTTTGACTGCGGAGTTCTTGATGATGCTCCACCTTTGAATATATGACCTAAGTGTCTTATTGCGTTGCTGTACATAGGCTTTGACTTCTTTTATTGATGCTGGCTGCTTGTATGTTGACTTGAAGTTACTCATAAATTGCTTTGTGAGTTCCTCCCAGCTTCCGATTCTTCCTCTTTCCAATTTGCTCAACCATGACCTAGCTGCGCCGGTGAGGTGTAATTGCAGACTTTGCATTGCTGTATCTTTCGTTCCTCCTAATATTTTGACTGCCTGCAAATAATCTGAGAGCCACGATTGTGACTCCTGTGATCCATCGTACTTTTGCTGGTCATGGGGTAGTTTGAAACCCTTGGGTACTGGTGTGGTGCGAACTCTATGAGTAAAGCACGACGCTCCCATCTCTTTTTCGTCGTCTTTGTCGTCGTATGCCTTGGTGGGAGTCCTGGACCTTCGGGTTCCTCCATGCTTTGGGCTTTTGTGGTGTCTTGGCGATGATGACCTAGATCGTCGGCTACTACTCCTGCGCCGAGGACTGCTGTGACGGCGTGGTGATCTAGGTTTATGCGTTCCTTTGTTGCGATATGCCTCCTCATCTTTGGCTATTAACTTGTTGCCTACCATTCTTAATCCTTGCAGTGCTGCCCGGTGCATATGTTCCCTTGGGTCTTCTGGACTTGGCCGTGTGGTGTATAGATACGTTTGTGCTGCCACAAGCGCTGCCTCTGGTGTCTTTGGTATAATATTGCCTTGCTCGTCAACCGATACGAAAGACGAGTCGAGGTTTTTGGAGAGGTTTCGCCTTTCTGAGTGTTCGAGGTTTTCAACTCTTGATCCGTGCCTACGGTGTCTTTTACTGTCTATATACGATGCGTTGCCGCATGCTTTGTGAAGAGCTATGCTTGCTGCGATGGCTGAATCTCTCCTCTTTTGTATTTCGCTTCTTTCTCTTGCTAGTTGCCTTGATTGCTGTCGTAGGGCATAATGATACCCTAAAAGCACGTTTTTTCCTGCGTCCGTTGGTATAGGCACGCCGTTCTCCACGGCTGCTTTGATTGTGTTCCACTCCTCGACTGATAGTCGAATTTTATCCCTGTTTGCCAGAGATTCTGCGGTGTCGCCTTCCGCTAGGTGGTTTGCTCCTCTGTTTATATTTGATGGGTTGAGTACTGGGTTGTTGTTGTCATCAAGTTCTTCTGAGTTGTCTCCTACGATTGCGAGTACTTGGTAGTGGTTGTCAAACTTGCTGCTGGAGTTTGAGAGGATAGTTTCCTTGTCCTCATGAAGCTCCAGTCCTGTCTTCCATGTGTCTGTGGATTTGTCTGAGGTGTCGTCGTAACAGATCATGAAGTCCTCGAGTTGATCTCCTAAGTCGAGATTCTCCATGGTTTCGTCGAGTTCTTTGATTTTTTCTCCTATATTTTCTGTTGTTGCAAAGCTGACCGACGAGTTTACCTCGCTGGAAGAGCTCAACGATGATTCAGACATTGCGATTGTCTTGGTTTCGCTTGCCGACGGATCCGGTTTCGCCGGATCTGAAAGGCGAATTGAACCCAAAGATCCGACGCGAAAGTTCATGCTTCCGATTGTCAGGTCCATCTCCTGATCTAAGCTTGCGAATACTGGAGTAAGGTTTGATGGATGGGGTTAAAAATTTATGGTTCCGAAGGATATCTGGTTTCCGTCGACTTCTGGATTGATGTTGGCTAAAAGCGAAAAAGCCGTCGAATTTATGATTCCAACGCCCCTGATCCCCACGGTCGGTGCCAATTGACGAGGGTTAACTCGACAAATGTCCGAGATGAAGGACTTAGGATTGGGGGAATAGGGCGTCTGATGAATTCGAAGGTAAAGATCAGTCAAACGAGACGTGTATCGAGAATAAACGTGGTGGTAAACTTGGTTTACTCTCAATCTGTCTCTGGCCGGCCTCTCCTGGCCCCTATATAGGTGGCCAGGTCTCAAGGAACAGGTCGGGTTCGATACATATTACAGTGTCTGTATACGACATTGACTCGTATTTCGACTTTATTTGGACCTAGCTTAACGGGCCTCAGGGGTACACAAATAACGGGCTCTATTAGCTATACTCTTGTCACCAATAAAATAAAAAATGTACCGGTTAATAGGGCCGTTGTCAATTGTGACCCAGTTAGGATCCTTCAGGCGATAGGATCATATAGGATCTCCTGGTGCGCCCGTACGTTATTTGCTGCTTACACAGTTGGGCTGTGCAGTTGGGCTGATAGTTTAATGTCATATGGAGCAGATGCTAGCTACAAAATTGACTTGGAAAGAATAGGCGGTTTACAACGTTTTTTTAGAAAATGCAAAAGCCTTTGCGCTTTTACAGAAATCGTTTATGAACATCCCTTATGCGAGTAACAAAGATCAGGTAAAGTTTTTTGTTGAGATGGTAAAGGTTAGTTTTACTTTTCATGTGGTATATCGGTATCGGTCATGCATTGATAAATTTGTAGGAGATCGGAATGCAAAAAGAAATGGCACACTACAAGCAAAGCGCAGTTCCTGAGGAGCACATGCACAATTTTGTTGTCCTTTTATTTCCATAAATTATTCTTATGCAAGTCTTGGTAAATGAATAAGAATCAGAGAACATGTCATAAAACGTACATCTGTACTACATCTTTCAGTTGGGAAAACATATCTATACCGGCGCTGTTTACACAATCCCTCAACAAACAAACTAGGCAATTTTACCCATAACTTAATTTCTTCAGTGCCTGAACCTGAAGGCTGAAGCACTCCTCATATCCATCCCTCTAGCAGCACCAGGGACGCTACATATATAGTTAACCATCTCAATTATCAATCACTTCATGATTGGGGGAGAAGCGTAGGGGCCATTCAGCCAACCGTTGGCGACCATGCGGTAGGCGGCTTCGGTCATGTGGATGCCGTCCCAGCTCACGTACGACGCCGGGTTCGAGCACACGCTTGCGCCTGCCTCGCCGCACTTCTTCTTCATGTTGAAGTTGTAGTTGCCTTCCCCTGCAGCGCCGCAACATGCTTGCAAAGCCGTGCTGAAACCTGCAATGGCGTGGAAGATTCAGTTAGACCATTCCACATACTTCCTAAATCCTAATGCACACCATGTCTTACAGTAATCCCTGTATGAAACTCTGAATATCTTTCAAACTATGTACTCGAGATGTTCTACAGGTTCTGGAAGAAGGAATATTGCTCACCGAAATTTCGAGGGCTGACGACGAACTGCATTGCGGCTTTGAAGTAATCACCGTACATGATTTTTGTCTTTGGGTACTTCTTCTGAAGCTCATCAAGCTTCTGCTTGAGCTCCCTGTTGTGATGATAGGCCAGACGGTTGTATCTCCGGAGGCACCCAGTGCGCGCGTTGTAGTCCGATTTCTTGCTGCTGTTGTACAGCGTCAGATACAGAGGGAAGCACCCGATTGGGAGAATTCCAGGCACCAACAGGTCTGTTGCCCCAAGCTCGATCAATATCTGAAAGAAAAAAGGTGTATGATTATTATCTGAAATCCCAGCTGTGTATGTACATTCAGTCTGCACTTCAGAATGTGCAACAATACTTCCAATCTTAGCCAAAGATATTTCGAACAGATGTCCACACGACCGTTTGAGATCATGATAATATACACTGACGAACTAGTTTAATAAGTAGGAACACTACCAATAAAGTAATAGTAAAGCACTGCTAAATAGCTGTGTAATTTCGGAAGATCTGTTCATTCTCCTTGAAGTGTGTGTAAACAAAGCATTTTTCAGAACTATGTCATGTGACAGCCGTTCCATGAGGGCCATGCAGATAACAAATGATTCCTCATCATCTTCGCCAACCAATACCTTTTCCATGACCATTCTCTTCATTGTGCAATCATGTCTGAAATGAATTCCCCATCTAGACATCACATGGCGCTACACTAAGCAACAATCTGATGCTCTGTGGAGCAACTCTATTCGGTAACAGAGTACAGATCCCATGGCAAATAGTGTGATTTATGCAGGGGAAAACAAGCAGTTACATGTTAATTGGCTACTCAGAAGAATCTTTTACTTGTGAGAAGGATACCAAAAACGTCACATGTTCACACTCCCATTTTAGTGTCTGCAAATATTGGTAACCCAGCTGACCATAAGTAAACATCACACTGAGATCCCTAGATCTACTAACCCAAGAAAATGTGTATTGGCCCTACCCCTCTCCTACCACCGTCCAACAGTTTAGACATCCCTGCACATGCACAACTAGGCTCTCTGGAGCATAGTTCGTGACACTATGGAGCGCTTACCTACTAGTCTCCTCACCAAATACTCATGGGTATGTCATGAATTCCACCTTGCCGACAAATATCTAGATATGGCAGATGTGTGTTGCCTGAAATAAGCACCCATCGCACACTTGCACGATTCCCTGAATCCCTCGGTAGGCTAGTACACAGCACACTCCTGCCTTTCTACTTCACCGATGTTTGTACATTGTGTTGTATGCGTATGATGCAATGCAAGCGTCAACCTACATTACTAATTTAAGACTGATGTGTAAACCACTTTCCACTGATTTCATACCTCGACACCGTTGGCAATTGCTTTGGCGACCAGCGGCACATAGGTCTTCACATCAGAGAAGGCAACACCGGAGAACAGTGGAGCATTGTAGTCATTACCTCCAAACTCCCCCACCACAAACAGGGATTTGCTGAAGTAATCCTTGCACTCTGTAGTTAACACAACCAACGAAAATTCTGAATCTTTTATCTATAGACTGGAACACATCTCAAGAAGGCGCAAGAGAATCTTGTGGTACCTTTCTCTGATTTGCAGAGCGACGGCTTCATCCTCTGGAGCCAGCCAATCTGGGTGATGATGGAGCCGGTGTTCCAGATGCGCTGGTCGATCCCATGAGCCTTGAAGAAGGAGTAGTCCAGCGCCGTCGCGCCGGTGATGGCGAAGTTGGCGCCCTTCTTGAAGTCCTTGCCGTGGGCCTGCGACGCCGGCGGCAGGGGCAGCCCGAAATGCTCAGCTGCAAAATTGACAAAAGATCCCAATCAGTAAAAACAAAATCCACACATAATGCAACATGCTATTGGCTGTTGCTCTGAAAAAAAAGGCACATCAGAGTTCACAATCTAGCGATCCAAGCAGAGTGAGACATATCTGTGGTCCATCGGTCGCAGCCGTAAATTTCTAGATTCTTTCAGTAACATTTCTGGCTTGCTTTATCTTTTTGTAAGGAGAAAGAAAAGGACCTTTGATTCACGTCAATGCTACTTCGGCGTAGCAGAATGGAGGCGGCAGAAACTCACTGTTGCAAAGCAGCGGCTCTTTTTACCAGCTCGTGTTTACCAGTAAATTACATATACTTTTTCCAAAGGAGAAAAGTTTAATGCTAATCTTTTAGCAGATTAGCTTTAATGCTACTCTTTTAGCAGATTAGCATTGCATTACTTGAAAGTAACAAAGAGTTAAGGACAACCAGACATCGGATACCAGTAGAGTTGCTCACTGAACAAGAGTCAAATTCAGCATGACCACGGTCAGAGCACAGTCAAACACTCCACCACCCGACTCCAAAATCCAAATCAAATCATCCGGCTCGAGCAAACGGAAACACATCTATCTGATACTGCAAAGTCTACTTCACCAAATAAAAGGCCGAGAGAAGAAGAAGAAAGGGACGGCGAGGAAGCCATCCGGCAGAGGAATAGTGCGGGATTTGTTTGCGGAATGTTACCGAGGAAGTCGACGACGACGCGTCCGTTGGAGCAGCGGCCGGTGGGGCGGCCAAAGAAGGTCATGCCGTAGGGCGCCCTAGCGGTGGTGAGCGCCTTGGGGGTGCCGTTGACGATGAGGTTGCCGGCGTCGGAGAGCGAGTCCCCGAAGCTGAAGATGGCCTCGTACGACTTCCTGCTGCCGTGGCCCCTGGCCTCGGCGGCGCCGCCCGAGAGCGAGATGCACAGCGCGGCGAGGAGCAAGGGGAGAAGCAAGCCCCGATGCCCCATTGGTGGTGGTGTCGGCGGCAGGCAGCGGCGGCCGACGCGCATGTGCTGCGCGAGAGGGATGCGGAGAGAGAGTGAGAGTGGGAGTGAGGTAGGAGGATGGGATGCTTTGCTTGTGTGGCGCCTGCTTTATAGTACAGCTAGTATTACTGCTGCGGCAGCACGGGGGGGGGGGGGGGGGGGGGGGGACTGTGGTGTGGAGACTGGAGAGTGAGGTGTGCTGGCCTGTTGCGGCTGCATGGCGAGAAGCGCGGGTGGCACTATTCGTCATGACCGGATGATGCTCTCTCTCTCTCCCCCGTGCGGTCCAACTGATTTAACCGTGGCCGCGGCCGAAGTTCAGGTCTCATGCCGAATGTGCACGATGGGGTTACGTCAATGAATGAATTCTGAGCTCAACAGAAAACAACCAGTTGCCAAAAAAAAACCAGTTCCGTAATTATTTTTCAATAGAAGAAACATAATAACCTGAAGATACCAATTATACCCGGTCTATATACCAACAAGATACCCAAAGATATCAAGGATGCACACAGCAAAGAAAATAAAATAAAATAAAAAGGAAACAATAACAAAGACCCATCGCAACGATGAAACACTCGCGGCGGCAACATTCTTTTTTTCAAAAAGGGAGCATAGCCCCGACCTCTACATCAAGAGATACACACAACCATTTATTGCGTAAATACATAGTTCAGAGGTTCCAGAGTATTACAAGTCACGGATTACATAAGGTGAACAAAAAGCTCAGCCGACGGAAACATAATAGAAAGAAGCATCTCTGCATCTTGTATTTTTCTAACAAGCCGTCTGGTTGTAAATATCCTGAGCAACCATCTCTATCTGGTTGCATCCAGAATCCATGAATGCCCGCTGTGACTTCAGTAGAAGGTAGGACCATTCGTGGATCCAATGTGTAACCATAAGGATAATTTGTAGAAAATGAGCACTTATTTTCTTGTTAACGACAATAGCATTTCGGCAGTTCCAGATTGCCCAAATCAAAGCACAAATTCCAAATTTAACAGTGTTTTTAATCTTTTCTCCACTCTATTTAGCCAATTTCCAAACATATTCGTGACATTGGATGGCGGGGGCATGTTGAACGTAAGCTGAATCGTTCCCCAAATAAGACGAGCGAAGGAGCAATCAAAAAATGGTTGATAGAATCCTTAGTCACAAAACTCATATTTATTACAACCATTCCAATTTCTTTTAGGGTGGCTATCCTTTGTGAGAATCACCTTTTTATAAAGAAACCACATGAAAATCTTAACTTTTAGTGGTATCTTTAATTTCCAAATGTATTTGCGAAGGAAAACTGTGTTCCCATTCATCAAATCCGCATACATCAATTTAACAGTAAAGGAGACCGATGTAGTTAGTTCCCATACAAAAATATCTGGTTCCGATGTAAACCTCACCGTCATAAGCCACTGTACTATAACCAGTCACGCATCCCAATTGTTACCAACAAGAGTTCTTCTAAATTCAATATTTAGAGGAGCACCCGTTAACACATCAACCACCAAAAAGTTTTTTCAGAAAATTATATTAAAAAGAGATGGAAACTGTTGGGCAAGGGGTAGGTCGCCTAACCACACATCCTCCCAAAGCCGAGTTTTTTCACGATTTCCTATTTTGAAAGAGCCTCTAGATAAGAAATCATCTTTCACTCCCACGAGACCCTTTTAAAATGGAGAATCTGTAGGTGACAAGGGTATAGTTAATAGATCCCGTTAGTTCAGTACCCCTGAGGCCCGTTAAGCTAAGGCCCAATTGTAATGATAGTCGAATACGAGTTCCTACCGTATGTCGATATTGTAATCTGTATCAGACCCTACCCGATCCTCGAGACCTGGCCACCTATATATAGGGGCTAGGAGGGGACGGTGTAGGGCAGATTGAAAGCAAGCCAGGTTGAACACCCAAGTTTACTTTCGATATACACTTATTTCGACTAACCTTTACCTTCGAGTTCATCCGACGCCCTATTCCCCCGATCCTAAGTCCTTCATCTAGGACATTTGTCGAGTTAACCCTCGTCAATTGGCGCCGACCGTGGGGAACTTGGCGTTGGAATCATGAATTCGACGGCTTTTTCGCTTTTAGCCAACATCAGCTCAGAACTCGACGAAAGTCAAGAGATGAAGTTAACAATTGGAAGTTTGAGCATCCTCATCGGGCCATCGGGTTTATCTCGCCTTTCAGATCCGACGAAACAAGATCCGTCGGCAAGTGAGCCCAAAACAGTAGCAATGATGGAATACTCTGATGGCTCTTCCAGCGAGGTAAACTCGCCGGTCAGCTTAGAAGAAGTGCAAAAAGGAAAGATCGCAGAAGACAACGAAGCAAGGGAAAATTTTGACGCAGGGGTCCAACTCGACGATCTCATGATCTGCCTCGACGATATCTCAGACAAATCAACAGACACATGGAAGACAGGGCTAGAGCTTTCTGAAGATGGTGACTCGATCTTCTCAAGCTTCAATAGCAACATCGGCAAACAATGCCAGGTACTCGCCATTGTGGGAGACAACTCAGAAGAATTCGACGAAAACAACAATCCAGTGCTAAACCCAGCAAATATCGACAGAGGAGCAAATCACCTAGCAGAAGGGCAAACAGCAGTATCCCTCACAACCAGGGAAAAAATTCGACTATCAGTCGACGAATGGAGGATAATAAGAGAAGCCGTGGAACACAGCACGCCAATACCATCAAATTCCAGCAAAGACATGCTTTTGGGGTATCATTATGCCCTAAGGCAGCAGGCAAAGCAATTAGCACAGGAGAAAATAGAGATACTGAGAAGAAAAGACTCAGCCATTGCAGCTAGCAACGCCGCTCGTAAAGCGCGAAGCGACGCATCATATAGTAACGCAAGGAAAAATCGTCGATATGGTTCAAGGTACGGCAACCTCGAGTACTCCGACAGGCAAAGCATTTCGAAAAACCTCGAATCGTCCTTTTTATCGGTCGACGAACAAGGAAACATCGTACCAAACACTCCAGAAGCAGCATTAGTGGCAGCTCAAGCTTATCTGCTCACAACTCGACCAAGCCCGGGAGATCCTAGAGAACATATGCACAGAGCAGCATTGAACGGACTAAGCATGGTGGGCCACAAGCTATCAGCAAAAGGAGAGGAAGCACACCACCATAAGGAAACGTATAAGCCAAGGTCGCCTCGCCGTCACAACAGTCCTTGGCACAGAAGCAGCAATCAACGATCTCGATCACCATCACCAAAACAACACGGAGGAACCCGAAGATTGCGATCCCCAAATGAAAAATGCGACTATGAAGACGACGAAAAAGAGATGGGGGCATCGTGCTTTACCCGCAGGGTTCGCACCACTCCAGTTCCCAAGGGATTCAAGTTACCTCATGATCAACAAAAGTACGACGGATCACAGGAACCACAATCATGGCTCTCAGACTATCTACAAGCAGTACAAATATTAGGAGGAACCAAAGAAATAGCAATGCAAAGTTTACAACTACACCTCACCGGCGCAGCAAGGTCATGGTTGAGCAAACTAGAGAAAGAAACTATTGGAAGCTGGGAAGACCTTACAAAGCAATTTACAAGCAACTTCAGGTCGACATACAAGCGGCCAGCATCAATAGAAGAAGTCAAAGCGTGTGTGCAACAACGCGACGAAACACTGCGGGCATACGTCCAAAGATGGAGTCTTATCAAAAATTCAGCAGTCGAAGTTTCAGACGAAAGAGCAATAGATGCGTTCATCATTGGATTAAGGCGAAGAGACCTAGTCGAAGAGATGGGCAGAATCAAGCCGAAAACAGTGTTAGACCTCATGGACGTAGCAAACAGATTTGCAGATGGAGAAGACGCATGCAACAACAAGCGGACGCGATCCCCAGAGGACGATAGAAGAAATAGATACGGAAGTCAAAGGAGACGGTCCCGAAATTACGACAACTATGGCTCTCATAGCCAAGTCGCCGCAGGATACAAAGACAACAGCTATCAAGGAAGTGATCGCAGAAGCTCGGGATATCGAAGCTACGGGAAAGAGGACTACAAAAAGTTTCCCACGAGAGAACCTAGAGAGTACAACCCGTCGCCAGAAGATATGCTCAACGGACCTTGTCATATACACTCAGCATTCGTCGATGGGAAGCGAGTATCAAGGCACGCAATGAAAGATTGCACAACATTCTTAAAACTACAAGAGGCAGCACTAAACAAGTAAACCGAAGCAAGGCGACAAGGATTTGAAGGAAGCAACAATCCTCTGACAAAACAACAAGGAAACAACAGAGCTCCTCAAGGACAAGACCAGCAAAACCAGGGGCACGACGACGACGAAGGGTACGTTCCATCAAAAGGACACATCACAGCAATGATACAACCTGTGCCCAAGTCGAACAAAGAAGAAAAGAGTATCACTCGACAAGTCAATATAGCAGTCATCTCACCTCCAGCCAGAACGGAGTATCTGCACTGGTCAGAACAACCAATCGAGTTCAACAGAGAAGACCACCCTATAACAGTACCTCGGCCAGGAAACACGCCTTTGGTACTTAAAGCTCAAATCGGCGCGTATGATGTCGACAGAATATTCATGGATGCAGGAAGTGGAATTAACCTGATATACGCAAAAACACTCAGAGCAATGCATATATCACTAGAGTTCCTGAAACCAACGGATTGTTCCTTCCACGGAATCGTGCCAGGAAGTGCCAATTACCCACTGGGTCGAATAGCACTCAATATTTGCTTCGGCAACCGACAAAACTACAGGAGAGAAAAACTAGACTTCGAAGTCATGGACTGGCCATCTCAATATCACGCAATCCTCGGACGACCCGCGTTTTCGCGATTCATGGCAGTGCCTCACTATACATATTTGGTACTTAAAATGCCAGGACCAAGAGGAATAATTACAGTAAAAGGAAGTTTTGAAGTTTCAGATCTCTGCGATAGGGAGTTCCATAAGATGGCGCAAAACTTTAGCATGACAGCCAACTATGCAGAGAAGGCAAAAAGCACGACTACAGAAGGCGTCAAGCTACTCGAAGGACGCGCTGCGGAGCCTGAAACAAATAAATCACGAGTAGAAGCATCAGGAGAAGATAAAGACACAGGAGAAGAGGAGAAATCCATGACGGCATAAGCATCAAAAAACAAAAAAAAGTAGGGTAGAAGAGTAAGGCTGTCAAAGCCACGAGTTATACCAGGGGCAATGCCCTCTAGATCCAGAACATAGGTCACAGGCCGGATCTTTTGGGTCACCCCATGTATCTTACATTACAAGTATATTAAAGACAAAACGTTCCTCATGTTCGAGCTTACGAGTCTTTCAAAGAGAAAATGCGGCAAACGCACGAATCATACAATAACACTTTGAGAACAAATTTTCGACATAAAGTCGCGAAATAAGATACTCTCGCGTTCCACATGTATAAAAATATTACAATAATGGGTTATTAGAATCATCTACGCCTAAGGGATCTAAATAGTGGTACTCGCGAAAAAATGCAGCATCCGCTTCCAGCAGCCTAGCTATGAGCCTTCGAGCAGGTTGCAGCGTGCTCTCCATATGTACTCGAAGGCTAGCTCCACCTGGAGCCAAACTCAGGGACATTGAGCTATAATTAAGCTTCGGGTGCCACTTGCGTATCCACCCGAGAGCAAAATTGGCACCTGCCACTAAGTTCAGCTCTATCAATCTATGAATACGGTGGCTGGATCTGAAAGTATCAAGAAGAAGCGGGAAAGTTGTAGGCAGAGGATTGCGAGGAAGCATAACAGAGTGCATAGTTGTAAGAGCTCGTCGGCAACCATCAACTGACTCGCCAATATGTTGGGCACGGTCCTGAAGCAGTACAATGGCACTCCGACGCTGAGGATTAGACCACAAAGTCTCAAAGCCTGCCGACATTCTCTCCAAAGCCGCATTTCGCTCGGTAACCCGACGATCTTCAACAACGAAATCCAGACAAGTGCCTATGACGGCAAGGGATGTCACAAAAACAGCAGTGAAGAAACAGGGAAAAGAGAAGTCGAAAGAAAACTTACATCGCAACATCTCGCAAGCAGACTCGACAATGCCAAGAATAAAAGACTCGCATTCTTCATTATGGACAATCTTCGCCGTCAAACTGGAAACTTTTTCATCAAGAGAAGATATTTGCTTCAGATAACCACAAGCTTTACTAGCTTTGCTCACAGCCATCTGTGCTTGACGTTTAGCCAAAGTCAGGCGAGACTCAAGATCAGAAATCCTTGAAGAGTACTCGGCACACTGATTACATCGGCTAGGAGGCGATGAAATCGTCGAACCAAACGTGCGAGCAGCAGAAGGAGCAGGTCCGCCAGTCAAAGGATCATTGATATGCATCGACTGGAAGTTAAAAGAAAAAAAAGGAGAAACATTTCAGAAAGACAAGCGCAAGACTTCATAAGAAGGAAATGTATTTACATAAGTGCAAAACCCTTTGACTAAGATTCTCGGGTTGCACGTGACTACAAGTTTTTACATTCAAAGGATAAATGGAAAACTACAAGAAGGCCGAGTCTACGCCACCTCAGCATTTCGCTCCGTGGCAGAAGAAGGCATGATAAATTCCTCGCCAACAGTCGACGGAGGCGCAGGCCTTTCCGCCGCTGGAGGAGGCGCAGCAGATGTCGCGGAGGCTGCTGAAGGAGAAATAATCGCCACCAGCGCAGGCGCCAACTTCTTCGCCTTCTCGAAGAAAGTCTTTATCTCATCGCGGGTGCGGCCATGGGAAGAGTTCACCTTCTCCCAGTCGAAGTCCGCACCATGGGCAAAAGAAAGTGCAATAGCACCCTCAGCACCACGCTTCAAAGAGAGCCCCTTAAGCTCGAGGGTGGGGTCTTCAGTTGTATCAAAAGCCTTGGCAAGCTTGCCCAAGTTGTCCTTCGGAACTTCTGCCTTCTTCTTCGGCCACAACCCGACAAACAGCCGTGATAGAACGCGGCTAACTAACTCAAAAGTCTCCTGGATAGATATCCAGTTTGCCTCGAGTAGGTTAACCGCAGTCATCAGAGGATCATCGTCCGGTTGCAGGGACGACGAAGATACCCTGGTGAATCCTGCACAATAAAATAAGATAGAAGAGAAAAGGAAAGAAAAGTGTCAACAAGAACAACAGTGCAAACAGAAGTCGAAATAGAAGACAAGGCGAAGTACTTACCTTCAGCAGCAGTAGACATTGTGCGAAGACGCTCTGCCACGGCTTGCTCTCGCTGAGTATGCTCCCTGTTGGCATCAGCTAAAGCTTTTTCAGCTTTCTTCGCCTTACCAAGTGCAGATTTCTGCGACTTCTCAGCGTTTGCTTTAGCAGCGGCTGCAACATCATAAGCTTTCTGCGAAGCACTAAGCTCCGCCTCCAGCGACGCAATTCGAGCATTGGCTGTTGCTAGAGCAGCTATAGAAGAAGACGAAAAGGAGTCAGATCAACAATAAAGGATAAGCACAGAAGAAAAGTAATGCCTGGATGTCAAAAGTGTACCTTCGGAAGCATTCGCAACCTTTAAGTACTCAGCACATTCAGTGCCCAAGGCGACGAATCTTTGCAACAAAGCCTGGGAAAAAGGGGCGTGTAAGAACATAAATAAATACAAAGAGAGCAAGTCAACAGAAGTTACTTACGTCACTGGGAGAAAGCGTTGATGCATGGCCTCAAGAACAACGTCGGTTTCTTTTGCCTTCTTCAAGCGTTTGAAGTTTCGAGTTACAGGAATCTTCTTGACAGAATCCCTAGTAACCCTTGGTGCAACCTCTTGCTCGACAGGCTCATCCGCAGTCACAGGTGAAGTCGAAGGAGCAGCTGTAGCATCTTTTGGAGGCTCCTCGTCGTCTCTACGAAAAGAAAACAAGCTATGTATAACACGACAGAAACAAGGCAATAGCGGTGCAATTGAAGAACTCAAATAAAGCACTTACGATGCCAGGAGGTTGAAGAATTCCATATCTCCTGTAAGAACAGGGGCTTTATCAGCTGCTGCGGAACTCGAGGAAGCGAATTTGTCGACACGCTTCCTCTTCTTGTCAATACCAGCATCTTCAGCAAGCACGGGAGGAGGCGATGTCGACGAGCTAGTTTCCTCTTCTGATTCTTCGGCATCATCTCCGTCCCGAGTCTCGTCAGCTTCGGGGGCTTCAGATACAGACGAGGCCAGATCAGCCGGAAGGGGCCCTGCCTCTGGGAGAGGAGGGCGCAAAACAAGGAATTGGTGACCCTGCATATAAATAAGTCAGCAGAGTTCAAAGGCAAAGAACAACACAAGTCGAAGCAAACAAAATTCGACAACAAGTGAACACAAAGATACATACCTCGGGTAGAGGGTGCACGGAGTCAAAGTAGTCAGCGGTCAAATCAGCAACCGCATGATCCTTGGTGAGCTTGGTGAGGCTCCTGACTCGTTTGTCGACATCTTTTTTCTCTATCAAATCTTCAGAGACGCGAGTAGGATCTTCCAGGCCAGAGTAACTCCAAAGTTTGGTGAGGCGGTGCTGCAGGGGTTGAACTCGACGTTGCACAAAGAATGCCATGAGTTGGATACCCGACAAAGCTCCTCCTTGGCCCCCTTTCAAAGCTTGAATGCGAGACAGAAGAGGAAGAACTTGTGCTATTTCCGCATCCGAGGGAAGCGCATCCCACGATGCCAATTTCTTCACTTCCTTGGAGGCTTCGAAAGGGGCTAAACCATATTGGTCTTCAGGAGAGGCTTTGCGATCTTGGATATAGAACCATTTGGTTCTCCACCCCTGGACAGATGCGGCAAAGGAAAATTTGAGGTACTGCGCCTCAGGGCACACAGAGACAACGGCTCCGCCCAATTCAGGCTTTCTAGCCAGAGCTACATTGGGGCGAAGCCGAAAGATTGACCTCCAGAGAAGAAAGTGGGGCTCAATGCCCAAGAATGACTCGCAGAGAGTCACGAAACAAGCAATGTGCAGAAGGGAATTCGGTGTGAGCTGGTGGAGCTGCACACCGTAGACAAAGAGAAGCCCACGGAGAAACTCATGGGCAGGAAGAGAAAGGCCGCGGAGGAGGAAGGCAAGGAACATTACCTGATAACCGCTCGGGGGCTCCGGGATCCGCTCAGTGCTTGGAAACTTGATAGAATCCTGGGCAAAGATGAGGCCGTCCGCCCTGGCTTTCTCCACCTCCTTCTTCGTGATGGCGGAGCACACCCAGCTGGTGGCAGAAGAGGTCTTGGCCATTGTGTTCTTGTTGGCTAGGTGTTTCATGCGCATCTAAATGCGGTGCGCTTGGGGGCTATGCACGAGAGGAGGAGGAAGAAGAGATCAGCAATGGAGGCGGCGGAGGAGATGAGCTGGTAAACAGTAAAATCCCCCACTACGCCCCTTATTTACCTTCTAGGAGAAGGATCGTGGGCTGAGACGTGGCGCACGGAGCGGAAACGGCAGCCCACTAACGGTCAAAAATTGCGAAAATTACAGTGCTGCCCATAAAACGGTTCGCACTCATATAGAGTGACGTACTCATTGACGTCATAAAGATGATGATATAAGAAAGAAGAAGAATGGCGCCGACAAGTGCAAAATTTATAGATAAAATTATATGTGAAGGATTTTCGATTATAGCCTTGGGGGCTACTACTTTCAAGAATATTGAATGCAACTTTTAACTGGAGTGATGGACGCGTATTCGACGACAGGATATCATCAAAGTATCTCGAGTTGAAGTATGATGGACTACACTATATTTTGAGCCTATACTCGAAAAAGTCTTTTTCGACTATAGCCTCGGGGGCTACTCCCATCGGGAGCGCTGAGCGCGCACCCGACGACGTTTCTTGGTAAAGCATTAGAGTTTGAGAAGTGCAGGAGTGTTACTCCCATCGGGAGCGAGGTTTATGGTTGTTAAAACCTGAATATTTTTAGTCAAAATTTGACTGCGACATAAAGATTCTCGAGTTATGTTATCGCAACGCAACTCGAATGCCGTGACTTGTCACGAAGGTAAGACCCCAGGATCCATCCTGTGTGGCCTGGTATACGCACATGGATGCGCTCTGCTGGTATGTATCCGTGTCTACGACGCGAAGAAAATCCTGGTGGACGCACTGGGTACCCTGAGAATCTCTGGGATTCATTCTTTGTAAGTCCTAAATGCGGCAAAAGAATGGATTTGACCGGTATCCCGAATTCAAGTCCAAGGGGATTGAATTTGAAGTAGGTGACAAGTATCTGTTCCGGCAGTTAACTGACCTCTTGATCCGTCAGAGTTGTCAGGCTTGTTCATCAAGACTCCTTGCGAAAAATTATCATGAAAGTAAGTCAAAAGACCAAGTCGAAGATTTGAAGATATGAAGAAATCGAAGAATTGATCAAGTCGAAGATTTGAAGATTAGAGATTCAACCCGAATTTGCAATTCTGGTAGAATCTCAGGGGCTACTGACAAGGGTATAGTTAATAGATCCCGTTAGTTGAGTACCCCTGAGGCCCGTTAAGCTAAGGCCCAATTGTAATGATAGTCGAATACGAGTTCCTACCATATGTCGATATTGTAATCTGTATCGGACCCTACCCGATCCTCGAGACCTGGCCACCTATATATAGGGGCCAGGAGGGGACGGTGTAGGGCAGATTGAAAGCAAGCCAGGTTGAACACCCAAGTTTACTTTCGATATACACTTATTTCGACTAACCTTTACCTTCGAGTTCATCCGACGCCCTATTCCCCCGATCCTAAGTCCTTCATCTAGGATATTTGTCGAGTTAACCCTCGTTAGTAGGTTTAGCAGTCACTTCTGACAAGGTTTCATTCTGTAGATACTTATTGTGTAGCAGCTCTTTCCACACACCCTCCGCTTTAAGGAGTTTGAAGACCATTTACTTTTTTGATAAAGGGCACTTTATTACTTAAAAGGTTTAAGCATTACACCCAGCCTCTGCATAACTAGGATGCACACAGCTGTTCGAAGGTCCAAAGGTCACACTGAAAGAAGGCGTATTACATATCAAAATGAGCAAATGCAACTACGCCTGAGTGATAGGCGGCTCGATCCGAAGATTATGCTGCCACCCATGACGGGAAAAAGTATCCTTCGCTGTAGTCTCCAATCGTGCACAGACCTCCATAAATAGGTCTCGGTTCTCCACCCGTTGAAGAGATGGCCATAAACGGAGTGTACCGGTACACCGGTAGATGACCTGCAAAGGAGAAGAAAACTTATTATCAAACACTTTATCATTTCTACATAGCCATAGTGACCAGATGACGGCAAGCGCTCCCACCCTAATAAGCGTTCTAAACCGATTATCGATACCGTGCAACCAATTCCCGAAGATATTGGCCACACTACGTGGGGGATAAAGGGTAGATGCTACTTGGATGATTGACCATATAGATCTCGCGAACCTACATTGGAAAAAGAGGTGTTTAATTGTCTCATCCTGATGACAGAAAACACAGCTCTTATTCCCATGCCAATTCCGCTTTGCAAGATTGTCTTTGGTTAGAATAACTCTGCGACGAAGATACCACCCAAACACTTTGGTTTTTAGTGGTATCTTCATCTTCCAAATCATCTTGTTATTGACAACTGGTATAAGGGGATGTATTAACGCATTATACATGGAATCCACAGAGAATTGTCCATTCTTAAGTAGGTTCCATCAAAATTCGTCTGAACCAGGCGAAAGTTGCACGTTAGCTAGACGTTGAAGAAGGGCATTCCATGCAACTAGCCGCTGGCCAATCAAATCTCTCCTGAACGTTACATCTGGAGGTGAGGTTGCCATTACTTTTATAATGTTATCACTTTTGTAACGAACAATATTATATAACGCTGGAAACTGTTCTCGGAGTGGAGCATTACCTAGCCATGAATCCTTCCAGAACCTTATCTGCGAACCATCCTTAATCAAAAAATGTCCAAATCTGAAAAACTTTGGTTTTGTAGCCATCAGACCCGCCCAAAAATGTGAGTCACTGATGACCCACAAGTATAGGGGGTGTATCGTAGTACTTTCGATAAATAAGAGTGTCAAACCCAACGAGAAGCAGAAGGTGTTGATGAGCGGTTTTGATCAAGGAATCACTATAAATACTAGCAAACAGGTTTTCCAGGGTATTTGGTAATACGAGTAAATAAAGTGCGAGTAAATAAAAGACAGTAGTAACAATTGCAGCAAGTGGCCCAATCCTTCTTCAGCAAAGGACAAGCCGGTTGTGTACTTATAATAACCAAACGTTCTCGAGGACACATGGGAGTTTCTGTCAAGAGCTTTCGCTTCATAAAGCCAATAGTCTTTATTGGTTTGATAGGTGTTATGGGGGTGAACCTGTGCTAGCGCACTACCCTTACTAGGATAAATACACACTTGTGATTATACCCCTTGCAAGCATCCGCAAATACAAGAAAGTAATTAAGATAAATCTAACCACAGCCTTAAACTCTAAGATCCTACGCTCCCTGGTGCAATAGTTTCCCAACGGAGGTTTAGGTTTCTGTCACTCCAGCAACCCCACAATCGGTAGCCAAATACACAATGCATCTCACTAGGCCCATAAATGGTTAAGTATCATGTAGTCGACGTTCACATGACACCACTAGTGAAATAGCACCACAACAATATCAAACCATTAAATATTTCTCAACAATAATTCACTACTAACATCTTGACTTCTCCCATGTCCTCAAGAACTAAACGAACTACTCACAAGACATCATATGGATCATGATCAGAGGTAAACTAATGGTAAATAACAATCTGAACATAAACCTTAACTCAACGGTTCCACTCAATAGCATCAACTACAAGAGTAATCAACACCGGGAAAGTTTCCCCTATGAATATAACAAGATCCAACTCAAGATGTTACAGCGGGATGGCGTGGTGATGGTGGAGATGAAGGTGCTGGTGATGAAGATGATGACGATGATGATCCCGATGAAGTCCGGTGCAATGGTGATGACGATGGCGACGATCTCCCCTCTCCGGGAAGGAATTTCCCCGGCAGATTTCTCCCTGCCGGAGAGCTTTTCTCTCTCTAGTGTTTTCCGCCCCGCAGAGGCGGCGGTGTCTAACTCTGAGCCCCCCCTTGACTTAGGTTTTCGGGGACGATGAAGTACGCGCAGGGGCGAGACCAGAGGTGGGCCAGGGCGGCCTCACACAGGGTTGGCGCGGCCAGGGGTCAGGCCGCGCCACCCTGGCGTGTGGGCCCCCCTGGCTCCTCTCGACTCCTCCTTCTGGCTTCCTGAGTCTTCTGGGAAAATATAATTTCCTGGTATTTTTCTGGAATTTTCCTGATCTTGAAAATATGGTCCCTTGATGGTCCTTTTTCCAGCAGAATCCTGACTCCGGCAGCAACTCCTCCAAAGTTCATCAAACATGTGAAAACAAAGGAAATAACATAAGTATCAACTCTAAATATGAAATATATCAATGAATAACAGTAAATTATGATACAAAATAGTGATGCAAAATGGACGTATCAACCCCCCCAAGCTTAGACCTCGCTTGTCCCCAAGCGAAAACTAAACTCGGTAAACATGACCACAGGTTTATGGAGTGAAGTGTCGATAATCAAAATACGGACAAGAAGCATCACATTCACCAAGGCACAAATTATAATAGACAGCAACTTCCCTTTATAAGATAAAGACTTGCAATGGGTAAAAGGGAATCACATGTAAAGATGCACAAGGTAAACTTATAATTGGCAATGGCAAACCTTACTTCTTGGTCAAAGAATGATGAACAAGCTATTCTTTCTTTTAAACGAAGCCTTTTAAAAAAATAGAGCTAATATAGCAAAGACCATATGCTCAACAAGGTAAACTTTTACATTCATAGAAAGCTTTCAAAGATATATTCCTTCAGACAAAAGCATTATACAAAACAAGGAAGATAGTAAACATGATTAAACGGATCAACATATGGATGAGTGAAACATAACAACTCAAATGCTTGCTTGAGATAGAGGGAAATAGGTTGACTCAACATAAAAGTAAAAGATAGGCCCTTCGCAGAGGGAAGCAGGGATTAAACATGTGCTAGAGCTTTTCATTTGCAAAACAGAGGTAAAAAGTTATTTTGAGAGGTGGTTGGTTTTGTCAACGACTAGCAACGGAGTTCTTGATATCTTCCATACTAAACAAGTGAGAGCGGTTCTGAGATGTTTGATTAATTGGCACTTTGGTGCTCTTTTATAGCTTTGCACTCCTCCCCACCTTTTTCCTTTCTCAAACCATGGCTAACCAATTCCATCGGGTGCCGACCAACTTTCACATTCCATGGAGGAGTGCTTTTCTTTTTCTTTTCTTTTTGAGATTATAATGGTTTGACCAGCTCCCTTGCAAAATTAATGACGAGCAGATGAAGCTGCCTAGTCGAGGGGTACTTAATTTAGTATGGAAGATAACAAACCCATCCACTACGTCCTCATGAGCTAAAAACAGTGGCACAAAATGAGAAATGTTTGAAGGTTTTTGAAAGGTAGCACATGAAAATTTACTTGGAATGGCTTGAAATACCATGCATAGGAATTTATAGTGGACTCTTTGGAAGTGACTTGGCTTTTGGGAATTGGATGCACGAGAAGTATTTCCTCTCAGTACAGGTTTTTGGCTAGCAAGGCTGGGTAGCAAGCATAAGAGTTGCATGAAACAAACAAACACACATATAATAAGAACAATCATGCAAACTCCCTTGAAGGTACAATGATTTTAACTTTGAGAATAACAATGCTTATAAGCCAAACATAAGGGAAACTGAAGTGATGTAACTACAAACACTTCTTTATTCTTTTCTACTCAAACCTCAAGGTAAAATTGCTACTGACCAAGCTAGGTTTGCCAAAACCAACTAAATTTACTCATGCTCCCAAAGTGATACCAATACCAATCAACAAGACTAGTCATACAAAAGAGATTGCAGACTAACATAAAGTGCACGGAAAGCAAACGATAAAACTTCTCATTAATATTTTATTACCGCAACTCACACCAAGGGATACATAGATAACCAACTAAGGAGGATACTTCCAAACTGCAAACTATTCTATAAGATAACTTCTCTATTCATGATATGACACTACTTGAAAAGTAAATGAGCAAAAGGTAATGATGTGATACCGCGGCACTCCCCCAAGCTTGAAACAAGCCAAGGGGATACCTATACCGATGA
Source organism: Dactylis glomerata (assembly GCA_007115705.1). Lineage (NCBI taxonomy): Eukaryota > Viridiplantae > Streptophyta > Magnoliopsida > Poales > Poaceae > Dactylis > Dactylis glomerata. Next base: position 1,349,165 of record QXEO01000628.1, read on the forward strand.
CGAATTACTCCTTTGGCGGTGGTGGTGGATAATCTTCATTGTCATACTTCCAAGGCAGAGGTCCTCCATCAAGGAAGGATGTCTTGGTCTCCAAAATCCTGAAACTTGCAGCAGCACTCATTTGTTGAAATCTAGCCTCATACCCAGCGCTTCCATCCTTGCTTCGAGACTCCCTTCTCCTTTGGGTCCTTGAACATCTTTAATCTGCAACTCCCCATCCTTGAGTGACAACTCCTTCAGATGCATCTTTAGCTCCCTCATATACGGATTGATGGAATCCGCAAGAGGGTTCTCTTTAGATGAACCGGACGAAGACATTATAACTCCAAAGCCGAGAGCAATCCCTGACAGAAACAGCTCGAAACAAAACACGACGAGAAAATGATATACAGACCTCGGGGACTCCGGGGGGTTAAATAGGCGAAAATTATACATCGAAACGAAATCACAGGAGGAAACCGGGACGGAAAAGAGTTCCGGGGTGCTCTCACACCTAGGTGGCGCGGCCAGGGGTGGGCCCGCGCCACCTGTGTGTGAGAGACACACAGACTCTTTTTCCTGCCCTTTTTCGTCTCGTGATTTTTAATATTTAGTAAAAACATAAAAAATATTAAAGGAAGAGCTTTTCGCAAAACTTCTCTGACTAGAACTGTTACCTATTCGAAAACGAACTCTGCAGGTACCTGCAATTTGTCTTGGATGAATTCTTCCGGAGAAACTGTTTCAATGACATCAACATCTTCATTATAAGAATCTCCAGAAATATAATGTTTGAGTCTTTGCCCATTCACCACTTGTGTAGAGTCATCTTTCAATAAAGCAATCTTAATAGCACCTGAGCGGTACACTTCCACTATAACATATGGTCCTTCCCATTTTGAAAGTAATTTTCCTGCAAAAAATCTGAGACGAGACCTATACAATAGAACTTTCTCACCAACATGAAACTCTCTCTTAAGAATTCTCTTATCATGCCATTGCTTGACTTTCTCTTTGAAAAGTCTGGCATTCTCATACGCTTCGTTTCTCCACTCATCAAGAGAACTCAAATCTAATAACCTTTTCTTACCAGCTAGTTTAAAATCTCTATTAAGCTCCCTCACTGCCCAAAAAGCTTTGTGTTCTAATTCTAAGGGCAAGTGACACGCTTTTCCGTAAACCATCTTATAAGGAGACATACCCATGGGGTTCTTATAAGCAGTTCTATAAGCCCATAAAGCATCGTTTAACTTACTAGCCCAGTTTTTCCTAGATCTATTGACAGTCTTCTGCAAGATAGACTTGATCTCCCTATTTGAAAGCTCTACCTGTCCACTAGTTTGGGGATGATAAGCAGAAGCAATTCTATGATTGACATCATATTTAGCAAGAGTTTTTCTAAAACTACCGTGAATAAAATGAGAACCTCCGTCAGTCATAAGATATCTAGGCACACCAAACCTAGGAAAAATAACATCCTTAAGCATTGTTAACGAGGTCTCACCATCGGCACTCTTTGTAGGTATGGCTTCTACCCATTTAGTAACATAATCAACAGCAACAAGTATATGGGTATAGCCTTTTGAAGGAGGAAAAGGACCCATAAAGTCAAATCCCCAACAATCAAATGGTTCAATAACAAGAGTGTAACTCATAGGCATTTCATTGCGTCTAGAAATATTACCAACTCTTTGACATTCATCACAAGATAAAACATACCTTCTGGCATCCTTAAAGAGGGTTGGCCAATAAAAACCTGATTGTAGAACCTTTTGCGCGGTTCTATCTCCAGCATGATGCCCTCCATAGGCGCTGCTATGGCATTTTCTTAATATCTCTTGTTGCTCATATTCCGGTACGCATCTTCTCATAATACCATCAACACCTTCTTTATATAAGTGTGGGTCATCCCAAAAATAATGCCTCAAATCATAAAAGAATTTTCTTCTTTGCTGAGCTGTAAAAGTCGGAGGCAAATACTTGGAAACAATAAAGTTAGCATAATCAGCATACCAAGGAAGGTCTCGCGAAGTTACATTTATTGCAGCCAACTGTTCATTTGGAAAACTATCATTAACAGGAATAGGATCAAAGGAAATGTTTTCCAATCTAGACAAGTTGTCAGCCACAGGATTTTCAGCACCTTTCCTATCTACGATATGCAAATCAAACTCTTGTAAAAGCAACACCCATCTAATAAGCCTAGGCTTAGCATCCTTCTTAGTCATAAGATATCTAATAGCAGCGTGATCAGTATGAATAGTAACTTTAGAATCAACAATGTAAGATCTAAACTTATCACATGCAAAAACAATAGCAAGAAACTCTTTCTCAGTAGTAGCATACTTCTTTTGAGCAGCATCAAGAGTCTTACTAGCATAATGAATAACATTCAACTTATTATCAACGCGCTGTCCAAGAACAGCACCAACAGCAAAATCACTAGCATCACACATAATTTCAAAAGGTAAATTCCAATCAGGTGGTTGAACAATAGGAGCAGTAGTTAAAGCCTTCTTAAGAGTTTTAAAAGCTTCCTTACAATCATCATCAAAGACAAATGGTACATCTTTTTGAAGAAGATTAGTAAGAGGCTTTGAAATCTTAGAGAAATCCTTAATAAACCTCCTATAGAAACCAGCATGACCAAGAATACTACGAATACCTTTAACATCTTTGGGACAGGGCATTTTCTCAATTGCCTCCACTTTTGCTCTGTCAACTTCAATACCTCTTTTAGAAATTTTATGTCCAAGGACAATTCCTTCATTTACCATAAAGTGGCATTTCTCCCAATTAAGAACAAGGTTAGTTTCTTCGCACCTCTGCAAAACTTTATCAAGGTTGTGCAAACAATTATCAAAAGAAGTACCATAGACGGAGAAATCGTCCATGAAGACCTCCACAATTTCTTCACAAAAGCCATGAAAAATAGCAGACATGCATCTTTGAAAAGTAGCAGGAGCATTGCATAAATCAAACGGCATACGTCTATAAGCATAAGTTCCATAAGGACAAGTAAAAGTGGTTTTCTCTTGATCATCCTTCTTAACAGCAATTTGAGAAAAACCAGAATAACCATCAAGGAAACAAAAATGAGTCTTCTTAGACAACCTTTCTAACATCTGATCTATAAACGGTAAAGGGTAATGATCTTTCTTAGTAACTTTGTTTACCTTTCTATAATCAATGCACATTCTATAGCCAACTACTACCCTTTGAGGAATAAGCTCGTTATTCTCATTAGGCACAACAGTCATACCTCCTTTCTTAGGAACACAATGGACAGGACTAACCCATCTACTATCAGCAATAGGATAAATAATACCAGCATCAAGGAGTTTTAATACCTCATTTCTTACCACATCCTTCATCTTGGGAATTAGGCGGCGTTGATGCTCCACAACCTGCTTCGCGTCTTTCTCCATATTAATGGCATGCTGACATAAAGTGGGAGAAATCCCTTTTAAATCATCAAGAGTATATCCCATAGCTCCTCGGTGTTTCCTCAATATCTCCAATAATCTTTCTTCTTCCTTTCTTGAAAGTTTAGAGCTAATAATAACAGGATATATTTTCTTATCATCTATGTAAGCATATTTAAGATTATCAGGCAAAGGCTTTAATTCAAACACATGATCTTCCTTAGGTGGCAAAGTGGTACCAAGATCCTCCACAGGTAGATTATGCTTGATTAATGGTGGTTGACGAAGAAGAATATCGTCAATCTCTTCTCTTTCCTTGCTGAAAACATCACTTTCGTGATCTTCCATGAATTGCTGCAAGGCATTATTAGGAGCAAGAGCAATAGAAGCAAGCTGTTCAACTCGAAAATTTTCATTAGGCGTGTCATTTTCATAAGAAGTCTTAGAAAACTTGGAAAAATTAAACTCATAAGACTCTCCATTAAACTTAGTAAAATTTTTCTCTTTCTTACAATCTATCACGGCGCCACAGGTGTTCAAAAACGGTCTACCAAAAATAATAGGACAAGTTTTACTAGCCTCCTTACCAAGTACTAGAAAATCAGTAGGGTATTTAGTCTTACCGCAAAGAACTTCCACATCTCGAACAATACCAAGAGGCCAAACAGTTTCTCTGTTAGCAAGCTGAACAACCACATCAATATCTTCAAGTTCACAAGCGCCAATCTCGTGCATGATTTCTTTATAAAGCTCTAAGGGAATAGCACTTGCACTAGCACCAATATCACATAAACCATAATAACAATGATCTCCAATCCTGACAGAAATAACAGGAACACTTGTTTTCCTATGCTTTTTAGGATGTGAGAGAATGTTAGAAGCATCTTCACAAAAAAGAATATATTCATCCCCTACATCTTTAGTAACAAGATCCTTCAATATAGCTACATGAGACTTAATAGTAATTTGCTCATCAGGTTCTGCAGCTTTCTTAGTACTTTTATTAGACACACTTACCAAAGTAGAATACTTCTTTACCTTAGCAGGGAAAGGTGTCTTCTCAAAATAAGGCTCAAGCACAATGCTATCAACAGTACAAACTTCAGTAGCTGCAGCAGGTATATGACTAATAGAGTCTTTATAAGGCGCATGATATTTGTTCCAATCTTTCTTTGGAACATCAAGATAAGAGGCAAAGGCCTTAAGACAATTAGCAAGTATTTGTGAATCAAGACCATAAGCAGTGCTAACACTATGAAAGTCATCGGTCCCCATAAAAGATTTAATGCATTCATAATCATAGTTTATACCTGACTTCCTACCTTTGTCGTTTTCCCATCCTTCAGCATTCTCTTGTATACGGTCAAGAAGTTTCCACTTAGCATCTTCTTTCATATGAGTAAATGATCCAAAGCAAGAAGCATCCAAATAATCCTTATCAGGAAGATTAAGCCGTGCATAAAAATTATTAATAACAATATTATTGGGGAGCTCATGAATGGGGCATTTGAGCATTAGTAACTTCAATCTCCCCCATGCTTGGGCAATACTCTCTCCATCATGAGGCCAAAAATTATATATCCGATTACGATCTTTATGAATTTCACTTGGAGGATAAAACTTGGAATAAAAGAGCGGTACAATATCCTCCCATGCCATAGATGGACCATCTTGGAGTAGTCGATACCACTCTTCAGCTCTGCCTTTCAATGATAAAGAGAATAATTTCTTCTTGACCTGGCTTGGTGAAATACCTGCACATCTGAACAACTCGCATAATTCATGTATAAATAATAAGTGATTACCCGGATGGACAGTTCCATCTCCTGAATAGCAGTTATCCATAATACGCCCAACAATTTTCATAGGTATCTTAAAAGGATCAATTTCAGAAGGCGGTGGTGTTGGTGGTTCATCCACATGTGCATCAGTAGTAGTAGATGTGTTTCCAAATAGGAAACCAAATGGAGAGTTCTCCATAGCAGAGTAAAACAAAAATAAAAGACAAAATAAAAACAATACTCACAGCGACGGTTACCTTTACCAATTCCACTCTTCAATAGCGCTACACTCCTCGGCAACGGCGCCAGAAAATAGTCTTGATGACCCACAAGTATAGGGGGTATATCGTAGTACTTTCAATAAATAAGAGTGTCGAACCCAACAAGGAGCAGAAGGTGTTGATGAGCGGTTTTGATCAAGGAATCACTATAAATACTAGCAAACAGGTTTTCAAGGGTATTTGGTAATACAAATAAATAAAGTGCGAGTAAATAAAAGACAGTAGTAACAATTGCAGCAAGTGGCCCAATCCTTTCTTCAGCAAAGGACAAGCCGGTTGTGTACTTATAATAACCAAACGTTCTCGAGGACACACGGGAGTTTCTGTCAAGAGCTTTCGCTTCATAAAGCCAATAGTCTTTATTGGTTTGATAGGTGTTATGGGGGTGAACCTGTGCTAGCGCACTACCCTTACTAGGATAAATACACACTTGTGATTATACCCCTTGCAAGCATCCGCAAATACAAGAAAGTAATTAAGATAAATCTAACCACAACCTTAAACTCTAAGATCCTACGCTCTCTGGTGCAATGGTTTCCCAACGGAGGTTTAGGTTTCTGTCACTCCAGCAACCCCACAATCGGTAGCCAAATACACAATGCATCTCACTAGGCCCATAAATGGTGAAGTATCATGTAGTCGATGTTCACATGACACCACTAGTGAAATAGCACCACAACAATATCAAACCATTAAATATTTCTCAACAATAATTCACTACTAACATCTTGACTTCTCCCATGTCCTCAAGAACTAAACGAACTACTCACAAGACATCATATGGATCATGATCAGAGGTGAAATAATGGTAAATAACAATATGAACATAAACCTTAACTCAACGGTTTCACTCAATAGCATCAACTACAAGAGTAATCAACACCGGGAAAGTTTCCCCTATGAATATAACAAGATCCAACTCAAGATGTTACAGCGGGATGGCGTGGTGATGGTGGAGATGAAGGTGCTGGTGATGGAGATGATGACGATGATGATCCCGATGAAGTCCGGTGCGATGGTGATGATGATGGCGACGATCTCCCCTCTCCGGGAAGGAATTTCCCCGGCAGATTTCTCCCTGCCGGAGAGCTTTTCTCTCTCTGGTGTTTTCCGCCCCGCAGAGGCGGCGGTGTCTAACTCTGAGCCCCCCTTGACTTAGGTTTTCGGGGACGATGAAGTACGCGCAGGGGCGAGACCAGAGGTGGGCCAGGGCGGCCTCACACAGGGTTGGCGCGGCCAGGGGTCAGGCTGCGCCACCCTGGCGTGTGGGCCTCCCCTGGCTCCTCTCGACTCCTCCTTCTGGCTTCCTGAGTCTTCTGGGAAAATATAATTTCCTGGTATTCTGGAATTTTCCTGATCTTCAAAATATGGTCCCTTGATGGTCCTTTTTCCAGCAGAATCCTGACTCCGGTAGCAACTCCTCCAAAGATCATCAAACATGTGAAAACAAAGGAAATAACATAAGTATCAACTCTAAATATGAAATATATCAATGAATAACAGTAAATTATGATACAAAATAGTGATGCAAAATGGACGTATCAGTCACCTTGTTTCCAAAAAACTTGTGACAACGCTTTTGAACCAACATATTTCCGTTTCAGGAGTGTTTGCCACATACCATCTTCGGTGAGCAGTTTATACAACCATTTACCTAGAAGCGCTGTATTCTTGACTTGAAGGTCATGAATTCCCAACCCTCCTTGATCTTTGGGTGTACAAACCACACTCCATTTGACCAGTCTATATTTCTTCTTTTCACTATCCCCTTGCCAAAAAAATCTGGACCGATAATAATCAAGTCTAGGTAGCACACCTTTTGGTAATAGGAAGAAAGATATCATATACAATACCATATTGGTAAGTACTGAGTTAATGAGTATCAATCTTCCGCCCAGGGACAGTAATTTTCCTTTCCAACTACTTAAGCGTTTTTGTAGTCTTTCCTCAACGCATTTCCACTCGGCAAGTGTAAGTCTCCGATAATGAATCGGAATCCCCAAATACAGAATAGGAAACTGACCTTGCCCACAGCTGAAAAGGTCAGCATAGAGGCTAGCGTCATTTTGAGCCTCCCCGAAGAAGAACAACTCACTCTTATGGAAATTAATTTTTAGACTAGAAAGTTGCTCGAAGGTTGCCAAAATTAATTTGAGATTTCGAGCTTTTTCAGTGTCATGTTCCATAAAGAGAATCGTATCGTCGGCATATTGAAGGATTGAGAGTCCCCCATCCACTAGATGAGGTATCAACCCTTCAATCTGGCCTTCAACTTTAGCACGCTCAATCATAATAGCAAGCATGTCCGCCACTATATTAAAAAGCATGGGTGACAATGGATCGCCTTGTCTAAGACCCTTACATGTCTGGAAATAGCGGCCAATATCATCATTGACTTTGATGGCCACGCTACCCCCAGTCACGAAATTATGGATTAGAGCATGCCACTCTTTAGAAAAACCTTTCATTTTGAGAGTCTGTTGTAAGAAAGACCACTTAACTTTATCATACGCTTTTTCGAAATCTAATTTGAGAATAATCCCACTTAGCTTCTTTCAATGCAATTCATGAACCGCCTCATGCAACACAACGACCCCGTCAAGGATGTTACGTCCTTGCATAAAGGCTGTTTGTGAAGGTCTGATGACATGATCGGCTACCGTGTTAAGCCGAATTGTGGCTACTTTTGTAAAAAAATTGAAACTAACGTTAAGGAGGCAGATAGGTCTGTATTGTTGAATCCTTTCTGCCTCATTCACCTTAGGTAACAAAATAATTTCACTAAAATTTAGCCTAAACAACTCGAGTTGATCGGCATGAAGAGAGCTGAACAAGGTCATCAAGTCTGCTCTAATGGTATCCCAGAAAGTTTGATAAAACTCTGCTGGAAAACCATCCGGACCCGGCGCTTTGTTGTGTTCCATGAGGAAAATGGTGTTTCTTACTTCCTCCTCAGAATAAGGGGTTGTAAGTATGCCATTCTCCTCAACAGAGACTTGGGGAATATCCTCCATTCTAGACTCATCCATTGTGAAGTTACCTTCATCAGGTTCGCCGAACAGATTTTTATAATAATTAGTAATGTAAGACTTTAATTGCTCTTGACCTTCAATCATTCCTTCTTCTTGGATAAGAGAATAAATACGTTTCTTCCTATGTCTGCCATTAGCAACACTATGGAAGTATCTAGTATTCGAATCCCCTTCTAGAATAAATTGAGATTTAGAACGTTGATACCATTTGAGCTCCTCTTCGCGGAGAAGGTTCGCTACCTGTGCATTAGATTGACTCTTCAGTTCAATCTCCTGTGTGGATAGCGGACGAACCTCAGCTAAAGCCATTTACTTAATAAACAATGGTTCTTAATCTCCAAAAATTCGACCCCTAGACCTCCCGTGTCCTTCGGTGTGCAAGATATATTCCATTTTATGAGTATATATTTCAGTTTCAACTAGTCATTTGCCAAAAAAAATCTTGAGCTATAGAAATCAAGTCTTTCCATACCCCTTTAGGTATTTTTCCAGCAACCGAGCATTGTCATCGCCTGATCAACACCTTGAGGAAAGTCCGAGTTTTCAAAACAATGCCTTCAGCAAGGTCATTCCTAGGTATAATAAATGAAGCAGGACCTCAGATTTTTACCGAGGAAATCGTGATTTGGTACTCAAGGAGCACCACAAAATATATAGTACACCTATGATGCCACCCCTCTTGCCAAGGCCGGTGCTGCTAGTCATCAAACACCGGAGGACGTGGAAGGTTTAGTGGCGACGGCGTGGGAGCCTCCGGGGTCACGTGCGAAGCGACCCGGGAGGCTAGTGGCGATCTGGCCATATGTTCTATAATTCTTGCCGTGGTTTTAGTTTAAACTTGAATTATAATTACCACAATAATTATGGAACGATTACATGATTACTGGATTGATGGTATGGTCATATTTCTGCTGCTCATCAGTCATTGTCATGCTGAACGGCTGAAGAGTGGACTTGCTTCTTGTACCGGGGCTACCTTTGTAGACCAAAGTAACTCCACTACACGTACAGCCCCACTCCCTGCATATACTGATATACCCGGCAGAGTACTGACTAAAATGAGTATTTTCCATCCCTGGGGTCGATCAGGGATCATAATGAGATGCCATTTTTCTCTTTCTGTGCATCCTCCACCATGAATCCATGATTAACCGGATCTGTGCGGAGTCCAGCCGTGGACGGCTCTTCACCCCCGGGGAGCAATGGCAGCCTCATGAGCTCCGATCCCTATCGTCTTCAACCTGCCGCTCGCCCAGTCTGCCGTTCAACCGCCCATTGATTGGCGTCCAGGCTTTTGGAGTCGGTGACCTCGTGCTTCCCCTGATTCGCGCGACCTTTGTCTTCGTCCCCGTGTCTACTGCGTGTGCACAGTAACGGAGTACGTTTAGCAGCCTCTGCCGTCGGATCAGCGCGAGCTTGACCCAGGCCGTTGGATCGGAAAATCTAGGTTTCGGCTCTAGCGTGCGTGCGTGCGTGCTTAACTCGTTTCTTAATGATCGCTAATTACCTTTGTCCCTCCACAGTCCACACTCGCCATGACACTTTGTAACTACAAGGTCAACACGGGAGCCTCGTCGGGGAATCTATCCGGACGTGGGTCAGCACATGCAAAAAGAAAATGATGCATGGGCGTCTGCATGACGTCATGATGAGTGGTTAATGACCTCACCTTTGTTTCCTCCGGACTTGGTATTGTACACGATTTGAGCATCCGGGCCGGAAAATGCATTTGGACCTGAGCTCACTCGAGTTTTTATCGTAAAAATTCAAATATAACATATTAATATTTAAACAAATCAAAAAACATATGTTCTTAGAGGTAAAGATGTATGCTACAAGCATACAAAAAAATTTCAATTTGAAACACAATATATTACGGGCTACATAAAAAAGATAAAATTTAACCCTCAAAAAAAGATCTCTAGTGAGCCCGGAAGCCAAATCGATGCACTCCATCCGGCCGCCCTATATATATACCGGGGTCAAAACCTTTGCGCTGCTACGAGCTCCTCACCACCGAGGTGCATTTTTCTTTATGCTTTTGTTAATCTTAAATTGTCTGAAATTTTGTAGCGTGGACAAATGGAGACCTAGCTCAATCGAACCCTTTATTTTGAAATCAAAATAGATTTATAAGTTTTAAGATTTTTAAAGTCTTGTAAAATATATTATTGAGTTTTCTCAAATAAGGGGCTCCCTGGAGCTCGGACTCCATTTAGATTTTCCTGGTTTTTTTCCTATATCTAAATTTGTCAAATCCGAACACATGTCGGCTCTTCATTTATACTTGTATGGAGAATAGATTTAAAATTAGATCGGCCAACTACCACATCCAATTTGGAATAAGAAATCTCAGTTGACCGGTGTTAGGCCATACAGTTTCATTGAAAACGAAAATTCTCAATTTCGCTTGGTCTCTACACATATAATTGATACACAACGATCTAAAAGGACATTTGTTACACATGTGGTTGCAATTGCAACCGAGATTCTCCAGTTGCATATGAATTGCACACTAGTTGAAAATGAAATTTGGCATTCATCTGGCTGAGAATTAGGTTAAATCTAATTTGACCAAAACTTATACATCTCAAGAAAATTAATCCTATTTGGTTACCATCGTAGGGCTGGACTAACGAGCTGTTTGGCTCGTTAAGGTTCGGCTCGTTTAGTTTATCATTGTTAAGGCTTGAATCGTTAAGCTTGTTAAAGATAACGAGATAAAATAATTGTTTAGCTCTATTTGTTATGTGTTGGCGAGCCTCACGAGCTGCTCGTTAAGATCGTTAAGAAAAAATATTAGTTGACACTTGACACGCTAAGTTGTACATACATGCATCGGTATTAAAATAAACTAAAATAATATATAGCATCAAGAAATATCTTGTTAGATAGGATTGGTTGACACTTGACACGCTAAGTTGTACATACACCATTGGGCTGTTTTTCGTCGTTTCACCTTTGTTACTTAGATGGGCTCTAAATTACGAGCTTAACGAGCTGCTCATGAGGTTTGCCGATTTGCTCATTTAGCTCGTTAAATATATTGAGGAAAAAACATTCTTTGGCTCTATTCGTTATGGTAACGAGCCGAGCTAAACTAGTTGAGTTTACAAACACTCATTTAGCTTGCCGAGTTTGGAGCTTTATATCTAGCCCCACATTGTACTATTTTTTTTTAGCGCGAACGCCAGGAGTGCTGCCTTATCATTAAGAAGGAGGGAAAACACGGTACAAGTGGAGGGACCATGTTTTTAGTTTTATGGGGGGAACAATCCGAGAAAACCCCCCTACCGTCGAAACGCTGTACTCAGTCGTTTGGTGCCACTACAGGCGTGGCAACACCGAAAGCCAAAGCGCGCTGTCTAATATCTTCATGTGCGATGTGGGCCACCTCCAAGTACGTCATACGCACTGCCTGAAAAATTCTTCTGTTTTGCTCCTTCTAGACGTTCCAAATGACATATAGCAGCCTTCCACTGCGTGAGCGTTTGGTCTTCTTGTTTGCACCGACAAGCATAGCATCCCACCAGTCATTGACGGTTGTGTGTGTTCCGGGAGAAAGGGCCTGAGGACAGTCATCAGCGGACCAGCCATGAACAATGCTCCAGACCATGGAAGTGAAGGGGCAATCCTTGCATAAGTGGCAAGCAGTCTCTGGGGTGCGGAGACAGAGCTGGCAGATGGGGTCATGAGGCCATCCCCTAGTTGCAAGCCTATCGGCTGTCAGAATCTTCCCATGGAGGACAAGCCAAGAAAACATAGTGCACTTTGGCTCCGCGTAGGCCTTCCATATCTTTGTCGTCGTGAACCTAGAGAAGGAGCCGATGAATTGTGCCTTGTAGGCCAATTTCGCGGAGTAGGAGCCATCAGTTGTCCAGATCCAGGAGATTGAATCAGGCTGCAAGGGGTCAAGGTTGATGTCAGCAGTAATGGAGGCCACTAGGAGGAAGTCTCGCAGTTGATCCACCGAGTTCAAACGTGAAACCGCCGTGATCCAGTTCTCGTTTTGAAGTTCCTTGGCAACAGGTCGCTTCTTGCGGGAGGCCACTTCGTAAAGGTGTGGTGCGATGTCGCGCAGTCTTCCTTTGCCAGACCAATTGTCTTGCCAGAAGAGAGCCTTGTTGCCATCCCCAAGGGTAATTCTGGTAGATGCACGAAAAAGGGCCATATCCTTTTTGTCACAGGGTAACTGCGACCCCGCCCATGGCCTACCCGGGTCAGTCCATTGTATCCAAGGCCATCTAAGACGGAGGGCCCGACCAAAACGCTCAAGATTTGGCATACCGAGGCCACCTAGCTGAGTAGGCCGACAGACCGTGTCCCAGTTGATAAGAGAGTGTCCTCCGCTGGCCATCTCGCTATCATCGCCTTTCCAAACAAAGCCCCGAGCGATCTTATCGACCTTGCGCAATGCCCACAGAGGGATGGGGATTACAGTCTGGTGGAATGTTGCCGTAGCAGCAAGGACGGGGATTACAGGATGGGGATTACATTGTACTATATATCATGAAGAAAATTTGTGAAGCTAAAGTCAAGGTACTGACCTTAGGGCATCCAGTATGTAGTTCATAAGTCTATCTATAAGGAAAAAAAGTAGTTCATAAGTGACGAGGGTTAACTCGACAAATGTCCTAGATGAAGGACTTAGGATCGGGGAGATAGGGCGTCGGATGAACTCGAAGGTAAAGTTAATCGAAATATATGTGTGTCGAAAGTAAACTTGGGTATTCAACCTGGCTTGCTTTCAATCTGGCCTACCCCGTCCCCTCCTGGCCCCTATATATAGATGGCCAGGTCTCGAGGATCGGGTAGGGTCCGATACAGATTACAATATCGATATACGGTAAAGACTCGTATTCGACTATTATTACAATTGGGCCTAGCTATACGGGCCTTAGGGGTACTCAACTAACGGGTTCTATTAGCTATACCCTTGTCAGTAGCCCCTGAGATTCTGCCAGAATTGTAGATTTGGGTTGAATCTCTAATCTTCAAATCTTCGACTTAATCAATTCTTCGACTTTATCTTCAAATCTTCGACTTGGTCTTTCGACTTATGTTTATGATAATTTGTTCGCAAGGGGTCTTGGTGAACAAGCCTGACAACTCTGACGGATCAAGAGGTCAGTTAACTGCCGGAACAGATACTTGTCACCTACTTCAAATTCAATCCCCTTGGACTTGAATTCGGGATACTGGTCAAACCCACTCTTTTGCCGCATTTAAGACTTACAAAGAATGAATCCCAGTGGTTCTCAGGGTACCCAGTGCGTCCACCAGAATTTTCTTCGCGTCGTAGACACGGATACATACCAGCAGAGCGCATCCATGTGCGTATACCAGGCCACACAGGACGGATCCCGGGGTCTTACCTTCGTGACAAGTCACGGCATTCAAGTTGTGTTGCGATAACTCAACTCGAGAATCACATGTCGCAGTCAAATTTTGACTGAAAATATTCGGGTTTCTTCAACCATAAAACTCGCTCCCGATGGGAGTAACACTCCTGCACTTCTCCAATTATAATGCTTTGCCAACAAAAAATCGTCGGGTGCGCGCTCAGCGCTCCCGATGGGAGTAGCCCCCGAGGCTATAGTCGAAAAAGGCTTTTTTTCGAGTATAGGCTCAAAAATGTAGTGTAATCCATCATATTTCAACTCGAGATATTTTAACTTCCAGATACGCTATCTTCAAGATACTTCAATTTCGAGATACCTTAAAGACATCTTGTCGTCGAATACTAATCCGCCACTTCAGAGAAAAGTTTTGTATTTACCATTCTTGAAAATAGTAGCCCCCATGGCTATAATCGAAACTCCTTCGTATACAGTCTTGTACACCTATTTTGCATTTGTCGGCTCCACCTTTTCCTCTTTCTTATATTATCTTGTTTATGATATCAATGAATACGTCATTCTGTACCATTGCGAACCGTTGCATGGGCAATACTGTAAATTTCTCATTTTTTTTGACCGTTAGTGGGCTTACCGTTTCCTATCCTTGCGCCACGTCTCAACCCACGTTCCTTCTCCCAGAAGATATATAAAGGGGATCATGGGGAGTCTTACTGTTTACCAGCTCTTTCTCTCCGCCGCCTCCATTGCTGATCTCCTCTACCTCCTCTTCTCGTGCATAGCCCCCGAGCGCACTTCGTACTGGATGCGCGTGAAACACCTGGCCACCAAGAACACCATGGCCAAGACTTCTGCCACCAACTGGGTGCGCTCCGCCATCACAAAGAAGGAGGTGGAGAAGGCCAGGGCGGACGGCCTCATCGCCGCCCAGGATTCCATCAAATTTCCTAGCACTGAGCGGATCCCGAAGCCCCCGAGCGGTTATCGGGTAATGTTTCTTGCTTTCCTCCTCCGCGGTTTCTCTCTTCCTGCCCACGAGTTTCTCCGTGGGCTTCTATTTGTCTACGGTGTGCAGCTCCATCAGCTCACACCGAATTCCCTTCTGCACATTGCCTGTTTCGTGACCCTCTGCGAGTCATTCTTGGGCATTGAGCCCCACTTCCTTCTTTGGAGGTCAATCTTTTGACTCCGCCCCAACGTTGCTTTGGCTAGGAAACCCGAACTGGGTGGAGCCGTCGTTTCTGTGCGCCCTGAGGCGCAATACCTTGAATATTCCATGGCCGCATCTGTCCAAGGGTGGAGGACGAAGTGGTTCTATATCAAGGACCGCAAATCCTCTCCGGAAGATGAATACGGCCTTCCTCCCTTTGACGCTTCCCAGGAGGTAAAGAAATTGGCATCGTGGGATACGCTCCCCTCAGATGCAGAAGTAGAAGAAATTCTTCCTCTTCTTTCCCGCATCAAGGCTTTGAAAGGAGGTCAAGGAGGTGCTCTGTCGTGTATGCAACTCATGACGTTTTTTATTCAACGTCGAGTTCAACCCCTACAACACAGCCTTACAAAACTTTGGAATTACTCCGGCTTGGAAAATCCTACCCGCATATCTGAAGATTTGATATCGAAAGAAGATGTCGACAAGCGAGTCAGGAATCTCACCAAGCTCACCAAAGAACATGCAGTTGCGGATTTAACCGCTGATTTTTTCGACTCCGTGCACCCTCTGCCCGAGGTATGTATCTTCTCGTTCACTTATTGTCAAACTTTACTGGGTTCGATTTGCGTTATTCTGCGCCTTTGCATTCTGCTAACTTATTTATATGCAGGGTCACCAATTCCTTGTTTCTCGTCCTCCTCTTCCAGAGACAGGGCCCCTACCAGCTGATCTTGCCTCTCCTGCATCTGAAGCCCCCGAAGCTGACGAAAGTCAGGACGGAGATGATGTCGAAGAATCAGAAGAAGAAACTAGCTCGTCGACATCGCCTCCTCCTGCACTTGCTGAAGATGTTTGTGTCAACAAGAAAAGGAAGCGTGTCGACGAAATCGCTTCATCGAGTTCCGCAGCAGCTGGCAAAGCCTCCCTTCTTGCAGAAGATATGGAGTACTTTGACATGCTAGCATCGTAAGTATTGTATTCGAGTTCTTCAATTGAATTTTTCTTGCCTTGTTTCCATAATTTATATTCTTCATGCAGTGATGATGAAGAGCCACCAACATATGCGACAGCTGCTCCTCCGACTTCTCCTGCGGTCACTGATGAGCCTATTGAGCCAGATGTTGCGCCAAGGGCTACCAGGTCTTCTGTGAAGAAGGCTCCTCAAGCTCGATATCCCAAACGCTCCAAGAAGGCCAAAGAAACCGACGTTTCTCTGGAGGCCCATGCATCTACGGTTTCTTCTGACGATGTGAGCAATTCTTTTTTACTTGCTTTCCTTTCATACACTTCTGCTCTTACATACTCCTTTTCTCAGGCATTATTGAAGAGATTCATTGCCCTGGGCACTGAATGTGCTGAGTACTTAAAGGTTGCGAAAGCTTCCGAAGGTACAATTTTGACGTCCAGTCATTCCTTTCTTCTGTGCTTTATCCTTTGCTATTTATCTCACTCCCTGTCGTCCTCTTTTGTAGCTGCTTTAGCAACAGCCAATGCCCGGATTGTGTCACTGGAAGCAGAGCTCCGTGCTTCTCAGAAAGCTTACGATGCTGCGGCCACTGCCAAGGCAAACGCTGAGAAGTCGCAGAAATCTGCGCTTGGTAAGGCGAAGAAAGCTGAAAATGCTTTAGCTGATGCCAACAAGGATCATGCCCAGCGAGAGCAAGCCGTGGCGGAGCGTCTCCACACAATGTCCACTGCTGCTGAAGGTAAGTGTTTCGCCTTGTCTCCTATTTTCGACTTCTGTTGCACTATTGCATGTGCTGACGTCTTCCTCCTTCTTTTCTTTTCTACCTTCTTTGTGTCATGCAGGTTTTACTGGGGTATCTCCATCGGCACTGCAACCGGACGGTGACCCTGTGATGACTGCGGTGAACTTACTCGAGGAAAACTGGATATCTATCCAGGAAACTTTCAAGTTAGTTAGCCGCGTTCTTTCACGACTATTTGTCGGGTTGTGGCCGAAGAAAAGGTCAGCGGTCCCGAAGGACAACTTGAGCGATCTTGCCAAGACCTTCGATACAACTGAAGACCCCACTCTTCAGCTGAAAGGACTTTCAATTAAGCGTGGCGCCGAGGGTGCTATTGCACTTTCTCTTGCGCATGGTACGAACTTCGACTGGGAAAGGGTTAGCTCCCCTCATGGCCACACTCGTGATGAGATGAAGGCTTTTTTCGAGAAGGCGAAGAAGTTGGCACCTGCGTTGTTGACAACTATTTCTCCTTCGGCAGCTTCTGCGGTGCCTGCCGCACCATCTCCAGCAACGGAAAATCTAGTGCCACCGTCGACTTCCGGCGAGGAAGTTGCCGTGCCCTCTTCTGCCACGAAACACAATGCTGAGGTGGCGTAGACTCGGCCTCCTTTGTAGCTTTTAGTTTTTTCCTTTTGGATGCAAAAACTTTAGTTGAGTGCAACCCGAGAACCTTAGTCATAGGGTTTTGCACTTATGTAAATATATTTCTGGCGTATGAAGTATTATGCTGTCTCTCTGAAATATTTCTCCTTTCTTTCCCCTTTTGGCTTGCAGTCGATGCGCGTCAATGATCCTTTGACTCACGGTCCTGCTCCTTCTTCTACCCGTGTATTCGGTTCTCAGATTTCGTCGACTCCTAGTCGATGCAGCCGATGCGCAGAGTATTCTTCCAGAGTTTTCGATCTTGAGGCTCGCCTGACTTTAGCCAAGCGTCAAGCACAGATGGCTATTAACAAAGCTAGCAAAGCCAGTGGTTATATGAAGCAAATATCTTCACTAGACGAAAAGGTCTCCAGCTTGACGGCTAAGATTGTTCATAATGAAGAATGCGAATCTTTTATCCTTGGCATTGTCGAGTCTGCCTGCGAGATGTTACGATGTAAGTTTTCTTTCGACTCCTTTGTTCCCTGATTGTCCCCTACTGTTTTTGTGACACCTTTTGCCGCGACAGGCACTTGTTTGGATTTCGCTGCTGAGGACCGTCGGGTTGCTGAGCGAAATGCGGCTTTGGAGAAAATGTCGGCTGGCGTTGAGACTTTGTGGTCTGATTCTCGACGCCGGAATGTCATTGTACTGCTTCAGGATCGTGCCCAGCATATTGGCGAGTCAGTTGATGGTTGCCGACGGGCTCTTACAACTATGCACTCTGTGATGCTTCCCCGCAATCCTTTGCCTGCGACTTTCCCGCTTCTTCTTGATATTTTCAGATCCACCCATCGTATTCATAGATTGATAGAACTGAACTTAGTGGCAGCTACAAATTTTATTCTCGGGTGGATACGCAAGTGGCATCCCAGGCTGAATTATAGCACGATGTCTCTAAGTTTGGCTCCAGGTGGGGCTAGCCTTCGGGTACATATGGAGATCACACTGCAACCTGCTCGAAGACTCGTAGCTAGGCTTCTCGAAGCAGATGCTGCGTTTTTCCGTGAGTACCATTATTTAGATCCTTTAGGCGTAGATGATTCTGATAACCCGTTATTGTAATATTTTTGTAACGCGAGAGTGTCTTATTTTGCGACTTGTATGTCGAAAAAAAAAGTTTGTCCTCAAAGCGTTTTTGTGCGTTTGCCGCATTTCTTCCTTCGAAAGACTCATAAACTCGAACATGAGGAACATTTCGTCTTTATTATACTTGTGATGTAAGATACATGGGGTGACCCAAGAGATCCGGCCTGTGACCTGTGTTCTGGATCTAGAGGGCATTGCCCCTGGTATAACTCGTGGCTTTTACAGCCTTATTTTTTCTACTTTACTCTATTGTCTTATGATGCTTATGCCGTCATGGCTTTCCCTTTTTCCTCTGCGTCTATGTCTTCTCCTGATGCTCCTACTCGTGGTTTCTTCGTTTCGGGCTCCGCGACGCGTTCTTCGAGTAGCTTGACGCCCTCTGTAGTCGCGCTTTTTGCCTTTTCTGCATGGTTGGCTATTACGCCAAAATTTTGCGCCATCTTGTGGAACTCCCTGTCGCAGAGATCTGAAACTTCAAAGCTTCCTTTCACTGTAATTATTCCTCTTGGTCCTGGCATTTTAAGTACCAAATATGTATAGTGAGGTACTGCCATGAATCGCGAAAACGCGGGTCGCCCGAGGATCGCGTGATATTGAGATGGCCAGTCCATGACTTCAAAATCTAGCTTTTCTCTTCTATAATTTTGTCGGTTGCCGAAGCAAACGTTGAGTGCTATTCGACCCAATGGGTAATTGGCACTTCCTGGCACGATTCCATGGAAGGAACAATCTGTTGGCTTTAGGAACTCTAGTGATATATGCATTGGTCGGAGTGTTTTTGCGTATATTAGGTTAATTCCACTCCCTGCATCCATGAATATTCTGTCGACATCATACGCGCCGATTTGAGCTTTGAGTACCAAAGGTGCGTTTCCCGACCGAGGTACTGTTATAGGGTGATCTTCTCTGTTGAACTCTATTGGTTGTTCTGACCAGTGCAGATACTCCGTTGCAGCTGGAGGTGATATGACTGCTAGGTTGACTTGTCGAGTTATGCTCTTCTCTTCTTTGTTCGACTTGGGTACAGGTTGTATCATTGCTGTGATGTGTCCTTTTGATGGAACATACCCTTCATCGTCGTCGTGTCCCTGGTTTTGCTGGTCTTGTCCTTGAGGAGCTCCATTGTTTCCTTGCTGCTTTGCCGGAGGGTTGTTGCTTCCTTCGAATCCTTGTCGCCTTGCTTCGATTTGCTTATTTACTGCCGCCTCTTGAAGTTTTAAGAATGTTGTGCAATCTTTCATTGCATGCCTTGATACTCGCTTCCCATCGACGAACGCTGAGTGTATATGACAAGGTCCGTTGAGCATGTCTTCTGGCGAGGGGTTGTATTCTCTGGATTCTCTTACGGGGAATTTTTTATAGTCCTCTTTTCCGTAACTTCGATATCCTGAACTTCTTCGATCACTTCCTTGATAGCTGTTGTCTTTGTATCCTGCGGCGACTTGGCTATGAGGGCCATAGTTTTCGAAATTTCTGGACCGTCTCCTTTGACTTCCGTATCTATTTCTTCTATCGTCTTCTGGAGATCGCGTCCTTTTGTTGTTGCACGCATCTTCTCCATCTGCGAATCTGTTTGCTGTGTCCATGAGGTCTGACACTGTTTTCGGCTTGATTCTACCCATCTCCTCGACTAGGTCTCTTCGTCTTAGTCCAATGATGAACGCATCTATTGCTCTTTCGTCTGAAACTTCGACTGCTGAATTTTTGATAAGGCTCCATCTTTGGATGTATGCCCGTAGTGTTTCGTCGCGTTGTTGCACACATGCTTTGACTTCTTCTATTGATGCTGGTCGTTTGTATGTCGACCTGAAGTTGCTTGTAAATTTCTTTGTGAGGTCTTCCCAGCTTCCAATAGATTCTTTCTCTAGTTTGCTCAACCATAACCTTGCTGTGCCGGTGAGGTGTAGTTGCAAACTTTGCATTGCCGTTTCTTTGGTTCCTCCTAATATTTGGACTGCTTGTAAGTAATCTGCGAGCCATGATTGTGGTTCCTGTGATCCATCGTATTTTTGCTGATCATGAGGTAGCTTAAATCCCTTGGGAACTGGAGTGGTGCGAACCCTGCGGGTAAAGCATGACGCCCCCATCTCTTTTTTGTCGTCTTCATAGTCGCGTTTTTCATTTGGGGATCGCGATCTTCGAGTTCCACCGTGCTGTTTTGGCGATCGAGATCGGTGCTTGCTGCTTCTGCGCCGAGGACTATTGTGACAGCGAGGTGACCTTGCTTTGTGCACTTCCTTGTGGTGATATGCTTCTTCTCCTTTTGCTGATAGCTTGTGGCCCACCATGTTGAGTCCGTTCAGTGCTGCTCTATGCATATGTTCTCTAGGATCTCCTGGACTTGGTCGAGTTGTAAGTAGATATGCTTGTGCTGCCACTAGTGCCGCTTCAGGAGTTTTCGGTAGGATGTTTCCCTGCTCGTCGACCGATAGGAAGGACGAGTCGAGGTTTTTAGAAATACTTTGCCTGTCGGAGTACTCGAGGTTATCGTACCTTGAACCGTGTCGACGATTTTTCCTTGCGTTGTTGTATGATGCGTCGCTTCGTGCTTTTCGAGCAGCTTCGCTAGCTGCAATGGCTGAATCTTTTCTTCTTTGTATCTCTGTTTTCTCCTTTGCTAATTGCTTGGCCTGCTGCCTTAGGGCGTAGTGATACCCCAAAAGCATGTTTTTGCTAGAATTTGATGGTATTGGCGTGCCGTGTTCTACGGCTTCTCTTATTATCCCCATTCGTCGACTGATAGTCGAATTTTTTCCCTGGTTGCGAGGGATTCTGGTGTTTGCCCTTCTGCTAGGTGATTTGCTCCTCTGTCGATATTTGCTGGGTTTAGTACTGGATTGTCGTTTTCGTCGAATTCTTCTGAGTTATCTCCTATAATGGCGAGCACCTGGCACTGTTTGCCGATGTTACCCTTGAAGCTTGAGAAGATCGAGTTACTATCCTCAGAAAGCTCTAACCATGTCTTCCATGTATCTGTTGTCTTGTTCGTAATATCGTCGAGGCAGATCGTGAAATCTTTGAGTTGGACTCCTGCGTCAAAATTTCCCTTTTCTTCTTTGTCCTCTGCGATCTTTCCTTTTTGCACTTCCTCTGGGCTGACCGGCGAGTTTATCTCGCTGGAAGAGCCTTCAGAATATTCCATCATTGCTGTTGTTTTGGGCTCACTTGCCGACGGATCTTGTTTTGTCGGATCTGAAAGGCGAGATGAACCCGATGGTCCGATGAGTATGTTTAAGCTTCCGATTGTCAACTCCATCTCTTGATTTTCGTCGATTTCTGCACTGTTCTTGGCTAAAAGCGAAAAAGCCATCGAATTCATGACTCCAACGCCCAAGGTCCCCACGGTCGGCGCCAATTGACGAGGGTTAACTCGACAAATGTCCTAGATGAAGGACTTAGGATCGGGGAGATAGGGCGTCAGATGAACTCGAAGGTAAAGTTAATCGAAATATATGTGTGTCGAAAGTAAACTTGGGTATTCAACCTGGCTTGCTTTCAATCTGGCCTACCCCATCCCCTCCTGGCCCCTATATATAGATGGCCAGGTCTCGAGGATCGGGTAGGGTCCGATACAGATTACAATATCGATATACGGTAAAGACTCGTATTCGACTATTATTACAATTGGGCCTAGCTATACGGGCCTTAGGGGTACTCAACTAACGGGTTCTATTAGCTATACCCTTGTCAATAAGATTTTAATATACCTAGTGGAACCTATCTATAAGATGTCCACAAGCTTAAAAGCTCAAGGGTGACCCTTAAGCTTGTGGATAGTCCATAAACATTACATAGTGGAACCTATCTAGTAAATGTAGCCATAGAAAATGAATTTCAATCATTAAACTATGAGAGAGCAGCTCTTACACATGGATCTCAGCATATGGACAAGTTGAACTAGATACATTGTGGAGCAATCTTTTATAAGCTTATGATATAGTAAGTAAGTCCCGTGGATGGGCTCATAGCCAGTGACGCCTCCCAGGCATCCCGAGTTCGACCCCTAGGTCGAGCAATGTGTGTCACACATCTTCTTTTTAATAAAATACCGCAGGGTTCCTTCCCTATTGGTCGTGTTTTTTTTTGTAAGTAAGTCCCATCTTAAAGATAGGTTTTTTTTAAAGCTCAACTGGAGATCGGTTGGAATATATTCATAGGAGAAGTTACAGAGCAAGAACTCAAACAATTAAGGATAAGTTTTGCTACATACATAGATGATGCCCTTACAAAGTGCACCCTGGCCCTGGCACTCGCGAAGTCAACATGATTTGCCTTGCCCCAACACTTTATTTCTTGAACAAATGCCCTGGCTCCAGCATTTGGTCCCATGGTTGCCTGTCCCAATGCACCCACAGGCCACAGCTCATGTCATCCGGACGAGCGCAATGGCAGCCACTAAAAAAGAGCCCTAGGCGCTGTGGTTGTTGAGCCATAACTATTAGTTGGTCGCAGCGCCAAGCTGCTACTGTATCCTTCCTCCCAAGGCAGGGGGTCAGTGGCGACACTCCACACATGCAGATGCATATCGCCAAAGCTTTTGTGTTGGAGGGCGTAGGAATTGGGAAGGGAATGGAAGAGGTGAAATTCTTGGTACTTTGTAGTGCGTGGGCCTGTCTGAAGACAAAGAATCTAAGCATGCGTTTTCTGATCATACGCTAGCTAGAGAACAGCTGACCCTGTACCGGCTCTTTTTCTAGTTACATCTTCGAGTTACTGCAAACTCTAATGCAGTATTAGGATCCGTCTGCAGACTCTAACGGGGTATTAAGCGAAAGGTAATGCAAATCGTAAGATACATACTCTTTGCGGCGATCAAGTGGCATACTCTAAAATTAAGATCCATCTGCGGAGATCATGTGATGGCGGTGGTAGATCCTTGTCTAACCATCACACGGTTCTGAATACCCACGCACATGGCACAACGGAGGTACCCTTTTCTTCTTCCTTGCAACCACAGAAAAGAATGGCATACGCATCTCATGGTAATATCCTCAACGGTGCGAAGAAAGAAGAGCTTTATTTGTCACTCTTAGCTGTGGGACGTTAGATTGCACATTGCTCAAATTCCACAGCAAGTAAAAACAAAAACAGAAGGGACTATACTTATGTAGCTAGCTTGAATTAATCAAGCTCACGGCTGGTGCCTGCCACAGTACGTACTGTTAGATGTATATATTTGTATATTGTAGTTTTTCCATATGTTAGGAGGCTTCCTGTATATTTGTACCTGTACGTGTACTATATATTGTAGCATTTGGCCCCCAGATAATACAAGTTGCTCTTCATCTAACATGGTATCAGAGCCCCCAGGTTAAGGTTTCTCTCGCACGTTCGCAACTTCCGTGCTAATTTTTCTCGGGCCGCCGCCGTTGTTGTCCCGTGCCCACCACCACCTACTCGTCCCGGCCATCTTCCTGGCCAATGGCAGAGGCAGGATTGCCTAAATTTGCAAGTTGAGGGGGGCCGGTTAGAACAAAATTAGCAAAATGTGCACTGTTCATAAAAATTAGGGAGTAAATCAATGGTGTTAGGGGGGGGGCCAGGGCCCCTGCTGGTCCCCCCCTGCCTCCGCCACTGTTCCTGGCCGTGGTTCTTCCTGGCCGAGCTGCCCCGACCTGGGCGCCGCTCTCCTCTGTCCTCCGACCGGCCGCAGCCGTCTGCCCCGACCTCCGAAATCTGGAGGCCTCGATCTGGAGCTGGAGGCTGTCCCTGGAGCTGGCCACGCACGCCAGCGCCGGCCGCCAGTAGTGCTCCTCCGCTACGTGCTTCTGCAGCCAGGAGGAGTAGTGCTCCCCGCCAGGAATCGGCAAGGAATCGGCCAGGAATCGGCAGGAATCGGCAAGAATCGGCAAGGCCGCCGTCGTCGCCCAGTTCAACGCAGTCCTCGGCAGGAATCGGCAAGGCCGTCGTTGCCCAGTCCAACGTCCCTGCCGGATCGATCTGCGACAGCCCGTCGATCCCAGAGTTGACCACGGTTTCTGTTTAGAGTATAAAAAAAAAGAAGTAAAAAAAAAAGTTTGCTGTTCTTGTTGTCGGGGGTTTCTTTCTCTCACCCGATGACGCCTTTCGCTGCTCCCGTCTTGCACTCGGGCCTTTCTTCGGTCCTTGGTGCTTGTCCGTCGACACCGTGTATGTCGGCTTGCCGCTCTACATCGACTTTCGCGGCCTCTTCACGCGGTTATGGCCGCTCTCCGCCGACTTCATCTATGTCGGCTCGCCGCTCTTCGTCGACCTTCGCGGCCTCTTTCCGCTGTTATGGCCCCCCTTCGCCGACTTCGTCTACGTCGGCCTGCCGCTCTACATCTGTCCTCTGTGTGTTTATTTTACATGGTTCAGTATTCATTCCCGTGTCATCTTGCTTGCTGGTCATAATGGTAACCTACGTACAATTGATGAAAACTTCGTCCTCCACCCAAGAAAGAATGCTCTAATGGGTCTAGGAGTACAATCTGCAATTAGCTTCAACAGCGTGCTATCTTAGCCGCCGGTGGCCGTACATTCACTGTCATGGTCTGCTAGAATAACAGGGCAAAGCTCAGAGAGCTTATCTACTTCCGCATAAGAGCGACATGCTCTTAACTACGCAAAACCTGCGCATGTGAGGTCAACCAAACTCGCATCCTGATCAATGCGACGAGGATAGAACATGCATGCATGGATTGGCTGAAAACGTACAGAAAACTGACTTATCACAAAACATACAGAGACCATGACACATGCACCAATTTATCTATTTGCAAACTGTAAGATGCAGAATGGGTTAGCCAGTTGATTGTTTGTAAATACTGGTTGGAGGACAACATCGTCAGGAACTCAACGGCTAGGGCGCGTCTATCTAGGTAAGTTTCAGTGATTCCACCTGCAGAAATAGAATAATGAGTAGTAGATGGTGTTTGATCAGGATCTGTAAAATATTCTTTATTTGATTTTCCAAGGCAAAACTTACGAAATCCATGACTACAATGAGAAGTAATTCAGACCAGGCAACACTTATATTCTGTAAGCCATCATCAGAAAGGAACTCTGCTCAAGCTCGACGCAGTCCCGTAGTAGTAGCTAACACTAGGCTAGTTGTTGGTCAGGCTGAACACTGTGATTAGGTTTACCGAGAAAGACATGCACGCAGCTACCAGCCTGGAGACCCGAATGGAATCGATTCCTGCTTACAGCAGAGAAAACAAATGGGGTTCAGCATCCGTGTGGGCCTTGATCGATCGCCAGCGAAAAAGCTTTGAATAATGCTAAGTGCATACGTACTTCATAATGCTTGATTCAGCAGTAGTAGTGGTTGAGACCAATCTATCAGCCTGCAGTCCTTTGCTTGGACCCTTGGAAACTTCCAAGATCGATGTTGGCAAATGAGCAATTGGGATGCCAATAACAGAGTTTCATTTTTTTTTCAGGTGCCAGAATTGCGTGGTTCTTTCGGTTGGGCTGGTAGTTTTGTCGGTTCTTATGGGAGATAAAGTTTGTTGTTCTAGTTAAGTGTCATAATCAAGAATTAAGGTTCTTGTGCCCTCTTTCCTAGGATTCAGGTTGTGTTATGTGATAGTGCGGTCTAACACATTCTCTATGCTTCTTTGTTGATAGCGATTAATTCGAGCATAAACAGTAAACACTGCCCCTGAAAGGGAAAGATGGAGTCTCGATCTGAGAAAGCGCTTTTGAAAGAAAATTCTAGATCGACGAACCTGCAATTGGCCATGACAGTACTGCCTATCTGAATATGCTGTTCTCTGGATACGCTTCGTAGACCAGGTAATAGCATGAATTTAAAGTTTAAACACACACTGTAAGAACAAAAGAAAACAGCTTTCTCCATTCAAGAAAAATAAACCCAGCCACTTCGTCGCCGCAGCTGAAATGCTCACACTTGGTCGTTGCAGAAATGCAACTAGCTTGTCTGCTCTAATAACCTAGTACAGCCAGCAAATTAAGCCGGTACTTATACCAAGTGCTAGTACGACTAGCGCATCAGTAGCTCTTCTAGAACTGGACCCAACCTGCTGCTCAAGCCTCAATGCGTATGTCCAAACGCAGCAGAAAATGCCGGCCAGCACTTGCACACATGGCACCCACTCACTTGCGTCGACCACCAAGCTCTAGCCATGCGTACCGGACGTGAGCGAACGAACCAGGGTCTCCAACGGACCGACCCAACGGACACCGCGTCCGAACGCGTCTTCATGCACAAAAAAATAGGTAAAAGTCACGCCAACGGTTCGATCCAAACAGACAGGCGGGGGAGGACCGATCCATTCCCGGCCCAAATGTGGGAGAGAATTCGGTCAACGCGGACAGACGAGCGGTTTGCGCACACGTCCACGCGTGCCTTCTCGTGTCCTCCCGTGGTCCACACATTATCGACCCCAGTAGCCCGTCGTCTTCAACACTGGTATGCCAGTCTGCCGCCGACGCTTCGCCCTCGCTGCGCGTGCCATCAAGAATTTATGCCCTTGCACATGCCAGTCTGCGCCGGTCATGAATGCCCGACGCCTCGACAACCATGCAGGACGGCCAACCTCCAGGGCTCCCCCTTTATTAAGCCGACTGAGGCGCCATTGGCACCCACGAAGGACGATAACCATGGTCAGAGGACGATGATCGTTCAGCCGCAAGGGCAAGAACGACCACGAAGCATCTGGATCCTGCCGCCGGAGGTCTCCTCCGCCACCTTCACCACGGGCAACTCTGGTCCACCCCCGACAGTCACGCCGCTCCACCATGCAGCGCCGCGCCCTACGACCACCTCGGAACAAAATGTCTACTCTCGTGACATTGCAATACTAACGGTCTTTGCTCCGGCATAGCTCCATAATGCTACATTCAACAGTAGCAGTGGTTGAGCCCAACCTATCAGCCTTCGGTCCTTTGCTTGGACCCTTGGAAACTTCCAAGATCGATGTTGGCAAATGAGAAATTGGGATGCCAATAACAGAGATTCATTTTTTTCAGGTGCCAGAATTGTGTGGTTCTTTCTGTTGGGCTGGTAGTTTTGTCGGTGCTTATGGGAGATAAAGTTTATTCTTCTAGTTAAGTGTCATAATCAAGAATTAAGGTTCTTTTGCCCTCTTTCCTTGGATTCAGGTTGTGTTACGTGATAGTGCGGTCTAACACATTCTCTGTGCTTCTTTGCTGATAGCGATTCCAACCTAAACAGTGAACACTGCCCCTGAAAGGGAAAGAGGCGTTCTCGATCTGAGAAAGCGCTTTAGAAAGAAAATTCACGAATTCGATGAACCTATACAATTGGCTACGACGGTATCAAGTGAGCGTCGACGCTTAGCGGCTTTATTTATGCTGGTTTCAAGCTCTTCTTGGAAACTGGTGTTCTCTGAATATCCTCTACCGACCAGGAAATAGCATGAAATTAAGCCGGTACTTATACCAAGTACGGCTAGCTCCATAGCTCTTCTAGAAGTCCAACCAACCTGCAGCTCAAGCCTCAATGCGTTCGTCCAAACGCAGCAGACAATGCCGGCCAGCACTTGCACACATGGCACGCACTCACCTGCGTCGACCACCAAGCTCCAGCCATGCGTACCGGACGTGAGCAAACCAGGAGGGTCTCCTTCCCCTTGCTAGGTGGGAGGCACCGCGCACGTGAAAAGCCCAGCTTGAAGAGTAGATGCAACAGCATGGGCGGAGCCTAAATCAAGATTCGAGAGGACGATGATCTATGGATTATCTAGTTATCTAGTACCTCCGGGCTCCGGTGGTTCTGTTGCAAGGACCATCCCTGCACTAGTAGCGTCGTGATAAAGCTCGTTCAAGAAGCATCTATATCTACCTGTATCTGGACATCGAACCAACCTCAATAAATCGCTTGGGTCCCGACGGACGGTGGGGGAAACGCAAGTACCTCCACGGGACCATGGATCGACCTGCGGTGGTAACTCGTGTCGGGCCATGTTGGTTCCGCTGGCACGTCCGTGAATTTCAGCCTCTGCTGTGGAAATGTGCTGACCGGATTGTAGGGCTGAATCTGTTTATTGTGTTTCACATTCACGCGATGGCAGTACTTTCCCTTGCAGGGCTTGAAAGAGAGCTGCCGGTAAATTGTCACAGTGACTTATCCCACGAATCATGCACCAAACAGTCTCCACCACTCTTACTCCTTTCGTTTAGACTTTTTTTTTTCTGAAACAAAGGTAAAAGCTTTGCCTTTTTCATTAACTAAAAGAGCGTGTCTAGCTAATTAACGAGAAACCGGGCGAAAACCATACAACAACGATAAACCCACTTGGCCAGACCCACACTCGCAAAGGAGACAAGCACACTCTAAACACTACTCCATCAAGACCAGACGGTGAGACACGCTGTGACTACATGGGAGGAGTAAACACGTGATGCTCGAACAATAATATAGAAGCCAACTCCCCGAGGAGCCCACAACATCGACAAAGTTATGGGGCCACCTCCCCGATATCTAGCTACTCTGCCACGCCCAGCGGACCGCCAACATAATCCCCGAGACCGTCATCCCAACGTACCACCGCTTGCACCCGGTCCACGATGCCGCTCGACTCAGCCACCCTCAGCTCGAGCTACACTGGGCAAACCGCTCGCAAACCACTACCCCCGCACCAATTTCCGGGGCCGCCGCCCCATCCTAAAAGTTGAACCGTCTCCTCTAAGACGCGTTGACTGAGCCGACAACCTTTCCACACTGGCGACACAAGATTGTCACCCAAGCCATGCGAGCAACTGCTCCACCCCATAAAGCTTAAGCCCGCCATGGGTCCTGGCGTTGTCGCCTCGACGCGCAATTACTATCCAGGCCTTCCCTGGCGCCCACAGACCCCAACGATAGAGAAGCCGTGCACCAACCGACAAAGCTGACTCACCTAGGCAACACACGCAACCGGGAGGTGACAAAGGAGCCTTCATTGACCGCTCTCGCTAAATGAAGCTTGGGTTTTCACCCGGAGAGACCGAGCATAATCCTCAGAAGAGAGAGTCCACAATGATGCCCGTAAGGAGCGAAACACCATCCATGGACACCGCCATCATCAGCACCGATGTGAGGGTCGGGCAGAGCTTTTGCCTGGAACTACTCCTTACTAAGAGATACAGGCTCGCTAGAATGGGGCACCCCAGAGAACCCAAATCCTCGGAGCTAAGAAAGTCGTGTCGCACTTCTCCACAGTCGCCCGCCAAACACCTCGGAGCGGCATCCAAAGCGGCATCTCACGCCGCGAGGAATGCTGCCACACATCTACCAGGACTCTCGCTGGCGTCGATCCGGGGCCGCCGCCCCAGCTTCCTCCCTGCCGCTGCACTGCCCACGAAGCTCACGAGCCGGATACAGTTTTGAGTAGGTAACTGCAAATAGGAAGGAAGGAAACATACAAAAATGGAGGAGAAATACCCGTATCTATTTACTTTCAATCTCGTAACATGAACATCTATGACACTATAAATTTATATTTCAAACACTTTCAAGGTGATAAAGATGATGCTGCTAGTTTCGGGAAAAATAGTCATGTAAATTAACTACTCCCTCCATACCGGATTATAGGGTAATTACGCACTTCGAGACAAACTTTGACCTTTCATTTTAATCAAAAAAATATAATATATATTATTAAAAAAATTATATCATTGGATTCATATTCAAAAGAACTTTCCAATAGTATAATTTTTATGTCAAATATTTTATATTATCTTGACTAAAATTAATAGTTAAAGTTTGTCTTAAAATATACAATTGCCCAATAATCCGGTATGGAGGAAGTAGAAGGTGTGGCTAGCAAAGTTTTATTTTTAGGGAAAGTTTTTTATTTATTGATGGGGCAAGAGGCTAGCCAAGTTGAAATACTATCCTTTCTCCACACAATACTGCGAAGGTTTGCTCAGCATGGCCTTACAGACCCACCCTCCCAGGCCACGATGTTGACTATACCGTCAACCCAATTCTACAAGATGGAGTTAATGTGATGCTGGTCCAAAACCAAGCCCACGATTCAGAGTAGGTGGCAAATTCTATTCTCCGCTCCCTCGGTCTCAAGAGGTTGCTTTGTGGACAGCTTCAATGCAGCCCAATATAACGGTAAACTTTTTATTAAAATTTCTATTTATATGAAAAGTTTATTTGTGGTGCAATTTTCTAAACGTATAAAATCCTTAATTATTTAGAGATGTGAACATTTTTAGAAAAACACGAAGGCTTTTGGAATTAGTTTTTTTTGAACCTCATGAATATATTTTGAACTTGTGAACACTTGTTTCCGAATCTTTGAACAACTTTTTCCAATCAATATGTTTTTTCATCCCATGCACAAATTTTTTGAACTACGTGACCATTTTCAAACCAATGGTCATTATTTTGAATGAGTGAACATTTCTTGAATCTCTATGAAAAGTATTATAAAATCCCATGAATAATTTTTGAACCCCATGCACATTTTTTAAACATGCGTCATTTTTTGGAACACTATGAACACCTTTTTGTATCACGCAAAATATTTTAGTAAACCATGAACAACTATATGCAACAAAACATAGAAAATAAAACATACAAGAACAGAGAAAAAAACAAAAAAAAAGGAAAAGTGAAAGCAGAAGATATAAAACAAAGAAAACATAAGAAGAAAAGGAAAATTGTAGTTTCGTGTTGGTAGGGATCCCCACAAAGTTCTGGCTGCGGCCCAACGTGTGCATGGGAAAATCAATGATCCAGAATTTCTGGACGAGCAGTACCATGATTTGGTACAAAATGGGATTGCAAGTGAAGCCTTTCAGATAGGAGTGCAACAACTTGGACCATATGACGAGATGCACCTTGAGTCTATCAACCACAAGTCACTTGTCGATGACAATCTCACTTAGTGACATGCGCTCCGCTTCACTGGCAGCATCCTTCACTCATTTCCATGGTTCATATTCAGCATGACTCATGAGAAAAGGTAGTTGTAAGCCCTTGCTCACGAGCCAACTTCACCCGCCCTTCTTTCTATCTGAGTTCTTCCCTCTTTCTGCTTTTGAACTATTGGTTATGTCACCACCTTTGATGTTGACTCTGATTCTGAGTGGTTAGAAGATCAGTAGCTAACCTATTCGATTCTCTTACTTACCACATGTATCTCAAGAAACAAAAACCGGAAATGACAATCCTTTCGATAGTCTGGCTGCAACCCATGTCTAAATCGTTTGAGGTGGCACCAGCACCCGTGCTAAGCGTTGAATAGGGTTCACCATTGCAAGCCCTTCCATAGCTCCCGCGTGAAGCGGTTGCTGGACAAGACCCTTTTATTCCATGGTAGTTCGCTATTTCCTTTCTCGGGTGCACTTTGAGCGGGTTTTTGGGTCTCGTTTTCTAGAATCTTGTTTTTATTGTTTTATATCTTATTGGGGTTTTCTTCTTTGCTTTGTTTTTTCTATTTTTATGCTGACCTTTTCTACTTCCATAGGTGTTTCAAATTATCAATGGTTCACGGGTTCGAAAAAATGTTCATGAGTTCAAAACAATGCGTTCATAATTTTTTTTAAATCAGTTATTAGAAATTGTACATTCATCATTCAAAAAATGTTTGCTGGGTTCCAAAGATATTAAAAAGGTTCAAAAAATATACATTTTTTTAAAACACATCTTTGATAAAGATGTTTTTTAAAAAGGCCCATATTTTTTTAGTTTTATGTTTAAAAATGTCCATGATTTTGCAAATAAAAGGTTAAAAAATAATCATAAAAATAAAATTAGATGAAATAATATTTCTTAATATTTTTAATCTTGATGAAAAAGCAATCATAAAATGGAAAAAACTGAAGCATGTACTTCATTTATTGGCAATTTAAATTTTTATACATATTCATTTCTATTCTAGTAATGACTTGCCTTAAAGCAATAAATGGTACAGCAAAGACATAATGCGACAAATGCAACAAATAGTCTAATAGAACCGAAGCAATGCAAGTGGACAACAAAATAGTCAAAGAAAATCTGAATGAAGCACAATGACAACAAAAAATGTTCATGATTTTAAAAAGAAAAGTTTAAACAAAAATTCATAAATAAAAATAGAATGAAATAATATATACTAATAGTAATAATATTGATGAAAAATGAAATCAATAAACGGGAAACACAAACTGAAGCATGTACTTAATTTTAATGGAAATTTGTATTTTATACTTATTCATTTCAATACTAGTAATGACATGCTTTAACGCATAAATGGTACAACAAAGGAGCAGTGCGAATAGAACCGGATCAATGCAAGTAGAAAACAACATAGTCGAAGGAAGCCCAAATGAAGCACTACGGCAAAAAATCTCTTTCTTGTTCGGAAACATAAATAAGACGAGCCCATTAACCGAACAGGGTACACTTATGCTACCTGATTTTCTAGTGAAGGCGGCAAAAAAGAACACCCAGTTTAGGATTAGGAATCACCGTGGGTACCAATTAAAACTAGCGATAGCTCTCTTTAGCTTCCGACCAATCGTCCCTTTATTATAAAAATCCAAACATTCCATTTATATGTTTCGCAAAATCTATTTCTTGCCTGGGCACCGCCTGGTCTTACACCGTGCCCACCTCTCTCGTGCGTTGGATCAAGACTGAACGGTTCGATCCGGTAAAGTCAAAAAACAAAAACAAAAGATAACCCTTCTATCTGCCCGTCGACTGGTCAAACGTTGGGGATCGTCTTCCCCATTCCCCTCTCCTCTATCCCCCGCACCGCTCTCCTCCCCCATCTCCGCCGTTGTGATTTACCGCGTCCGCGGCGAGGGTTCCGCGGGGGATGTACCGGCGTAGCTGGGTGATTGTTGGGAGCAGTTGTGGGGGAGCGTCGACGGCGCGGACTCGCAAGATCGATGCACCCGGAGGTGTGTTCGTCGTGGTGAAAGGGGTTGCCGTCGGAGGCTCAGATCGACGCATCCGTGGGCGACGCAGGTTGCTTACTCGGAGGCCCGAGTCCGCGGGTCAACTCGTTCAAGGCGAGCCTTCCATCTCGCGGTGGCTTGTGAAGAAGTATCTGCTGCGAGGATTTGCGATTTTTGACGCATCCGAGACTGGTTTGCTGAGCTGAGACAATCGCAGGGGGAGAGGATCGGCGGTATTGTGTGCATAAGTTGGTGAGTTCTTCCCGTTCTTCAATCTCGCTCGCCCTCTGCTAGTTATGCTTGCGTCCGTGCTATTTGTTTTGTTGCACAGTGACGCCCATGATTTCTACTCGTGTGTTGCTATCTAGTATCTACCATGCACGGAGGCAATCGTACTGTTTAGCATCCCTAACTAGGATGTACTAATTGAACTGCTCACTAGTTGTAACTAGGATGTATTAACCGAGCCCTCCATCAAGTACTAGATGTATATTTCTGGTCATGAAGCGTGTGTAGGATGTACTAAACCAAGCATCGCATGTAAAACCCCAATATATTGCTTGTCATGTAGGATGTTTGTTGCCCATAGCTGCATAGCTGTTGAATAGAAGCACTGGATCCCTGAGTAGGGTGTACTAATTGATCTGCTCACTAGATGTATTAAACTGAGCCATCGATCCAGTAATAGATGTATATTTCTGGTCGTTAAGTGAGCCTAGGATGTAATAAACCGAGCATCGCATGTATTAAACCGAGCCCTCGATCCAGTAATAGATGTATATTTCTGGTCGTTAAGTGAGCCTAGGATGTAATAAACCGAGCATCGCATGTATTAAACCGAGCCCTCGATCCAGTAATAGATGTATATTTCTGGTCGTTAAGTGAGCCTAGGATGTAATAAACCGAGCATCGCATGTATTAAACCGAGCCCTCGATCCAGTAATAGATGTATATTTCTGGTCATTAAGTGAGTCTAGGATGTAATAAAACGAGCATCACATGTATTAAACCGAGCACTTGATCCAGTAATAGTTGTATATTTCTGGTCACTAAGTGAGTCTAGGATATAATAAACCGAGCATTGCATGTATTAAACCGAGCCCTCGATCCAGTAATAGATGTATATTTCTGGTCATTAAGTGAGTCTAGGATGTAATAAACCAAGCATCGCATGTATTAAACCGATTACTCGATCCAGTAATAGATGTATATTTGTCATTAAGTGAGTCTAGGATGTAATAAACCGAGCATCGCATGTAATACCCCAATATATTCCTCTGAACTCTAAGACGTTGTAGTTGGTTTTCTTAGCGATGCTACAGTTTCTTGATCAAAAAATCAACCAGCTTAGCATACCTGTTGTAGCACATTTTTACATCCTCCCATGTTTCAAATATCATGCCTAGGTATGTCTTCAGAATCTGTTTGGCTTGAGGGTGTACATTTTTGCATCCTCCACTTCATCGTCGCCTTCTGAATCATCACTTGACAGTGTCTGACCCATCCCTGCCACCTGTCCCTGCCCCAGTTTCAGCGGATGGTCCTGTTGTGTTCCTAGAAACTTGCTTGTCATGCTCACCCAACTTTGTTACAGTTTCCTTGGTGACTGCCTCCAAGTTCTTGCCAGGAACATGCTTCTCCTTGTCCAGTGACATTGTTACATCATCATCCATTAATGGTTCATTCAGATCAAGCCCATCAGGAGGATAGTTTATATCTATAGCTGCATAAAAATGCAACTTATTGCTTCTGTTTGTTGTTCATATTCAAAACATGGCCAAACATGTTGCTTATTTAACACAGATGTACTAAGAGATATACATGGTACCAACACACACTCATACATGCTGATGCTATTTTTTCATTTTCTCATTCCACAAGTAATTTTCATTTTCTGGTATTTTTTCAAACCTTTCTTGCAAAAAAATAAACATTTTCATCTTGTAGCATGAAACACAACTCTATATATACAGATAAAGAATGATAATTTGCATCTGACTATGTTTTTTGCTCATATTTGTCACAATTCAGACTACAGGAAGATGCCTTGCAAAAACTAGACCAATGGCGTCAACTGAAACACGTAATACTAGTGAAGTACATGCAGCTCTTTGTACATGCATTTTTCGGTGATTTTTGGTTCAGCAGTTATTCTTCGATCCTGTCCGAGTACTGCACCTTATGCTGGAGGCTGTTAATTGTGCAAAACATGTGTTTCTTTTTGTTTATGGTCCTATGTTTCTCTAAATTGATTACGCATGGATGGGTAATCACCAATTCTTTTTTACATGCATGGAATATGAGAATCCTATCATTTGCAATTCTACAGTCCTACCTTCAGGATCTAAGCAGAAGTTACATGCAAGCCAGGCTTCCTTTTTTCTAGAATCTCTATTCGTCATGCATGCGAACATGTTTATGAGATTCTTGTCATGTGCAAGTCTACAGTTCTATATGCAGAAGGTTTTTACATGTGGATTAATTGACAAAGTTGCTCAAATTTCTTTGTATGGGTTCTCCTGAGATTTTTTTACATACAAATCTGCAGTTTCTTTTTTTTTAGATTTTCTGGTGTAACATGAATGCTTACATGTTCTACTTGTGGGGGTGTAGGATTTCGTACTGATAGTACATCCCTACCTACCATGCAGTGTCCAAAATATCTAAGGATGTGGGGTTGGATCTTTTTTTGCTAGATCAGATTCAGTTTGTAGAACTGGCCATGGAGAAGAACTGGCCGCCGGCGGCTAGAGGATGAAGACAGGTTAGGTAGGTTTAGGTAAGGTTGGGTATGGGCTATGGGGGGATAGACAGGCCAGGGACCTGGCGGTGTATTTCTGTGGACGGGACGCGCCCTCCATGAGCCAGGATTGCGAGAGCTCCGCGCGAGAAAACGAGATGAAAAACGGCAGTGGGACCACTTTCTAAATCGGGAAAGCAACTTTTCGGACAGGGGGGGCACCGTGGTAGACAAACCAGTAACCGCGCACCGCGTAGCAACGTCCTACGTATATACCTCTGCGCTGTTGCTGCGCGTCGTGGTCTAAAAGTTCCACAAAATTAACAACTTGGTGCACGCACTGTGACAAGGACTTGCCCGAATGACTTTTGAACGAATAGACAAAAGTTTAGTCGAACAAGTGCTTTATTCGCTTTTTATGGAAACAAATCTTCATTTTTAATAGTAAGGTAATGCAACAAGATTTCTTTCGAACAAAAATGTAAAGATGACTTGTTGAGCTGTCGGTTAAAATTGGCTTGAACGAGATCAATAGAATAATTGTGGGCTTTGCTCGCTTTGCAAGCAATATAACGAGACAGCGGCACATCTATTCTTGCATTGTCGTTATATCAAGAGACTTTGGGGATAATAATAGACTGGCTTGGTTTTCCTTGTGATAGGACCAATAAGTGGACACATGATCTATCTTATATTTACTAATTGGAGGCACCATACAAGCCTCCACGTTAATCCTAGAGGTTGGACAAATATATCCATCCGATTAAAGTTTAGTCCATCCACATCCGTCAGATTGTTCCGTGTCCTAGCCGAACGGCTCTCTCTCCTCACCCGATAATCCTAGAAAGGAAAAGAAAAACCCTCTCTAATCTTTGTTCCTTCCGATATGGCGGGCATGACTGAGCTCAATCCGGCAGCCATGCCGTCTTCCTGAGATTGATTTATAGAACCATAGTATGCTGCGCATGATACTTCTCGCTATGCGTCTCCAGCGGAAGCATACATGCCCGATATCTCCTGGACAGTTGGACTGCTTCCCGTGATCTCCCAATCGATCTGGTATCACCGGCTGCCTCCATCCATGGTAAATCTTTTCCGATCTTGTCCAGGCGCGTCTCCAAACTGCTCATTATGGCGTCACCGGCTGCCTCCATCCATGGTAAATCTGGACGCTCAAATTGCATGCTAGGTACGTATTGGTATATGTTTCTTTGTGATCATCACCTGAATTATTCTGCACACGCGCTCTTTACGTCGGATTTTCTCATCATGGTGGCATGGATTCATTAGACTAGACAATTCAGTCTCCACACATGCCTGATAATGAGTCGCATGTGTGATCCATGTCCAATTCTAGATAAATCTATGATTAAAATTCTGTCATCCATGTCTAATTTTAGATTTTATAGTAGACTTAAATTCAAAGTATGAATCATAGTGTGCTTATTGATAATAAGTAAGTTATCCGGTAGACGTGATACATTTACATCAATTTAATTTACACCTCTTGAAAATGATAATCATATTTGAACAGTATGAGAGCATCAATATGCTAATATGTATGAAGAAAACAATTGATATGGTATTGGTACTTTCAATCAAATTTACTGTTCCTTTTTCAGTTAAAAAGCACAAATGTTAACTTAAGCTAATAATCTGCATGTGTACATACACCCATTACAGATGGTAAATACAATAATTACCAGTTCAAGATCACACACATATGATCCGATTTTCTATAGCTTTCATTCATGACTGTAGGTAAATTCGACAAATGTGGCCTAAAACATTTTTTCAGATCATATTTTTCTGTGAAACCACAGACTTGATAACCATATACATTCATGCATGGAAGCTTCCTCACGTGCTTTGTACACATTTTTAATCTGTACTATGGATTTAATGAAGTGGTTAATATCCCATGGAAAAAGTAGTTACTCATTTTTAATGTACAAATATTCATGGACATTTGACGAGCAGCGCTGGGTATTATCATATATGCTTTATGCACCACAATTTTACAAGTATTTGACATGCTGATTTGTGATTGCAAATTGATCTGTCATTGTAATATTGAGTGATTAATTAGCATTTGTGCTAATGGTAGTCGTGATGGCATTCTAACCAATACCTTGAAGGTACGCTATGTTCCAGCTCTGGGCTATATTGCTCGATCTTCTTACAAGACTTCAACAACAGCTAGCTAGATCTCATGTTTATTTGCCGGACTATTTATGACAACATTCTTATATAATGATTGTGATAGAGGGCACTGTATTGAGGATGTAATGGCGCTTACCATCGTGCATGACATTGCATCAGGGATGCTTCATAGCTACTCTCTCTATCCGACATGCATACGGTAATAAGTTGTGTTTCCTTCTATGATGTCTACCTTTTTGATACAGCGGAGATTGGGCTATTTTGTGTTATGTCACAAATTGGTCTATGAACCTGTAATTATTAGGGCCTTTGGTTATAGTTACGGTTGAGTGTACATTGCGTATATGCATGGATCAAATCCATTCTTATAGATTTTTCAGATATCATAAATTTTACATATAGATTATTTATACCATGTGGTGAAAATACAAGCTCTTATTTTATATAAAAAGTATAGTTGTAGTAAATTTTTTATACACTTTCGAAATATCATTTTTTACCATACTTTAGACTACCATAGCTAGATTTGGAAAATCCCACAACTAGGTAAAAATTAATCAAGAAAAAAATATTGGGTTGTCTAAATAATTTGTAAATAATGCATTGTAAATTCTAATATGTACAATTATCTGTATGTTTACTCAGGACTCCACTAATCCACTTAATTTCAATTCAAAAATATATATATTTCAAAGTAGCTAGCCCACGCAGTCGCGTGGGTTGATGACTAGTCTCTATAATCTTGATGGTCAAGAATGTCTTTCAAGGCTACCCGCAAAAAAAAAAAGTCTTTCAAGGCTATCCCCAACCGAAAAGTCATGTCTTCAGTCACCATGCTTGTTAGTTGGACGCTCTGAAAGTAGTGCAATGCAAGGGTCTTTTACAACAAGTGCGCCCCGCCGACAATCCTTCTAGAGATCTTCAAGTGTGAGGCTTAGCTTTGGGTTACGATCGGCGCAAAGCATTTGGGAGCTGTAATTTCGGGAGAGTGATCCCTTATGTTGGACTGTTTTCTTTTTCGTCTTTATCATGTCATGACTTTTCTCCTTATTTAATGAATGATGGTAGTCTTTTGCCCCCTTTTGGGACATTTTTTGGCTCAAACATGGAGAAAAGTAAATGTCATAAAGCAAATGCAACAAATAAATGTGAAGATGCAGAAACCATTATCGCTCCTCTTGTCAGGTACGCTTGGCTAAAGATAGCTAAGTACAAATAAAAGTGAAAGGAGTGCGTACCTATCTTTTAGTAAGAGTGAGCTGGGGAGAAAGAAAGCTTTAAGGGCACTTTGGTATTTCCTTGTCAAACATGCTCGACACTGAATATTTACATTCTTTGCAGCAAAATGAGCCAGAATCGGATGACATGCTCCAAAATGCACCTCGAAGCAATGGTGAATCTGCCATTGTTCCTTCTACTTGGTGCACACTGTGCAACTGAATTGTACAGTAGGAGGCAATGTAGCATTTGCTGCCTCTTTTCTGTTCCTGTACCAACTTAATGTGGCACTTGCGGTGACAATTTAGAAGACGATTCCTCTGTAAATGTCGCCGGCGGGGATGGCGATGCCGACATACTCGCATCTGTGCGCTCCAAAACGCCAACACACGTCGTCGTAGCCTGGCGGCCGAAACTCATCGGAGAAGGCGACCGGACCACCACAACCTCCAGCATCTGTGGCGATTGCGACAATGAATACCGTTCGTCGTCCACCATCCCGTGCGTCAGCGGCGTCCGCGACGGGGATCTCGACAGGACGTAGTCGCGCACCATGGGCGCCGGCGACGGCGACCTGGACGCGATCCTCTCCTTCGACCCGCTCGTGGAGCCTCCGATCCTCAGCGGCGATCGCGCGAGGATGTCCGCGAAGATCCTCGTCGCCGTGGGCCGCTCGGGCGACACGTCGCACCGGCGCAGCTGCGGGAGCGGCGGCGACAGGGCGGCCTCGCCCGGCCGCACGCGCTCCGGCTCCGGGTGCGCGCGGCACACCGGGCACGTCGAGTGCGCGCGCAGCCAGGCATCGATGCAGCTGCCGTGGAAGAAGTGCCTGCACGCCGGCAGCACGCGCACCACGTCGCCGTCCTCCAGCTCCTGCAGGCACACCACGCACTCCACCGACGTCAACGCCGCCGCCCTGCCCTTGCTGCCGCTCCTCCTCCTCTTGCCGCTCCAGCTGCCCTGCGGCGACGGCGTCGGCGCCGCTCGCGCCCTATAGGTGAACGTGGGGAGCGCTGCGATTTCGTCCATGCTGAGCCCGAGGTGGGTGTCGGTAGGCGAGCCGTCGCCGGCGCCGTTGCCGTGGAGGGCGCGCCACTCGGACAGGAGCGACCGGCCGTAGCGGACGGCCAGGTACAGCAGAACGCCGGCGAGGACGGCGATGATGATGTAGAGCAGCGTGAGGTTGGAGCTGGCCGGCCCGGGGCCGTCAGAGACGTCGACGTCGGAGGTGTCGGGCGATGACGCGGGGGACGACATGGCTGCGGCTGAGGACCTGATCCGATTCCGACGACTTTGTGTACAGATGGTTTATAGGACATGGATGTCGTGAATCAGTCGACGAATCATTGGGATGGATGTGGTCGCCGACTCGCCGTGGGAGTGTTGTCTTTGTGAAAAGCAAGAACGAGAGCGATTGTGCGTCGCACTCAGGCTTACTGCATGATTTTAAGATATACATTCAGTTGAGTCGCTAGCTGGACGTACTCTGATTGAGGCTGCTCAATATTTTTGGACTTTGCTGCTGCAGCCGTTCCTTTCTTCTACCGGGATCTGGTGTGAGCATCGTGCGCCCCCTTTCTTGTAGTATCTTGTCTAGCTTCACGGCAAGGCCATGCTTGTTATTCTTGTGTGATAGAGTCAAATTTATCTTTGTGGACAAATTGGTGATGTGGTGCCACATCTCTTGTTGAGGAGCGCTTATCCATACTATTCCTTCTGCCCCAATATAAGTTACTCGGTTTCGTCTACATATGGATATATCGAGACGTATTCCAGTGCAGTGTCGGACCTAGAAACTTTCGAAAGTCTGGACAAACGAGGCTAAGCTTCCAAAATTTTAAAAAAATTGCTATAGAAAATCATAAATCATAAGCTTTATGGCGTTTGTCAAGCCTAGGCGGCCGCCCGGACTTAGGGATCGTCAGGTTCGCCCATGTTTCAGTGTGTACATACACGCATATTTCTAATAGTTTAAGTTTGTTATTTTAGAACAGAGGGAGTATTATATGCGGCTAAGTATGATCTTAACTAAAGGTACCCACTAAGTAAAATTGGCAAGATAGTAGAATATCAATGTACCGGAAAGTCTCTTTGGCATATGGGCACCAGTGATCCCTTTACTTTCAGTTTTTTGAAAATTTTAAAATCTCACACTTCTATGTCTCTAAAAATTATGGCGTTAAATATATAAAAAGATATATACAGGAGGAGCGTACGCAAAAAGTCCCATTAAAAAATTCTTTGTATTTTTAGAAATACAAAAAGTCAAATTTCTAACAAAAAGATATACTATTGTACTATTATTTTACTACTATTTGCTCTCAGAAATTTGTCTTTTTATATTTCCTAAAATACAACATATTTTTTAACGGGACTTTTTGCATACACTTCTCCTATATGTATCTATCTATATATTTAACCTTATAATTTTTAAAGAAATAAAATGTGGAATTTTAAATATTTCAAAATTTTGAAAATAGAGAGAGAGCACTGGTCTCTATATGCACCAAATCCCTTCTCATCAACGTACGCACTAGTTTGTACATGGTCTATATATGCTTCAATGGTCGAAACGATAAGAGTCGGTAGTTATACCAGGTGCATAGATGGTCTATATGTGCTTCAGTGGCCATATCGTCTTTACTCATCATGGACTGCGGTGTAATCTATGGATCGATTATTTTCTGTCTTAGTTTTTTCAAGTGCTGGAGGAGTGTGCACGAACATGTTATAGCTGTCTGCCTGTCTTTGTGGAAACTTTGTTCATTTGAGTTCTTAATGGTTATATCGTCTTCTACAACATCGAGATCACATACAATGATTCGTTTATCAAAGGAAGGATTTTATTTTTTTAAGATGATCGAAGGAAGGATTGATCAACCACTATCAGTAATCACCTTTTGCAGGTCAATTAATTAGTTGGGCTTGACATGACATTATTCAACGATGATCTGGTGCAGCAGTTCAGACATGATTGGCGTACGAGACCTATCCTACGTTGTGAATCGTTCGTGTTCGGTGTCGCTTGCTGTTGGATCATGCCGGAATAGGTTTGAAGAGTTGGCTGCCAACAGACGCTAAATACTTGTTAGTTGTGTGGAAAATGAGGCCTAATTAAAGTAGAAGGATTTTCCAACAGCAGTGGGTTGTGGAAAATGGGCTTTGCCTTTCAGGCACGAGGACATGTCGAGCACGGAGGATCAGCTAGCTATTATAGGCTGATCATGAAAACAGAGATGAGTTCAGCCTGATGGCGGAACCATGGATCAAACCTGAAGAGACAACTATGTTAGCAGTGAAATGGCATTCCACACGCGGAAATCAAAAGGGTTCAGCTTGGTGCTTCTTGGATCGTCAGTTTGTGGTTGTAGTAGGTTAAGTGGTGTTAAGATTGCATGCTTTAGATTTGTTGTCTTGTGATTTTGTCGTAACGATTTTTGTTTGGTTTCTATTAATTAACTGGTCAATTTTCTTTTTCTTAATTAATAGATTAAGGCAAAGCTTTTGCCTCCATCTATATCTATATCTATACGTAATAATAAAGTACGTAAGGGTTCCATAGTTTGGTTCTTCCGTCGTCAACCAAATTTTTTAGACCTAATAATAAAGTACGTAAGGGTTTCATGGTTTGGTTCTTCCGTCGTCAACCAAATTTTTTAGACCGATTTACTCTTCCACTAAAATACATATTACCCTCAATGTCACCTATAAGTGAAAAAAAAACTATTCGTTTTTCCCTTGCTCGGTCGACTCGTGCATCGCCTCTGGTCCCTTGATGCTCGATTTCGATTGCATCACGGTCAGCTAAAAAAAGATTGTAGCACGGTCGATTTAAGTTGAAGTCTCCAAGTTTTTTTTCACGTGATGAGTCTCCAAGCTGACCAGGTTCCTTTTTTTGGTTTTCCTATCTCGCGCCAGCAGTGCTCCTCCACGGTACGGACTCTGCTTCGAGCCTAAAAGCACCATTCATAGATCCATCCCTGGTCCTCGGAGACGATTCCCTAAAAGCAAAAGCACCATCCAAACATGTTCTCGCGTGGCCACAATGTGATCTTTCTCACTCTCTGTACTCTGTAATCATCATCAGCCATCTAGACAGAAGATGAATCAAACAGTCGGTACAAATTGAGATCACAATTGCCCAAATAACATGAGTGATGAGTGAGCAGACCTCAAAAAAGACAATCTCCAAAGTGAATATACCCTACGTACGAACCGGTGGTTAGTTCAGGAATTTTGTATTGACATCAGGTCAATGAACTTTTTTAATCATAGTAAAAGGGTTCCATGCTCTAACCATCAGCATCAGTACACAAAATGTACACATCTGATCTTTATTACAGGAGAAACAAAATAAACTCTCGATGTGATAACGAACGCCGCCGACGCGTGTTGTAGAGACGATTAACATATTTAACATCACCCAGCAACACCGTCAATGCCCGCCGCGCTGGCGTAGCGGCACGTCATTCAGGGGGAAGGGAATGCAAAGATGGGGCAGCGAGCGGGTTTCCCGGTGACAAAGAGGTTCCAAGGCGTGCTCTGAGCTACCTTCTGTATTGGCGATGGCTGCCGACAATCGACCAAGGCTTGCTTCTTCATGGAGAAGATGTGGGCCGCTGCTCCAGTTGATGATTCTGAGCTTTTTCCTTCTTATCTTGTGTATTCATGGACAACATGTTCTTACAGTCTCACTCTCTAAAGTTGGAATTGTATGAAAGTTTCTACTACACCCTATTTCATCGGGGGAGATTCTTCAGGGTATATGATGTGATACATGAAAGTATTGACCGAATAGAAAGATGTAATTTTCTCATTTTCCTAAATGTGAAGCTATTATATGAAGTTCTAAATTTATTAGATGCTTAAATTACTGGTTTAGGGTATTAATCTTCAGTTCTGATCTTTTTGCATGTTACGATGACTATAGTTACCATGATGTAGTCATTTTCACTCATGTAGCAAGTGAAAACCATAAAAGGTTGATTAGAAGAAGCTAGGATATATACTTTTGAATTGCAATGCCTAATTACTGGATTTCTGGATCGTCCAACGTGGTTACCTATTTTTCGTTCTATCTGTTCAACATGGTTTTTATATTAATCTGTAGACCCACTATTCCCTAGGAATATAACGATTTTGCGACCTAGAGCTATTATATATGTATAAGATAATTAACATTTTTTCATGATTTAGGTGCATTATTTAGTTATGATACCAAAAAATATGCCACGGATTTTTGCACGCATCGGGTGGCGTGCCCTGAGGGAGCCCTCATACGTGTATCTTGAAGTTTCATGATTATCTTAGGTTTATGGATTGGCTCTTAATCTATTGTCCTCCATGTCTAGGCTCTTATAACATCATGCATGCAATATGAGTAAACCGTAGTGGTGGCATGGCCTGAAAGGCAAGGGACAAACTAGGACAGGAATTGGCGAAAGATGGATTTATGTATTTGTGTTTAAGAATTTTTCTCTCTCTCGGTACAACGCACGG
This sequence comes from Dactylis glomerata, assembly GCA_007115705.1. Taxonomy (NCBI): domain Eukaryota; kingdom Viridiplantae; phylum Streptophyta; class Magnoliopsida; order Poales; family Poaceae; genus Dactylis; species Dactylis glomerata. The sequence goes on from QXEO01000628.1 coordinate 1,394,104, forward strand.
GCATGTTTCCTCGTACGTAAAAAAATATTTGACGCCTACGAAAGCCGGATCAAAACCGGATGAGGTTCATCGTAGGCACATTGTCCCGCGTTGTCTGTCCATAGCACGTGGTGCCGCGAGCACGCACATGGGTCAGGCCCAGAATACTTCTACGTGCCTTGCTTCTCTCGTCATATGCCGGAAGCCGACCGAACTACATGAGCCTGGGTTTACGAATTACGAGCACATGTACGTCGTATGTACCAGGTTTGGTCTATGTAATCATCCTTATATACTCCGCCGGACAGCCCGAGTGCCCGACCGATGTATATCTATCGACCAACTTTGATCAACACAATCTCCGCCCGCAATTCACGATCGATCCGCCCGAGTGCCCGACCGATGTATATCTATCGACCAACTTCCTTGATCAGCACAATCTCCGCCGGCGATTCACGATCGATCTTTCTGAGGGTTTTCTTCGTGGAGGATCCCTTCAAGATAAATTTCTGACGTACTACCTATTAGCCCAACCCGGAAACGCAAGGGCGACCAAGCAAGGAGGACGTCCACAAGGAAAGATCTTGAGTCGGTGGGAGTTCAGCGTCTTGTTGCACGTGAGTTGATCCTCCTACACACGATACAGAGAGTAGCAGTTGGGATCAGAGCCGCATCAGCCAGGGGGGTGTTGTTGCTCTTGGACGACCTGGCCATGTAGACGATGCCACCAACTCGTGATCCACTACACACACCTTATAGGAAACGAGATGGCGGCCAGATGTGGTTTAGGAGAAATATGTACGGACGGCGGCTAGGTGCGGTGACATTGACGGATAGTTGCCGGGGAGAGGCAGTATCATGTGGCGGTGCGCCGGTGCCGGACTCCGGCCTGGGCCGGGATGGTAGCAGAGGACCGACGGAGATTGCAGCACGGCGTGGTGGGTGGCAGGCATGGGAGAGAGAGAAAGTAGGCAGACCGATACGGCCGCACTAATCCTGACGAGTGTCGCGCCGTGTAAACGAAGAAGTGTGGAGTCCTTGGTGTTGCCTTGATATGCTAATTAACTCCGGGCGATGGTGTTGCCATGGCCTTATGTAACTGGTTTTTCTTGCATTACGCCATCGAGGGGATCACCGTGCATTACAACACCGTTGCCACAAAACAAACAATGGTAAATTTCTAGAGTTTCTGATTGGTCAAGTTCTTCAAGACCAGGTACTACCATATACTATGATTCAGATTAACATCTGTACAATATTTGCAAAACAGATACCTTAGCTTGCTTTGAAACCTTTTTAATTTAAGCTTAGCTAGACGGTATGCAATACAATTGAATGCTTATTATCGAATCCAGCAATAGCACATATGGTGGTGATCTCCTTATATATAACTCTACTGTGTTGGTGTTTGGCTTAAATTCAGATATAAGTTTTGCACCTTCCTTGACACTGATGAGCCTGACAATGAAGAGGACCGGAGTCGATAGCACTACATCAACAACGGGGATGATGAACAAGTATTGCAAAATTTAAATAAAAGCTGATTTTAAGTAGTGAAATATTCTATGCCATAAAAATATTGAACCCGTAGCAACAGGACGATGAACAAGATCGCAAGAAAACCTTCTTAGGATTAATCATGCTCGTCATAAATAGAAAAAAGGAGACCACCTTCGTCAATATAGAAACACATGAGATGTGTTATGATGGATTATTCACTAGATCGTTTAAATTTATTCCCGATGCAACGCACGAGCATTTGTGCTAGTTTTAAAAAAAGTGGTCAACACTTATGATCATGAAATCTTCTGGAGCGGTGTAGGGGAGAAATGATTAGAAGCCGGTCTTTGCTTCGACCTTCCCCTATTGAAGATTTGCTTACTTCTAATATATTTAGGTTGTATTTAGTAGATTGAAAGGGGTTATCTCAGTCTAATTTAATATTCTGAAAATGATCAATAGTTCGTGAGCTGATTTTTAAGGGGATAATCCAAAGATATTGTTGGGGATATACCAAATAGGTATACCAGCGACGTAGTCCTAAATCAGCAAGCCAGGGTGGCCCATCAGGGGTGGTATGGCGGATTCGTCATACCGGGCGGCCCAGTTGCTGAAGTTGCCACAGCGGTACTGGACGCAGGCGCTTATGGCGGATCCTTAAGACAGGTCCATGGCGGATCCGGAAACAGGCCCATGGCGGACCACTGACGACATGCCCGTGACGGGTCCGGAGACGGCCCATGGCGGGTTACCTTGTTGTACACGCATAGGACTTAGTCTAGGACTCCAAGTTGTATCCGCTCCGGTACCAACGTGTAGCCCACGCCAGGCGCCTTTATAAGCCCGGCGTGGAGCAGCCCTTGAGGCATGTTCGAGTCATACGGCCAATCGCATAGCGAAACACCCAACCTCATCATTGTAATCGAGCACTTGTTGCCATATAGTGAATTATAGCAGCACGTAGGATCTTGCCACCGTCGCGGGATCTGAAGCTGGGTAAACTCGTGCTACCATCGTCCCGGATCGCTCCTCCGTGTTCACCCCCTTCCACAAACCGCCATATCCCTACCTCTATGGCAGATCTCTTAACGAAACCACGACAGTTGGCGCCCACCGTGGGGCAAAGCGCGTCTGGAGCGCGGATCCAGGCGGGATCCGCCTTTGCAGGCATCGGCGACACCGTCGCCATCGGGCGCGTCCTCTACGATTCCGGCTTCCCCATCGTCCCAGCGGATAACCTCTGGGTGCCGGCTAGAGAAGACCCTGCTCGATTCACTGTCGTTCCAATTGGAGATATCCATATCTTCATTGGAGAGACAAACCCTACCCCCGCTACAGAAACCAATTTCCGGCGGATCGGTATGGCTGAAATCCCCAAACGGACCGCTTTCGAGCTGGAGACGGAGGAGGACTCATCTGGCCTGGAACTTTCCAAGTTGCCCAGATCGGATCTGAAAAATAATCCCACCCAGCCCGCCCTAGAGGTAGAGGAAGTGGTGGAAGACCGCTGTGAATCCGCTATGAGTAATCTAGCGTTAGAGACACCACGGTACTGCCTTGTTGCGTTCGCATGCATCACTTCGGGATCTACCTCCAATGGAGAAGATAGCCCAGGTGAATCCATCCTTGAGGCACTTAACGAAAGTGGTGAATCGGATGATTGGGACAGCAAGGGCTATGATTCTGACCATTACGACGCCGCCATGAGAAAAATCGAGGCGGAATTAGCGCAGCAGGCACTTGAAGAACAGCAAGCAGCGGCCAAGCAGGTGTTCGTAACCAATAAAGGAGATGATGCTGGGCAGACAACTGGTGATCCGCCATCTCAGGCAGTCCACGACGGAGATGCCGGCAAAGAGCAGGGCAACCCGCCACCAGCTGCCGATCCCGCCACTGAGCAACTTCCTGAGATCCATGGCGGACCCAGGCCTCTGCAACCCGCCATCCCCGAGGACCAGCACCCAGAAGACTTCACGACCCCGCTGGATAAGGTCGTCTGCGGAACTCTAGCAGATCCAATCACCCCTGACTATGTCAGAGATGTGAACGATCTCGAGAAGAAGAGGCGAGCACTCCTCAAGGAAGCAAAGCGAGTCGAGAAGATGGGCCAGCAGCTTGATGGCGACATTGCTAAAGCTCAAGACACGCTGAAGCGCGCAAGGAACATGGAGGAGAAGTATGTTACTCTCATCCAGAACCAGATGATCGAGGGAGGCGACCCGCAGCTGGTACGAAACCTTGAGTTCACCGTACCCACAGCGGAAACTCTGGCCAAGATGTACATCAAGAATCCGCCATACGTGGATAAAAACCGCGATGAAGTAAAGTCCCGCGGCCAAGGCACAGAGAGCTGCTATGGTGGTATGCCCTGTAATCCCCGTGCCAACAATCCGCCAGTACGTCCGATGGTCCAAAGTACCGGTGCACTGGAGCCGTGATGATCATCCAGAGCACATCCCAGATGGATATTACGCCATGGTGGTATGCCCTGTAATCCACGGCTATGAGTTCTCCAAATGCTTAATGGATGGCGGCAGCAGCCTGAACATCATGTATGTGGAAACTTTGACGAAGCTCGGCCTTACCAAGACCCAACTCCGCCATAGCGCGGTCACCTTTTATGGGGTGGTTCCTGGTCGCCAAGCCAAGTCCCTCGGGTCCATCACGCTCAAGGTTGCCTTCGGTAGCGAGGAAAATTACCGTGAAGAGCCTATAACCTTTGAGGTAGTCCCGTTCAAGAGCACATACCACGTGATCTTCGGTCGCCCTGCCTTCCACAGCTTCCATGCCAGGCCATGTTACATCTACAATCAGCTGAAGATGCCAGGCCCGGATGGCATAATTACCGTTTATGGCAGTTTCAGAAAGGCAAAGGAGTGCGAGGAGGGAGAAGCCGCCTTCACGGAAGCAGTGTTCTTCGGTGAGGAGTTCAAAGAAATCCACACCGCTACGGACCCCGCGGAGATGCCGGCATCCAAGCAGGAGATTTCCGCCTCCCCGCCCACCTTTAAGCCTACAGTTGACACAAAACAGGTGGAACTTGTCGCTGGCGATGCCGCCAAGACCACCTCCATTGGGACAAACTTGTCCCCCAAATAGGAAAGCGCGCTCGTCGAGTTCCTCCGTGAGAACCGGGACATCTTCGCATGGCAGCCATCTGACATGACGGGTGTACCCAGGTAACTCGCCGAGCACGCTCTGCAGATAATTCCTGGCTCCAAGCCAGTAAGACAAGCCATGAGATGCTTCGGAGATGAAAAGCGCCGCGCCATAGCAAAGGAAATTTCCAAGCTGTTGAAAGCAGGCTTCATCAAGGAAGTGATCCATACTACATGGGTGGCAAATCTGGTGCTAGTTCCTAAGAAAAACACAAAAGTTCTGCGCATGTGTGTAGATTACACTGGCCTGAACAAAGCGTGTCCAAAAGACCCTTTTCCCTTGCCTCGCATTGACCAAGTCATTGACTCGACGGCGGGATCGGAGCTGCTGTGTTTCTTAGATGCCTATTCAGGATACCACCAGATCAAGATGAAAAAGTCCGATCAGCTCGCTACGTCGTTCGTAACACCTTATGGCACATATTACTATATCACAATGCCATTCGGTCTGAAAAACGCAGGAGCAACGTATCAGCGCACTATGCAAAAGTGCCTGGCGGATCAAATCAGACGAAATATCCACGCATACGTGGACGACATAGCGGTTATGTCTAAAAATCAAGATGGCCTTATAGCGGATTTGCAAGAGACCTTTGACAATCTTAGGAAGTACAACATGATGCTTAACCCCACGAAGTGTGTCTTCGGGGTGCCAGCTGGACAACTTCTAGGATTCATCGTCTCCCACCGCGGAATTGAGGTTAACCCGGAGAAGATCAAGGCAATCCTCGACATTTCCCAGCCCATAGATCTAAAAGATGTACAGCGACTCACAGGCTGTGTGGCAGCAGTGAGCAGGTTCATCAGTCGTCTTGGCGAGAAGGCTTTGTCACTCTACAAGCTGATGAAGAAATCAGACGAATTCATCTGGACCGACGAGGCAGACGCTGCACTTAAGGATCTGAAGAGAGTGTTATCCACTGCACTAGTCCTAGCGGCTCCCGAAGACCAGGAACCCATGTTACTATACATGGCAGCAACTAACAGGGTGGTCAGCATCGTCATGGTGGTAGAACGTAAGGAAGAAGCGCAGGAGTATGGCGTACATCGACCAGTCTACTATGTCAGCGAGGTCCTGACGGAATCCAAGCAGCGCTACCCTCACTACCAAAAATTGGCATACGGAGTTTTCCTAGCTTCTCGTAAGTTGAGGCATTACTTCTATGACCATAAGATCACAGTGGTGAGCAAAGCCCCACTGAAGGACATCATCAACAACAGCGACTCAACAGGACGAGTTGCGAAGTGGGGCATTGAATTGGCCTCTTTTGACATCGACTATAAGCCTCGCACCACCATCAAGTCTCAGGCTCTGGCGGAATTTATGGCGGATTGGAAGGAAGCGCAGGAAACTACGCCCGTCCCAGAACCAGAGCATTGGGTGATGCACTTTGATGGCTCGAAGTTGCTACACGGCTCGGGGGCTAGAGTGACACTCAAATCTCCCAAGGGAGATGAGCTAAGCTATGTTCTCCAGATCCACTTCCCCACCACCAACAACATCGCGGAATATGAAACTTTACTGCACGGGCTGCGTGTCGCAAAGGAGATCGGCGTACAACACATCATGTGCTGTGGAGACTCTGACCTTGTGGCTCAGCAGGTGGCTGGCACATACAAAGCTCAGAACGAAGTTATGGCAGCATATAGAGACGAAGTGGATGAGATGGCCAAAAGTTTCCTCGGCTATGACATAAAACACGTACGACGAGAAGATAATATGGCGGCCGATACCTTGTCCAAACTAGGATCTAGCCGTAAGGCAGTTCCGCCAGGAGTATTCCTCAAGCATCTGCGCGTACCATCGGTAAAGATGGTGGATCCAGAAAATCCGGAACTAGCAAGCTCCCCCGTCCTGGCGGTTTTGCCCAGCAATCCGCCATGGGCAGAGCCCTACCTGGAATTTCTGACGAACAAGAAGCTACCCGAAGACGAAGTCCAAAAAAGACAAATCGAGCGTAGAGCCAAAGCGTACACCATCATAGATGGCCAGCTCTACAAACGAAGCACCTCGGGAGTTTTCATGAAGTGCATATCCCAAGTGGATGGAATCAAAATACTAAGAGAGATCCACGAAGGCGAATGTGGGCATCACGCCGCCGCCAGATCCCTAGTAGCTAAAGCATTCTGCCATGGATTCTACTGGCCAACAGCTAAGGCAGATGCAGACCGTATTGTAGAGCTCTGCCACGGTTGCCAGATGTACTCCAAGCAGACCCATATGCCCGCCACAGCACTGCATACGATTCCTATAACTTGGCCTTTTGCAGTTTGGGGGCTGGACATGGTGGGTCCGCTAAAAACAGCACCTTCGGGATTTATGCACCTCTTGGTAGCGGTAGACAAATTCACGAAGTGGGTGGAAGCTAAGCCCATCAGAAAACTTGATGGCAAAACTGCCCTCAAATTTGTCATAGACATTGTGGTTAGATTCGGCATCCCACATAGCATCATCACCGATAATGGCACTAATCTGTCTTAGGGAGAAGTTGAAGAATACTGCCATCACAACGGAATCCGCCTTGACCTAGCATCTGTGGCACATCCACATTCTAATGGCCAAGTTGAGCGGACCAACGGACTAATCATGTCAGGAATTAAGCCACGCCTAGAAGCACCGCTACATAGAGCAGCTGGAGCCTGGGCAGAAGAATTGCCATCTGTGCTGTGGAGTCTACGGACCACGCCAAACAGATCAACTGGCCTTACCCCTTTCTTCTTAGTCTACGGAGCAGAGGCAATCTTGCCAAGTGATGTTCAGTACGATTCTCCAAGAGTCAAGGCCTACAAGGAAGAAGATGCAGAAGCGTCCAGACAACTATCTGTGGACCTGCTGGAAGAAGAACGAGACCTAGCAGCCCAGAGATCCGCCATCTACCAGCAGAATCTCCGCCGCTATCACAGCCGGCGAGTTCGCCAACGCTCGTTTAAAGAAGGTGACCTGGTGCTATGCCTCAAGCAGCATAAGTCCCACAAGCTATCCCCGCCTTGGGAAGGACCCTTCGTCATCAGCAAAGCTCTACTGAATGGTTCCTACTACCTCGTTGATATTCGCGAGCTAGATAAGCGACCAAGTAAGAAGCGTAAACGAAGAGACCCTGACGATATCTACGACGAGACATGGAACATCGCACAGCTACGTCCTTTCTACACTTAGCACTTATCTAGCTATGTAATAGGCACCTCTATATGATCAATGAAATAAAGCATTTGGTTCACTCTTGATTTTTTCTGAGTCTTTTGCCTCCTTTATTGTTCATTTAGATCATATAGACCCTTTTTGCGCAATTGTGCTTTGCACTTGCGTCTCTTTTAAATCCGCCATAAGCGGTCCGCGTAGCTTTTTTATGTTTTGATCTTCATTCGATGTTTTCTGTGTGGATTCCAGAGTAGTGACTTTTTGACGATCTAAGCCGCCATCTGCTCAGGGTTTTGGACGGTTGCTATTAAGTATCGTCGCCCTAGCGGATTGTTCGTGCGAAGATTTTGCCATCTCATGAAAGGTCAAGTACAGAGAGCCGGATGGCGGATCGCATAATCCTACGCGTAAAAAAATTTCAAAGTGTTGTTTTTTGGGCATGTCAAAAACTGCAAGTTGCATAAAACTAGGCCTGGCAGTTTCTTCGCACAATCAAACCACTTCATAAAACACAAGCTGCAAGAGCTCAAAAGCATTCCACTGATCCGCCACAAGCAGATCAGTCACAGTGCAGAAACATTCACACGCAGTTTAAGTTTAAATTACAGACCCACTCGGGGGCCGAATTGATGCAAAGTATTTTTTCCTGCCATATTGCAGGGCACGTCCTAAGAAGACGGCGGAACCTTGGAGGACACCTCGTCACCGCCATCACCACCTGCAGTAGCCGCGGAGGCTGATGCCGAAACCTGGCTTGGCGACCCTGGCAGCTCGTATGCTTCATAGTATATGTTCAACTGAGTGTCAAGGGCACACAGTTGATCGTATCCAAGCACGCTCTGCCGGATGGCGGCCTCGTCCACCGGCGCACCGTCCTCGCCGCTCTCCGGGATGTCGGAGGTGAGCAGGTACAGGTCCATCTCGGGATAGTGGGCCTTCGCCAAGGTTAGAGTGGTCCTGGCACCACCCTGAGCAGAGGACTGTTTCCAGTCCGCCATGAGTCCTGGCACTAGCAGTAGCTTCTGGGTAAGCGCAATGGCGGGGAGGTTGGAAGAACCCGCTATCTGCAGGCTCCCGCACGCTTGGCGACCAGCGTTGAGAAGGCCATCAAGCTCCTTCTTCGCTGCGTCGGTGGCCATGCGCAAGCCTTCGGCGGTATCCGCCTCGTCCTGCCCCAAAGCGACTGCATAGCGGAAAAAGAAGATGCGTCACGCACGGCATAGCAGAAATTTAAAAACTTTATGTTATAAGAACTGGTACCTAGCAAGGTGTCCTGGAAGTGATGGAGGAGCTCGTTAAAGCCTTCATGCCGCTTTTCAAAATCAGCAGCAGCTTTGCGGAGATCCTCTATCTCCTTGTCCTTCTTGAGGTTATGGCGCTTCTGGTCCTTCAGCTGCTCTTCGAGGAGGGTGTTTGCAGCCAGCGATTTCTGGAGCTGCTGCTGCAGCCCATCCATCGCAATGGCGTGGCCCTTCTCCACCCCCTCAAGTGTGGACTTGAGTTTGGCAACATCTGCATGGCAGAAGTGTTAGCACATCATTGATTGAATAAGCATAAGGGAATTAAAACTGGTTAAGTAAATTACCGCTATTCTCAAGCTGTTGCTGCAAATCCGCCACAAGAGCGCTTTTGGTTGCTAGCTCCTTCTCTTGCGAGCTGACAACCTGGACCAGGTCCTCTACCACCTTCTTGTAGTTCTGGCAAAATAATTTGAAGTGTTAGTCACTCTTAGAGCTTTATGCCGGATAGGTATCCGCCATAACGCTCGGGGGCTACTCACGATGATTTTTTAGTCACTCTTAGAGCATCATGATGAATATTATCCGCCATGATGCTCGGGGGCTACTTATGCTGATTTTTTTGTCTTCCTAAGAGCTTTATGCCAGATAGTTATCCGCCATAACGCTCGGGGGCTACTCAGTATGAAATTTAAAAGTTCTCTATAAAGCACTGTGTGAACTACCAGCGCTCGAGGGCTGTGCTATTCAAAAACTTACAGAAGTCACTCTTGAAGCCCCATAACGGATCGAATTTGCAAATCCGCCATGGTGCTCGGGGGCTACTGGGAGTACATACCTTCTTCATGGTGGCTGTTTTCTCAACAAAAGCGGTGATGCCGCTGGACAGCTTGTTGCTGGCATCTTCCTGGCTGGAAATAAGATTGACGACCTCAAGTTGCTTTTGTCTCCAAAATAAACTGCCCCCCGTCGGAGCATCCGCCACTTGACCCTGAAACGAGCCAGAAGCCTTTTCGCTTTGGACGACATCATTAGCCGCAGCTTCAGTCGTTGGGTTGGCTTCTGGCATTGGGTCAAACTGACCACCAACATCCTCCATATCGATATCGATACGAGCGGAGGAGGGAGTTGGTACGTCAGGGGTGAGCGGAACAGCGGCAGGGGAGGGCTTGGCTCGCTTGGATGACGGCTCCTTGACAGTAGGCTTCTTTCTTCTGAGAAAAGGAGGATTAGAGATGGAAAGCAGCAACAACGGAGAAGGGTGTCCAAAGGTTACCTTTTTTTGAAGCTTTTATGACAGTAGGAAAGGCTCCTACTGCCTCTCTATTACCAAAATCCAAGGGGGGGTTACAAAAGAATGTACATGGGGACGGGGGAAAGGGGAATATACAAACTAGGGGTTACAATCTATAATCTACCAATAAGATCAAAGATATAGGAGTGTACATTACTCTTTGCCCTATGGACAAGCAACCTAAGGTCTGACTTTAACCTTTCCTTCCAAGAGCTCAGAGTGGGAGTAATCCCCTCAAAGTAAAAATTATTCCTTTCCTTCCATATGTTCCAAGAGGCTAGCAGAAAAAGTTCCATGAACAAAGGGCCCTGCCATCTAGCCTTCCCTTCCTCAATGATCCGTAGTCTATCAAGAAGATCTGCCCACTGAAATCCCAAGGTCTGCCAGCATGACTTGCTGAAATCACATGCGAAAAGTAGATGCTCAATTGTTTCTTCAGGGGGGTTTTGGCAGAGGAGGCATTGATAGCCTGAGTTCAAAGGTTACCTTGACTTGGGCAGATTGATGGTAGCGGTATTCTCGGATGGCGTTTCTAACTCCGCCCTGCATTGAGCTTCGAAACGGCGGGAATCAACGGATTTCCCGCCACCACCGCGAGTTTTCCCGCTACCAGCCCGTTTCTTGGGAACCGCCTTCTCCTGGGTCGTATGGGCTGTATCATCCACATTCCCCGCCATCTCCTCTTTGTTCCCGCTAGAGTGAACAACTTCCTCCTTAGCGGTAGATCTGGGGTTGGAGCGGCGAAGGGGATGGGCAAAGTGTGCAGGACCAAGCGATTTGAGCTGATAAGAAGAAAAATGTTGTCTTATGAAATATAAAGGTATCGTACGGTACTATGGCGGAAAGGGAACTTACCAAAGGGCAGCTGCCATTCTCAAACATAGCCATGCCAAACTTCAAAGGCTTCTTCCTAGGAGACTTCATTAGGGAACGAATGCGCTTCTCGACAACTTTAGGGTCCAGCTCCTGGTCCGAACAACACATGCCATCATTTGCACCAGTATACTCGTGCATCAGGCTATCGCGGTGTTGAAGCGGCTGAATCCGCCGGGATATCCAGTAGTTGATGGTGTCGATTCCCTTCAAGCCATCCACAGATAGCTTGGCAATCCGCCGAGCCAAGAGCTTGACATAGGGAGTGGCGGATTCATCGTTGACAGCTGTCCAGGAGTCGCGGGATTCAGCAGCTACGTTCTTAAAGGGAGGAAGGCCGCGGGCTTGAGATGGCGCGGGCTTATCCGCCATATAGAACCAGGACCCTCTCCATCCGATGGCGGAATCCAGAGGCATGATGAAAGGGTATTCCTTTGACCTTCGTGGAAGAAAGCAAACCGTTCCGCAGGTTCGAAGGGATCCGTCATCTTCGTAATTGGCCCGCACGGAGAAGAAAAGTTGGAAGAGGTCTACCCTGGGGCGGATCCCGAGGTTTCCCTCGCACAAAGCTGCGTAGCCCGCCACAGACACCAAGATGTTTGGTGATATGTGGTGGAGCTGCAATCCGTAGAATTTCAGAAGATTAGTAAAGAAAAGAGATGGAGGCATACTGAGACCCCTCTCCACGTGAGATTTGAGCATCACGATCTCGGAGGGGTTAGGAATAGGCACCGGGGCCTTGAAGTTGGTCCGCCATCCAGATTCAGCCTGAGGAGCCACAGTGCCCTCGCCTTCCATGATTTGGACGTCAGAGTCCTTAACATGGGACTTCTGCCAATACCCATGGAGGTTCTGGGGGATCTGCTCTTCTTCGTCCTCGGCACCTTCCTCCTCAGCTTCGCCATCCGCTTCCTTGTCTGCAGGATCATCTGCGTTTGCTCCCGCCATCTCCTCTTCGGCTTCGGACATGATGTCCTCTGGATCTAAATCCGCCATTACGAGATTTGCTCCCTGAACTGATTGCTGCAGGGGGGAATCTTCCTCCTCAGCCTCGGAATGGTGATGGGAAGGTGATCCGGGGTTCATGGCGCTGAGCAGAAGATTCCGCTATGAAATCCTCGAAGTGCCTGAGCAAGCTATTCCGGCGGGAAGCGTCGCTGGCGGTGAGGATTTTCCGCCGCGGCTCGTCGGAGACGATGGAGCTCTCGTGGCGGCGCTGAAGAGAGAGAAAGCAACGGGGCGAATGAGGGGTAAACCGGCCGGGGGTGAGAGGCCGGGGTATATATAGACCCCGGTCCTCGAGATTCGTGCCCGCCATCACCACCGCTCGTCCCGATCGCAGAAACCCTAATCCGGTGACACGTGTCCAGGGGTAAAAAAGTAACTTGGCGAAAACAGTGCATGCACTGTAAATCTTGCCCTAGAAGGAACTACGTACTGGAATTTACGGCGGATTTCCACGGTATGATCCAATGGATCCCGAAAATCTTGCTAAGATAACTACGTCGCTTGATCCGTTATTTACGACGGATTAATAGATGGAAGAAGGAACATCAAGATAACCGCCATCCCAGCACAGAAGAGAAGAAGAGCTATGGCGGAAGTATCTCATCAAGAACATGCATGGCGGATGTAGATGGCAATCTTGAAGTTCCCTGGGGGCTACTGTTGGGGATATACCAAATAGGTATACCAGCGACGTAGTCCTAAATCAGCAAGCCAGGGTGGCCCATCAGGGGTGGTATGGCGGATTCGTCATACCGGGCGGCCCAGTTGCTGAAGTTGCCACGGCGGTACTGGACGCAGGCGCTTATGGCGGATCCTTAAGACAGGTCCATGGCGGATCCGGAAACAGGCCCATGGCGGACCACTGACGACATGCCCGTGACGGGTCCGGAGACGGCCCATGGCGGGTTACCTTGTTGTACACGCATAGGACTTAGTCTAGGACTCCAAGTTGTATCCGCTCCGGTACCAACGTGTAGCCCACGCCAGGCACCTTTATAAGCCCGGCGTGGAGCAGCCCTTGAGGCACGTTCGAGTCATACGGCCAATCGCATAGCGAAACAGCCAACCTCATCATTGTAATCGAGCACTTGTTGCCATATAGTGAATTATAGCAGCACGTAGGATCTCGCCACCGTCGCGGGATCTGAAGCTGGGTAAACTCGTGCTACCACCGTCCCGGATCGCTCCTCCATGTTCACCTCCTTCCACAAACCGCCATACCCCTACCTCTATGGCAGATCTGTTGACGAAACCACGACAGATATCCTCCCAGACCCCCCTCATTTTTGTGTAAATTAAAAACACTCCACCATATTACTTAATTGGAATGGATGGACGAGTATTTGACTGAATTCGATGATAAGAATGGTTCTAACGCATCCCCTCCAATCTCCTATCTCGGATAAAAATTACATCACTAGTAAACAAAGCGTGAGAGGTGTACATTAGGTTAACTCAGTTTATTTGGTTCATGTTCGGTTCATTTTTTTCATCTACGGTATTAATACTTCAGTAAATATGGTTTGAAATCCAAATACAGTTCTGTTTTGGATGTACCAAATTTTCACGTATGGTTTATATATCAAACTACTCAAAGCTGCCTTTCGCAATAAAAAATAAGTTGACACGGTTTAAAACTAGGGTGACAAAATTACTCTCTGGTTTGTATATTGTAAAGTACTAGCATAATACCCGTGCGTTGCAACGGGCCAACAAATAATAATAGTTATTTAAAAAGAATTGATCTTTACTCTTTAGTTTCTTCAAAGAATTATATTATTTCTAGTGGAATGCCCATGCATTGCCACGACTCCTTACTTTATGCCTAGATAGAGTCACACATATTACATGTGTAAATAATGCTCGTAAATATTTACAAGGAAAAAACAACACATAGTATTTAAAACCTTTTTTACTCCACATAATTTAGTGTAATGTCTATAAAATGCAAGGATGAACACATTATCCCTTACTTGAATGTCGTACTCAACTTCATTTGCATGCCATACTTGAGCATGTGCATAAAAAACTTCTTCCTCGGCACATAGAGCCACCCCTGAACAAGATATTTGTGTTATTATGCATTGATACAAACACAATATCAATAAGAGATTACAGTTAACTTAAAGTGAGGTCACACCTACTCATTCCAGCACCAAGTGAATTGCTCGTCCCTGTGTGCACCTCTTTTGAATTTGTAAAAGTCTATGACTCTAGTGTCCCTTCCGTCAAGGCAGCCTCGGGGCCTACACTGGTGGCTTCTTTTGAAACATAGACATCCATTTCAATATTCTCCATGACCTGCAAAAGCCAACATTTATATAAATAAATTAGAAAGATAGTCATATGGGAACATGTGTTACGTTGAAAAAAGATAATCACCTCTGATTGTATAAAACTCGATGAGTTTTCTATCTCTTCCACCAACATCGCATCGGAGCAAATATCAATGAGTTCTTTTGGAGCATCTCTATATCTGTCTTCGTCCCGCCCAAGATCTACAATCGTGGATTGCATATAGAATAAAAACTCAAATATAGTAAAACAAAATATGCAAATAAATAAAATAAAAAGTCAACTCTTTCCACCTCTTTTGATTGTGCAAAAATCTTGTCCCCGTCTAATGTTATGTGTATATTGTATCCATAATTTTGTATGGTCTAAAAAAGAAATATATGTTAAATATCCTATGAACCTTTATAATCTTATCTTACATAATCAAAAAATAATTGACATGAGACAGTTTGTTTTTTAAGATGACGTGAGATAGTTTGGATGTCTAGATCACAAGTTCACGGTGAACTAAGTTGTTTTTTAATCACCGTGAAGACAATCCAAGGCGAGTCACACCCTTTTCCTTTAGTCACTTTCCCCAAATTCTCACCGTCTTCTCCCAGGGCCACGGGCTAGCGTCGGCGCCGCTCCGTGCTCTCCCACGCCCCCATAGGCTCAGGCACCTGCTCTCCCACACCACCCCTCCTTGGCCCTCCTCTGCTCTCTCGCGGCCTGCAAGGCCACGCCCCGCTGCCTCCTATCCCACAACCGGACTGCACCGGTTCCGGGCTTCCGGCTGCCCACCGCCCCGAAACATTCAGATCCTGCGCCCCCGCACCCCCACCCCTCAACTGCACACCCAAGTCGGCGCTTAATCCCAGCCCCGCCGCTGGCGCGGTGTCGTCGAAGCACACGGTGATTGGGCCATGGCGGGGCGGGCATCAGCGCTTACTCCAGAGAAGATGCTCCCGCACGCCATTCTGCTCGACACTGTTGGCAGGGTGCCCCCAACCTGGACAGGCTCACCGTGCGCCTCCCCGCGGCCCTCTCCTTCCTGCCACTGCTGTCACATACTGACATACATCTTTTTTGTCATCGGCATCGCTGAATCGATCGTCTGTGGTGCGTGTGTGGTGCTCAACACCAATGAAGAGACAATTTCTTAATGCTGGAGGACGACTGCTAGCTGCTTGGAGGATTTGTCGCGTGGGAGAAAAGGTTCATACGAAAAACATAATTATATTTGTATATCTGTTAGGCCTCAGAAAAAAAGTTGCAGGGTTATTTGGAATTGTAATCGTACTATATAGCTAGTTTTATAGTTAGTTGGTTATTCCTGGAATCTGCTAACAATTTATTGTGTGAATCACATTGAAGCAAGTTAGATGCTGTTTAAGCGATGCTCTAGGACTCCAGATGGGGCATGCATGTTCGACTATACCTTGAAATTTCTATTGTGATCCACATGTAGTATTTCATCTATTCTATTGTCTTAGGTTACATTTAGTTGGTTCAAGTGCTACCGATTTCCTTTTTTGGTGGTGATGGCTCCATCTACTTATTTTTGTATCGTAGCATCCACCTTCGAGCATAAACTGGTTGGGAGAAGCATTAGGTAGTTGTTCTCGTTTTACTTGCAATCTTTGCCTTCGCACTCTTCAAGTCTTTGGCGGTATTAGCACGATTGGATTTAGCATGTCTAGGATTAACAAGCATCAACCAGATGATCTGAAAGCCTGTAGTCCATAATATATTGACTACTTTCTCCTATCTGTAATCTGATTGCGAACAGCTATAAGTATACTGGTTCAGTAATCTGATTGCGTGAAAACATTACACATTAAAATGTTGTTTTTCAAATAAAATTGTGAATGTTCTGATTAATCCTACATAAAAAAAATTACAAGTTCCATCCTTGTTTTCCATGTAATTTTTCCATGTTACACTTATATACACTGCTCAAAACTGCAGCTTCTGAATTTCATTCTACATATTATCAGCATGGTTGCGTAATCTCATGAGATGGATCACATGTATCATTAGGTCTAAGCAAAGTTAATGCACGTGCTATATAAATATCCACTATATATATGGACTACAAGAGTCTGACCATATATTATGCTTGCATACTTTACAAAACTGAGAAAATATATAAAGAAACTAAGAATCCAACATGGCCTCTACATGATGCCTCTAAATAGATCCAGTGACTATACCATCTAATAGAGCAGATATGTGACAACTTAATGAAGTTCGCCAGGCCCCCATGACACCCAAGTTGATCTTGATTACTTTTAGTACGTTATCAAGGGCTTCATTATGTCTGAACTTCAGCAGATGGACTAAGTCAATATATAATACAATTTACTATTTATATCAATTCCAGTAAGCGAATGGATGCAAATACCTGCATATGAGCACATCATTGCAATGGATTCAGGGCATGGGGTGTTCCGCTTATCCGTGAGTCTTGTGTTGCGCAAAGCTAGCAATTCCTGCCTTTCCTCGGGTGGTAAATTCTTCCTATGTTCTCTTCGACGGGCATTCATCTCTTGTCTCTCCTTGACTGGTACATTTTTCCTTGCCCACCTCTGGCGGGCATTCCACTCATCTATTGTTTTGTTTTGTCTGGCTGCTCTTCTTCGGGCATTCACATTCTCGCCTTGCTTGATTTCTTTTTTTTTCTCATTTTTGCAGTTATCTTGTGCTGACAGGTGATGTTGTCAAAGTAAGTTCACCATTGCTTGCTTCTCCTTGGTGTAGTGCAAGGTCACCTTTGGAGAAAAATGCATTAATATAACTCTAACTAAAGTTGTTAAGGTTCATGAATTTATCTGTATGACAGTTAGCTAACTATATTTGGATGCATACAATGTTCAAAATGCAATGGTGTAAGATGATACCATTGCAAGTTTCACCAGGATCTGTTAGACGAGATGACCTGAGGGTACTATTTACTGAAAGTGTTGAATATGGTTGATTTGGCACGCCGTTGTAGTCATTTGCATGTTGTTGTGGCCCTGACATTTGCATGACAATGTTATATATGTGCAAAAGTTATTCAGTAATTAGTCAAATATTTAGATGGAATATATTGTTGGAATTTTGGCCCTTTATGGCCCAGCCTATAAATAGTAAATCCAATAATTTCTAAATCCTAGAGGCTCATGTGGCCCATTCATGCATGACAAATATTTAGTCCCACCTTGCTAGTTTGGAAGGAGTTGGACCAACATATAAGGTGAGCTCTCCCCCTTGTGGTAAGAGTGTGTGAGAAGAAGGCTCTCTCACGCGCGCTCCTCCTCCTCCGCCGCCGCCCACCACGCCACGCCACGCCACGACGCGCGCCGCGGTTTGCGGAATGTGCCGAGCCTTTCTTTTTGTCACGCATGACTGGACTACGGAACTGAACGGTCACGTGGAAGCTGAAACGAGACTATTCGGTTCGTCTTCTGGCTGTTCGTTTCGCCTCCCTCTGTGGCTATAAAAGAGAGGTCGCTCCTCTCTGCGAACACACAGCACACAGCCACCACTGCCTCCAAAGCTTTGCGCTGCCTCACAGTCTTCCCCATCCCGTCTTGCGGCGTGCACCGCGAGCCGGGACAGTAGGCCTTCGGAACCCCATCTCTTGCGATCCTGTACGGGAGAGATGCGATAAGGTTTTTGGGGAGCGCTCTGCGCGACTACTGAAGGTTTCTTCATCACGGACGCCCACGAGGACGACGTCTTCCCCAACGAGGACTTCTTCCCCGACATCGACAACCTCTTCGGCGACATGTCTCTCACCGACGACAACATCAACGGCGGTTCTGCATCCGCACCGGCTCCAACACCGTATGTCTTCCTGATTTTCGCATTTGCGCTTCAGTTTCTCGGACTAGCAATCGATTTAGATATGCTAGATATGCTTTGTTCATACCGTTCACTTGTAAACATGGTTAGTTTGATTTCGATGCTTTCTGTCGTGTTTTGTTTACTATTTTCATGGATTAAATTCTCTGGTAAATTGCTGATTTTTCCAACAATCCAAAAACCTTATTCTTTTCATAGGCAATTTTCCCATGTTGGCTATGCCGCGTCTCTGAAGCCCCCGGTCTTCGAGGGCGTCAACTATAAGAGATGGCGTGCAAGAACCGTCATATGGCTCACCACCATGAGATGCTTTGATGCATCTAAGGGCAAGCCTCAGAGAGAGCTTACTCCTATTGAGGAGAAAGCTTTTGAGGAAGCCGACAACCTCATGAGAGGTGCTGTTATCAGCGTTCTTGGCGAGAACATTGTTGACTCGTACCTGTCCCTCACTATGGGCAAGGACATGTGGGATGCGCTCGAGGCCAAGTTTGGGGTCTCGGACGCAGGCAGTGAATTATATGTCATGGAGCAATTCTTTGACTACAAGATGACTGATGAGCGCGGCATTGTTGAGCAGGCTCATGAGATACAGTCCATTGCTAAAGAACTCGAGCAGTTCACATGTGTGTTACCAGACAAGTTCATTGCCGGAGGCATCATTGCCAAGCTTCCTCCCTCGTGGAGGAATTTTGCTACTTCTTTGAAGCACAAGAGACAGGAATTTTCTATCATTGATCTTATTGGGTCTCTTGATGTGGAAGAGAAGGCGAGAGCAAAAGACACACGTCCTCGAGGTGCCGAGGGAGGTTCTAGTGCCAATGTGGTACAGAACAAAAACTTCCAATCTCACAAGTCCAAGAACAAGAACAAATCTGATGGCAAAGGAAAGTTTGATGGGAAGAACAAACCATCACAGTCTACCAACTTCAAGAAGAGGACCGATAAGAGGAAAGGAGCATGCCATGTATGTGGCGAACCTGGACACTGGGCACCTAGTTGCCCAAACCGCTTTGATAAGCGTAATGGGAAGAGCGGCAAGACCGCAAATGTTGTCATTGGCGATGCTGAGATGAAGGACTCTGGGTATGGTATACTTCCTACTATCCTTTCAGTTTTTCAGTCTCCAATTTGGTGGATTGACACCGGCGCTAATGTACACGTTTGTTCTGATATTTTCATGTTTTCCTCTTATCAGGTCACAGGGACTTCCACCGTGTTGATGGGAAACGGCTCTCATGCTACTGTTCGTGGTGTTGGTACGGTCGATCTGAAGTTCACTTCGGGAAAGACCGTGCGGCTGAAGAACGTGCATCATGTTCCCTCAATCAATAAGAATCTTGTTAGCGGATCTCTTCTATGTCGGGATGGCTACAAGATAGTTTTTGAGTCCAATAAATTTGTAATATCCAAGTTTGGAAACTTTGTTGGTAAAGGCTATGAGTGCGGGGGCTTGTTCCGCCTATCCTTGTCAGACGTTTGTAATAAAGTTGTTAACCATGTTTGCAACAATAGTTTATCAAATGTTTGGCATTCACGACTCTGTCATGTTAATTTTGGTTGTATGGCGCGGCTAGCTAAAATGAATTTAATCCCTAAATTCACTATGGTGAAAGGCTCCAAGTGCCAAGTGTGTGTGCAAGCTAAGCAACCTTGCAAGTCTCACACGACTGCAGAGGCAAGAGATTTGGCACCACAAGAGCTTATACATTCAGATCTTTGTGAGATGAACGGTGTCTTGACAAAAGGAGGAAAGAGATACTTCATGACTCTAATTGATGACTCCACTAGATACTGCCATGTGTATCTTCTGAAATCAAAAGATGAGGCTCTGAACTTCTTTAAAATCTATAAAGCCGAAGCGGAAAACCAACTTGATCGAAAGATCAAACATCTTAGGTCTAATCGTGGTGGAGAGTATTTTTCCAACGAGTTTGATTCTTTTTGTGCGGAACATGGTATAATCCATGAGAGGACGCTTCCCTACTCACCTCAGTCAAACGGGGTGGCCGAAAGAAAGAACCGCACTCTAACTGATTTGGTTAACGCCATGTTAGATATGTCGGGTCTTTCTTAGGCATGGTGGGGGGAAGCTATATTGACAGCTTGTCATGTCCTGAACCGAGTTCCCACAAAGAACAAAGAAATTACTCCATTCGAGGAATGGGAGAAGAGAAGGTTAAAACTCTCCTACTTACGGACTTGGGGTTGTTTGGCCAAAGTCAATGTGCCAATTCCCAAGAAGCGCAAGCTTGGACCAAAGACTATTGATTGTGTTTTCCTAGGTTATGCTTTCCATAGCATTGGGTACAGATTCCTGATAGTAAAATCTGAGGTACCCGATATGCTTGTTGGCACAATCATGGAGTTGAATGATGTGACTTTCTTTGAGGATATCTTTCCTATGAAGGATATGCCTAACTCATCGAATCAGGAGATGCCCAGTTCATCTAGACAGGAATTAGTTAAAATTCATGAACCCACCATTCCGTTAGAACACTTCGAAAATCCTGTGGAGAATGACGATGAAACTCCTAAAAGGAGCAAAAGACAGAGGACTGCAAAGTCCTTTGGTAATGATTTTATCGTGTATCTTGTGGATGACACTCCTAGTTCTATTTCAGAGGCCTATGCATCTTCGGATGCTGACTATTGGAAGGAAGCCGTCCGCAGTGAGATGGATTCCATCTTGGCTAATGGAACTTGGGAGATTGTCGATCGTCCTTATGGGTGTAAACCTGTAGGGTGTAAATGGGTGTTCAAGAAGAAGCTTAGACCTGATGGTACCATTGAAAAGTACAAGGCACGCCTTGTTGCTAAGGGTTATACCCAGAAAGAAGGCAAAGACTTCTTTGATACTTACTCACCTGTGGCCAGATTGACTACCATTCGAGTACTACTTTCCTTGGCTGCCTCACATGGTCTTCTCGTTCATCAAATGGACGTTAAGACGGCTTTCCTAAATGGAGAGTTAGATGAGGAAATCTATATGGATCAGCCGGATGGATTTGTGGTAGATGGTCAAGAAGGAAAGGTGTGCAAGTTGCTGAAGTCTTTGTATGGTCTTAAGCAAGCACCTAAGCAGTGGCATGAAAAGTTTGAGAGAACTTTAACTGTTGTAGGCTTTGTTGTAAACGAGTCTGATAAATGTGTGTACTATCGCCATGGTGGGGGGCGAGGGAGTCATCCTATGTCTGTATGTTGATGATATCCTGATATTTGGGACCAATCTTGAAGTCATCAAGGAGGTCAAAGACTTTCTATCTCATTGCTTTGAGATGAAAGATCTAGGAGTGGCTGATGTGATCTTGAACATCAAGCTACTGAAAGATGATGATGGTGGGATAACACTGCTTCAATCTCACTATGTGGAAAAGATCTTGAGTCGTTTTGGGTATAGCGACTGCAAATCTTCTCCTACACCATATGATCCTAGCATGTTGGTTCGAAAGAATCAGGGAGATCCTAAGGATGCTAAGGATCAGCTGAGATACTCTCAGATTATTGGCTCGCTTATGTATTTAGCCAGCGCCACGAGGCCTGATATCTCCTTTGCTGTAAGCAAGTTGAGTCGATTTGTGTCAAATCCTGGAGATGTTCATTGGCAGGCCCTTGAAAGGGTTTTGCGCTATTTGAAAGGCACTGCGAGCTATGGAATTCACTACTCTGGGTACCCAAGGGTACTTGAAGGGTATAGTGACTCAAATTGGATTTCTGATGCTGATGAGACAAAGGCCACGAGTGGTTATGTGTTTACACTTGGTGGTGGCGCTGTTTCTTGGAAGTCTTGCAAGCAGACCATCTTAACGAGGTCAACTATGAAAGCAGAACTCACAGCATTAGACATAGCCACTATTGAAGGAGAGTGGCTTTGTGAGCTCTTGATGGACTTGCCTGTGGTTGAAAAACCAATACCCGCAATTCCTATGAACTGTGATAATCAAACTGTGATCATCAAAGTAAACAGTTCTAAGGATAACATGAAGTCATCAAGGCATGTGAAGAGGAGATTAAAATCTGTCAGAAAAATGAGAAACTCCGGAGTTATTGCGTTGGATTACATCCACACATCTAAGAATTTGGCAGATCCCTTCACAAAGGGTCTATCACGAAACGTGATAGATTATGCATCGAAGGAGATGGGTATGAGACCCACAATATGAGTTGTCCACAGTGGTAACCCACTCTATGTGATCGGAGATCCCGTGAATTAGAATTGGGAGACAAGCTGTTGGTCAATTGAGAGGAGAGTATCCCTACTTTGTATAATACCACTCCGTGAAGATGCAGAACTCTCCTAATCTGCAAGGCAGGCTGATTTTATCTTAATGTGTTCTAAGTGGCTTACTTAAGCAGAGATGTTGTCCTGCAGAACATCTTTTGAAGAACACACCTATGTGAGTCTGACTGTTCAACATCGCAGTCTATGAGAGTTGGGTGCTCTTTAACAAACTCAAGAAAGGCCTCAGAGTATGACGTATAAGCTCCAAACCGCGGGGAAGTCCCACGGCAGCCCAGTATCAGTCAAGGCTTTGTGTAAAACTAGATTCGCAGAAAACTTGCAGTTCAAGGCCTAGTCCACTGTTCAAGTAGCAGTCTAGTGTAGCATAGAGATCTAGGTGGAAGTTCAACTTAACAGTCTCCACTGCAGCACTGGTATATAAACAATGTTTTGGAACCTAAGGCAACTTTATGTGCCTCTAGGATCTAGTGGGGGATTGTTGGAATTTTGTCCCTTTATGGCCCAGCCTATAAATAGTAAATCCAATAATTCCTAAATCCTAGAGGCCCATGTGGCCCATTCATGCATGACAAGGGGTGGGACAAATGTTTAGTCCCTCCTTGCTAGTTTGGAAGGAGTTCGACCAACATATAAGGTGAGCTCTCCCCCTTGTGGTAAGAGTGTGTGAGAAGAAGACTCTCTCACGCGCGCTCCTCCTCCTCCTCCGCCGCCCGCCTCGCCACGCCTCGCCTAGTCACGACGCGCGCGCGCGCCGCGGTTTGCGGAATGTGCCTCGGTGCCGAGCCTTTCTTTTTGTCACGCATGACTGGACTACGGAACTGAACGGTCACGTGGAAGCTGAAACGATTTGCCTGAGTGGAAAATGAATACGAGACTATTCGGTTCGTCTTCTGGCTGTTCGTTTCGCCTCCCTCTGTGGCTATAAAAGAGAGGTCGCTCCTCTCTGCGAACACACAGCACACAGCCACCACTGCCTCCAAAGCTTTGCGCCGCCTCACAGTCTTCCCCATCCCGTCTTGCGGCGTGCACCGCGAGCTGGGACAGTAGGCCTCCGGAACCCCATCTCTTGCGATCCTGTACGGGAGAGAGGCGATAAGGTTTTTGGGGAGCGCTCTGCGCGACTACTGAAGGTTTCTTCATCACGGACGCCCACGAGGACGACGTCTTCCCCAACGAGGACTTCTTCCCCGACATCGACAACCTCTTCGGCGACATGTCTCTCACCGACGACAACACCAACGGCGGTTCTGCATCCGCACCGGCTCCAACACCGTATGTCTTCCTGATTTTCGCATTTGCGCTTCAGTTTCTCGGACTAGCAATCAATTTAGATATGCTAGATATGCTTTGTTCATACCGTTCACTTGTAAACATGGTTAGTTTGATTTCGATGCTTTCTGTCGTGTTTTGTTTACTGTTTTCATGGATTAAATTCTCTGGTAAATTGCTGATTTTTCCAACATATATGATAACAGAACAACATTATGTGTGTATATGATAATCTACGAAGATCAGCTATTGATAACAAGCCACAACCTATGTATTATTTTGGAACAAATTCATATCTATCGGCGGATTGGCATTGACTGATCGCAGATGTCAGACACCGGACAATAAGAAATATTGGGAGTCTATTGTGGAGTAAGACGATGCCACCGATGGACTCTGGTTTGGATTGGAGATGGGCAATGGCGTGGTTTTTTGGACTCTTTGGAACTGAATTGCCTTTACAAGTGATTACCATGCCAGGACAATTGGCTACCTCCAGAGGCCCTGGTCAGCCTGAACGAAGAAGTACCAGGTAATTAGGAGCATTTCTTCAACTGCTGTCCTATTTCTGTACTATTAATAACATTAAAAATACATTAAAGATGTTCAACATACCGAGATAACGGTGTTGGAGGTAGATGACGCAGGAGGCTGGAGTGTTGTCCACGATCTCCAAGGCGAGGAAGCTTAAAAAGCTTACAAAGGATGATGAAGGCAGCGGCCAGGCATGTTGATGAACAGTTAGCCATCTCCGATATTAGGCAGCCGCTTCCCGCCTCCGGCGAGTCGGCTGGTTTGTTGGCGAGGCAGGTTGCTGAACCCGTCTACGAACTGTGTTGCAAGTATCTTCGGGTGATGCAAGTGGCTATGGCCGTATGGCGCCGGCGAACTGTGTTGATGTGTGTGAAGTTCAGGATGACGGGTAGCAGCAGGCGCGTATATTGACGAATTTTGAATTCTTGTTGAGATAAAGGCTGTTAGCCGGATAAAGTTTGTTAGCCGGATGCGCTCTGTGAAACCTAAGAGTGGTGCATAGTTTGTTAGCCGTAGTAACAAACTTGGAAAAAAACTTGGTGGGATTCGGTGTACATGGATTAGTTTTTTCTGGGAGCCGCACGGGTAACAAACTCGGAAATATTTGTGGGTTTTTTCAATTGTGAAAGCGGGATGGCATCTGTTTGTAATTTGCTGTGGGTATTTTTTCAAACGTTAAGTAAATAGCGGGATGGTATTGGTGGGTAATTTGATGTCCTGTCTGAGGGCAAAATCGGAATCTGAAAGTGTGACACCGGACACCGCTTTTCGCTTTAATAGTAAAGATTTTCAGCATTTAACTTTTGAAACCGATTAACATTTTTAAAGACGAGACCTATCAGCATTTAAGTATAGTATTTTGATTAGCTTTGAGTAACCATTACATATCATACACCCAGCAAATGTGCACCTAAAACGTATACCTTCAGTATGTAGCCTGTACTATTGGGCCTTTTTAAATCACTTATTCTGTCCGTGAGGGCTGAGGCCACAAGCATACTAAAACAGAGGGAAGGACAATCAGCCCGTATGTGGCCAGTAGTTGCTATTGGGCTGAGCCGATCTTGGTTTGAATCTGCTTGAAATTCAGTTTTTTAGTATTTACCGATTTTTTGGGGATTTGCCGAACTAGCTGATGCTGTTTAGGGCTCGTTTGTCACCCATTATTTTATTTTGAAAAATTCACAGAAATGATAGGATATTCAATAGGTATTAAGGTTAGACAGGAGATGAAAATTCATGGAATTCCAAATAAATTTCATAACCAATTTTGTGACAGTCAAACAAGTAATTGTTAGAATCATAAATAAATTCTTTGATTCTAGCCTCAAATGATGCGAGCCAAACGAGTCCTTAGATTTTTTATACATCTAAAATATTAACCACAATAAATTTAAAAAGAAATTCAGTTTGTTTTTAAAACACACAATCCTTCGACTCTGGCATTGTTATTGAAGCATGTGGAAACAATATAAGTGGTTTGAGAGCTTAGATGGCACCGTACTACCATTAAAAGGTCAATCATCGCAAAGCCCTGTTGGTGCAATATGGGCGCTCCGGTGCTAACATGTTTTACACCGCGGAGCAACCACACTCTCCCCTCCCTGCGCAAGAGCATATCTATGCATGCGCGTACTTCCAAGATATTGCGTGCAGGGTGTATTTCCATGGTGCATCATGCGATGAACTCCTTCGTCTATGAATATAAGACGTTTTAGACTTTTTAAAGTGGATTATATACACTCTATAATAAATAAATCTATACACTACAAGTAGACTATAAATACATACCAAAATAGATAAATCTACAAAAAACTAAAACGTCTACAAAGGAGTACTTCCAAATACAACATGGACGTGCAAAGAAACACTGGTGTACTTTTTATGTGAAATGTAGGTCTACTTCCAAAATACGCAACAGCCTACTTCAAGTTCAACACGGGAATGCAGAGCGACGTACTTCCAAGTCACTAGTAGAAAAAAAGCCTTCCATACAAACCTTTAGTCCTCAAACAATTCGACCCGCGGCTAATGGTTGCATTAGTTCCGGTTCAATCGAAAATGTGGGTCAGGGATCATTAGTCCCGGTTCAAATGTGTCCTTTCGTCCCGGTTTGCGCCACCAACCGGGACTAATGGCTAGGGGCCTTTAGTCCCGGTTGGTGGCGCACACCGGGACTAAAGGGCACCCTTTAGTCCTGGTTCGTGTCATCAACTAGGACTAAAGGCCCGTTCAAACGAATCGTCCACTTCCCGCGCCAGTTACGACGCGATCGTCGCCTCGAAATTTGCTGTCAATAGAGCGATCGCTTCAGTAATCGACGTGACGCATCGGAACGCCGCGGCCGGCCTTAATCACATCACCGACGGCTTGCTCTTCATCTCCCTCTCTCTACTATATAAGATGCACTCATCTTAAGCATCTTCTTCATCCTCTAATCCTCCCCAAAACACATATATACATCCTCCATAGCACATCTTCACATCACGGCGTCGGCCTAGCAGCTCACTCTCTCTCTCCAATGGAGCCGACGCTACCTTGATCTCGGCTGTACTATATCACCATAGAAGAGATGAACTTTACCATCACGGAAACTCTCCGTGCATCAAGGGTGGAAAAGTGGATCCGCGCCGTCAAGCAACGGTTCCTCGACGCCACACCGATCAAGTGTGTGGGCTTGGACTGTGAGTTCACCAGCCCTCACGAGGATAGGCGCAATCAGCGTGCCGCCGTCCTTTAACTCTCGGTGGCGTCCGAGGTTTTGGTCTTCCAGATATGTTGGGCCAATCACGTGCCGCAGCTGCTCAAGGAATTCTTGAAGGACACCACCATCAAATTCTACGGTGCGGCTATCGCCAATGATGTGTGCATGCTGAGTTCATACGGAATTGATATTCCGTCTGCGTACGATCTCCAAAAGATTGTCCCGAACCCCACCAAGAATCTAATTCCGAGTCTCTATGCTCTGGCCAATGCTACTATTGGGACAAATCTTGAGAAGAAGAAGAGGATCAAGAAGGACAAGAAGATGGACAAGAAGAAGGACGATGAGGAAGAAGAAGAATAACTAATATTTGGTTGGGCCAAAGTTCCATTGAGCTTCGAGCAAGTGTTGTATGCCGCTCTAGACGCTCGCCTGGGCTTCGAGATTGCTAGGCGAGCTACTGGAAGCTACAAGGCTACAATAGCCATGTTGGTCGTCTCAACATTTAGGTGGATGATCGTAGATGTGTGGTTGTGTGAGTCTTTGAGATTTCTTGTGTCTCTTATTGTTATTCTATTAGATGAGTATAATGTTTGGAAAAATGTACTCCCTCTGTTTCAGTTAACAAGTCTATTAATTTTCGAATTTTGGATTTTTCAAGTTTTTTGGATTTTTTGAATATTTTAATTATTAAAATTAATAATTAAATTATGCATAAAGATTATTTGGAATTCATTGATGCTTATTATTAGTTAATCATTATTGCTTATTTTGTGAATTTATTTGAAATTTAAAAAAGTAATATTATATGTTACCAAAGTGTATAGGTTAATAAAATTGGTAGCATACCATTATCAAGAAGTCACGAGCGCAGTCTTGGAAGTTACTATGGAAGGAATAGAGAAGTTAAGCGTGCTAAGAGTGAAGCAGTGTGAAGATAGGTGACTGACCGGGAAGTAAGGACCACAAGTATGTAATTTGACTTGAGAATAGAGTGAGGACCATAAGTATGTAATTTGACATGAGAATAGAGGTGATTAAAGAAATTAGAGAAATTCCAAAAATAGAGAAATTCTAAAAAAATCAAATTTAATTTTTTTCCGAACGGACCTTTAGTCCCGGTTTGTGTTACGAACCGGGACTAAAGGGTCCTCCAGCCACAGCACATGACTCGGGCCACGTGGAGGCCCTTTAGTCCTGGTTCGTAAACAACCGGGACTAAAGGATGGAGGCTTTAATCCCGCTTTGTTAGTCTCGGTTGCTACAACTGGGACCAATGGGCTTTACAAACCGGGATCAATGGGCTTTTTTCCACTAGTGAGTACACCACTGATGTAATTTTCACCGCGGCTGTACTTTCAATTGCAACACGATCAGACTCTAGACTACCCGACTAGTACTTCCACGTACAACACTGACATACTTCAAAGTTCACTGGAGTAGAAAGTTTGAAGTACAATTACACTGAAACTGAGTAGGCATATACACTAAAACACAAGTATATCCATACTAGTTTTGAAAGTACAAAAAAAAGTTTCACAACCCTATCAATTTGGGATCTAATTCTTTGTTTTTTCTGAACGGAGAACTAGTTATGAAGATCTCGACGCAAGGATCTCAAAAGAAAAAAACAGTAATCAATTTAACAAACAATTCTCTAGCTATTCTATTATGAAATTCTATTTTTATGGAAACATTGTTTCCCTCTCTATCATCTCACATCTCCACTTCGCTTCCCCTTACTGCAGGCGGTGAGCAAGAAGATAACTTTTTGTCGGTTCTCTGGCTCCACATTTCACCAGGTGGAGGGTGTACCCCCATGCCCTTTCCTCAACTAATGCCGTCCTTTTTAGAGATTTCGAGAACATCTAGATGAGTAGGCGGGATAAAGTTTATACACCAATACCAAACCCAATAGATACGCATATAAGGTAAATAACATATTTTGGGCCTATGTCATGAAACTAGGAGCCTAGAAGGTCAATACCTAGCTATATACCTCGATATAATCCCTATGTTCCTAAAGTTGATCGAACTTAAAATATTTGACTTGAGACAAGAGCTAGAAATACACTTATATGAGGATGAGTGACAAGGGTATAGTTAATAGATCCCGTTAGTTGAGTACCCCTGAGGCCTGTTAAGCTAGGCCCAATTGTAATAATAGTCGAATACGAGTTCTTACCGTATGTCGATATTGTAATCTGTATCGGACCCTACCCGATCCTCGAGACCTGGTCATCTATATATAGGGGCCAGGAGGGGACGGTGTAGGCCAGATTGAAAGCAAGCCAGGTTGAACACCCAAGTTTACTTTCGACATATACCTATTTCGACTAACTTTACCTTCGAGTTCATCCGACGCCCTATCTCCCCGATCCTAAGTCCTTCATCTAGGACATTTGCCGAGTTTACCCCTCGTCAATTGGCGCCGACCGTGGGGACCTTGGGCATTGGAATCATGAATTCGACAGCTTTTTCGCTTTTAGCCAATAGCAGTACAGAAGTCGACAAAAATCAAGAGATAGAGTTGACAATCGGAAGTTTAAGCATCCTCATCGGGCCATCGGGTTCATCTCGCCTTTCAGATCCGACGAAACAAGATCCGTCGGCAAATGAGCCCGAAACAATAGTAATGATGGAATATTCTGAAGGCTCTTCCAGCGAGGTAAACCCGCCGGTCAGCCTAGAAGAAGTGCAAAAAGGAAAGATCGCAGAAGACAACGAAGAAAAGGAAAATTTCGACGCAAGAGTCCAACTCGACGATTTCATGATCTGCCTCGACGATATTTCAGACAAGTCAACAGATACATGGAAGACAAGATTAGAGCTTTCTGAGGATAGTAACTCGATCTTCTCAAGCTTCAAGGGTAACATCGGCAAACAATGTCAGGTGCTCGCCATTATAGGAGATAACTCAGAAGAATTCAACGAAAATGACAATCCAGTGCTAAACCCAGCAAATATCGATAGAGGAGCAAATCACCCAGCAGAAGGGCAAACACCAGAATCCCTCACAACCAGGGAAAAAATTCGACTATCAGTCGACGAATGGAGGATAATAAGAGAAGCCGTAGATCACGGCACGCCAATACCATCAAATTCTAGCAAAGACATGCTTTTGGGGTATCATTACGCCCTAAGGCAGCAGGCCAAGCAATTAGCAAAGGAGAAAATAGAGATACAAAGAAGAAAAGATTCAGCCATTGCAGCTAGCGAAGCTGCTCGTAAAGCACGAAGCGACGCATCATATAGTAACGCAAGGAAAAATCGTCGACACGGCTCAAGGTACGACAACCTCGAGTACTCCGACAGGCAAAGTATCTCCAGAAACCTCGACTCGTCCTTCTTATCAGTCAACGAGCAGGGGAATATCCTACCAAAAACCCCTGAAGCAGCATTAGTAGCAGCGCAAGCATATCTGCTTACAACTCGACCAAGTCCAGGAGATCCTAGGGAACATATGCATAGAGCAGCATTGAACGGACTCAATATGGTGGGCCACAAGCTATCAGCAAAAGGAGAAGAAACATATCATCACAAGGAAGTGCATAAAGCAAGGTCACCTAGCCGTCACAATAGTCCTAGGCGCAGAAGCAGCAAGCACCGATCTCGATCGCCATCACCAAAACAGCACGGTGGAACTCGAAGATCGCGATCCCCAAACGAAAAACGCAACTATGAAGACGACGACAAAGAGATGGGGGCATCGTGCTTTACCCGAAGGGTTCGCACTACTCCAGTTCCCAAGGGATTCAAGTTACCTCATGATCAGCAAAAATACGACGGATCACAGGAACCACAATCATGGCTATCAGATTATCTACAAGCAGTGCAAATATTAGGAGGAACCAAAGAAACAGCAATGCAAAGTTTGCAACTACACCTCACCGGAGCAGCAAGGTCATGGTTGAGCAAACTAGAGAAAAAACTATTAGAAGCTGGGAAGACCTCGCAAAGCAATTTATAGGCAACTTCAGGTCGACATATAAGCGGCCAGCATCAATAGAAGAAGTTAAAGCGTGCGTGCAGCAACGCGACGAAACACTGCGGGCATACATCCAAAGATGGAGCCTTATCAAAAATTCGGCAGTCGAAGTTTCAGACGAAAGAGTAATAGATGCATTCATCATTGGATTAAGGCGAAGAGACCTAGTCGAAGAGATGGGTAGAATCAAGCCAAAAACAGTGTCAGACCTCATGGACGTAGCAAACAGATTCGCAGATGGAGAAGACGCGTGCAACAACAAGCGAACGCGATCCCCAGAGGACGATAGAAGAAATAAATATGGAAGTCAAAGGAGACGGTCTCGAAATTACGACAACTACGGCTCCCATAGCCAAGTCGCCGCAGGATACAAAGACAACAGTTATCAAGGAGGCGAGCGCAGAAGTTCGGGATACCAAAGCTATGGAAAGGAGGATTATAAAAAGTTTCCCGCAAGAGAACCCAGAGAGTACAACCCGTCGGCAGAAGATATGCTCAACGGACCCTGTCATATACACTTAGCGTTCGTCGATGGGAAGCGAGTATCAAGACACGCAATGAAAGACTGTACAACATTCTTAAAACTACAAGAGGCAGCGCTAAACAAGCAAACCGAAGCAAGGCGACAAGGATTTGAAGGAAGCAACAATCCTCCAACAAAACAACAAGGAAACAACGGAGCTCCTCAAGGACAAGACCAGCAAAACCAAGGACACGACGACGACGAAGGGTACATTCCATCAAAAGGACACATCACAGCAATGATACAACTTGTGCCCAAGTCGAATAAAGAAGAGAAGAGTATAACTCGACAAGTCAACCTAGCAGTCATCTCACCTCCAGCCACAACGGAGTATCTGCACTGGTCAGAACAACCAATCGAGTTCAACAGAGAAGACCACCCTATAACAGTACCTCGGCCGGGAAATGCGCCTTTGGTACTCAAACCTCAAATCGGCGCGTATGATGTCGACAGAATATTCATGGACGCAGGGAGTGGAATTAACCTGATATACGCAAAAATACTCCGAGCAATGCATATATCACTAGAGTTCCTGAAGCCAACAGATTGTTCCTTCCATGCGATCGTGCCAGGAAGTGCCAATTACCCACTGGGTCAAGTAGCACTCAATGTTTGCTTCGGCAACCGACAAAATTACAGAAGAGAAAAGCTAGACTTCGAAGTCATGGACTGGCCATCTCAATATCACGCGATCCTCGGACGACCTGCGTTTTCGCGATTCATGGCAGTGCCTCACTATACATATTTGGTACTTAAAATGCCAGGACCAAGAGGAATAATCACAGTGAAAGGAAGTTTTGAAGTTTCAGATCTCTGCGACAGGGAGTTCCAAAAGATGGCACAAAACTTTGGCATGATAGCCAACTATGCAGAGAAGGCAAAAAGCACAACTACAGAGGGCGTCAAGCTACTCGAAGGACGCGTTGCGGAGCCCGAAACGAAGAAACCACGAGTAGGAACATCAGGAGAAGACAAAGACACAGGAGAAGAAGGGAAAGCCACGACGGCATAAGCATCAACAGACAATAAAGTAGAATAGAACAGTAAGGCTGTAAAAGCCACGAGTTATACCAGGGGCAATGCCCTCTAGATCCAGAACACAGGTCACAGGCCGGATCTCTTGGGTTACCCCATGTATCTTACATTACAAGTATAAAAAAGACGAAACGTTCCTCATATTTGAGTTTACGAGTCTTTCAAAGAGAAAATGCGGCAAACGCACGAAATCACACAATAACGCTCTGAGAACAAATTTTCATCATGAAGTCGCGAAATAAAATACTCTAGCGTTGCACACATACAAAAATGTATTACAATAATGGGTTGTCAGCATCATCTACGCCTAACGGGTCCAAATAGTGGTACTCACGAAAAAACGCAGCGTCCGCTTCCAGCAGCCTAGCTACAAGCCTTCGAGCAGGTTGCAGCGTGCTCTCCATATGCACATGAAGGCTAGCCCTACCTGGAGCTAAACTCAGGGACATAGAGCTATAATTAAGCCTCGGGTGCCACTTGTGTATCCACCCGAGAGCAAAATTGGCACCAGCCACCAAGTTCAGCTCTATCAATCTATGAATACGATGGCTGGATCTAAAGGTATCAAGAAGAAGTGGAAAAGTTGCAGGCAGCGGATTGCGAGGAAGCATGACAGAATGCATCGTCGTCAGAGCACGTCGGCAACCATCAACTGATTCACCAATATGTTGGGCACGGTCCTGAAGCAGTACAATGGCTCTCTGGCGACGAGGATCAGACCACAAAGTCTCACAGCCTGCCGACATTCTCTCTAAAGCTGCATTTTGCTCGGTAACCCGACGATCTTCTACAGCGAAATCCAGACAAGTACCAATAACAGCAAAGAGCATCACAAAAAACAGCAGTGAAGAAATAGGAAAAGAAGGAGTCGAAAGAAAACTTACATCGCAACATCTCGCAGACAGACTCGACAATGCCAAGAATAAAAGATTCGCACTCTTCATTATGAACAATCTTCGCCGTCAAGCTGGAGACCTTTTCCTCAAAAGAAGATATTTTTTTCATATAACCACTGGCTTTGCTAGCTTTGTCAATAGCCATCTGTGCCTGACGCTTGGCTAAAGTTAGGCGAGCCTCAAGGTCGGAAACCCTGGAAGAGTATTCTGCGCATCGACTGCATCGACTAGGAGTCGACGAAATCTGAGAACCGAACACACGGGCAGAGGAAGGAGCAGGACCGTGAGTCAAAGGATCATTGACGCGCATCGGCTGCAAGCCAAAAAGGAAAATAAAGAAGAAGCAATTTCAGAGAGACAGCATAATACTTCATACGAAGGAAATATATTTACATAATGTGCTAAACCCTTTGGCTAAAGTTCTCGGGTTGAATACACGTTTCTACATTCAAAAGAGGAAATTACAGCAGAAAGGCTAAAATCTACGCCACCTCAGCATCTTGCTCCGTGGCAGTAAGAGGAATGGTGGCGTCGTCTGCAGTAGCTGGAGGAGGCGCGGAAGCAGTCGTGAATGGAATTGCGGAGGTTGGCGCCAAAGAAGCTGCCGAGGCCGCTGAAGGAGAAATCATGGACACTATGGCAGGCGACAATTTCTTCGCTTTCTCAAAGAAAGGCTTCAACTCTGATCGGGTGCGACCATGAGGAGAACCAATTTTCTCCCAGTCGAGATCTGCCCCGTGCGCGTAAGAAAGCGCGATGGCACCTTCGACACCTCGCTTCACAGATAAACCTTTCAGTTGGAGAAGAGGATCATCCTGAGTATCGAAAGCCTTGGCAAGCTGTCCTAAGTCGCTGACTAGAACCTCCGACCGTTTCTTCGGCCATAACCCGACAAACATCTGCGATAGAACGCGGCTAACCAACTCGAAAACATCCTGGACAGATATCCAGTTTGCCTCGAGCACGTTGACCGCTGCCAGAAGAGGATCATCAGCAGATTGCGGAATTGGCAAAAGAGCCTTGGTACGCTCTGAATGGATAAGCAAGGGAAGGTAAGTAAAAAGGAAAAGGCATTATCAATAGAGTATAAAGGAAGTATCATCAGCAAGAAAAGAATAAGGAGCAAATGTTTACCGCCAGCAGCGGCAGAAATCTTGTTGAGTCGTTCGGCCATGACTTGTTCTCGCTGGAGGCGTTCCTTGGTAGCATTGGATAAAGATGACTCTGCCTTCTTAGCCCTGGCAATTGCAATGTTGTGCAATTTTTTAGCGTTCGCCTTGGCCTTAGTCGCGGAGTCATAGGCTTTCTGAGAAGCAGAAAGCTCAGCTTCCAGAGATGCAATGCGTGCGTTCGCCGATGCTAAACCATCTGCAAGTCAAAAAGTGAAGAAAATGAAAGTTAATAAAGAAGCAAGGGAAAGAGCATATCAAAGAAAAGGGGAAAAGAGGCAATGAATTAACCTTCCGAAGTTTTCGCAACTCTCCAGTACTGAGTACACTCAGTGCCTAAGGCGACGAATTTCTTCATCAGCGCCTGGTAAAATAAGAACAAATAAGCACATGCGAAGAGGAAGGAAAAATCTTCAAGAATACGATCACTTACGTTATCTGAAGAACTCGAAGGCTCATGCACCTCGAGAGAGACGTCGGCTTCTTTGGAATTCTTTGACCTTTTTGTGCTCCGAGAGACAGGAACCTTCTTGATGGCAGATCTAGTAACTCGAGGCACTTCAGCAGGAAGTTCAGTTTCTGGCACAGAAGCTTCATCTGGAATTGCAGTTTGTCGAGAAGGAAAAGCCGGCGCGTCCAGTTGTGTTTCCTCGTCCTCACTATAAATAAGAAACGGATTTCACACAGCTTGAAAAAGAAAAGAAGTATCAAACAAAAAACAACAAATAGTGGAACTCGAAGAAAACACTTACGAATCCGTAAGGTCAAACATCTCGACACCCTCTTCTAGACAAGGGGCTGCAGTAGCAGAAGTCTTTCGTGCAGAGGTACTCGAAGAAGCCACCTCGTCGACATGCTTCCTCTTCCTATTGGCACCAGTGTCTTCAAACAGTGCAGCAGGAGGCGACGCCGACGAGTTGGTGCCTTCTTCCGAATCTTCGGTTTCATCCCCGTCCTGGGTTTCTTCAGCCTCGGGGGCTTCAGATGTAACAGCAGCCAGATCAGCCGGCAGTGGTCCTCCCTCGGGAAGAGGAGGGAGTGATACAAGGAATACATGGCCCTGAAGAGGAATAAATCAGAAAAGTATTCCGCACAAGTAAAAGCAAAGGCAGCAAGCGTACAAAAACAAATGCATACCTCGGGTAGGGGGTGCGTGGAGTCGAAGAAACTAGTAGTCAAATCTGCAACTGCGTGCTCCTTAGTGAGCTTGGTGAGGCTCCTAACTCGCTTGTCGACATCCTTTTTCTCTATAAGATCGTCAGAGATACGAGAAGGATCCGCTAAACCAGAATAGCTCCAAAGTTTGGAAAGACGATGCTGCATGGGCTGGACTCGACGTTGCACAAAGAACGCCATGAGCTGAGTACCCGATAAAGCACCTCCTTTACCTCCCTTTAGAGTTTGGATACGATTCAGCAGAGGGGTAACTTTTTCCATCTCAGAATCTGAGGGAGACGAGTCCCACGAGGCTAATTTTTTAAGTTCCTTAGTCGGATCAAAAGGAGCTAAGCCATATTGGTCTTCAGAGGAGGCCTCGTGGTCCTTTATGTAAAACCATTTTGTCCTCCAACCTTGGACTGATGCAGACATGGAGAATTCAAGATATTGGGCTTCAACGCGTACAGAGACAACGGCGCCGCCCAATTCAGGTTTATTAGACAGTGAGACACTGGGACGAAGTCGAAAATTTGAATGCCAGAGAAGGAAGTGGGGTTCTATCCCCAAGAAGGACTCGCAAAGAGTCACAAAGCAGGCAATGTGAAGGATGGAATTTGGGGTAAGCTGGTGAAGCTGTACGCCGTAAACAAA
Organism: Dactylis glomerata; assembly: GCA_007115705.1. Lineage (NCBI taxonomy): Eukaryota > Viridiplantae > Streptophyta > Magnoliopsida > Poales > Poaceae > Dactylis > Dactylis glomerata. The sequence goes on from QXEO01000628.1 coordinate 1,430,586, forward strand.
AAGAAGCCCACGAAGGAATTCGTGGGCAGGAAGAGATAAACCGCGGAGAAGGAAAGAGAGAAACATTACTCGATAGCCGCTCGGGGGCTTTGGGATCCGCTCGGTGCTGGGAAATTTGATGGAGTCTTCGGAAGAGAGAAAGCCGTCCTCCCGAGCCTTCTTCACCTCTTTCTCCTTGATAGAAGAACGCACCCAATCGGTTGCGGAGTTCGCACTCTTGCCCTTGGCCATAACGACGTCCTTGGATGCGCAGTGCTTCACGCACATCTACAATATCGGTCTGGGGGCTTTTTGTGCAAAGAACACAGATGTGCAGATCGGCAATGGCGGCGGCGGAGAAGAAGAGGAGCTGGTAAATAGTAAAATCCCTCCACTCTCCCCATATATACCTTCTAAACGAAGGAACAGGGGTTGGGACGTGGCAAGCGGAGCGGAAGCGGCAGTCCACTAACGGGCAGGAAAAAATCGAAATTACCGCGCTACCCATGAGACGGTTCGCGCTCAAATCATAAGTGATGTATAGCTAAAATTGGCTAGAGGCGTCATAAAAAGATGGTATGAGAAAGAAGAAGGATGGCGCCGACAGGTACAAAATTTATAGACAAGATTATGTGTGAAGAATTTTTGATTATAGCCTTGGGGGCTACTATTCTGAAAGATATTGAAAGTAACTCTTTATTGGAGTGGTGGACTCGTATTCGACGACAAGATGTTCTTAAAGTATCTCGAAGTTGAAGTATCTCGAGTTGAAGTGTGATGGACTACACTATATTTTGAGCCTATACTCGAAAAAGTCTTTTTCGACTATAGCCTCGGGGGCTACTCCCATCGGGAGCGCTGAGCGCGCACCCGACGATATTTCTTGATAAAGCATTAGAGTTGGAGGAGTGTAGGAGTGTTACTCTCATCGGGAGCGAGTTTTATGGTTGTAGAAACCCGAATATTTTCAGTCAAAATTTGACTGCGACATAAGATTCTCGAGTTGCGTTATCGCAACGCAACTCGAATGCCGTGACTTGTCACGAAGGTAAGACCCCGGGATCCGTCCTGTGTGGCCTGGTATACGCACATGGATGCGCTCTGCTGGTATGTATCCGTGTCTACGACGCGAAGAAAATCCTGGTGGACGCACTGGGTACCCTGAGAATCACTGGGATTCATTCTTTGTAAGTCCTAAATGCGGCAAAAGAGTGGGTTTGACCGGTATCCCGAATTCAAGTCCAAGGGGATTGAATTTGAAGTAGGTGACAAGTATCTGTTCCGGCAGTTAACTGACCTCTTGATCCGTCAGAGATGTCAGGCTTGTTCATCAAAACCCCTTGCGAGCAAAATATTATGAACATAAGTCGAAAGACCGAATCGAAGATTTGAAGATATGAAGAAGTCGAAGAATTGATCAAGTCGAAGATTTGAAGATTAGAGATTCAACCCGAATCTACAATTCTGGTAGAATCTCAGGGGCTACTGACAAGGGTATAGTTAATAGATCCCATTAGTTGAGTACCCCTGAGGCCTGTTAAGCTAGGCCCAATTGTAATAATAGTCGAATACGAGTTCTTACCGTATGTCGATATTGTAATCTGTATCGGACCCTACCCGATCCTCGAGACCTGGCCATCTATATATAGGGGCCAGGAGGGGACGGTGTAGGCCAGATTGAAAGCAATCCAGGTTGAACACCCAAGTTTACTTTCGACATATACCTATTTCGACTAACTTTACCTTCGAGTTCATCCGACGCCCTATCTCCCCGATCCTAAGTCCTTCATCTAGGACATTTGCCGAGTTTACCCCTCGTCAATGAGGGAATAGGTCGGACACTCACCAGATAGGCAAATACAGAGAAAATACAATGAATCGCTGGTTGTCACCAACCGCCACACACCCCCACCATGATTCCACGCTGCCACAACGACTCCGCAACATCCCAGATTACCGTTTATGCCAAGGCAATGGTGACTCAACCTAGATTTTCATTACCTTTATCACGGAGCCATGCTACCACTGCGCCATCCGTATGAGCATATGTCCCATGACATCGCCCCTTTGGCAAACTGCCTTAGCTCCCGCCAGCCCATATTCCCTGCATCGATAATGTCGTCCTTCCTCTCACACCCCCCTTTCAGGAAACTACCCGATCTCCTGTCGCCAGCCCGTATTACCTGCATCGACTCTGCAAGACCATGAAATTGAAGGGTTTCGCAGCATAGAAAACAAAAAATTCCTACGATGATGAACAAGAACAAGCCAAGATCTGATCTACAAGATGCAAAACAATGAGCGAGAGAGATTAGATCTGCATACCCTTGTAGATCGCACAGCGGAAACGTTCAGATGAACGTGGTCGGCGTAGTCGTACTAGCATCTCCTCCTCGCGATCCGATCCAAGCGCCACAATGGGAGGCGCCTCCGAGCGTTGCACACGTGCAGCACACCAATGACTCCGCCTCCCCGGTCCCGCGAGATATGGTGGAGTGGTAGATGGGATCGGTAGCACAACGGCGTGGTGCCTATGGTGGAGAGTATTCGCCGATAGGGCTTTGCCTATTTGCGTGGTGGAAGAAGAACGGAAAAAGGAGGCTTCAGAAACCGGGCAGCGGCTCCGTGCAAATTATGTCAAACCAAACCGGCGGCCCTCTGCTCCTTTTATAGTCGCATGCACGGTCGGCTTGGAGTGCGTGCCAAGGCAGGTTTGCCTCATGGTGCACGTCACGATGCCGCTCGATCCAATCGATGGTATCCCGATCTCACGTGGGCATGCGAGCCTGAAGCACCAATGCTGCCCGCCGACCTCGTATGGAGCGGCAGCGAGGCCTGGCATCCCAGCCGGCCAGCCCGCAACCACAAGGCCCAACTGGGCCCGGACAGCCTTCACACGCCAAGGCCCAAAGGCTCTTGGGTGGCCATCCTGCGAGCGCGCCAGGCGATCGACTGGCCGCTACGATCAAGACATCGAGTGAGCCAGGGATTCCCTAGCCGCCGCACGTCCTCTTTTTTCTTTTTTTTCCTTTATTTATTTCTTCTAAATAAATATCAGTTGATATTTATTAATTCATGCAATTAATAAACATTATATTTTCACCGAAACAATTCCGTAACTCTTCGAAACTATTTCCATAAATCCCAAAACTACCCTAGCATTGATTTGAGTTAAGTGTGTGACCCTACGGGTTCGAGAATGCGCGGACATGATTTCCATCAATAATCAATAGCGGGATCTAGAAATCCATAGTGACTCCCACGCACTCAACGATGATCATTATCGGTGAACCACGATGTCAGAATTCAATTAATCCCGTATACGAATTCCTTTGTCTCGCGATATTTTACTTGCCCAAAATTTGATCGTCGGTATCGCCATACCTAGTTCAATCTCATTCACAGCAAGTACTCTTTACTCATTTCGCAATCCAATATCACCCTGTGATTAAACTCACTAATCATGTGTTTACAAACGGTGTATGATATGGATTACCGAGTGGGCCCGGAGTATATCTCTCCGACATGGGAGGGACAAATCCCAATCTCAATACATGCAATCCAACAAGTACTTTCCGATTACCTGAGTGACGCCTTTATGATCACCCTCTCATAGTGTGATGTTTGATGACCTCAAAGCTCTCTTCCGGTACCAAGGAGTGGTATTATCTCATGGTCTAAGGAATAGGATAATGACATAGGAAAAGCTACGCAATTGTGAACACAATGACATGATCTAATTGTTGTGTTTAATTTGGATCTGTCCATCACATCATTCTGCTAATGATATGACCTCATTATTAATCGATAACTCATGTCTATGGTTAGAAAACCTTAACCATCATTAATCAATGAGCTAGTCTAGTAGAGGCATACTAGGGACACTATGTTGTTCATAAACCAAATAAGTATTAGTGTTTCCGCTTAATACAATTGTAGCATGGAATATAAACATTGTCATGAACATGAATTATAATAATAGCTCACTTTATTATTGCCTCTAGGGCATAATTCCTTCAGTTTCCCACTTGCACTAGAGTCAATAATCTAGTCATACTAGCGCCTTTAACACCTGTGACATTCCGGTGTTATTCATACGTGTTGCACGTGGTAAACCTTATCTACGGGTTTAACACTTTTAGGTCCGTGTGTACTTGCATATCTTTGCGTTAGCATGCATTACTCATCTTGTATGAGATGGCATCGTATAAACTTGGTCTTCTGGTGAGACCTTTGTTTCTTTGCCAAGACTATGTTGTCACTATTGTTGTACAATAGAACTACATAATACTAGCATACTTAGAACTACATGTAGTTCTTTTGCTGCTTCTAGAGCAGTTATATACTTAGCCTTTGTTGCAGTATCCGTCACAATGTTAACATTGGAGCTCATCCAAGTCACCAGAGAACTTTCTTCCATCTAATTGTGCCACCTTATAACTCAAAACAAATAGCCTAAAATTGAGACAAAATTTTACCTGTATATGTGACAAAGCCAATGTAACACATTACAATGAACCAGTTGTCACTTCTGTATACAGAACATATTCTTACTATTGTCCAGCAATCATCATATGAATGCTCGTAACCTTTTAAAGCATCAAACATATCTAGATCTACATATCATGGTATACAAGATTGATAAAATCATTCTTGTGGTCTCACTCATCAAGTGTCAAAACAGTTGATTCTTGCTTCAACCTCTTCCATGCAACAAGAACCGTTCTTATCATTTCCATATTAAACAAATTCAATATTTCATCTATGTACTATGCAAAACTATATTAACGCCTCAGTCTATCTTCATAGACATTGATGCTCAATATTCTTGTTTTGCCTAAGTCATTTATTGAAAATCTAATTTTTTATGAAATCTTCCCAATATCAAGAAAAACACATAATTTCCAATGACCGATATGTCGTCTATATAAAGTATTGGAAATATGTCTCAGCGCTCGCACTTACTTTCTTGTAAATACAAGCATCTTCAAATATCTTGATGAAATTAACAAATTAACATTTTCATCATAATGAAGATTCCAACTCCGTTATGCTTACTTCTACCATTGAAGTTTGCATATATATCTAGCAACCTTTGAATCAATAAAACCCATTGGGTCGTGTCAGGTACACGTCCTTGGTGTGCATTCCGGTAGAGGAACGTTGTTTCGTTTATTCAACTATCATATCTCAATATGTAATTGTTGCTAAAATAATCCATATGATGAAGTCAGGGCCCATCACCGCTTCTTTGTATATTATTGGTTACTATTATCTAATAATATCTCGTCCTGAAATCTTGCTATTTGATTACAACCAACTTGGTTAAATAGGAACTTTGATGTCCGGGACTACAACATATTGTAGGTGCGGGAGCTATGAATGCAGTTACCGTTTCTAGAACATTTTTTGGTGCTGCGCTACTCTGATCATCTTGCTCAGGTTCAATAACCTCATCAAGTTCTATTTTTCTCCCACTTAAACCTTTTGTGAAAAACTCCTTCATAAGAAATTCACTTATTTAGCGACAATCACTATGTGTTCGGGTTCATAGTAGAAGGAATGTCTATCGACATTCTTTGGAATAACCTACAAAGACTTACTAATCCAATTTTGGTTGTAAACATTTTACATATGCCTTGCATACCAAAATTTAAGAAAAGACAATTATAACTTGTACTGTGTCATTTCAGCAGATTATGATGGTACTCTATTCAGTGAAAAGCGGTAGTCTCTAAAGCATAATTCACAAATTATATTGGCAGTTTATTTCATCATTGATCTAACCATGTCAAATAAGGTTTGATTACACCCATCAAAAACTCCATACCCCTGTGGCGTTTCATGAGATGCAAGTTTGTGAAACAATTCACTTAACTCTTAGATGTTTGCTAAACTTGTAACTCAAATATTCTCCTTTATGATCCAATCATAAAAACTTGAATTTTCTTATTGCAATAATTTCCACTTCATAAGTTGAACAATTTCAATCGTTTCATACTTCTTTCTCATCAAGTAGATATACCATACATCTATTCGAGTCATTGATGAAATAGAAAATACACCGCACTTGACTTCACACCATGGACTACATATATCAACATGCACGATCTCTATTTAGTTAGTCACTTGTTCTGTCCATGTCCCATGAATAGAGTTTAATCATCTTTAGAAAAATTTCACAAGCGTCAATCAATTCAAAATTAAATGACTCAAAAATCCATCAATATAGAATTTCTTTCATGTTTTGTTTCCAATATGACTTAAACGGCAGTGTTACAAAATAAGTGAAATTCTTTATGTCTTGCGACTTTTAGCATTAGTGTTATAGATGTCTATTTTACCAAAAGTATTTATAATAATCTATCCATCGATTATGAAAGACGGTAATAATATGAACAACGATTGATCTCATTATACCAGAACAAGATAAAACAATTATTATGTTCATAACAAATCTTGAGGACTAGGTTTGATGCCGATGAAAAGCACAATAACACTTTTATTTGTTTCTTGTCGCGCATTATTACCACATTTGTTTGTTGGTTATTTTGGCCATTATAGTTCTTGCATTGTGTTGCTTTGTATGACATTTCATACCAACAATCCAGTATCCAATACTCAAGAATTACATTGTTAACAAGCAAAGAATACATATATAACATGTATATCATTTATATACCTGAGCTGGGAATTTCCAGTCTTTTCCTTTTCTACCAAATATTTTGCAGATCATAGTTAGCATTTCCTCTACTTTTAAAAGAATCTATCAACATCAATAGTGGCATCAATCACGTGACACATAGTCCAAAGGATGTTAGTCAAATACTAATGGCCCTGGATTTTACACATTGAGGTGGATCACCATCATCATATAATTGGCGTTCTTCTAGATTCCATTCTTTAGCATTCTTTTGGTATAGCAAAAACAATTTAGCTGGTACCTTTTTATTCATCCTATCATAAAAACTTTCATGATGAAACTACTATAGCTCTTTAAGGACAAAATGCAAGTATAATATTAGTTTTCCAAACTTTTGGGTGATCTGGATGCCCAGTGCCTTCAATCTTCGCATATATTCATACAATATGAGCATATGTTCTTTTACTAAATTATACTTCATCATTTTGCAAACAATCAATGTTTTAGATATCAAATATCTGTTACCTCTTGTTTGTTTCTGAAACAATTCTTTCATCTCGATTATCACTTTGATTCTCAAATAATTTTGAAGATCAATTTCTCATAAAGGAAAATGTATGATCTTTAGATACTAAACTTCAAACGTTGCTCTCTTTAATTAATACAACTTATTGAATCGCATGGAGCAAGTGAGGTTTGCTAAAGTTTGCAATAGGACTTAATCTTTATTCTTGACACTCTAACTAAACGGTAGTAGTCCGTAAAGTGATTATCCAGAATTCTATAGTTCTTTTAACTCAATTAAACTAAGTGTCGGTGGAAAACAGTTGCCAAAGACTACAACGACTTATACAAATACACTAAGATTTAGTTCATGATAATTAGTTTAAGTTAATCAAATTAGTAAACAACTCCCACTAAATTCAACATCCCTCGAAGTTGTTTAGTAAAGCATGATCCAAATTCACCATACCAAGACCAATCATCACGTGAAATGATATAGCTTTAATGGTGAACATCAACATGCTGATCATATCATCCATATGACTCATGCTTGACCTTTCGGTCCGCGTGTTCTGAGGTCATGTTTGTACATGCTAGGCTCGTCAAGTTTAACCAGCGTATTTTTGCATGTGTAAATCTGTCTTACACCCGTTGTATGTGAACGTAGAGTTTATAGCACCCGGTCATCACGTGATGCTTCAAAACGAAGATCTTTAGCAACGGCACATACGAGGGGAGAATACATTTTATCTTGAAATTAAGTGTGAGGGATCATATAATAATGCTACCGTCGTGATCAAAAGCCAAATAAGATGCATAAAGGATAAACATCACATGCATATACAATATGTGACATGGTATAGCCAATCTTTGCGCATTGATCTCCATCTCGTGCGCGCCGGCATGATCTCCATCACTCCACCATGATTGCCTCCACCATGAATATCAACTACGACTATTGCTAACTACTTAACGATAAAGTAAAGCTATTACATGGCGTATAAGAAGTTGACATGTAGGTCATACAAAATTATAAAGACAACCATATGGTTCCTGCCGGTTGTGAACTCATCGACATGCAATTCATGAAATATTACAAAATATGATCATTGCATACATCATATATATCATCATACACATCACATCTTGTGGCAATACTGATACGTCTCTAACGTATCTATAATTTTTTATGCTCCATGCTTGTTTTTACACCATTTGCTTAGTGTTTCGTTACACTTCGTGGCATTTTTATGCATTTTCCGGAACTAACCTATTAACGAGATGCCACAGTGCCAGTTCCCTGTTTTCTGCTATTTTTGTGTGTCAGAAAAGTTACACAGGAAATATTCTTAGAATTAGACGAAACAAAAGCCAAACATCCAGAAATTCACCAAAGCTTCCAGAGAACCGAAGAGGAGATGGAGTGGGGCCACGAGGGGCCCACACAACAAGGTGGCGTGGCCAGGCCCTGAGCCGCGCCCCCTATGTGTGTGGCCACCTCGGTCCACTTCTGACGATGCCCCTTCGCCTATAAAGACCCCCCGACGGGAAAAATCTAAAGACCCGATCACTTTTCCAGAAACATGTCGCGATCCGCCGTCGTCGTCGACCCGAGATCGGGAGGGTCCAGAAGCTCTTCCCGGCACCCTGCCGGAGAGGGGAATCGCCACCGGAGGTCTTCTTCGTCGCCATGCTTGCCTCCGGCGCGATGAGTGAGTAGTCTACCTTGGACTATGGGTCCATAGCAGTAGCTAGTTGGTTGTCTTCTCCAGCATGTGCTTCATGTTTAGATCTCGTGAGCTGCCTTACATGATCGAGATCACCGTTATATAATTCTACATGTTGAGTTTGTTGGGATCCGATGAATATTGGTGTTATGATTGAGTTGATGTGCTGAATATTATCTTATGTTTTCTCTATGTTGTTTATGATCTTGCATGCTCTCCGTTGTTAGTAGCTATCTTGGCCGAGTAGATACTAGTGACTCCAAGAGGGGGTATTTATGCTCGATAGTTGGGTTCATGCCTCTATTTAATCTGGGGGAGTGACAGAAACCTCTAAGGTTGTAGATGTGTTGTTGCCACTAGGGAGAAAACAACATTCATATGCTCAAGGGCATATGCTTTGTTTACATTACACACTTTGCTTAATGCAGTTATCTGTTGTTCGCAACTTAATACTTGTGGAGTTCTCGGATTGATTCGCCACAAGTGGATTATTAGTCATAGATGCAGTTGGATGGCGGTCTATGTATCTTGTTGTAATGCCCAGAGTAAATCTCATAGTGATCCTCTCGACATATCACGTTATCTTTATTCTATCAATTGTCCAACTATAATTTGTTTACCCAGCATGTGTTATTTTATCTTATGGAGAGACACCACTAGTGAACTGTGGACCCCGGTCCTGTTTCCATTATATTGCTATCACCTGTTTACTTTACTCGCACTGTTTACTTTACTCGCATACTACTATTGCTTTCCACTCGATACGCTCGTACCCTTTATTTCAAGCAAACTGGTGAGATTGACAACCTCATCGTAAGTTGGGAACAAAGTATTTGGTTGTGCTGTGTGCAGGTTCCATGTTGGTGCTTGCAAAGCAAAGCCTGGACGAGGCGCCTTATAAATTGTCCGGAGCTGTCGCGAAGCTAGCGGGCATCACCTTCAGTCGTTTGGCTTTTTCCTACTGGATTGATAACCTTGGTTTCATAACTGAGGGAAAACTTGCTGCTATATTCATCAAACCTTCTCTTGGGGTTTCTAACTAGCCGGTTATTTTACTTCATCAACAAACACAATCAAGTTTTCTGGCATCATCATCACCGCGCCATCAACAAGTTTTCTGGCGCTGTTGCCGGGGAAAAAGAAGACTTTTGCAAGGGAGTTTCGCACGCACATCCTTTACTTTGTTTTAAGTTTTGCTTTTACTTTATTTTACTTGCATCGTTTTATCAAAAACACAAAAAAAAATTAGTTTCCTTATAGTTGTTTTTACTTGTCTGCTTTTAGCTTTGCTAGAATGGGTACTCATGAGAACACCAAGTTGTGTGATTTTACTAGCACTAATAATAGTGATTTTATCTGCACTCCTATTGCGCCACCTGCTCCTGCTGCTGATTTTTATGAGATTAAGCCTGCTTTGTTGAACCTTGTTATGAAAGAGCAATTTTCTGGTGCTAGTACTGATGATGCTACAGCTCATCTCAACAATTTTGTTGAGCTATGTGAGATGCAGAAATATAAGGATGTAGAAAGTGATATTATTAAGCTTAAGTTGTTTCCTTTTCTTTGAGAGGAAAAGCTAAGGATTGGTTGCCGTCTTTGCCTAAAAATAGTATTGATTCTTGGGCTAAGTGTAAGGATGTTTTTATTGGTAGATACTATCCTCCTGCTAAGATTATAGCTTTGCGTAGCAATATTATGAAGTTTAGCCAGTTTGATAATGAACATGTTGCTCAAGCTTGGGAAAGAATGAAATTTATGATAAAGAATTGCTCCACTCATGGACTGACTACTTGGATGATTGTCCAATCTTTTTATGCAGGACTGAATTTTTCTTCAAGGAACCTACTGGATTCAGCTGCTGGAGGCACTTTTATGTCCCTTACCTTGGGCGTCGCAACCAAGCTTCTTGACAATATGATGGTAAATTACTCCGAATGACACACCAAGAGAGCTCCACAAGGTAAGAAGGTAAATTCTGTTGAGGAAACCTCTTCCTTGAGTGATAAGATTGATGCCATTATGCTTATGCTTTCTAATGATAGGACTCATATTGATCCTAATAATGTTCTTTTGGCCTCTTTGGTTGCTCAAGAAGAGCATGTTGATGTAAACTTCATTAGAAATAATAATTTTAACAACAATGCTTATAGGAACAATTTTGCTAGTAATAATTATAGGCCGTATCCTTCTACCAATGGTAATGGTTATGGTAACTCTTATGGTAATTCCTCCAACAACACTAGGGCCGCGCCCTCCGAGCTTGAGGTAATGCTCAAGGACTTCATTGGTAAGCAAAATGGTTTTAACAAGTCTGTTGAGGAAAATTTAGGCAAAATTGATATTCTTGCTTCCAAAGTTGATAGCCTTGCTCATGATGTTGAACTTCTGAAATTAAAAGTATTGCCTAATGTGTGTGTGGCCACCTCAGTCCACTTCTGACGATGCCCCTTCGCCTATAAAGACCCCCCCGACGGGAAAAACCTAAAGACCCGATAACTTTTCCAGAAACATATCGCGATCCGCCGCCGTCATCGACCCGAGATCGGGAGGGTCCAGAAGCTCTTCCCAGTACCCTGCCGGAGAGGGGAATCGCCACCAGAGGTCTTCTTCATCGCCATGCTTGCCTCCGGCGTGATGAGTGAGTAGTCTACCTTGGACTATGGGTCCATAGCAGTAGCTAGTTGGTTGTCTTCTCCACCATGTGCTTCATGTTTAGATCTCGTGAGCTGCCTTACATGATCAAGATGACCGTTATGTAATTCTACATGTTGTGTTTGTTGGGATCCGATTAATATTGGTGTTATGATTGAGTTGATGTGCTAAATATTATCTTATGTTATCTCTATGTTGTTTATGATCTTGCATGCTCTCCGTTGTTAGTAGCTATCTTGGCTGAGTAGATACTAGTGACTCCAAGAGGGGGTATTTATGCGCGATAGTTGGGTTCATGCCTCTATTTAATCTGGGGGAGTGACAGAAACCTCTAAGGTTGTAGATGTGCTATTGCCACTAGGGAGAAAACAACATTCATATGCTCAAGGGCATATGCTTTGTTTACATTACACACTTTGCTTAATGCAGATATCTGTTGTTCGCAACTTAATACTTGTGGAGTTCTCGGATTGATTCGCCACAAGTGGATTATTAGTCATAGATGCAGTTGGATGGCGGTCTATGTATCTTGTTGTAATGCCCAGAGTAAATCTCATAGTGATCCTCTCGACATATCACGTTATCTTTATTCTATCAATTGCCCAACTGTAATTTGTTTACCCAGCATGTGTTATTTTATCTTATGGAGAGACACCACTAGTGAACTGTGGACCCCAGTCCTATTTCCATTATATTGCTATCACCTGTTTACTTTACTCGCACTGTTTACTTTACTCGCATACTACTATTGCTTTCCACTCGATACGCTCATACCCTTTGTTTCAAGCAAACCGGTGAGATTAATAACCTCATCGTAAGTTGGGAACAAAGTATTTGGTTGTGTTGTGTGCAGGTTCCACGTTGCTGCTTGCAAAGCAAAGCCTGGACGAGGTGCCTTATAAATTGTTTGGAGCTGTCGCGAAGTTAGCGGGCATCACCTTCAGTCGTTTGGCTTTTTCCTACTGGATTGATAACCTTGGTTTCATAACTGAGGGAAAACTTGCTGCTATATTCATCAAACCTTCTCTTGGGGTTTCCAACTGGCCAGTTATTTTACTTCATCAACAAACGCAATCAAGTTTTCTGGCATCATCATCACCGCACCATCAAATACCATATCACAAACACTCCCTGCAAAAACAAGTTAGATGTCTCTAAATTGTTGATTTTAAGTTTTACGTGACTTATGGGAGCTACGCATAACAACGGTTCTTACCTACGCAAAGCCACAACATTGATATTAGAGTTGCCAAAGCCTTGTTGTAAATCCGATTGCAACTATAGTGGAAGATACAGACACGCACCAGCCGCTTGTGTGGAGCAGGCCAATGCGGAGCCGGTGACAAGGGTATAGCTAATAGAGCCCATTAGTTGAGTACCCCTGAGGCCCGTTGTGCTAGGCCCAATTGTAATGATAGTCGAATACGAGTTATTACCGTATGTCGATATTTGTAATCTGTATCAGACCCTACCCGATCCTCGAGACCTGGCCACCTATATATAGGGGCCAGGAGGGGACGGTGTAGGGCAGATTGAAAGCAAGCCAGGTTGAACACCCAAGTTTACTTTCGATACACACCTATTTCGACTAACTTTACCTTCGAGTTCATCCGACTCCCTATCTACCCGATCCTAAGTCCTTCATCTAGGACATTTGTTGAGTTAACCCCTCGTCAATTGGCGCCGACCGTGGGGATCTTGGGCGTTGGGATCATGAATTCGACGGCTTTTTCGCTTTTAGCCAACAGCAGTTCAGAAGTCGACGGAACTCAAGAGGTGGAACTAACCATCGGAAGTCTGAGCATCCTCATCGGGCCGTCGGGTTCGTCCCGTCTTTCGGACCCGACGAAACAAGATCCATCGGCAAGAGAGCCTGAAGCAACAGAAATAATAGAGTATTCCGACGGCTCCTCCAGCGAGGTAAACTCGCCGGTCAGCCTAGAAGAAGTACAAAAAGGAAAAGTCTCAGAAGACAACAACGCGAAGGATAACTTCAACGCAGAAATCCAATTCAACGATCTCGTGATCTGTCTCGACGATATCTCAGATAAATCAACAGACACATGGAAAACAGGTTTAGAGCTTTCTGAAGACGACGACTCGATCCTCTCAAGCTTCAATAACAACATTGGTAAACAGTGCCAGGTGCTCGCCATTGTGGGAGACAACTCAGAAGAATTCGATGAAAATAACAACCCAGTGATAAACCCAGCAAATATTGATAGAGGAGCAAATCATCTAGCAGAAGGGCAAACAGTGGAATCCCTCACATCCAGGGAAAAAATTCGACTATCAGTCGACGAGTGGAAAATAATAAGAGAAGCCGTAGAACACGGCACGCCAATACCATCAAATTCCAGCAAAGACATGCTTTTTGGGTATCATTACGCCCTACGGCAGCAAGCAAAGCAGTTAGCAAAGGAAAAGATAGAGATACAAAGAAGGAAAAATTCAGCCATTGCAGCTAGCGAAGCCGCTCGAAAAGCACGAAGCGACGCATCATACAGCAACGCAAGGAAAAATCGTCGACATGGCTCAAGGTACGACAACCTCGAGTACTCCGACAGACAAAGTATCTCGAAAAACCAAGACTCGTCCTTCCTATCGGTCGACGAGCAGGGGAACATCCTACCAAAAACACCTGAAGCAGCATTAGTAGCAGCGCAGGCATATCTGCTCACAACTCGACCAAGTCCAGGAGATCCTAGGGAGCACATGCACAGAGCAGCATTGAACGGACTCAACATGGTAGGCCACAAGCTATCAGCAAAAGGAGAAGAAGCACATCATCACAAGGAAGCACACAAAGCAAGGTCACCTCGCCGTCACAATAGTCCTCGGCATAGAAGCAGTAAACACCGATCTCGATCTCCATCACCAAAACAGCATGGTGGAACTAGAAGATCGCGATCCCCGAACGAAAGGCGCGACAATGAAGACGACGAAAAAGAAATGGGGGCATCGTGCTTTACCCGCAGGGTTCGCACCACTCCAGTTCCTAAGGGATTCAAGTTACCTCATGATCAGCAAAAATACGACGGGTCACAGGAACCACAATCATGGCTCGCAGATTACTTACAAGCAGTTCAAATATTAGGAGGAACCAAAGAAACAGCAATGCAAAGTTTTTAACTACACCTCACCGGCGCAGCAAGGTCATGGGTGAGCAAATTAGAAAAAGAATCCATTGGAAACTGGGAAGATCTCACAAAGCAATTTACAAGTAACTTCAGGTCGACATACAAACGGCCAGCATCAATAGAAGAAGTCAAAGCGTGCGTACAGCAACGCGACGAAATGCTGCGGGCGTACATCCAAAGATGGAGCCTCATCAAAAATTCAGCAGTCGAAGTTTCAGACGAAAGAGCAATAGACGCGTTCATCATTGGATTAAGGTGAAGAGACCTAGTCGAAGAGATGGGTAGAATCAAGCCAAAAACAGTGTCAGATCTTATGGACACAGCAAACAGATTTGCAGATGGAGAAGATGCGTGCAACAACAAACGGACACGATCTCCAGAGGACGACAGAAGAAATAGATATGGAAGTCAAGGGAGACGATCCCGAAACTACGATACCTACGGCTCTCACAGTCAAGTCGCCGCAGGATATAAAGACAACAGTTATCAAGGAAACGATCGCAGAAGCTCGGGATATCGAACTTACGGAAAAGAGGACTATAAGAAGTTCCCACCAAGAGAATCCAGAGAGTATAACCCATCACCAGAAGATATGCTCAATGGGCCTTGTCATATACACTCAGCGTTCGTCGATGGGAAGCGAGTATCAAGGCATGCAATGAAAGACTGCACGACATTCCTAAAATTACAAGAAGCAGCAATAAACAAACAAACCGAAGCAAGGCGACAAGGATTCGAAGGAAGTAACAATCCCCCGACAAGCCAGCAAGGAAACAACGGAACTCCTCAGGGACAAGACCAGCAAAACAAGGGACACGACGACGACGACGAAGGGTACGTCCCATCAAAAGGACACATCACAGCAATGATACAACCTGTGCCCAAGTCGAACAAAGAAGAAAAGAGTATAACTCGACAAGTCAATCTAGCAGTCCTGTCGCCTCCAGCTACAACAGAATATCTGCATTGGTCAGAGCAACCAATAGAGTTCAACAGAGAAGATCACCCTATAACAGTACCTCAGCCGGGAAACGCGCCTTTGGTACTCAAAGATCAAATCGGCGCGTATGATGTTGACATAATATTCATGGATGCAGGGAGTGGAATTAACTTGATATACGCGAAAACACTCCGAGCAATGCATATATCACTAGAGTTCCTGAAGCCAACAGATTGTTCCTTCCATGGAATCGTACCAGGAAGTGCCAATTACCCGCTGGGTCGAATAGCACTCAATGTTTGCTTCGGCAACCAACACAACTATAGAAGAGAAAAGCTAGAGTTCGAAGTCATGGATTGGCCATCACAGTATCACGCGATCCTCGGACGACCCGCGTTTTCGCGATTCATGGCAGTGCCTCACTATACATATTTAGTACTTAAAATGCCAGGACCAAGAGGAATAATTACAGTCAAAGGAAGTTTTGAAGTCTCAGATCTTTGCGACATGGAGTTCCACAAGATGGCGCAAAACTTTGGCATGATAGCCAACTATGTGGAAAAGGTGAAGAACACGACTACAGAAGGCATCAAGCTACTCGAAGGACATGTCGCGGAGCCCGAGGCAAAGAAACCACGAGTAGAAACACCAGGAGAAGGCAAAGGCGCAGGAGAAGAAGAGAAAACTGCGACGCTGTAAACATAAAGAAGAGCAGGACACAAAGGCTATAAAAGCCACGAGTTATACCAGGGGCAATACCCTCTAGATCCAGAACACAGGTCATCGGCCGGATCTCTTGGGTCACCCCATGTATCTTATATTACAAGTATAAATAAAGATAAATCGTTCCTCATATTCGAGTTTATGAATCTTTCCAAAGGGAAAATGCAGCAAACGCACGACTTACACAATAACGCTTTGAGAATAAATTTTTCGACACAACAGTCGCAAAATAAGATACTCTCGCGTTCCATATACACAAAACATTACAACAACGGGTTGTCAGAATCATCTACGCCTAAAGGGTCCAAATAATGGTACTCACGAAAAAACGCAGCATCCGCTTCCAGAAGCCTAGCCACGAGTCTCCGAGCAGGCTGCAACGTGTTCTCCATATGTACTCGAAGGCTAGCTCCACCTGGAGCCAAACTTAGGGACATAGTGCTGTAATTCAACCTCGGGTGCCACTTGCGTATCCACCCGAGAGCAAAATTGGCACCAGCTACTAAGTTCAGCTCTATCAGCCTATGAATACGATGACTTGATCTGAAAGTGTCAAGAAGAAGAGGGAAAGTTGCAGGTAAAGGATTACGAGGAAGCATGACGGAGTGCATAGTTGTGAGAGCTCGTCGGCAACCATCAACTGATTCGCCAATATGCTGGGCACGGTCTTGAAGCAATACAATGGCGCTCCGGCGTCGAGGATCAGACCACAAAGTCTCGCAGCCAGTCGACATTCTCTCCAAAGCAGTATTCCGCTCAGCAACTCGACGTTCTTCAGCAGCAAAATCCAAACAAGTACCTACAATGGCAAAGAGGTCACAAGAGCAGCAGCGCACAAACAATGAAAGAAGGAGTCGAAAGAAAACCCACATCGCAACAGCTCGCAAGCAGACTCGACAATGCCAAGAATAAAGGACTCGCACTCTTCATTATGAACAACCTTCGCCATTAAGCTGGAGACCTTTTCTTCAAGGGAAGAGATTTTCTTCATATAGCCACTGGCTTGGCTAGCCTTTTTAATAGCCATCTGTGCTTGGCGTTTGGCCAAGGATAGGCGAATTTCAAGGTCAGATATCCTCGAAGAATATTCTGCGCATTGATTGCATCGACTAGGAGTCGACGAAATCTGAGGATCGAATCCACGGGCAGAGGAAGGAGCAGAACCATGAGTCAAAGGATCAGGAACATGTATCGACTACAAAAGAAAAGAAAAGAGAAACAATTTCAGAGAGGCAGCATAAAACTTCATACGAAGAGGATATATTTACATAAGAATACAACCCTATGGCTAAAGTTCTCGGGTTGCACTTTACATTCAAAAGGAGAAAACTAAAAAGCTACAAAGAAGCTGAGTCTACGCCACCTTAGCATTCTGATCCGTGGTAGAAGGGGGTGCGGCAGCTTCCTCGCTAGAAGTCGACGGTGGCACCGGATCTTTCGCCGCTGGAGGTGGTGCAGCAGGCACCGCAGAGGCTGCCGAAGGAGAAATCGTTGTCAACAATGCAGGTGCCAACTTCTTTGCCTTCTCGAAAAACACCTTCATCTGGTCACGGGTGTGGCCATGAGGGGAGCTAACCCTCTCCCAGTCGAAGTCCGTACCGTGCGCAAGGGAAAGTGCAATAGCACCCTCGGCACCGCGCTTAATGGACAGCCCTTTCAGCTGGAGAGTGGGGTCTTCATCGCTGTCAAAAGATTTGGCGAGTTCAGTCAGGTTGTCCTTCGGGATTGCCATCCTTTTCTTCGGCCACAACCCGGCAAACAGCCGTGACAGAACGCGACCAGCCAACTCAAAAGTTTCCTGGATAGATATCCAGTTTTCTTCGAGTAGGTTAACCGCATCCATAAGAGGATCATCGTCCGTTTGCAGGGACGACGGAGATACCCCTGTGAATTCTAAGCAATAGAAAAGAAGAGACAAGTGTCAATAAATACACCAGTGCGACAGGAGACGAAGACAGAAGACAAGTCGAAGAACTCACTTTCGGCAGCAGTAGACATGGTGTGGAGACGCTCTGCCACGGCCTGCTCCCGCTGAGCATTCTCCTTGTTGGCATCAGCTAAAGCCTTTTCCGCTTTCTTCGCCTTGGCAAGCGCAGATTTCTACGACTTCTCAGCAATGGCCTTAGCAGCGGTCGCAACGTCATAAGCTTTTTGCGAAGCTTTGAGGTCTGCCTCCAGCGAAGCAATTCGAGCATTGGCGGCTGCTAGAGCAGCTGCATAGGAAGTCGACAGAGAATCAGATAGATAACAAAGGATGAAGTGCAGAAGACAAGTGGTGATTGGACGTTAAAATTGTACCTTCGGAAGCTTTCGCAACCTTTAGGTACCCCGCGCACTCCGTGCCCAGGGCGATAAATCTCTTCACCAAGGCCTGATAAAAGAAGTGTGTAAGAGTAGAAGTGCATGAAAGGAAAGAAGGGAAAGAAGAATTACTTACATCATCAGAAGAAACAGTAGATGTGTGAGCTTCCAGAGAAACTTCGGCTTCTTTGGCCTTCTTTGAGCGTTTCGACTGTCGAGTTTGAGGAACCTTCCTCACGCCGGACCTAGTGGCCCTCGGCGCAACATCTGGTTCGACAGGCTCATCAATCGTCACAGGAGAAGGTGGTGGAACAGCCGTAGCATCTGTTGGTGGCTCTTCGTCATCACTACATAGAAGGTATAAGTTATGGAAACAAGGCAAGAACAAGGCAATTGAAAAGTTCGACTACAACACTTACGATGCAAGCATGTCGAAGTACTCCATATCTTCTGCACGAGCGGGGTTTTTTCCAGCCGCTGCAGAACTAGATGAAGCAATTTCGTCGACACGTTTCCTTTTCTTGTCGACACCAACATCTTCAGCAAGTACAGGAGGAGTCGATGTCGATGAGCTGGTTTCCTCTTCTGAATCTTCGACATCATCTCCGTCCTGACTTTCGTCAGCCTCGGGGGCTTCAGATGCAGGAGAGGCTAGATCAGCCGGAAGGGGCCCTTCCTCTGGAAGAGGAGGACGCGAAACAAGAAATTGGTGACCCTGTATATAAATAAGTAAGCAGAGTGCAAAGTCAAATAATGATGCAAGTCGAAACAAGCAGAAGTTTGAGAAAAAGTGGACGTAAAAATACATACCTCAGGAAGAGGGTGCACAGAGTCGAAAAAATTAGCGGCTAAATCCGCAACTGCATGTTCCTTTGTGAGCTTGGTGAGATTCCGGACTCGCTTGTCGACATCTTCTTTCGACATCAGGTCTTCAGATATGCGAGTAGGATCTTCCAAGCCAGAGAAACTCCAAAGTTTGGAAAGGCGGTGCTGTAGGGGTTGAACTCGACGTTGAATAAAGAACACCATGAGTTGCATACCCGATAGAGCCCCCCCTTGACCTCCTTTTAAAGATTTGATACGGGAAAGAAGAGGAAGAATTTCTTGTGCTTCCGCATCTGAGGGGAGTGCATCCCATGATGTCAATTTCTTTATCTCTTGGGAAGCATCAAAAGGAGGCAGGCCAAATTCATCTCCAGGAGAGGATTTGCGGTCCTTGATATAGAACCACTTTGTCCTCCATCCCTGGACAGACGCGGCCATGGAAAATTAAAAGTATTGCGCCTCAGGGCGCACAGAAATGACGGCTCCACCCAGTTCGGGTTTCCTAGCCAAAGAAACATTGGGGCGGAGTCGAAAGATGGATCTCCAGAGAAGGAAGTGTGGCTCAATGCCCAAAAATGACTCGCAAAGAGTCACGAAACAAGCAATGTGGAGAAGGGAATTTGGTGTGAGCTGATGGAGCTGCACACCATAGACAAATAGCAGCCCACGAAGAAACTCGTGGGCAGGAAGGGACAAACCGCGGAGGAGGAAAGCAAGGAACATTACCCGGTAACCGCTCGGGGGCTTCGGGATCCGTTCGGTACTGGGAAATTTGATGGAATCTTCAGCAGCGATGAGGCCGTCCGCCGTGGCCTTCTCCACCTCCTTCTTGGTGATGGTGGAGCGAACCCAGTTGGTGGCAGAGGACTTGGCCATATCGCTCTTGGTGGCCAGATGCTTCACGCGCATTCAGCACAAAAGTGCGCTTGGGGGCTCCGCAAGAGAGGAAGAGGCAGAGGAGATCGGCAATGGAGGCGGCGGAGGCAGCGAGCTGGTAAACAGTATGATTCCCCACTATGCCATTTATATATCTTCTGGGAGAAGGATCGTGGGCTGAGACGTGGCGCAAAGATCGGAAACGGCAGCCCACCAACGGTCAAAAATCGTGTAGCCCGTTAAACGGTCACAAAATCGCGGAAGTTACAGTGTTACCCATAAAACGGTTCGCACTGATGAAGAGCTACGTCATCATTGACGCGATAAAGTAAATATATAAAGGTAAAAGGATGGCGCCGACAAATGCTGAATTTATGAAAAGGATCATCTATGAAGGATTTTTGGTTATAGCCTTGGGGGCTGTTACTTTCAAAAAAAGTCGAATAGAACTCTTCATTAAAGTAGTGGACTAATACTCGACGACAAGGTGTTCTTGAAAGTATCTCGAGTTGAAGAATCTTGAAGTTGAAGTGTTTCGAGTTAAAGTATGACGGGCTACATTATGTCTTGAGCCTATACTCGAAAAACCCTTTTTCGACTATAGCCTCGGGGGCTACTCCCATCGGGAGCGCTGAGCGCGCACCCGACGATATTCATTGGTAAAGCATTGGAGATTGGAGAAGTGTTACTCCCATCGGGAGCGAGTTTTATGGTTGTAGAAACCCGAATATTTTCAGTCAAAATTTGACTGCGACATAAGATTCTCGAGTTGCGTTATCGCAACGAAACTCGAATGCCGTGACTTGTCACGAAGGTAAGACCCCGGGATCCGTCCTGTGTGGCCTGGTATACGCACATGGATGCGCTCTGCTGGTATGTATCCGTGTCTACGACGCGAAGAAAATCCTGGTGGACGCACTAGGTACCCTGAGAATCACTGGGATTCATTCTTTGTAAGTCCTAAATGCGGCAAAAGAATGGATTTGACCGGTATCCCGAATTCAAGTCCAAGGGGATTGAATTTGAAGTAGGTGACAAGTATCTGTTCCGGCAGTTAACTGACCTCTTGATCCGTCAGAGTTGTCGGGCTTGCTCATCAAAACCCCTTGCGAAAGAATATCATGAAAATAAGTCGAAAAGACTAAGTCGAAGATTTGAAGATATGAAGAAGTCGAAGAAATTGATCAAGTCAAAGATTTAAAGATTAGAGATTCAACCTGAATTTATAATTCTGGTAGAATCTCAGGGGCTACTGACAAGGGTATAGCTAATAGAGCCCGTTAGTTGAGTACCCTGAGGCCCGTTGTGCTAGGCCCAATTGTAATGATAGTCGAATACGAGTTATTACCGTATGTCGATATTTGTAATCTGTATCGGACCCTACCCGATCCTCGAGACCTAGCCACCTATATATAGGGGCCAGGAGGGGACGGTGTAGGGCAGATTGAAAGCAAGCCAGGTTGAACACCCAAGTTTACTTTCGATACACACCTATTTCGACTAACTTTACCTTCGAGTTCATCTGACGCCCTATCTCCCCGATCCTAAGTCCTTCATCTAGGACATTTGTTGAGTTAACCCCGCGTCAGCCGGTCTCATGAACATGGTCATGTAAAGTTGGCCTGGGCCGCTTCAATCCCACTATACCGCGATATCAAGAAGTACACGAAAAGAATCTTGCACCAAAAACATCAACGCCCGCAACAACATTGTTGCGTTTTACTCGTTTAAAACATCTACGCATAGATCTCGCTCTGATACCACTGAAGGGTTTTGCAACATAGAAAACAAAAAATTTCCTACGACGACAAACAAGAACAAGCCAAGATCTGATCTACGAGATGCAAAACAATGAGCGAGAGAGATTAGATCAACATACCCTTGTAGATCGCACATCGGAAACGTTCAGATGAACGTGGTCGGCGTAGTCGTACTAGAGTCTCCTTCTCGCGATCCGATCTGATTCAAGCGCCACAACGGGCGGCGCCTCCGAGCATTGCACATATGCAGCACACCAACGACTCCGCCTCTCCCCGGTCCAGCGAGATATGGTTGAGTGGTAGATGGGATCGGCAGCACAAAGGCGTGGTGCCTATGGTGGAGAGTATTCGCCGACATGGCTTCGCTTGTTTGCGTGGTGGAAGATGAACAGAAAAAGGAGGCTTCAGAAACCAGGCAACGGATCCGCGCAGATTAGGTCAAACCAAACCGGCGGCCCTCTGCTCCTTTATAGTCGCATGCACGGTCGGCTTGGAGTGCATGCCAAGGAAGGTTTGCCTCATGGTGCACGCCACGATGTCGCTCAATCCAATCGATGGGATCCCATTCTCACATGGGCATGCGAGCCTGAAGCAGCAACGCTACTCGCCGACCTCGTACGGAGCGGAAGTGAGGCCTAGCATCCCAGCCGGCCAGCCCGCAAGCACAAGGCCCAACTAGGCCCGGATAGCCTTCACACGCCAAGGCCCAAAGGCTCTTGGTTGGCCATCCCGCGAGCGCGCCAGGCGATCGACTGGCCGCTACGATCGATAGATCGAGCGAGCCAGGGATTTCCTGGCCGCCGCACGTCCTCTTTTTTTCCTCTTTCCTTTATTTATTTCTTCTAAATAAATATCATTTGATATTTATTAATTCATGCAATTAATAAATATTATATTTTCACCGAAACAATTCTATAACTCTTCGAAACTATTTCCATAAATCCCGAAAATACCCTAGCGTTGATTTGCGTTAAGTGTGTGACCCTACAGGTTCGAGAATACGCGGACATGATCTCCATCAATAATCAAGAGCGGGATCTGTAAATCCATAGTGACTCCCACGCGCTCAACGATGATCATTATCAGTGAACCACGATGTCAGGATTCAACTAATCCTGTATACGAATTCCTTTATCTCGCGATATTTTACTTGCCCGAGATTCGATCGTCGGTATCTCCATACCTAGTTCAATCTCGTTCACAGCAAGTACTCTTTACTCGTTCCGCAATCCAATATCACCTTGTGATTAAACTCATTAATCACGTGTTTGCAAATGGTGTATGATATTGATTACCGAGTGGGCCCGGAGTATATCTCTCCGACATGGGAGGGACAAATCCCAATCTTAATACATGCAACCCAACAAGTACTTTCCGATTACCTGAGAGACACCTTTATGATCACCCTCTCATAGTGTGATGTTTGATGACCTCAAAGCTCTCTTCCGGTACTAGGGAGTGGCATTATCTCATGGTCTAAGGAATAGGATACTGACATATGAAAAGCTACGTAATTGTGAACACAATGACACAATCTAATTGTTGTGCTTAATTTGGGTCTGTCCATCACATCATTCTCCTAATGACATAACCTCATTATTAATTGACAACTCATGTCTATGGTTAGGAAACCTTAACCATCATTAATCAATGAGCTAGTCTAGTAGAGGCATACTAGGGACACTGTGTTGTTCATAAACCACACAAGTATTAGTGTTTCCGCTTAATACAATTCTAGCATGGAATATAAACATTGTCATGAACATGAATTATAATAATAACTCACTTTATTATTGCCTCTAAGGCATAATAATCCTTCAGTGGTCTCTACAAGATTTTGAGGTGAACAAACTAGGGCAGAGGCCCTAGAACAGTTTGGCTTGTGGATGTTGGTGGCTCTTCTGCATGTCTGGAGTTGTGTCGTTCTTCAGGTGATCTGAGGTACGTATATAGGCTTTGGTGTAAGACGACGCCTTCCATGGATGAAAGACTACTGGTATGAGACGTAGAGTCACCTGTGCATACGAGGCGTCTTCAAGATATGTTTCTTATGCTTCAAGTCTTTCATGTTGAACACATACCTTGCCTTCGGAAGGGGGCCATGAGGAGTCTTATAGATGTTTCTCGACTTGGGCCCGCCTGGGCAACATAGTTGTAACAGTGTAGGAATCTAGTTTTTTTTACGCCAACAGTTGCGCATCCAAGAGACATTAAATTAAATTATTAACATTAGCCTTCAAAAGGGGTCCGGGTGGAGTCTTCTAGATGATTCTCGACTTGGGCCCACCTGGCCAACATATGGTAGTCACAATGAAGGAATCATATAATTTTTATTCGCTCATCCAAGAGATATCAAATTTAATTATTAGCATTAGCCTCGAAAAAGGAGATGAGAAGTCTTCTAGATGATTCTCGACTTGAGCCCACCTGGCCAACATGATTGTCACAATGGACGAGTCGTATAATTTTTATCCGCTCATCTAAGAGATATCAAATTGAATTATTAGCGTTAACCTCGGTAGAGGGGATGAGGAGTCTTCTAGATGATTCTTAACGTGGAGATACATAGCCAACATGGAACTCTCTCTGTCCCAAAATGTAAGTCACCCTTATTCGATGGTCAACAACTTAAAACTCTGAATAGGATTCGTACATATAATATGTTCATAAAATTTATATAAGCATATATAAAATGAAAGAAATTTGTACAACGGATGCAACCATACCATTTTTTTTTTATTCCAAATAGTTTGATATATATTAGTGGTCGAAGTTGTGCATCAAAGACTAGGATAGAGGTTATAGTCAAAATGCATGAATCAAATATTTTTTATTCGCCAACAATTGTGCATCCAAGAGACATCTAATAGAATTATTAACAGTTCTGATATCGTACACTACAACTTTTAGCTCAGATATGTGAGCTGCATGAAGTTTTTAACCCAAACAATCATAGGTTTCCACTCTAAAAATTGATCTCGGGGAAAACGAAACCGAAGAGGGACGAAAGAGTGAATTGCAGGAACCAATGTTGCGGTCCATGCACCGTGGAAAAGTTGTTAGTTTTGACCTTTGGAACGTTCAGCCGCCAAACACCATTTTCGCTGTTACGTCTTGGAGAAATAAGCGGTTGCTCACTTCCATGAACAAAAAGATGCTGGGCCATGTGAAGAGCGGAGAAATTTGTTTCCCAAGAAGAGTAATACACAAGCAGTATGATTTACACTACCTCGGCCAAATGGGGATATGTCCTCGCCGGAGACGGCGAACGTGACCGACCCATTCGACTGTCCGGCGTCATAGGCCTAGCCGGCGACGGAGACATTACAGAAACGGCATTGCTCGCGTGGACGAACACCTCCGATTGCGCCGGGGACCTGATCACCGGAGACGGCGACGTGGACGCCACAGCATTGTTCACCCGTGACGTCTCCCCGCCCTTGGGCGACGCCCCGCATGGTCGCAGCTGCGACAGCGGCGGCGACATGGACGCCAAGCCCTGGCGGACTTTCTCCTGCCCTGGGCTCGGCACACCGGGCACGTCGCGCGCGACAGCAGCCACACGTCGACGCAGCTCGCGTGGAAGTAGTGCTTGCACGACGGCAGCATGCGCACCAGCGCGCCCTCCCGGAGCTCGTCGAGGCAGACCGCGCAGCTGTCCGGTGACGCAGCCTTGGCCTTGCCGACCCAGCGTCCGGGGGAAGCGGCGTGGAACGTAAACTTCGGGAGCACGGCGACGTCGTCGGGGGCGAGGCCCAGCTGCTCACCTGTGACCGCGTCGACGTGCCCGGCGCCGGCGTCACGGCCCCTGCGCCTGCGGCCGGCGGCGGTGTTGATGGAGCGGCCGAAGTAGATGAGGCCGAGGAGGATGATGGCGATGAAGGCGCCGATGCCCGTGTACTGCAGCGCCGTTGACGCCGAGCCGGACATTACCTCGACGATCACGCGCACAGGGGAGGCAGTGAGTCTCGGGGTAGCCGTGGTCGAGATGTCGCGTCAAGCTGAGGCCGCCGTTGCATTTTTATTTTGTCATGATGATGGGATTGGCTGTAGCTTGTGTGAATTATGCATGTGTGTTTTGAGTTGGGATATGCCGAGCACTTACAAACAGGATCGTGGTATTCTGATTCTTGATGATCTGCTACTACTTTGTTTAAGACTATAGACTTAGTTAGTGAGCACGCCTCATAAACAATATTTTAATTAGATGACACGCATATGAAAATTTTATCAAAAAAACTGGCATCTTAACATACACGCTCAATTATCACGCCTAAAAATACATCTCAAATGTTGAGCACTTGAAATTGCGACTAAGGGGAACGGCTTATCTGATTCTTGATGATCCACAACTTTCTTAAGGTCTTTTTCAATCTACAGTAATTTTGTACGATAATAAAATGATTTGGACTTCAGAACTTCTATGTAGATAGTTTGATCCACATGAATGGAATCTCTGGAAGTTTTCCATAGCATTTATTTGCAGTCTATTTCAAATGACACAATGTTAAGCACGAGGTACCATTTCTATGTACTCTATTTTACAAATGACAGACATGTTAATCATGAGGTAGCATTATTGTCTTATATATAAACCAAATACAGCATAAAGAGACATACACACACACATATCAACACATACACACCACTTCTGAAGATCTGGACTCGCAAAGCTTCAAGATTGATTATGCTACCGAATGGGCTTCGCTATGTACGAGTTCTTCCCTTTTTCTTTCCCGCACTGAAAATAAGGGTTAAGTGTACTTTTTGTCCCTTAAGTGTTGTCAAAGTCTAACTTTGGTTCCTTAACTTTTTTTAGTCTAAAACTGGGCCCAAAATATTTAATTAGGTCTACTTATGACAATGATTTTGACCGGGTTTTTTACGTTTTTGTGCCACGCTGAAAAGTTTTTAGCAGGATTTTATCAAGGTAGGCTCATCTGAACGTGGGGATCCGTTGTCCTTGATCAATATTGTCCTCTCGATCTCTTAACAAACCCTCTCTGAATGGCCTAGTCTATGAAGATGGAGGTGTGGTGGAGCTAATCGATGATCCTTAAATTGAAACTGTCGTCCATCAAATGCAGGTGCCATATAAGGCAGACGTCCAAGGAGGTAGGGTCATTGATTACCTCTGTTACACCTGCATCAGCATAGACTCGGCCATTAGCTAGGGTTTGTTAAGGGATCGAGAGGGCAATGGTTATCGAGGACAACAGATCCCCATATTTAGATGAGCCTACCTCGACAAAATCTTGCTAAACACTTTCCAGCGTGGCACAAAAACATAAAAAACCGGTCAAAACCCTTGTCAGGGATGATAAGTAGACCTAATTAAGTGTTTGAGGTCAGTTTTAGACTAAAAAAAGTTAAGGGCCCAAAGTTATACTTTAGCAACACTTGAGGGACCAAAAGTACACTTAACCCTGAAAATAACTCACCGGAAAGAATTCATGTACGCTAGAGGTACAACCCCCTCAAGTAGAAATCAGCCAAACTTACACTTTATTATTGGATCAATAGGTCCAGCCTCTACAATAATAACATGATATAAAGATGATGCCAATGCATACACATAACCACATAATTATACAATGTCGAAAACAAAAATGTGCCAGCATAACAAACATGGCGTGTTGGCCCCGGGTGCATATATATGCTCCCTTGTAGTTCAAATGCATTTTCAATATATTTGAAAATGTCTAAAAAAAGTCAACTAAAAAGGTTGTGTGTACATCTCCATGTGCTACGTGCCCACGAAGTGGCTTAAAATGCCTTTTATGTGGCTTATTTAAAAAGGCAAAATCTGGTACTAAAATAAGCCTTTGCGCGACACATTTTTTATCTTTTTGCACAACTCACAAAAAAGTCTGTTTTTTCACGAAACTGGGCATGAGCACATAGAGTGTGGAGATATACATGCAAATATTTTTCTATTTTTTCTATTTTAAAATTTATTTTCTGGGTAAAAGGAGCATATACACCTGGGATCAAAAGTGCATTTCCGCAACATAACTATAAAACCATTAGAGCATCCCCCCCCCCACCAGCCCCCAAAGCCCCCGCTCCCCCCACCCACAAATAGGCTTCGGGGGCTAGGGCCCAAAAATGGCCCGCACCAGGAGGCCCCAAAGGGTGCCCCACGTGCAGGTGGCCCAGAAATTTGACTAGCACCATCGCGTTGTCTCCTTTGCGAGGGGGTCAGACGGGGGGCATCCGACACCATGTTCCACGCGGTATCAGCCTTGTCGGTCCCACCTTGCAGCCAGACACGCGGCGGGTCAACGTAAAAATTTGGCGCTGAGTTGGCTCGTCTCCCGAGGAGACACGGCGGTGCTCACCATTTAATGGCCGCCTACTTCGCCGCTCAAACCCGAGACACTTCTTCCCTCGCCTCCCCTCATAGAGCTTGCCCAAAATCCTAGCACCCACGCATCCCCATTGCCGCCATGTCCAACAACTTCGAGGCGGGAGGTAGCGGAGTCGTCTGCGGACGCGACGACAGCGGAGAAGCCCCACAGCCATGCAATATCACAGTGGGGGAGACGCACGTTCTCTACGAGAATCGCCTCCTTGTCCCACCGGACTGGCGACTTCCCAGCGGCTGGAAGATCTCTGCCAGCGGCTACGCGGTGTCATCGCTATCGCCAGACACCGACTTCACCAAGTATGTCCACCGGCTGTGGGCGGAGCTCACATCGGAGGCGCAGGCGGAGCTCACATCGGAGACGCAGGCAGACCCCAACTAGGAGTCTAGGACACCACCTCGGCTATGTGGCTCTCCCTCTTTGCAGCGGAGAGGGAGGCGGAGCTCACCGTCGTGTACGGGCCCTACGACAGCCCATACAACCGCGCTGGACGCCACACCGCCTGGGACAGTGTAAACCACACCGCCTGGGATAGCGTAAACATCATGGGTACGCGCCAAGGAGGCTGCCGCACAGCCACCCGCGCCTGCCGCAATACCTACCGCAGTCGCCGTTGATGCGGAAGAGTACAATGCGCTCTATCGGCAGCGTCTTCTGCCCCGTCGCGCCAAAGAAGGAGCCATGCCTCCGCGTGCCGAAGAAGGAGCCTGGCCTCGTCACGCCAAAGAAGGAGCCAACATCCTGCCGCATGGAGGCTATACCTGCATCGTCCTACAACTCCACTGCTAGTGAGGACAGACATGGCGGAGCATTACCTCCGCCCGCAGGCCGCGCTGAGGGCGCCCAACGACCCGAAGGACACGCAGAGGCTCACCAAGGTGCTAGTGGACTCCACGGCCGAGGAGCAGCTCCGGTGCCCTCGACGGATGAGGAGGCCCAGAAATGGTGGTCGACCATCGATGCCAGTGCCGAGATCCAGGTGGACGACGACAAGGTAGTCGGCAGCGAGGAGAGCTCGCTGACCTCCTCCTTTTGGAACAATGAGAACTGGAGCGACGTCAACGAGGACGGGAACAACGACACCTACCACGACTGGTCCACCTTTGATGACCGGCATATTTAGATTTTGTTAGGTTTAAATTCGTCCAAAATTTGTATCTGTTTATATGTTTGAATGAATTTCACCGTTTTTAATGTAATTTATTTTTTAAAACATTTGTGGGCCGATTTAAGGGGACCCCTATGCGGGAGCCAGCTCCCCAAAGGCCAGACTTCATGCCGGCGCCCCAAATGGCCAATTCGGTGCCCCTACAGGCCAACATTTAGGGTGTACCGATGGGATGCTCTTACATTTGACAACACTTGAACATGGAGAATGGTCATGTAAACAAATGCCTAAAACTGAGACAAACACAGGTTGACGCACCATCGCCAAATTAAACCTCCGAGGGCTTGTTTGGCTCACATGATTTTTAAAACACAGAAATAGAAAAGTTAGAAAGAGAATGTCATGAAATTTTGAATCCCATAGGATTAGAAAACACAAAAAAATTGTAAAACATGTCATTTGGGTGAGTTGCAAAAAGTATGGATTTTCTGGAGGATTGTGTGTTTGACTTAATTGTAGTAGAAATAAAGAAATTTTTGCTTGAGAGTTGACCTAAGAACTATGAATTGTTTTTTTAGAATGGTTCTAACGCATCCCCTCCAATCTCCTATCTCGGATAAATTACATCACACAGTAAAAAAAAGCGTGAGAGGTGTACATTAGGTTAACTCAGTTTATTTGGTTCATGTTTGGTTCATTTTTTTCATCTGTGGTATTAATACTTCAGTAAATATGGTTTGGAATCCAAATACAGTTATATTTTGGATGTACCAAACTTTCACGTATGGTTTATATATCAAACTACTCAAAGCTGCCTTTCGCAATAAAAAATAAGTTGACACGGTTTAAAACTAGGGTGACAATACTCTCTGGTTTGTATATTGGAAAGTATTTTCAGCATTTAACTTTTGAAACCGATTAACATTTTTAAAGACTGGTACCTATCAGCATTTAACTATAGTATTTTGATTAGCTTTGAGTAACCATTACAGATCATACACCCAGCAAATGTGCACCTAAAACGTATACCTTCAGTATGTAGCCCGTACTATTGGGCCTCTTTAGATCACTTATTCTGCCCGTGAGGGCTGAGGCCACAAGCATACTAAAACAGAGGGAAGGACAATCAGCCCGTATGTGGCCAGTAGTTGCTATTGGGATGAGCCATCTTGGTTTGAATCTGCTTGAAATTCAGTTTTTTTTAGTATTTACCGATTTTTTGGGGATTTGCCAAACTAGCTGATGCTGTTTAGGGCTCGTTTGGCACTTATCATTTCATTTTGAAAAATCCACAGAAATGACAGGGTATTCAATAGGTATTAAGGTTAGGCATAAGATGAAAATCCATGGAATTCCAAATAAATTTTATAACCAATTCCATGACAGCCAAACAAGTAATTGTTAGAATCATAAATAAATTCTTTAATTCTAGCCCCAAATGATGGAAGCCAAACGAGCCCTTAGATTTTTTTCATACATCCAAAATATTAACCACAATAAATTTTAAAAAAAATCAGTTTGTTTTTAAAACACATAATCCTTCGACTCTGGCATTGTTATTGAAGCATGTGGAAACAATATAAGTGGTTTGAGAGCTTAAGGGCCTGTTTGGTTCCCAGCCACAGTTTGCCAAGCCAAACTTTGGCAGCCACAAGTTATTTGGCTTGTGTTTGGTTTTTGCCACACTTGTAGTTTGCCACACTTCATTAATTATATGGCCCACTTGTTATAGAGTTAATTTTCTTGCCAACTCTTGCCAAAGTTTGGCTTCCAATTTTTTAGCCACACTTTTTGTGGCTACCACACTTTTATGGCTAGCCACATTTTGGCTTGGCAAAATGTGGCTAGGAACCAAACACCCCCTAAATGGCACTGTACTACTATTAAAAGGTCAATCTTCGCAAAGCCCTGTTGGTGCAATGTGGGGCGCTCCGGTGCTAACATGTTTTACACCGCGGAGCAACCACTCTCCCCTCCTTGCGCATATCTATGCATGCGCGTACTTCCAAGATGTTGCGTGCAGGGTGTACTTCCATGGTGCATCCTCCGATGTACTCCTCCGTCTATGAATATAAGACGTTTTAGACTTTTTAAAGTAGACTATATATACTCTATAATAAATGAATCTATACACTACAAGTAGACTATAGATATATACCAAAATAGATAAATCTAAAAAAACCTAAAACGTCTTATATTAATAAATGGATGGAGTACTTCCAAATACAATATGGACGTGCAAAGAAACACTGGTGTACTTTTTATGTGAAATGTAGGTCTACTTCCAAAATACGCAACAGCCTACTTCAAGTTCAACACGGGAATGCAGAGCGACGTACTTCCAAGTGCACCACTGACGTAATTTTCACCGCGGTTGTACTTTCAATTGCAACACGATCATAATCTAGACTACACGACTAGTACTTCCACGTACAACACTGACATACTTCAAAGTTCACTGCAGTAGAAAGTTTGAAGTACAATTACACTGAAACTGAGTAGGCATACACTAAAACACAAGTATATCCATACTAGTTTTGGAAGTATAAAAAAAGTTTCACAACCCTATCAACTTGGGATCTAGTTCTTTGTTTTTCTGAACGGAGATCTAGTTATGAAGATCTCGACGCGAGGATCTTAAATGTAAAAAATCAATTTGACGAACAATTCTCTAGCTATTCTATTATGAAATTCTATTTTTATGGAAACATTGTGTCCCTCTCTATCATCTCACATCTCCACTTGGCTTCCCCTTACTGCAGGCGGTGAGCAAGAAGATAACTTTTTATCGGTTCTCTGGCTCCACATTTCACCAGGTGGAGGGTGTACCCCCATGCCCTTTCCTCAACTAATGTTGTCCTTTTTAGAGATTTCGAGAACATATAGATGACTAGATGAGTAGGCGGGATAAAGTTTATACACCAATACCAAGCCCAATAGATACGCATATAGTGAGGTAAAGAACATATTTTGGGCCTATGTCATGAAACTAGGAGCCTAGAAGGTCAATACCTAGCTACATACCTCGATATAATCCCTATCTTCCTAAAGTTGACCGAACTTAAAATATTTGACTTGAGACAAGAGCTAGAAATACACTTATATGAGGATGAGGGAATAGGTCGGACACTCACCAGATAGGCAAATACACAGAAAATACAATGAATCGCTGGTTGTCACCAACCACCACACACCCCCACCATGATTCCACGCTGCCACAACGACCCTGCAACATCCTAGATTACCGTTTACGCCAAGGCAATGGTGACTCAACCTAGATTTTCGTTACCTTTATCACGGAGCCATGCTACCACTGCGCCATCCGTATGACCATATGTCCCATGACGTCGCCCCTTCGGCAAACTGCCTTAGCTCCTGCCAGCCCATATTCCCTGCATCGACAATGCCGTCCTTCCTCTCACCCCCCCCCCCCCTTTCAGGAAACTACCCGATCTCATACCACCGGCCCATATTCCCTGCATCGACTCTGCAAGACCATGAGATGGTCTCTACAAGATTTTGAGGTGAACAAACTAGGGCAGAGGCCCTAGAATAGTTTGGCTTGTGGATGTTGGTGGCGCTTCTGCATGTCTGGAGTTGTGTCGTTCTTCAGGTGATCTGAGGTACGTATATAGTCTTTGGTGTAAGACGACGCATTCCATGGATGAAAGACTACTGGTATGACACGTAGAGTCCCCTGTGCATACGAGGCATCTTCTAGATATGTTTATTATGCTTCAAGTCTTTCATGTTGAACACATACATTGCCTTCGAAAGGGGGCCATGAGGAGTCCTATAGATGTTTCTCGACTTGGGCCCACCTGGGCAACATAGTTGTAACAGTGTAGGAATCAAGTTTTTTTTACGCCAACAGTTGCGAATCCAAGAGACATTAAATTAAATTATTAACAGTAGCCTTCAAAAGGGGTCCGGGTGGAGTCTTCTAGATGATTCTCGACTTGGGCCCACCTAGCCAACATGGTTGTCACAATGGAGGAGTCGTATAATTTTTATCCACTCATCTAAGAGATATCAAATTGAATTATTAGTGTTAACCTCGGTAGAGGGGGTGAGGAGTCTTCTAGATGATTCTTAACTTGGGCATACATAGCCAACATGGAACTCTCTCTGTCCCAAAATGTAAGTCACCCTTATTCGATGGTCAACAACTTAAAACTCTGAATAGGATTCGTACATATAATATGTTCATAAAATTTATATAAGCATATATAAAATGAAAGAAATTTGTACAACGGATGCAACCATACCATTTATATATTTTTTATTCCAAATAGTTTGATATATATTAGTGGTCGAAGTTGTGCATCAAAGACTAGGATAGAGGTTATAGTCAAAATGCATGAATCAAATATTTTTTATTCGCCAACAATTGTGCATCCAAGAGACATCTAATTGAATTATTAACAGTTCTGATATCGTACACTAGTACAACTTTTAGCTCAGATATGTGAGCTGCATGAAGTTTTTAACCCGAACAATCATAGGTTTCCACTCTAAAAATTGATCTCGGGGAAAACGAAAGCGAAGAGGGGCGAAAGAGTGAATTGCAGGAACCAATGTTGTGGTCCATACACCGTGGAAAAGTTGTTAGTTTTGACCTTTGGAACGTTCAGCCGCCAAACACCATTTTCGCTGTTACGTCTTGGAGAAATAAGCGGTTGCTCACTTCCATGAACAAAAAGATGCTGGGCCATGTGAAGAGCGGACAAATTTGTTTCCCAAGAAGAGTAATACACAAGCAGTATGATTTACACTACCTCGGCCAAACGGGGATCTGTCCTCGCCGGAGACGGCGAACCTGACCGACCCATTGGAACGTCGGGCGACGGAGACATTACAGCAATGGCATTGCTCGCGTGGACGAACAGCTCCGAGTGCGCCGGGGACCTGGACGCCGCAGCATTGATCACTCGTGACGTCTCCCCGCCCTTCGGCGACGCCCCCCATGGTCGCAGCTGCGGCATCGGCGGCGACATGGACGCCAAGCCCTGGCCGACTTTCTCCTGCCCCGGGCTCGCCCGGCACACCGGGCACGTCGCGCGCGACAGCAGCCACACGTCGACGCAGCTCGCGTGGAAGTAGTGCTTGCACGACGGCAGCATGCGCACCAGCGCGCCCTCCCGGAGCTCGTCGAGGCAGACCGCGCAGCTGTCAGGTGACGCAGCCTTGGCCTTGCCGACCCAGCGGCCGGGGGAAGCGGCGTGGAACGTGAACTTCGGGAGCACGGCGACGTCGCCGGGGGCGAGGCCGAGGTGCTCACCTGTGACCGCGTCGACGTGCCCGGCGCCGGCGTCGCGGCCCCTGCGCCTGCGGCCGGCGGCGGTGTTGATGGAGCGGCCGAAGTAGATGAGGCCGAGGAGGATGATGGCGATGAAGGCGCCGATGCCCGTGTACTGCAGCGTCGTGGACGCCGAGCCGGACATTACCTCGACGATCACGCGCACAGCTGGGGAGGCAGTGAGTCTCCAAAGAAGAAGAGGGGTAGCCGTGGTCGAGATGTCGCGTCAAGCTGAGCCCGCCGTTGCATTTTTATTTTGTCATGATGATGGGATTGGCTGTAGCTTGTGTGAATTATGCATGTGTGTTTTGAGTTAGGATATGCCGAGCACTTACAAACAGGATCGTGGTATTCTGATTCTTGATGATCTGCTACTACTTTGTTTAAGACTATAGACTTAGTTAGTGAGCACGCCTCATAAACAATATTTTAGATGACACGCATATGAAAATTTTATAAAAAAAACTGGCATCTTAACATACACGCTCAATTATCACGCCTAAAAATACATCTCAAATGTTGAGCACTTGAAATTGCGACTAAGGGGAACGGCTTATCTGATTCTTGATGATCCACGACTTTCTTAAGGTCTCTTTCAATCTACAGTAATTTTGTACGATAATAAAATGATTTGGACTTCAGAACTTCTATGTAGATAGTTTGATCCACATGAATTGAATCTCTGGAAGTTTTCCATAGCATTTATTTGCAGTCTATTTCAAATGACACAATATTAAGCACGAGGTACCATTTCTTTGTACTCTATTTTACAAATGACAGACATGTTAATCATTAGGTAGCATTATTATTGTCTTATATATAAACCAAATACAGCATAAAGAGACATACACACACATACCAACACATTCACACCACTTCTGAAGATCTGGACTCGCAAAGCTTCAAGATTGATTAAGCTACCGAATGGGCTTCGCTATGTACCAGTTCTTCCCTTTTCTTTCCCGCACTGAAAATGACTCACCGGAAAGAATTCATGTACACTAGAGGTACAACCCCCTCAAGTAGAAATCAGCCAAACTTACACTTCATTATTGGATCAATAGGTCCAGCCTCTACAATAATAACATGATATAAAGATGATGCCAATGCATACACATAACCACATAATTATACAATGTCGAAAACAAAAATGTGCCAGCATAACAGACGTGTTGGCCCCGGTTGCATATATATGCTCCCTTGTAGTTCAAATGCATTTTCAATATATTTGAAAATGTCTAAAAAAGTCAACTAAAAAGTTTGTGTGTACATCTCCATGTGCTACGTGCCCACGAAGTGGCTTAAAAATGCATTTTATGTGGCTTATTTAAAAAGGCAAAATCTGGTATGAAAATAAGCCTTTGCGCGACACATTTTTTATCTTTTTGCACAACTCACAAAAAGTCTGTTTTTTCACGAAACTAGGCATGAGCACATAGAGTGTGGAGATATACATGCAAATATTTTTCTATTTTTTCTTTTTTAAAATTTATTTTCTGGGTAAAAGGAGCATATACACGTGGGATCAAAACTGCATTTCCGCAACATAACTATAAAACCATTAGAGCATCGCCCATCCCCCCCCCCCCGCCCCACCCCCACTAGCCCCCAAAGCCCCCGCTCCCCCCACCCACAAATAGGCTTCGGGGGCTCGGGCCCAAAAATAGCCCGCATCGGGAGGCCCGAAAGGGTGCCCCACGTGCAGGTGGCCTGGAAATTTGACTAGCACTACCGTGTTGTCTCCTTTGCGAGGGGGTAGGGCGGGGTGCATCCGGCACCGCGTTCCACACGGTATCAGCCTCGTTGGTCCTACCTTGCAGCCAGACACGCGGCGGGTTGATACGTCCAAAACGTATCTACTTTCCCGAACACTTTTGCTATTGTTTCTCCTCTAATTTGTGTGTTTTGAATACAACTAACACGGACTAGCGCTGTTTTTAGCAGAATTGCCCTGGTGTCTTATTTTTGTGTAGAAATCCAACTTTCAGGAAAAATCCCAGAAAATACTGCAAAATTCCTATTTTATCAAAAGACCCACGGAGCCAGAAGACGAGACGGAGAGGGGCTGGGAGGCCACCTCACCACCTGGTGGCGCGGCCCAGGCCTGGCCACGCCAGGGGGTGGTGAGGCCACCCCAGCCGCCTCCTCGAGCCCTCCTTTTGCCTACATATACCCTTCGACCTGAAACTATCGGGGGTTCGGCGTTTTTCCCAGATAGAGTTCCGTTGCGCCGCCACAATCAGAAACCGTGATTCGGAACCAGAAACTCCGTTCTGGCACCCTGCTGGGACGGGGATTTGGAGGAGATCTTCATCACCATCATCACCGACGTCTCTCCATCAACCATCCATGACTCCCCCATCCATGTGTGAGTAATTCCCGCTGTAGGCGAAGGGGATGGTAGGGATTGGATGAGATCATTCATGTAATTTGCTATGAGATTGTTAGGGCATGGTGCCTAGTATCTATTATTAGTGCTTATAACATTGTTGCAACTTGTTGTGCTTAATGCTTGTCACTTTGGGCCCGAGTGCCATGATCTCAGATCTGAACTTGTTATTGTTTTATGATGATACTTGTTTATGATCTTACCTGCAAGTTGTATACACATATCGTTGTCCGGAACCCGAGGCCCCAAAGTGACAGCAATTGGGATAACCGGGGGGATGGCTATGATGTGAGGATCATAGCACCGACACCAAAGAGGAGAGGGATGATTGAATTAAAT
Organism: Dactylis glomerata; assembly: GCA_007115705.1. Taxonomy (NCBI): domain Eukaryota; kingdom Viridiplantae; phylum Streptophyta; class Magnoliopsida; order Poales; family Poaceae; genus Dactylis; species Dactylis glomerata. Next base: position 1,468,159 of record QXEO01000628.1, read on the forward strand.
GATGAAGTGATGAGAGAAGCCAATAAATCTCTTAAGGAGAAGGGTATTAAATTCGAAGACGTGAAGAACCTACCACCTATAGAAGAACTATGTAAGCCAATCCCTTGCTTATCTACTATTGAGGTACACTCTTTCCCACACTTTGATAATAGAGACATTCCTTACTCTAAACCTCCTGATCAATGCTTAGATGAGCTTGATAATTTCATTGTTAAGCAAGATAATTTTAATAAGAGAGTGCAGAATCATTTCTTGGAAAATTCTAGAGCTATTAACAAGTTGCAGAATATTGTGGAGAGAACCTCCAATGATGTGAAGATGCTTGTTAAACATTTTCAAATGGTTCAGACTCAAATTGATCAGCTTACCAAGGTGCAAAAAGATTTGCTAGTTAATGCTGCAAGAGAAAAACAAGCGTGTGAAATACGCACTAGAGGCGGTGCTACTACTCAAGATCCCTTATATCCTGAAGAGCATCCTAAGAGGATCGAGCAAGATTCTCAACGTGCTACAAGTGATGATAATCCTTCCAAGAAGAAGAAGAAGCACAAAACAGTTGCGGAATCTTCTAAAACAGGTAAGGATCCTAATAGTGTTTCTATTTCTGATGCTGAAACCGAAAGTGGTAATGCTTCTGATAAAGAAGAAGTTGAAGAGGAACCAGAAAATCTTGCTAAGAATGCAAAGTACACTAAGGAAGACTTCATTGCCAACAAGCATGGTAATGAGAGAGAACCTTGGGTGCAGAAACTAATGCCTTTTCCTGGTAAGAAACACAAATCTAAGGAAGAAGAACACTACAACATGTTTTGTGAATGGATGAGACCTTTATTTTTGCAAATTCCTTTGACTGATGCTATTAAAATGCCTCCTTATTCAAAGTATATGAAATATATTGTTACTAACAAAAGGAAGATTCCTAGTGAGGAAATTTCCACTTTACTTGATAATTACTCTTTTGATGGTAAAGTTCCAGAAAAGCTTGGAGATCTAGGTATACCAACTATTCCTTGCTCTATTAAAAATAACTATGTTAGAACTGCTTTATGTGATTTGGGAGCCAAAGTTAGTGTGATGCCTTTTTCTCTCTATAAGAGACTTGATCTAGAAAAGTTGATATCAACTGATATATCTTTGCAAATGGCTGATAGGTCTACTACTATTCCTATTGGTATATGTGAGAATGTTCCTGTTCAAGTTGCTAATAATTGTTTGATATTAACTGACTTTGTTGTGTTGGAAATGCATGAAGATGACAATATGCCTATTATTCTTGGGAGACCTTTTCTAAACACTGCAGGTGTTGTTATTGATTGCAACCAAGGGAAAGTAACTTTTAATGTCAATGATAAAGAGCACACGGTCTATTTTCCCAAGAAGATTGATAGAAAATATGCTCTAAACTCAATCAAGAATATTGAGACCATCAGAGTTGGTCAAATTATTTGTTCAAGGCCAAAGCCTAAAGAAGAATATCAAATTGTTATGGTTGGGACTATGCCTATCAAGGTCGAGGTAACATAATCATTTAGTGAAATGCAAAGTTTTGCTTCATGGAAAAGTGGTTTGGTAACAAGACTTGATCAACCTTATTAACAAAGTAGTTTTCAAATGAACAAAACTATGTTTTCACCGCATTTACTTTTGCTTATACCTTGTTTATTTTTATTTCCGCTGTTTAGTTTCATATTAGAATATCTGAGAGCTGCTGTAAGCTTGGTTTTGATTTGCTTTCTATCGTTCCATCTTCGTTTTCCCGAGATTTATTCTCTTATCAATTTGTGAAAAATCCTCAAAAATAAAGTTTCTCGAAAAATTCCAGAAAAATCTTTTGAAATTTTTAGGTCAAAAATGGGGCAGAGAGGCACCTGGGAGACCTCGGGGGGACCCACCATGCCACCTTACCACATGGTGGCGCGGCCCAGGCTTGGTCGCGTCGTGGCATGGTGAGGGGGGGCCTGGCCCTCCACTTACCTCTCCACCCTCACTTCATTCTCTCTCCCGAAATATCTCCACACCTCAGCTCAAACCCATGTTCTTGTTGTTCTTCCTCGCGATTTTTCGATCTCCTTGCTCAGCCCATCTTTGCTGCTGAGATTTGGAGCATTTGTTCTCTGGTATGTGACTCCTTCGATTGTCCAATTAGAATTTTATTTAGTGGAGTATTTCTTGAGTATTTTAGCTCAATAGGTGACAAGGTGAAATGAGTTTGCATGCTTGTTCTATTGCTTAGAAATGTTATTTTGATGCATGTTAGCCCTCTTGTAACTCCCTATAGTAGTTTTCCACATTTGTTTGTCTCAAAATCATTTTTTATGAGGTTTGTCAAAAATTTGAGAAAAGGGAAATGGACAACTACACCTATGGAGAAGTCTTTGAAAGAGAAGCACCATGGGCATCAAGGCCTTCAAGATCCACTGCTCAATTTAGGACATCCTACAATGAAGATCTTATGTCACCAAGCATTGGCAATGAGGGGGGTGATGGAGATGCGCATCCATCCACCTTCCCTTGTGCTAACTTTTTGAGTGATGCAGGGATTCTTGAGGATTTCTTACTCCTTGTTAACAGGGTTGGATTGACTACATACATGACGGATGAGAGTAATCAATATGCTTTGCTCACGAAGATTTTTGTTGAAAGCTTTAAATTCACTAACTCTCATTTCAAGCCTTCCATTGCATTTAAGATTTATGATAAGTCTATCACCATGTCTTTGGATAAGTTTTGTGGTATTCTAGGTATTCTCATGTTTGGGATAGCAAAGAAGATTCAGAACCAACCCACTAATTTTTTGGAGCTCTACCGAGGAGTGATGGTGCAGTGTTGATGATGTAAATAACCGACCAGTTGGGAACCCCAAGAAAAGGTATGATGAGCACAGCAACAAGTCTTCCCTCGGTTATGAAACCAAGGTTATCAATCCAGTAGGAGAAATCCAAACTTAAGAAGGCGATGCTTACTAGCTTAGTGACACTCCGGACAATGACGCCAGACAACTTGTTGGTGTGCCTTCACCTAGCACCAACGTGAAACTTGCACACAACACAAACAAATACTTTGCTCCCAACTTACAATGAGGTTGTCAATCTCACCGGTTTGCTGTAAACAAAGGTATGAGCGTATCGAGTGGTAAAAGGACGATAGTTTGCAAGTAAAGTAAACAGTGCGAGTAAAGTAAAACGGTGTAACAATGTAAAGGAAATTGGACCGGGTCCACAGTTCACTAGTGGTGTCTCTCCATAAGATAAATAAAGCATGTTGGGTAAACAAATTACAGTTGGGCAATTGATAGAGTAAAGATAACGTACATATATCACGAGGATCACTATGAGGCTTACTCTGGGCATTACGACAAAATACATAGACCGTAATCCAACTGTATCTATGACTAAAAAGCCACTCGCGGGGATATCATCCGAACAACCCTTGAATATTAAGTTGCGAACAACAGATAATCGCATTAAGCAAAGTGCGTAATGTAAACAAAGCAAATGTCCTTAGACACAAGAATGTTGTTTTCTCCCTAGTGGCAACAGCATATCTACAACCTTAGAGGCAACTATCACTCCCCCAGATTAAATAGAGGCATGAACCCAACTATCGAGCATAAATACTCCCTCTTGGAGTTACTAGCATCTACTCGGCCAAGATAGCTACTAGCAACGAAAAGCATGCAAGATCATAAACAACATAGAGATAACATAAGATAATATTCAGCACATCAACTTGACATAGTACCAATACTCATCGGATCCCAACAAACACAACATATATGATTACATAAAGATGATCTTGATCATGTAGGGCAGTGATGCGTGGTAAATGACCAGCCCGTTGGGAACCCCAAGAGGAAGGTATGATGAGTATAGTAGCTCGTTTTCCCTCAGTTAGAAACCAAGGTTTATCGTTCAGGAGAAAAGCAGACCAATGACAGCTGAAGGTGATGCTTGCTAGTTTGCGACAGCAGCGGACAATTTATATATGGCGCCTCGTCCAAGCTTTGCTTGCTAGCTGCAACGTGGAACCTGCACACACACAAACAAATACTTTGCTCCCAACTTACGATGAGGTTGTCAATCTCACCGGTTTGCTTGAAACAAAGGTTATGAGTGTATCGAGTGGAAAACAGTAATAGTATGCGAGTAAAGTAAACAATGCGGGAAAAGTAAACAGGTGATTGCAATATGATTAAAATAGGACCGGGGTCCACAGTTCACTAGTGGTGTCTCTCCATAGATAAAATAACATGCTGGGTAAACAAATTACAGTTGGGCAATTGATAGAATAAAGATAACGTGATATGTCAAGAAGATCACTATGAGATTTACTCTGGGCATTACAACAAAATACATAGACCGCCATCCAACTGCATCTATGACTAATAATCCACCCTCGGGGATATCAATCCGAACACCCCAAAAGTATTAAGTTGCGAACAACAGATAATTGCATTAAGCAAAGTGTGTAATGTAAACAAAGCATATGCCCTTGAGCATACGAATGTTGTTTTCTCCCTAGTAGCAACAGCACATCTACCACCTTAGAGGTTTCTGTCACTCCCCCAGGTGAAATAGAGACATGAACCCACTATCGAGCATAAATACCCCCTCTTGGAGTCACTAGCAACTACTCGGCCAAGATAGCTACTAACAACGGAGAGCATGCAAGATCATAAACAACATAGAGATAACAAAAGATATAATTCAGTACAGCAACTTAATCATAAACACCAATATTCATCGGATCCCAACAAACCAACATCATAGAATTACATAACGGTGATCTCAATCATGTAGGGCAGCTCATGAGATCTAAACATGAAGCACATGGTGGAGAAGACAACCATCTAGCTACTGCTATGGACCCATAGTCCAAGGTAGACTACTCACTCATCGCTCCGGAGGCAAGCATGGCGATGAAGAAGACCTCCGGTGGCGATTCCCCTCTCCGGCAGGGTGCCGGGAAGAGCTTCTGGACCCTCCCGATCTTCGGGTCGACGGCGGCGGCGGATCGCGATGTGTTCTGGAAAATTGATCGGGTCTTAGGTTTTTTCCGTCGGGGGGTACTTATAGGCGAAGGGGCGTCGTCAGAGGTGGAGCCAGGCTCCCTCACACAGGGGTGGCGCGGCCAGGGGCCTGGCCGCGCCGGCCCTGTGTGTGGGGCCCTGGTGGCCCCTCTCCGTCTCTCCTTCGGATGTCTGGAAGCTTCCGGGAAAAATAAGACTTCAGGAACTTGTTTCGTCCAATTCCGAGAATATTTCCTGTGTATCACTTCTGAAACACAAAAACAGCAGAAAACAGGAAACTAGCACTGTGGCACTTGTTAATAGGTTAGTTCCGGAAAATGCATAAAAATGCCACTAAGTGTAACGAAACAATATGCAAATGGTGTAAAAACAAGCATGGAGCATCAAAAATTATAGATACGTTTGAGACGTATCAAGCATCCCCAAGCTTAACTCCTGCTCGTCCTCGAGTAGGTAAGTGATAACAAAAGAATAATTTTTGAGGTGACATGCACCTACACAATCTTGATCATATATGTAAGCATTGGTGAGCTGGGATCAATAGAACTTAAAACATGGGCATGAAAGATATAATCATGACAATAAGAACTTAGCAACCATGTTGTAAACATGCAAATGAACACAAACAAAAGATCATGATAATGAAACAATGAAAGTCAAACGTGTGTTCAAATCATAAGGAAAAACATACAAGTGGTTTTCAGCTTGTCCTTCAAAGAGAGCAAAACATAAATGCATAGGACACCTCAAAGTTTAAGAGGGCGACTAGATACAAATAATTTAAGAACAAGTGAAACCAATCATCATGAATCAATCAATGAACTTTGCGACAATGCATATCACACTAAGAATGACAACTATGCTCTCTTAATGGTGCATAAAGAAAGAAGGTGGTGACTCAACATAAAAGTAAAAGAAAGGCCCTTCGCAGAGGGAAGCATTGATTGAGCATGTGCTAGAGCTTTTCATTTGTAAAACAGAGATAAAACTTGGGTTTTGAGAGGTGGTTGCTTTTGTCAACGACTAGCAATGGGGTTCTTACTATCTTCCATACAAAAATGAAGCAAGTTTTTGAGAGAGATATTGGCACTTTTGTGCTCTTTTTATAAAACTTGGCACTCCTCCCCACCTTTTTCCTTTCACATACCATGGCTAACCGATTCCATCGGGTGCCCACCAACATTCACATTCTTTGGAGGAGTGCCTTTTTCTTTATTTTTCTCTTTTTTTTTTCTTTTTGGAATAAGCAATATGGAAGATAGCAAATCCGACCACTACGTCCCCATGAGCTGAAAACAGTGTCACAAAACGAGAAGTGTTCTGAAGGTTTTTGAAAGGTAGCACATGAAAATTTACTTTGGAATGGCTTACAAATACCATGCATAGGAATTTATAGTGGACACAATGGCAAACTTTGGCTTTTAGGAGTTGGATGCACGAGTAGAGCTCATACTCAGTACAAGGCAAGGGCTAGCAGAAGACTGGGAGCGACCAACTAAGAGAGCAATAATGGCCATAATCATACAAAGCGACAAAGCGACATTAAAAGAAGCATAAGATGGCATCAAAAGTCAAAAACTAAATGATCATGAAGGCTAATGGCGACTTTGTAAGAGTCTAACATGTGTGAGCATGCGCCAAGTCAACCCAAATAAAGCATCAAGGAGAAAACCAAAATAATGCTTCCATACAATAAAAACAACGCATGATTTTTTCAAAGGCTCATTAAGCAATCTCAGTTATTTGAGACAAGTCATGCTACAGAAAAACCACTAAGCATACTATCAAAAAGACATCAAGCATGACATGAAAAAGCCTAAGCCGCAGTCTACACAAGCTCCTTCTTGTACCACTATTTTACACAAAGCTTTTTCTCTTTTCCAACACCATTTGAAATTTTTATAAATACCTCTTTTGATGAAAACCAATTAAGATCAGAGGCAAAAATACACCTTGATGAAAATATATGACAAGATCTGAACGCGAATCAAGGCAAAAACGAAAACCAAAAGCAGTAGCAGAAAAAGTAGAATGCTCGATTTTTAATAAGAGTGAAAACTAGAGCATTCTTTGCAAATGAAAACGAGTACATCTCCTCCAAAGGAAATTTGTTGGGGTCCAACCATTTATTGCAGCAAACAAACAAACTAAACAAACTAAGAAAACTAAAACGACTGACGCTCCAAGAAAAACACATAGTGCATGAAGCAATAAAAATATAGTGTCTTGAAAGGTGACCTGATTTTTGCCGATGAAGAAGGGGTGCCTCGGGGGCATCCCCAAGCTTTGACGCTTGTACTTCTTGGATATTTCTTGGGGTGATGCATGGGCATCCCCAAGCTTGAGCTTTTGTCCATTCTTCAACTCATCTCATCATTCTCCAATCCCTACACTTGAAAACTTCCTTCATACAAAACTAAACACAATTCTATTAGCAACATTAGTGTAAGCATAAAATATATTCAACCTCTTTTAGCTTCAGGTTTCAACCCAAAACCACCACATATAAAGTATATACTACTGTAGCAACTTCCACAAGAGTTCCATGATAAAAAAGAACTCAAAATAAAGCGATAAAGTGGCAAAAACAAATATTGGCAGAAATCTGTCAAAACTGAACAGCTGACAAAGGACGAATTTTTGAAAGGTTTTCTGTTGCTCAAATCAAGAAGTGTTCAACTAACAAAAGTTTGGATATAACCTGGGGCATATGCACAAGAAATCTCAGGTCCAAAATATAAACAGAGAATTTATACGAATTTTTACGGTGCAGCACCGAAAACAGTTTCAGGACAGCAATAACCCCAAATCTTTACCTCGCTCAAATTAGAGGCTTCTCTTGGCACAAAAACGAAATAAACAAGATAAGGAGCGGTCATTACAGTAGTAATGACTTCCAAGACTCAAATAAAATAAAAAGTACTGAAAAGAAAACATTGGGTTATCTCCCAAGAGTGCTTTTCTTTAACGCCTTTGAGCTAGGCGCAGAAAATTGCGAATCAAGTATTTTCAGAAGAAGCATTAAGATCAACAGCAGAGGTCTTATCAATAAGGCATTGTATTTCATCCACATAAGTTTTAGAAGACCCTTTGTGATCACTCTTTGGCACACTACTTTCATCAAAAAGATTTTTAGGACAGATCCAATCAAAATTATTTTCAAAAGCTTCACTCAATCCCAAAAGCTTGCAAGGAATAGGTATTTCGGCCTCTTTATCATCTGTACTAATAACATTTATAGGAGAACCGAGTTTATTAAAATGTTTAAGAACCTTCCTAGCTTCAACAACGACATCCTTAAATTCTAGGCGCAGAGTTTCCAAGATAAAAGCTTTCTTTTCGGGATCCTTAATTTCATGAAGCTAGAGGAACATGTATTGCATATAAGGATTAAGACTAGCAAACCTAGTTTCCAGCATATCAATTAAACAAACAGAAGCAACTTCAATACTAGGAGCAAGCTCAATCCAAGACTTTTCATCAACTTCCTCATGCATACTAATGTGATTAAAGAACTCCTCAATGTTTCTATTTCCAATAATTGAACCACTACCTACTGAGAGGTCCTCCATAACAAACTTAGGGAACAACATGATAAACTAAAGTAAAGAAATAACAACTACTAAGGATTCTAATTTTTTTGGGTTTTTGATAAAAAGCAATGCAGGTAAAATTAATAAAGTAAAGCAAAACAATAACAAAGTAAGGTATGTGTGTGCGAAAAACTCCCCTCGCAGAAGTCTTCCACTTTTCCCCGGCAACGGCGCCAGAAAAAGAGCTTGATGCGTGGTAAATGACCAGCCCGTTGGGAACCCCAAGAGGAAGGTATGATGAGTATAGTAGCTCGTTTTCCCTCAGTTAGAAACCAAGGTTTATCGTTCAGGAGAAAAGCAGACAAATGACAGCTGAAGGTGATGCTTGCTAGTTTGCGACAGCAGCGGACAATTTATATATGGCGCCTCGTCCAAGCTTTGCTTGCTAGCTGCAACGTGGAACCTGCACACACACAAACAAATACTTTGCTCCCAACTTACGATGAGGTTGTCAATCTCACCGATTTGCTTGAAACAAAGGTTATGAGTGTATCGAGTGGAAAACAGTAATAGTATGCGAGTAAAGTAAACAATGCGGGAAAAGTAAACAGGTGATTGCAATATGATTAAAATAGGACCGGGGTCCACAGTTCACTAGTGGTGTCTCTCCATAGATAAAATAACATGCTGGGTAAACAAATTACAGTTGGGCAATTGATAGAATAAAGATAACGTGATATGTCAAGAAGATCACTATGAGATTTACTCTGGGCATTACAACAAAATACATAGACCGCCATCCAACTGCATCTATGACTAATAATCCACCCTCGGGGATATCAATCCGAACACCCCAAAAGTATTAAGTTGCGAACAACAGATAATTGCATTAAGCAAAGTGTGTAATGTAAACAAAGCATATGCCCTTGAGCATACGAATGTTGTTTTCTCCCTAGTAGCAACAGCACATCTACCACCTTAGAGGTTTCTGTCACTCCCCCAGGTGAAATAGAGACATGAACCCACTATCGAGCATAAATACCCCCTCTTGGAGTCACTAGCAACTACTCGGCCAAGATAGCTACTAACAACGGAGAGCATGCAAGATCATAAACAACATAGAGATAACAAAAGATATAATTCATTACAGCAACTTAATCATAAACACCAATATTCATCGGATCCCAACAAACCAACATCATAGAATTACATAACGGTGATCTCAATCATGTAGGGCAGCTCATGAGATCTAAACATGAAGCACATGGTGGAGAAGACAACCATCTAGCTACTGCTATGGACCCATAGTCCAAGGTAGACTACTCACTCATCGCTTCGGAGGCAAGCATGGCGATGAAGAAGACCTCCGGTGGTGATTCCCCTCTCCGGCAGGGTGCCGGGAAGAGCTTCTGGACCCTCCCGATCTTCGGGTCGACGGCGGCGGCGGATCGCGATGTGTTCTGGAAAATTGATCGGGTCTTAGGTTTTTTCCGTCGGGGGGTACTTATAGGCGAAGGGGCGTCGTCAGAGGTGGAGCCAGGCTCCCTCACACAGGGGTGGCGCGGCCAGGGGCCTGACCGCGCCGGCCCTGTGTGTGGAGCCCTGGTGGCCCCTCTCCGTCTCTCCTTTGGATGTCTGGAAGCTTCCAGGAAAAATAAGACTTCAGGAACTTGTTTCGTCCAATTCCGAGAATATTTCCTGTGTATCACTTCTGAAACACAAAAACAGCAGAAAACGGGAAACTGGCACTGTGGCACTTGTTAATAGGTTAGTTCCGGAAAATGCATAAAAATGCCACTAAGTGTAATGAAACAATATGCAAATGGTGTAAAAACAAGCATGGAGCATCAAAAATTATAGATACGTTTGAGACGTATCAGGCAGCTCACAAGATCTAAACATGAAGCACATGGTGGAGAAGACAACCATCTAGCTATTGCTATGGACCCGTAGTCCAAGGTAGACTACTCACACATCACTCCGGAGGTGACCATGGTGGTGGAGAAGGCCTCCGGCAGGGATTCCCCTCTCCGGCAGGGTGCCGAGAAGAGCTCCTGGATCCTCCCGATCTCAATTCGGCGACGGCGGCGGCTTGCAGTATGTTTCTGGGAAAAGTGATTCGTCCCTTAGGTTTTTCTTGACGAGGGGTCTTTATAGGTGAAGGGGCATCATCAGGAGGTGGACCAGGTGGGCTCACCATGGGTGGGTGCGGCCAGGGGCTAGGCCGCGCCCCCCTGTGGTGTGGCCAGCCTCTGGCCCCCCTCTGTCTCATCTTCGGTTTTCGTGAAGCTTCGGTAAAAATAGGAGGTTCGACTTTTGTTTCGTCCGGCCAATTGCGAGAATATTTCCTGTGTAACTTTTCTAAAACACAAAAACAGCAAAAAACAGGGAACTGGCACTGTGGCATCTAGTTAATAGGTTAGTTCCGGAAAATGCATAAAAATGCCACGAAGTGTAACAAAACACAAAGCAAATGGTGTATAAACAAGCATGGAGCATCAAAAATTATATATACGTTTGAGACGTATCAAGCATCCCCAAGCTTAACTCCTGCTCGTCCTCGATTAGGTAAGTGATAACAAAAGAATAATTTTTGAGGTGACATGCACCATCACAATCTTGATCATCTAAGTAAGCATTGAGTGTTGGGATCAAAGAACTTAAAACATGGGCATGAAAGACATAATATCGATAGAAGAAACTTAGCAACCATGTTATAACATGAAAAGAAACACAAACGAAAGATCCTGAATAATGAAACAATGAAAGTCAAACGTATGTTCAAATCATATGGAAAAACATAGCAAATGGTTTTTAGCTTGTCCTTCATGGAATAGCCAAACATAAATACATAGGACACCTTCAAGTTTGAGAGGGCGACTGGATACAAATAATTTAAGAACAAGTGAAACCATAGTCATGAATCAATCAATGATAACTTTGGGACAATGCACATTAAACTCAGAATGGCAACTATGCTCTCTTAGACGGTGTATAAAGGTAGAAGGTGGTGACTCAACATAAAAGTAAAATAAAGGCCCTTGGCAGAGGGAAGTGATACGTCTCCAACGTATCTATAATTTTTGATGCTCCATGCTTGTTTTTACACCATTTGCCTATTATTTCGTTACACTTCGTGGCACTTTTATGCATTTTCCGGAACTAACCTATTAACAAGTTGCCACAGTGCCAGTTTCCTGTTTTCTGCTGTTTTTGTGTTTCAGAAGTGATACACAGGAAATATTCTCGGAATTGGACAAAACAAGTTCCTGAAGTCTTATTTTACCCGGAAGCTTCCAGAGATCCGAAGAGGAGTAGGAGGTGGGCCACCAGGGCCCCACACGCAGGGGTGGCGCGGCCAGGCCCCTGGCCGCGCGGGCCCCGCGTGAGGGCGCCTGGCTCCTCCTCTGACATCGCCCCTTCGCCTATAAAGACCCCCCGACGGAAAAAACCTAAGTACCTGATCAGATTTCCAGAACACATCGCGATCCGCTGCCACCGTCGACCCGAAGATCGGGAGGGTCCAGAAGCTCTTCCCGGCACCCTGCCGGAGAGGGGAATCGCCACCGGAGGTCTTCTTCATCGCCATGCTTGCCTCCGGAGCGATGAGTGAGTAGTCAACCTTGGACTATGGGTCCATAGCAGTAGCTAGATGGTTGTCTTCTCCACCATGTGCTTCATGTTTAGATCTCATGAGTTGCCCTACATGATTGAGATCACCGTTATGTAATTCTACATGTTTGGTTTGTTGGGATCCGATGAATATTGGTGTTTATGATTAAGTTGTTGTACTGAATATTATCTTTTGTTATCTCTATGTTGTTTATGATCTTGCATGCTCTCCGTTGTTAGTAGCTATCTTGGCCGAGTAGTTGCTAGTGACTCCAAGAGGGGGTATTTATGCTGGGTAGTGGGTTCATGCCTCTATTTAATCTGGGGGAGTGACAGAAACCTCTAAGGTTGTAGATATGCTGTTGCTACTAGGGAGAAAACAACATTCATATGCTCAAGGGCATATGCTTTGTTTACATTACACACTTTGCTTAATGCAATTATCTGTTGTTCGCAACTTAATACTTGTGGAGTTCTCGGATTGATTCACCACAAGTGGATTATTAGTCATAGATGCAGTTGGATGGCGGTCGATGTATTTTGTTGTAATGCCCAGAGTAAATCTCATAGTGATCTTCTTGACATATCACGTTTATCTTTATTCTATCAATTGCCCAACTGTAATTTGTTTACCCAGCATGTGTTATTTTATCTATGGAGAGACACCACTAGTGAACTGTGGACCCCGGTCCTATTTCCATCATATTGCTATCACCTATTTACTTTACTCGTACTGTTTACTTTACTCGCATACTATATTGTTTTCCACTCGATACGCTCATAATCTTTGTTTCAAGCAAACCGGTGAGATTGACAACCTCATCACAAGTTGGGAACAAAGTACTTGGTTGTGTTGTGTGCAGGTTCTGCATTGCAGCTAGCAAGCAAAGCTTGGACGAGGCGCCATATATAAATTGTCCTGAGCTGTTGCAAGCTAGCAAGCATCACCTTCAGTCGTCATTGTCTCTCCTCTCCTGATCGATATTAAACCTTGGTTTCTTAACTGAGGGAAGACTAGCTGCTATATTCATCATACCTTCCTCTTGGAGTTCCCAACGGGCTGGTTATCCACCACGCACAAGGATAGTCTGCTTCCACGTCAACTTGGACGCAGCACTTTTCTTTAACGCCTTTGAGCTAGGCGCAGAAAGTGGAAATCAAGTGATATCGAAAGATGAAGCATCAAGATCAATTGCAGAAGTCTTTTTAACAATAAATTGAATTGTGTCCAAATGAGTTTTTGAAGATCCCTTATGATCATGCTTTGGCACACTACTTTCATCAAAAAGATTTTCAGGACAAATCCAATTGAAATTCTTTTCCAAAGCTTCATGCATTCCTACAAGTTTGCAAGGTATTGATACTTTGAAATCTTCTTTGGTTGTACCAACAACTTTAACAGGCGAGCCAAGCATATTAAAACGCTCAAACACTTTCCTAGCTTCAATAGCAACATCTCTAAATTCTCTACGCAAAGTCTCCAAGATAAAATCTTTCTTTTCAGAGTCTTCAATATCATGAAGCTTAAGAAACATGTGTTGCATAAAAGGATTAAGGCTAGCAAACCTAGCTTCCAACATGTGAACTAAATAAGCAGCAGCAACTTCATAACTAGGAGCAAGCTCAGCCAAAGAACTATCCTCAACATCTTTATGCATACTAATATGATTAAAAAACTCCTCAATGTTACTTTTCCCAATAATAGAACCACTACCTACTGAGAGGTCCTCCAAAACATACTTAGGGAACAACATAATGAACTCAGAGTAATAAAGTAACAACTATAATGGAAACTAATTTTTTGTATTTTTGATAAAAAGATGCAAGAAAAAATAAAGTAAAGCAAAACAATAAACAAAGTAAAAGATTGTGCGTGCGAGACTCCCCTTGCAGAAGTCTTCTTTCTCCCCGGCAACGGCGCCAGAAAACTTGCTTGATGGTGCGGTGTTGATGATGTAAATAACCGACCAGTTGGGAACCCCAAGAGAAGGTATGATGAGCACAACAACAAGTCTTCCCTTAGTTATGAAACCAAGGTTATCAATCCAGTAGGAGAAAGCCAAACTTAAGAAGGTGATGCTTGCTAGCTTAGTGACACTCTGGACAATGGCGCCAGACAACTTGTTGGTTTGCCTTCACCTAGCAGCAACGTGAAACCTGCACACTATACAAACAAATACTTTGCTCCCAACTTACGATGAGGTTGTCAATCTCACCGGTTTGCTGTAAACAAAGGTATGAGCGTATCGAGTGGTAAAAGGATGATAGTTTGCAAGTAAAGTAAACAGTGCGAGTAAAGTAAAACGGTGTAACAATGTAAAGGAAATTGGACCGGGGTCCACGGTTCACTAGTGGTGTCTCTCCATAAGATAAATAAAGCATGTTGGGTAAACAAATTACAGTTGGGCAATTGATAGAGTATAGATAACATACATACATCACGAGGATCACTATGAGGCTTACTCTGGGCATTACGACAAAAATACATAGACCGTAATCCAACTGCATCTATGACTAAAAATCCACTCGCGGGGATATCATTCGAACACCCCTTGAGTATTAAGTTGCGAACAATAGATAATCGCATTAAGCAAAGTGCATAATGTAAACAAAGCAAATGTCCTTAGACACAAGAATGTTGTTTTCTCCCTAGTGGCAATAGCACATCTATAACCTTAGAGGCAACTGTCACTCCCCCAGATTAAATAGAGGCATGAACCCAACTATCGAGCATAAATACTCCCTCTTGGAGTTACTAGAATCTTCTCGGCCAAGATAGCTACTAGCAACGGAAAGCATGCAAGATCATAAACAACATAGAGATAATATAAGATAATATTCAGCACATCAACCTGACATAGTACCAATACTCATCGGATCCCAACAAACACAACATGTATGATTACATAAAGATGATCTTGATCATGTAGGGCAGCTCACAAGATCTAAATATGAAGCACATGGTGGAGAAGACAACCATCTAGCTACTGCTATGGACCCGTAGTCCAAGGTAGACTACTCACACATCACTCCGGAGGCGACCATGGTGGTGGAGAAGGCCTCCGGTAGGGATTCCCCTCTCCGGCAGGGTGTCGGGAAGAGCTCTTGGATCCTCCCGATCTCGATTCAATGACGGCGGCGGCTTGCAGTATGTTTCTAGGAAAAGCGATCCATCCCTTAGGTTTTTCCTGACGAGGGGTCTTTATAGGCGAAGGGGCGTCGTCAGGAGGTGGACCAGGTGGGCTCACCATGGGTGGGCGCTGCCAGGGGCTCGGCCGCGCCCCCCTGTGGTGTGGCCAGCCTCTGGCCCCCCTCCATCTCATCTTCGGTCTTCACGAAGCTTCGGTAAAAATAGGAGGTTCGGCTTTTGTTTTGTCCAATTCCGAGAATATTTCCTGTGTAACTTTTCTGAAATACAAAAACAGCAGAAAATAGGGAACTGGCACTGTGGCATCTTGTTAATAGGTTAGTTCCAAAAAATGCATAAAAACGCCACGAAGTGTAACAAAACACAAAGCAAATGATGTATAAACAAGCATGGAGCATCAAAAATTATAGATACGTTTGAGACATATCAAGGAGTAACTAATGATGATGACCGCATAGCACAGCGTGGCAAGATAAGAAATATTCAACTTCCAGCTATTAGATATTTTACTTACTATCTTGCCACTGCGCTTGATAGGGGGAACACTAGCAAACTATCATTTAGCTCTTCTAGCTACTGCGCTTGATGTTAGCAAAAAGTATACCCTCGATGCTCTTATTGCTTGTCGCCTAGCCGCTAGGGGACCTATTTATGGAGGAATTATTACTGCGCGCATTGTTGCTGCTCTAGGACTTTATATTGCTCCTAATGATATATTGTTGGTCCCACAGAGGCTTGATCTTCCTGCCATGAAGCTCCATCACTTTGTTACTGCTAACTCATGTGCAAGAAAATTAGTTTATAGAATGTTATTCACTGATGGAGAGGAGAGGGAAATTCCCTTGTCGCAGCTCAGTTTGTTCAGTATTCACAGGAGGCCATGGTCGCGCTCGAAGGAGGAGTTGGACGAGCAGCTTAGGTTGCTCGGCTTCCACGTACAGCATGGCATTGTGGACTAGGAGGAGGAGGAGGCGCCGACCGATCACTACGCCGTGTACCACACCGGGGCGCCCTCGAGCTCATATCAGGATGAAGGTGCTTCTTCGTCATATTTTGGGGACGTCACTTTATGGCCGAGCTGGGATTGATCTCCACTTAGGCCAAAATCCTATGCTTGGGGGAGGTATGCTGACGATACACTCATCTATATATCATATTTGTTGGTACTTTGTATATCCATGTTTCGCTTTCTTTTCTTTGTTGTTCTTGTTCTTATTTCTACTTTTCGAAACACGAAAATACCAAAAATATTTCCTTTGTTTACCTCTTTAGTTTTCTAGTTGTGGTTTGCTTTACTTGCTATTTTCGGTTTGATATTTGAAAAATCTAAAAATATTTTGCTTTGTTTGCTATTTTCTTCTGTTCTTGTTTTAAAACTCGAAAACCCAAAAATATTTGTTATTGTTCTTCGGTTTTGTAAAGTTTGTTGCAGAGTTCAGTCTTCCGTGACTCCATTGGAGCTTGGTATTCACTTTATATTATTCAAGTCACATAAGTGAAAGGCAATAATGACGACATATGACAATTCGAGGTGTGGTAAGAGGCTGGTATGAACTCTATTTGTTTTCATTTTTGTACATATACTCATCTATGTGGACATGCTTAGTCTGTTCATGTAAGGTATATGTTATCTAATGGATGTCTTGTAGTTCTTGCTCTCATATGATTAGTTCTAATTTACTAATAGTTTGTAGCATGTCATGTAGATGCTTGCTTGCATTGTTTTATTTATAATATGGTATGACATTGTGGTACCTCCTCTGAAAGTTTCATTTGAATCAACTTGGCACATGCTCAAGCATGCGTATGACTGAATAAAAAGTCAATTAAGCCTCGATGATTTACTTTGCCTCAGAGTTCTTGTATCATTTTTATGCCTATATTAATTTTGTTTTGTCGCAAGCATGATTATGAAAGTTATTGCTCTCTCGATTGTCGCTTCCCAGTCTTTTGCTAGCCTTCACTTGTACTGAGAGGGAATACTTCTCGTGCATCCAACTCCTGAAAACCAAGTAACCCCAAAGAGTCTACTATAAATTCCTATGCATGCTATTTCAAAGCCATTCCAAGTAAATTTTCATGTGCTACCTTTCAAAACTTTCAAATACTTCTCATTTTGTGCTACTGTTTTTAGCTCATGAGGACGTAGTGGTCGGAATTGCTATCTTCCATATTAAATTAAGTACCCCTCGACTTGCGTGCTTCATCTGCTCGTCATTAATTTTACAAGGGAGCTGGTCAGACCATTGTAATCTAAATCTAAAAAAGGCACTCCTCCATGGTATGTAAAAGTTGGTGGGCACCCGATGGAATCGGTTAGCCATGGTTTGAGAAAGGAAAAAGTGGGGAGGAGTGCCAAAGCTTTATATAAGAGCACCAATGTGCCAAATTTTCAAAGAACTCGGAACCGCTCTCACTTGTTTAGTATGGAAGATAGCAAGTACCCATTGCCAGTCATTGACATGAAACAACCACCTCTCAAATAAATTTGTTATCTCTGTTTTACAAATGAAAAGCTCTAGCACATGTTAAATCACTGCTTCCCTCTGCGAAGGGCCTTTCTTTTACTTTTATGTTGAGTCTACATCTTCTAACTTTAAGCACTTTCTTAAGAGCATAGCTGTTATTCTTAGTGTAATGTGCTTGTCCCAAAACACGGTTAATTGTGGTATAACTTTGATGTTTATATCTTTGATATTTTTACTTCTAATCTTCCCTTGAACTTCAGGGGTGCCTCAGCATTTATGTTTTGCTCCACAAATAAAGGCAAGCGGGATACCACTTTTCCATATCTTATTATGAACATTACAATATTGTAACTTCTTATGTTTCGTGTTGCTTGTTATTAGTGCATTGGCACTCTTTCATAGCTTGCTTGACTACGAGGTAACATTAGTTGCATATTTCTTATTATGAATTGCTTGAGTACTTGATCATATAGTGAGAATATATACATCTTATGAAGCAAATGTGTTCGTGAAAGTTTCTTTTATCGCTCTCATTTGTTAACTGAATTGCTTGAGGACAAGCAAATAGCTATGCTTGGGGGGAGTTGATACGTCCAAAACGTATCTAGTTTGCCGAACACTTTTGCTATTGTTTCTCCTCTAATTTATGTGTTTTGAATACAACTAACACGGATTAATGCTGTTTTCAGCAGGATTGCCCTGGTGTCTTGTTTTTGTGCAGAAATCCAACTTTCAGGAAAAATCCCGAAAAATGCTGCAAAATTCCTATTTTACTAGAAGACCCACGGAGCCCGAAGACGAGACGGAGAGGGGCTGGGAGGCCACCTCACCATCTGGTGGCGCGGCCTAGGCCTGGCCGCGCCAGGGGGTGGCTAGGCCACCCCAGCCGCCTCCTCGAGCCCTCCTTTCGCCTACATATACCCTTCGACCTGAAACTATTGGGGGTTCAGTATTTTTCCCAGATAGAGTTCCGCTACGCCGCCACCATCAGAAACCACGATTCGGAACCAGAAACTCCGTTCTGGCACCTGCTGCGTTTGATGGCGCCCAGAAAAGAGGCTGATGGTGCCAAGTTGACGCGTAGCAGACGGTCCTTGTGCGTGGTGAATAACCAGCCCGTTGGGAACCCCAAGAGGAAGGTATGATGAGTATAGCAGCTAGTTTTCCCTCAGTTAAGAAAACCAAGGTATGTCGATCTTGGAGAGGAGAGACAAATGACTGAAGGTGATGTGGACTGGCTTAGTAACACTCCAACAAGGACGCCGTTTAACGATTCTTGTTGACTCGTCTTCGGCCAGAAGCAACGTGGAACCTGCACACAACACAACCAAGTACTTTGTTCCCAACTTGCAATGAGGTTGTTAATCTCACCGGTTTGCTTGAAACAAAGGTTATGAGCATATCGAGTGGAAAACAATAGAGTATGCGAGTAAAATAAATAGTGCGAATAAAGTAAACAGGTGATAGCAATATGATGGAAATAGGACCGGGGTCCACAGTTCACTAGTGGTGTCTCTCCATAAGATAAATAACACATGCTGGGTAAACAAATTACAGTTGGGCAATTGATAGAATAAAGATAAACGTGATATGTCAAGAAGATCACTATGAGATTTACTCTGGGCATTACAACAAGATACATAGACCGCCATCCAACTGCATCTATGACTAATAATCCACTTGTGGCGAATCAATCCGAGAACTCCACAAGTATTAAGTTGCGAACAACAGATAATTGCATTAAGCAAAGTGTGTAATGTAAACAAAGCATATGCCCTTGAGCATATGAATGTTGTTTTCTCCCTAGTAGCAACAGTACATCTACAACCTTAGAGGTTTCTGTCACTCCCCCAGGTTAAATAGAGGCATGAACCCACTATCGAGCATAAATACCCCCTCTTGGAGTCACTAGCAACTACTCAGCCAAGATAACTACTAACAACGGAGAGCATGCAAGATCATAAACAACATAGAGATAACAAAAGATAATATTCAGTACAGCAACTCAATCATAATCACCAATATTCATCGGATCCCAACAAACCAAACATGTAGAATTACATAATGGTGATCTCAATCATGTAGGGCAGCTCATGAGATCTAAACATGAAGCACATGGTGGAGAAGACAACCATCTAGCTACTGCTATGGACCCATAGTCCAAGGTAGACTACTCACTCATCGCTCCGGAGGCAAGCATGGCGATGAAGAAGACCTCTGGTGGCGATTCCCCTCTCCGGCAGGGTGCCAGGAAGAGCTTCTGGACCCTCCCGATCTTCGAGTCGACGGCGGCGGCGGATCGCGATGTGTTCTGGAAAAGTGATCGGGTACTTAGGTTTTTTCTGTCGGGGGGTCTTTATAGGCGAAGGGGCGATGTCAGAGGAGGGGCCAGGCGCCCTCACGCCAGGGTGGCGCGGCCCAGGCCCTGGCCGCGCCAGCCCTGTGTGTGGGGCCCTGGTGGCCCCCCTCCTACTCTCCTTTGGATCTCTGGAAGCTTCGGGGTAAAATAAGACTTCAGAAACTTGTTTCGTCCAATTCCGAGAATATTTCCTGAGTATCACTTCTGAAACACAAAAATAGCAGAAAACAGGGAACTGGCACTGTGGCAACTCGTTAATAGGTTAGTTCCAGAAAATGCATAAAAGTGCCACGAAGTGTAACGAAACATTAGGCAAATGGTGTAAAAACAAGCATGGAGCATCAAAAATTATAGATACGTTGGAGACGTATCAAGCATCCCCAAGCTTAACTCCTGCTCGTCCTCGAGTAGGTAAGTGATAACAAAAGAATAATTTTTGAGGTGACATGCACCTACACAATCTTGATCAGATATGTAAGCATTTGTGAGCTGGGATCATAAGGACTTAAAACATGGGCATGAAAGATATAATCTTGACAATAAGAACTTAGCAACCATGTTGTAAACATGCAAATGAACACAAACAAAAGATCATGAAAATGAAACAATGAAAGTCAAACGTGTGTTCAAATCATAAGGAAAAACATACAAATGGTTTTCAGCTTGTCCTTCATGGAGAGCAAAACATAAATGCATAGGACACCTTCAAGTTTAAGAGGGCGACTAGATACAAATAATTTGAGAACAAGTGAAACCAACAATATGAATCAATCAATGAAAACTTTGTGACAATGCATATTACACTAAGAATGACAACTATGCTCTCTTAATGGTGCATAAAGATAGAAGGTGGTGACTCAACATAAAAGTAAAAGAAAGGCCCTTCGCAGAGGGAAGCAGTGATTGCAAGTTTTATAACCTTCAAAAATTATGGTACTTACCGGCTTTGAGCTCTCATTGCCCCCATCATAAGCATCTTGAATGGTTAAAGTTAATGCGAGAACAATTATGATGCATATGCTTGACAAATCATAAGTTGAAAACCTCGTGCCCCGTGAATACGAGTACCCAAACCTCATGCTACTTTACTTAGAGTCCCAAGCAAGGCTCTTGTCATTGTAAGTATATGCATATCATTGAGAACCGCCAATGGGGTACCTCCGTGCCCGATGACATGGAACAAGCCCACACCAAAATGACAGGACAAGCAGACAATGAACACCTCGACATCTCTTTTATTTGCCATTTGTTTAGCTTTTTATTGTGAGATGCGTCGTCGAATGTTCACCATGGGTATGCTACAAATTTCCACCATGAATTATGCATGGCTTAGATTAGCGGCCCGGTGTTTCCCTAACACATATACAAACTCCATGATCCCCACAAGATTCCCAATTCATTTCACACTGCGGGCATCCATAAACAAAAGATCACGATATCAACTCAAATAAGAAGTGCAATGTTGAAAGCTTGCCCATGACTGCATGGCTGGGCTAGTCTCCAACTTACAACTTGCAAGCATAACAACTCAACATAAGAGACCACAATGTCAAATTTTTAAGAACAGGAAAAAGTAAAGTGTGCCTTCCGGTTCGTGAGAGCTTTACTGACCGAATTTCGCATAACACTGGCAAGAGTTTAATTTGAAGAGAAAATAAAGCAAGTCAAACTTACTTGGAATAGCAAATTGCTAGTAGGTATGTATGGTGGACACTTTGGAAAACTTTGGCTTTTAGGAGTTGGATGCATGAGTAGAGCTCATACTCAGTACAAGGCGAGGGCTAGCAAAAGACTCGGAGCGACCAACTAAGAGAGCAATAATGGCCATAATCATGCAAAGCGACAAAGCGACATTAAAAGAAGCATAAGATGGCATCAAAATTCAAAAACGAAATGATCATAGAGGCTATTGGCGACTTTGTAAGAGTCTAACATGTGTGAGCATGCGCCAAGTCAACCCAAATAAAGCATCAAGGAGAAAACCAAAATAATGCTTCCATACAATAAAAACAACGCATGTTTTTTCAAAGGCTCATTAAGCAATCTCAGTTATTTGAGACAAGTCATGCTACAGCAAAACCACTAAGCATACTATCAAAAAGACATCAAGCATGACATGAAAAAGCCTAAGCCGCAGTCCTCACAAGCTCCTTCTTGTACCACTATTTTGCACAAAGCTTTTTCTCTTTTCCAACACCATTTCAAATTTTTATAAACACCTCTTTTGATGAAAACCAATAAATATCAGAGGCAAAAATACACCTTGATGAAAAGATATGACAAGGTCTGAACGCAAATCAAGGCGAAAACGAAAACCAAAAGCAGTAGCAGAAAAAGAAGACCACCCGGTGAAATTGTAAGAATGAAAAACGGAGTGTTCTTGGCAAATGAAAATGAGTACATCTCCTCCAAAAAAAATTTGTTGGGGTCCAACCATTTATTGCAGCAAACAAAACTAAACTAACTAAGAAAACTAAAACAACTGACGCTCCAAGAAAAACACATAGTGCATGAAGCAATAAAAATATAGTGTTTTGAAAGGTGACCTGATTTTTGCCGATGAAGAAGGGGTGCCTCGGGGGCATCCCCAAGCTTTGACGCTTGTACTTCTTGGATATTTCTTGGGGTGATGCATGGGCATCCCCAAGCTTGAGCTTTTGTCCATCCTTCAACTCATCTCATCATTCTTCAATCCCTACACTTGAAAACTTCCTTCATACAAAACTAAGCACAATTCTATTAGCAACATTAGTGCAAGTATAACATATAATCAACCTCTTTTTGCTTCAGGTTTCAACTCAAAACCACCACATATTTAGCAAATACTACTGTAGCAACTTCCCAAAAAGTTCCATGATCAAAAGAACTCAAAAGAAAGCGATAAAGTGGCAAACACAAATATTGGCAGAAATCTGTCAAAACTGAACAGCTGACAAAGGTCGAATTTTTGAGGGGTTTTCTGTTGCTCAAATCAAAAAGTGTTAAACTAATTAAAGTTTGGATATAACCTAGGGCATATGCACAAGAAATCGCAGGTCCAAAAGATATACAGAGAATTTATACGAATTTTTACGGTGCAACACCGAAAACAGTTTCAGGATAGCAACATCCCCAAATATTTACCTCACTCGAATTAGAGGCTTCTCTTGGCACAAAAACGAAATAAACAAGATAAGGAGCGGTCATTACAGTAGTAATGACTTCCAAGACTCAAATAAAAGAAGAAGTACTGAAAATAAAAACATTGGGTTATCTCCCAAGAGTGCTTTTCTTTAACGCCTTTGAGCTAGGCGCAGAAAATTGCGAATCAAGTAACATCAGAAGAAGCATTAAGATCAACTGCAAAGGTCTTGTCAATAAGGCATTGTATTTCATCCACATAAGTTTTAGAAGACCCTTTGTGATCACGCTTTGGTTCACTCAAATCACAAAAAAGATTTTTGGGACAGATCCAGTCAAAATTATTTTCGAAAGCTTCACACAATCCCAAGAGCTTGCTAGGTATAGGTATTTCGGCTCCTTCATCGTTTGTACTAATAACCTCTATAGGTGAACCGAGTTTATTAAAACGTTTAAGAACTTTTCTAGCTTCAATAACGACATCTTTAAATTCTAGGCGCAAAGCTTCCAAGATAAAAGCTTTCTTTTCGGGATCCTCAATTTCGTGAGGCTTAAGGAACATGTATTGCATAAAAGGATTAAGACTAGCAAACCTAGTTTCCAACATGTGAATTAAATAAGAAGAACCAACTTCAATACTAGGAGCTAGCTCAACCAAAGATTTCTCCTCAACTTCCTCATGCATACTAATGTGATTAAAGAACTCCTCAATGTTACTTTTGCCAACAATCGAACCACTACCTACTGAGAGGTCCTCCAGAACGTACTTAGGGATCAACATGATAAGCTAAAAGTAAAGAAATAACAACTACCAAGGATTCTAATTTTTTTGGGTTTTTGATATAAAACGATGCAGGTAAAATAAATAAAGTAAAGCAAAGCAATAACAAAGTAAAGGATGTGTGTGCGAAAACTCCCCTCGCAGAAGTCTTCTACTTCCTCCCCGGCAACGGCGCCAGAAAAGAAGCTGCTGCGTTTGATGGCGCCCAGAAAAGAGGCTGATGGTGCCAAGTTGACGCATAGCAGACGGTCCTTATGCGTGGTGAATAACCAGCCCGTTGGGAACCCCAAGAGGAAGGTATGATGAGTATAGCAGCTAGTTTTCCCTCAGTTAAGAAACCAAGGTATGTCGATCTTGGAGAGGAGAGACAAACGACTGAAGGTGATGCGGACTGGCTTAGTAACACTCCAACAAGGGCGCCGTTTAACGATTCTTGTTGACTCGTCTTCGGCCAGAAGCAACGTGGAACCTACACACAACACAACCAAGTACTTCGTTCCCAACTTGCGATGAGGTTGTCAATCTCACCGGTTTGCTTGAAACAAAGGTTATGAGCGTATCGAGTGGAAAACAATAGAGTATGTGAGTAAAATAAACAGTGCGAATAAAGTAAACAGGTGATGGAAATAGGACCGGGGTCCACAGTTCACTAGTGGTGTCTCTCCATAAGATAAATAACACATGCTGGGTAAACAAATTACAGTTGGGCAATTGATAGAATAAAGATAAACGTGATATGTCAAGAAGATCACTATGAGATTTACTCTGGGCATTACAACAAGATACATAGACCGCCATCCAACTGCATCTATGACTAATAATCCACTTGTGGCGAATCAATCCGAGAACTCCACAAGTATTAAGTTGCGAACAACAGATAATTGCATTAAGCAAAGTGTGTAATGTAAACAAAGCATATGCCCTTGAACATATGAATGTTGTTTTCTCCCTAGTAGCAACAGCACATGTACAACCTTAGAGGTTTCTGTCACTCCCCCAGGTTAAATAGAGGCATGAACCCACTATCGAGCATAAATACCCCCTCTTGGAGTCACTAGCAACTACTCGGCCAAGATAGCTACTAACAACGGAGAGCATGCAAGATCATAAACAACATAGAGATAACAAAAGATAATATTCAGTACATCAACTCAATCATAATCACCAATATTCATCGGATCCCAAGAAACCAAACATGTAGAATTACATAACGGTGATCTCAATCATGTAGGGCAACTCATAAGATCTAAACATGAAGCACATGGTGGAGAAGACAACCATCTAGCTACTGCTATGGACCCATAGTCCAAGGTAGACTACTCACTCATCGCTCCAAAGGCAAGCATGGCGATGAAGAAGACCTCCGGTGGCGATTCCCCTCTCCGACAGGGTGCCGGGAAGAGCTTCTAGACCCTCCCGATCTTCGGGTCGACGGCGGCGGCGGATCGCGATGTGTTCTGGAAAAGTGATCGGGTACTTAGGTTTTTTCCGTCGGGGGGTCTTTATAGGCGAAGGGGCGATGTCAGAGGAGGGGCCAGACGCCCTCACGCCAGGGTGGTGCGGCCTAGGCCCTGGCCGCGCCAGCCCTGTGTGTGGGGCCCTGGTGGCCCCCCTCCTACTCTCCTTCGGATCTCTGGAAGCTTCCGGGTAAAATAAGACTTCAGGAACTTGTTTCGTCCAATTCCAAGAATATTTCCTGTGTATCACTTCTGAAACACAAAAACAGCAGAAAATAGGGAACTGGCACTGTGGCAACTCGTTAATAGGTTAGTTCCGGAAAATGCATAAAAGTGCCACGAAGTGTAACAAAACATTAGGCAAATGGTGTAAAAACAAGCATGGAGCATCAAAAATTATAGATACGTTGGAGACGTATCAGCACCCTGTCGGGATAGGGATTTGGAGGAGATCTTCATCACCATCATCACCGACGTCTCTCTATCAACCATCCATGACTCCCCCATCCATGTGTGAGTAATTCCCGCTGTAGGCGAAGGGGATGGTAGGGATTGGATGACATCATTCATGTAATTTTCTATGAGATTGTTAGGGCATGGTGCCTAGTATCTATTATTAGTGCTTATGATATTGTTGCAACTTGTTGTGCTTAATGCTTGTCACTTTGGGCCCGAGTGTCATGATCTCAAATCTGAACTTGTTATTGTTTTATGATGATACTTGTTGTTTATGATCTTACCTGCAAGTTGTATACACATATCGTTGTCTGAAACCCGATGCCCCAAAGTGACAGCAATTGGGATAACCGGAGGGGATGGCTATGATGTGAGGATCACATGTGTTCACTGAGTGTTAATACTTTGCTCTGATACTTTATTAAAAGAAGTACCTTAATTACCAGTAGATTCCCTTGAGGCCCTGCTGCAAACAGGCTGGTAGGACAGAAGATGTCGTGCAAGTTTCTCATTGCGAGCACGTACGACTATATACGGAACACATGCCTATGGTTGTTTAGTACTAGGATGTTTTATCATTATTTATCTGCAATTGCCCATGTCTTACTGATTTCATGAATTATCTTATCCATGCAACGCCCGTTCATCCATCCCTATGCCTACAGTATTTAATCCTAATGTTTACTATTGCTACTATTACTGTCTTTACTTTATTATTGTTGCTACTATTTTACTACTGTCACCACTATAAAACTGTTGCTACTGATAAACCGCTGCGAGCAAGTCTGTTTCCAGGTGCAGCTGAATTGACAACTCATCTGTTAAGGCTTATAAATATTCTTTGGCTCCCCTTGTGTCGAATCAATAAATATGGGTTTTACTTCCCTCGAAGACTGTTGCAATCCCCTATACTTGCGGGTCATCATGGGTCAACGTAACAATTTGGCGCTGAGTTGGCTCGTTGCTGGCGCGTGGTTGACGTGGGAGAATGTAATTGATGTAGGAACTTCTTATTCTTCAAGTCCTTGTCAACAGCACCAGAAGATTCCTTGTGCGTGGTGAATGACCAGCCAGTTGGGAACCCCAAGAGGAAGGTATGATGAGTATAGCAGCTAGTTTTCCCTCAGTTAAGAAACCAAGGTTTAATCGTTCTTGGAGAGGAGAGACAAACGACTGAAGGTGATGCGGACTGGCTTAGTAACACTCCAACAAGGGCGCCATTTAACGATTCTTGTTGACTCGTCTTCGGCCAGAAGCAACGTGGAACCTGCACACAACACAACCAAGTACTTCGTTCCCAACTTGCGATGAGGTTGTCAATCTCACCGGTTTGCTTGAAACAAAGGTTATGAGCGTATCGAGTGGAAAACAATAGAGTATGCGAGTAAAGTAAACAGTGCGAGTAAAGTAAACAGGTGATAGCAATATGATGGAAATAGGACCGGGGTCCACAGTTCACTAGTGGTGTCTCTCCATAAGATAAATAACACATGCTGGGTAAACAAATTACAGTTGGGCAATTGATAGAATAAAGATAAACGTGATATGTCAAGAAGATCACTATGAGATTTACTCTGGGCATTACAACAAGATACATAGACCGCCATCCAACTGCATCTATGACTAATAATCCACTTGTGGCGAATCAATCCGAGAAATCCACAAGTATTAAGTTGCGAACAACAGATAATTGCATTAAGCAAAGTGTGTAATGTAAACAAAGCATATGCCCTTGAGCATATGAATGTTGTTTTCTCCCTAGTAGCAACAGCACATCTACAACCTTAGAGGTTTCTGTCACTCCCCCGGGTTAAATAGAGGCATGAACCCACTATCGAGCATAAATACCCCCTCTTGGAATCACTAGCAACTACTCGGCCAAGATAGCTACTAACAACGGAGAGCATGCAAGATCATAAACAACATAGAGATAACAAAAGATAATATTCAGTACAACAACTCAATCATAAACACCAATATTCATCGGATCCCAACAAACCAAACATGTAGAATTACATAACGGTGATCTCAATCATGTAGGGCAGCTCATGAGATCTAAACATGAAGCACATGGTGGAGAAGACAACCATCTAGCTACTGCTATGGACCAATAGTCCAAGGTAGACTACTCACTCATCGCTACGGAGGCAAGCATGGCGATGAAGAAGACCTCCGGTGGCGATTCCCCTCTCTGGCAGGGTGCCGGGAAGAGCTTCTGGACCCTCCCGATCTTTGGGTCGACGGCGGCGGCGGATCGCGATGTGTTCTAGAAAAGTGATCGGGTACTTAGGTTTTTTCCGTCGGGGGGTCTTTATAGGCGAAGGGGCGATGTCAGAGGAGGGGCCAGGTGGCCTCACGCCAGGGTGGCGCGGCCCAGGCCCTGGCCGCGCCAACCCTGTGTGTGGGGCCCTGGTGGCCCCCCTCCTACTCTCCTTCGGATCTCTGGAAGCTTCCGGGTAAAATAAGACTTTAGGAACTTGTTTCGTCCAATTCCGAGAATATTTCCTGTGTATCACTTCTGAAACACAAAAATAGCAGAAAACAGGGAACTGGCACTGTGGCAACTCGTTAATAGGTTAGTTCCGGAAAATGCATAAAAGTGCCACGAAGTGTAACGAAACATTAGGCAAATGGTGTAAAAACAAGCATGGAGCATCAAAAATTATAGATACGTTGGAGACGTATCAAGCATCCCCAAGCTTAACTCCTGCTCGTCCTCGAGTAGGTAAGTGATAACAAAAGAATAATTTTTGAGGTGACATGCACCTACACAATCTTGATCATATATGTAAGCATTTGTGAGCTGGGATCATAAGAACTTAAAACATGGGCATGCAGATATAATCTTGACAATAAGAACTTAGCAACCATGTTGTAAACATGCAAATGAACACAAACAAAAGATCATGAAAATGAAACAATGAAAGTCAAACATGTGTTCAAATCATAAGGAAAAACATATAAATGGTTTTCAGCTTGTCCTTCAAAGAGAGCAAAACATAAATGCATAGGACACCTTCAAGTTTAAGAGGGCGACTAAATACAAATAATTTAAGAACAAGTGAAACCAACAATATGAATCAATCAATGAACTTTGGGACAATGCATATTACACTAAGAATGACAACTATGCTCTCTTAATGGTGCATAAAGAAAGAAGGTGGTGACTCAACATAAAAGTAGAAGAAAGACCCTTCGCAGAGGGAAGCAGTGATTGCAAGTTTTATAACCTTCAAAAATTATGGTACTTACCGGCTTTGAGCTCTCATTGCCCCCATCATAAGCATCTTGAATGGTTAAAGTTAATGCGAGAACAATTATGATGCATATGCTTGACAAATCATAAGTTGAAAACCTCGTGCCCCGTGAATACGAGTACCCAAACCTCATGCTACTTTACTTAGAGTCCCAAGCAAGGCTCTTGTCATTGTAAGTATATGCATATCATTGAGAACCGCCAATGGGATACCTCCGTGCCCGATGACATGGAACAAGCCCACACCAAAATGACAGGACAAGCAGACAATGAACACCTCGACATCTCTTTTATTTGCCATTTGTTTAGCTTTTTATTGTGAGATGCGTCATCGAATGTTCACCATGGGTATGCTGCAAATTTCTACCATGAATTATGCATGGCTTAGATTAGCGGCCCGACGTTTCCCTAACACATATACAAACTCCATGATCCCCATAAGATTCCCAATTCATTTCACACCGCGGGCATCCATAAACAAAAGATCACGATATCAACTCAAATAAGAAGTGCAATGTTGAAAGCTTGCCCATGACTGCATGGCTGGGCTAGTCTCCAACTTACAACTTGCAAGCATAACAACTCAACATAAGAGACCACAATGTCAAATTTTTAAGAACAGGAAAAAGTAAAGTGTGCCTTCCGGTTCGTGAGAGCTTTACTGACCGAATTTCGCATAACACTGGTAAGAGTTTAATTTGAAGAGAAAATAAAAGCAAGTCAAATTTACTTGGAATAGCAAATTGCTAGTAGGTATGTATGGTGGACACTTTGTAAAACTTTGGCTTTTAGGAGTTGGATGCACGAGTAGAGCTCATACTCAGTACAAGGCGAGGGCTAGCAAAAGACTGGGAGCGACCAACTAAGAGAGCAATAATGGCCATAATCATGCAAAGCGACAAAGCGACATTAAAAGAAGCATAAGATGGCATCAAAAGTCAAAAACTAAATGATCATAGAGGCTATTGGCGACTTTGTAAGAGTCTAACATGTGTGAGCATGCGCCAAGTCAACCCAAATAAAGCATCAAGGAGAAAACCAAAATAATGCTTCCATACAATAAAAACAACGCATGATTTTTTTCAAAGGCGCATTAAGCAATCTCAGTTATTTGAGACAAGTCATGCTACAGCAAAACCACTAAGCATACTATCAAAAAGACATCAAGCATGACATGAAAAAGCCTAAGCCGCAGTCTACAGAAGCTCCTTCTTGTACCACTATTTTGCACAAAGCTTTTTCTCTTTTCCAACACCATTTGAAATTTTTATAAACACCTCTTTTCACGAAAACCAATAAAGATCAGAGGCAAAAATACACCTTGACGAAAAGATATAACAAGGTCTGAACGCAAGTCAAGGCGAAAACAAAAACCAAAAGCAGTAGCGGAAAAAGAAGAACATCCGGTGAAATTGTAAGAATGAAAAACGGAGTGTTCTTTGCAAATGAAAATGAGTACATCTCCTCCAAAAGAAATTTGTTGGGGTCCAACCATTTATTGCAGCAAACAAACAAACTAAACCAACTAAGAAATGTAAAACAACTGACGCTCCAAGAAAAACACATAGTGCATGAAGCAATAAAAATATAGTGTCTTGAAAGGTGACCTGATTTTTGCCGATGAAGAAGGGGTGCCTCGGGGGCATCCCCAAGCTTTGACGCTTGTACTTCTTGGATATTTCTTGGGGTGATGCATGGGCATCCCCAAGCTTCAGCTTTTTTCCATTCTTCAACTCATCTCATCATTCTCCAATCCCTACACTTGAAAACTTCCTTCATACAAAACTAAACACAATTCTATTAGCAACATTAGTGCAAGCATAACATATAATCAATCCTCTTTTTGCTTCAGGTTTCAACTCAAAACCACCACATATATAGCAAATACTACTTTAGCAACTTCTCAAAAAGTTCCATGATCAAAAGAACTCAAAAGAAAGCGATAAAGCGGCAAACACAAATATTGGCAGAAATCTGTCAAAACAGAACAGCTGACAAAGGACGAATTTTTGAGGGATTTTCTGTTGCTCAATTCAAAAAGTGTTCAACTAGCTAAAGTTTGGATATAACCTGGGGCATATGCACAAGAAATCTCAGGTCCAAAAGATATACAGAGAATTTATACGAATTTTTACGGTGCAGCACCGAAAATAGTTTCAGGACAGCAACATCCCCAAATCTTTACCTCACTCGAATTAGAGGCTTCTCTTGGCACAAAAATGAAATAAACAAGATAAGGAGCGGTCATTACAGTAGTAATGACTTCCAAGACTCAAATAAAAGAAAAAGTACTGGAAATAAAACATTGGGTTATCTCCCAAGAGTGCTTTTCTATAACGCCTTTGAGCTAGGCTCAGTAATTTGAGAAGATGCTCACATAAGAAATATGAATGGAAGCCAAAAAGAGCATCAAGGAGCAGATATAAAACACATTTAAGTCGAACCCACTTCCTATGCATAGGAATCTTGTAAGAAAATAAATGAAAGAAGCACATAGTAACAAGTATGGGTAGATAAAACAAGAGCAACTTCGGAACTTTCAATATAAAGAGAGGTGTTTTAGTAACATGAGAATTCCAACAATCATATTTTCCTCTCTCATAATAATTTTTAGCAGCATCATGAACAAACTCAACAATATAAATATCACACTCACCCTCTTTTATTACGCATGGTGGGCGATCAAATAAGGTATTAGTTAGAGAGTTACTCTTATTGGGAGGTAGACATGGGTAGCTCCATTCTTCCTCCTCTTGGTCATCACTCTCCTCCTCTTTTTCATCCAATGAGCTTCCAGTTTCAGCAATTTCTTCTTCCATAGGCTCCTTCATGGCATTAATCTCTTCTGTTGGAGAGCATCTATTAAGATATTTAAGAATATAGCCATTTCCTTCCTTGTAATTATCAAAGCAAAATATGAGTATATCATAAAACTCATATTTATAAGGTGCATCATCAGTATTTTCAAGCAAATAAGCAAGTTCGAATGCACCCTTCCAAGCAATAAATTCTTCAATTTGTTCCACATCATAAAAGTCATAATTTCCATTAATATAAGAAGATATGGTAACATCATCATTATACTCACATTGAAAAGGGAGGTGTTTATACCTCCTACAGCAGCAAGATCTATCAAAGCAATAAGTAACATTATAAGTAGAGCACACGTTTCTAGCAATGATATACAATCTATTGATTTGTTCCCATAAGTGCTTCCCTTTTTGTGACAAGCGGTGTTCCTCATAATAATTTTGCTGCTCTTCCGTGAACCCACCTTGCCAAAAAGATTTAGTTTCAAAGAAACCAACCATTGATAGAAAGCATGATAAAGCAAGACAAGTAAAAAAATAACTACAAAGGATTCTAATTTTTTTGGCTTTTTGATATAAAACGATGCAGGTAAAATAAATAAAGTAAAGCAAAACAATAACAAAGTAAAGGATGTGCGTGCAAAAAATCCCCTCGCAGAAGTCTTCTACTTCCTCCCCGGCAACGGCGCCAGAAAATTAGCTGCTGGCGCGTGGTTGACGTGGGAGAATGTAATTGATGTAGGAACTTCTTATTCTTCAAGTCCTTGTCAACAGCACCAGAAGATTCCTTGTGCGTGGTGAATGACCAGCCAGTTGGGAACCCCAAGAGGAAGGTATGATGAGTATAGCAGCTAGTTTTCCCTCAGTTAAGAAACCAAGGTTTAATCGTTCTTGGAGAGGAGAGACAAACGACTGAAGGTGATGCGGACTGGCTTAGTAACACTCCAACAAGGGAGTCGTTTAACGATTCTTGTTGACTCGTCTTCGGCCAGAAGCAACGTGGAACCTGCACACAACACAACCAAGTACTTCGTTCCCAACTTGCGACGAGGTTGTCAATCTCACCGATTAGCTTAAAACAAAGGTTATGAGCGTATCGAGTGGAAAAAATAGAGTATGCGAGTAAAGTAAATAGTGCGAGTAAAGTAAATAGGTGATAGCAATATGATGGAAATAGGACCAGGGTCCACAGTTCACTAGTGGTGTCTCTCCATAAGATAAATAACACATGCTGGGTAAACAAATTACAGTTGGGCAATTGATAGAATAAAGATAAACGTGATATGTCAAGAAGATCACTATGAGATTTACTCTGGGCATTACAACAAGATACATAGACCGCCATCCAACTGCATCTATGACTAATAATCCACTTGTGGCGAATCAATCCGAGAACTCCACAAGTATTAAGTTGCGAACAACAGATAATTGCATTAAGCAAAGTGTGTAATGTAAACAAAGCATATGCCCTTGAGCATATGAATGTTGTTTTCTCCCTAGTAGCAACAGCACATCTACAACCTTAGAGGTTTCTATCACTCCCCCAGGTTAAATAGAGGCATGAACCCACTATCGAGCATAAATACCCCCTCTTGGAGTCACTAGCAACTACTCGGCCAAGATAGCTACTAACAACGGAGAGCATGCAAGATCATAAACAACATAGAGATAAAAAAAGATAATATTCAGTACAACAACTCAATCATAAACACCAATATTCATCGGATCCCAACAAACCAAACATGTAGAATTACATAACGGTGATCTCAATCATGTAGGGCAGCTCATGAGATCTAAACATGAAGCACATGGTAGAGAAGACAACCATCTAGCTACTGCTATGGACCCATAGTCCAAGGTAGACTACTCACTCATTGCTCCGGAGGCTAGCATGGCGATGAAGAAGACCTCCGGTGGCGATTCCCCTCTCCGGCAGGGTGCCGGGAAGAGCTTCTGGACCCTCCCGATCTTCGGGTCGATGGCGGCGGCGGATCGCGATGTGTTCTGGAAAAGTGATCGGGTACTTAGGTTTTTTCCGTCGGGGGGTCTTGATAGGCGAAGGGGCGATGTCAGAGGAGGGGCCAGGTGGCCTCACGCCAGGGTGGCGCGGCCCAGGCCCTGGCCGCGCCAGCCCTGTGTGTGGGGCCCTGGTGGCCCCCCTCCTACTCTCCTTCGGATCTCTGGAAGCTTTCGGGTAAAATAAGACTTCAGGAACTTGTTTCGTCCAATTCCGAGAATATTTCCTGTGTATCACTTCTGAAACACAAAAATAGCAGAAAGCAGGGAACTGGCACTGTGGCAACTCGTTAATAGGTTAGTTCCGGAAAATGCATAAAAGTGCCACGAAGTGTAACGAAACATTAGGCAAATGGTGTAAAAACAAGCATGGAGCATCAAAAATTATAGATACGTTGGAGACGTATCACTCGTCTCCCGAGGAGACACAATGGTGCTCGCCATTTTAATGACCGCCCACTTCGCCGCTCAAACCCTAGGCACTTCTTCCCTCGCCTCCCCTCGTAGAGCTTGCCCAAAACCCTAGCACCCACGCATCCCCATTGCCGCCATGTCCAACAACTTCGAGGTGGGAGGTAGCGGAGTCGTCTGCGGACGCGACGAGAGCGGAGAAGCCCCATGACCATGCAATATCACAGTGGGGGAGGCGCACGTTCTCTACGAGAATCGCCTCCTTGTCCCACCGGATTGGCGACTTCCCAGCAGCTGGAAGATCTCTGCTGGCGGCTACGCGGTGTCATCGCTATCGCCAGACGCCGACTTCACCAAGTATGTCCATCGGCTGTGGGCTAAGCTCACGTCGAAGGCGCAGGCAGAGCTCACATCGGAGACGCAGGCGGACCCCAACTAGGAGTCTGGGACACCACCTCGGCTATGTGGATCTCCCCTCTTTGCAGCGGAGAGGGAGGCGGAGCTCACCATCGTGTACGGGCCCTACGACAGCCCATACAACCGCGCTGGACGCCACACCGCCTGGGACAGTGTAAATCACATCGCCTAGGACAGCGTAAACCTCATGGGTACGCGCCAGGGAGGCTGCCGCACAGCCACCCGCGCCTGTCGCAATACCTACCGTAGTCGCCATTGATGCGGAAGAGTACAATGCGCTCTGTCGGCAGCGTCTTCTGCCCCGTCGCGCCAAAGAAGGAGTGATACGTCTCAAACGTATCTATAATTTTTGATGCTCCATGCTTATTTTTACACCATTTGCCTTGTGTTTCGTTACACTTCGTGGCGTTTTTATGCGATTTCCAGAACTAACCTATTGACAAGATGCCACAGTGCCAGTTCCCTATTTTCTGCTGTTTTTGTGTTTCAGAAAAGCTACACAGGAAATATTCTCGGAATTGGACGAAACAAGTCCCAGAAGTCTTATTTTTCCCAAAGAGTACCGAAGACCGAACGAGAGCCGGAGGGGGGCCAGGGGCTGCCCACACAACAGGGGGGCGCGGCCTAGCCCCTGGCCGCGCCCACCCATTGTGTGACCACCCTGGTCGCCTCCTAACGATGCCCCTTCGCCTATAAGAAGCCTCGGGATGGAAAACCCTAAAGGAATCGGCGAAATTTCTAGAAGAGTTCCGCAGCTCCGCCGCCGCCGCCGACGAATTTCGGGGGACAGAAGTCTCTGTTCCGGCACCCTGCCGGGACGGGGAAGTGCCCCCGGAGCCATCTTTATCGGTCTCCATCGCCGTCTCCGCCGTCTCCATCGACCTCACCACCATCTCCACCAACCTTGTTGTCTCCTATGATGAGGAGGGAGTAGTTCTCACCCGGGGCTGAGGGCTCTACCGGTAGCTATGTGGTTCACCTCTCTCTCCCATGATATGATCTTTATGTGATCGTAAGCTTTGTATCTAGTTGAATTGGTAGATGTTATTATTCAGATATTATGCTACTCCCATGCTTTATATTTGTAAACTCCGGAGATACCTTGTATCATGGTGTGACGGTGACAGTGTGCGCATCATGTGTGTCTTTTTGGTTAATGTCTCTATGAATTGTTGGTGTTTGTTGGAACCATCTAGTGCGCTCATGGTGACAGTGTGGGACAATCTAGTTTGGGGAAATACGGACTTTGAGGAGTGCTTCGTAGCCCTACGCATGATTAGTATTTATTTTTCATTGGAGAATTGTTTTGAGTTGCATATTGATGATAGTATCTATTGGTTCAATTATGTTATATTTGTTGAGAGTGTGTCCACTAGTGAAAGTATGATCCCTAGGCCTTGTTTCCAAGCATTGCACACCGTTTACATTCAGTTTTGTTACATGTTTGCTCGCAGCGATACTTATTTCAGATTACATTTACTACTCATAATCATCACTACTACTTGTATTTCACTATCTCTTCGCCGAACTAGTGCACCTATACATCTGACAAGTGTATTGGGTGTGTTGGGGACATAAGAGACTTTCTGTATCGTAATTGCAGGGTTGCTTGAGAGGGATAGCTTTGACCTCTTCCTCCCTGAGTTCGATAAACCTTGGGTGATCCACTTAAGAGAAACTTGCTGCTGTTCTACAAACCTCTGCACTTGGAGGCCCAACACTGTCTACAAGAACAGACACGTGCGTAGACATCAAGGAGCCATACCTCCGCGTGCCGAAGAAGGAGCCTGGCCTCGTCACGCCAAAGAAGGAGCCGACATCCTGCCGCATGGAGGCTATACCTGCGTCATCCTGCAACTCCACTGCTAGCGAGGACAGACATGGCAGAGCATTACCTCCGCCCGCAGGCCGCGCTGAGGGCGCCCGACGACCCGAAGGACACGCCGAGGCTCACCAAGGTGCTAGTGGACTCCACGGCCGAGGAGCAGCTCCGGTACCCTCGACGGATGAGGAGGCCCAGAAATGGTGGTCGACCATCGACGCCAGCGCCGAGATCCAGGTGGACGACGACAAGGAAGTCGGCAGCGAGGAGAGCTCGCTGACCTCCTCCTTTTGGAACAATGATAACTGGAGCGACGTCAACGAGGACGGGAACAACGACACCTACCACGACTGGTCCACCTTTGATGACCGGCGTATTTAGATTTTGTTATGTTTAAATTCGTCCAAAATTTCTATCTGTTTATATGTTTGAATGAATTTCACCGTTTTTAATGTAATTTATTTTTTTAAAACATTTGTGGGCCGATTTAAGGGGACCCCTATGCGGGAGCCAGCTCCCCAAAGGCCAGACTTCATGTCGGCGCCCCAAATGGCCAATTCGGTGCCCCTACGGGCCAACATTTAGGGTGTACCGATGGGATGCTCTTACATTTGACAACACTTGAACATGGAGAATGGTCATGTAAACAAATGCCTAAAACTGAGACAAACACAGGTTGACGCACCATCGCCAAATTAAACCTCCGAGGGCTTGTTTGGCTCACATGATTTTTAAAACACAGAAATAGAAAAGTTAGAAAGAGAATGTCATGAAATTTTGAATTCCATAGGATTAAAAAAATTGTAAAACATGTCATTTGGGTTGCAAAAAGTATGGATTTTCTGGAGGATTGTGTGTTTGACTTAATTGTAGTAGAAATAAAGAAATTTTTGCTTGAGAGTTGACCTAAGAACTATGAATTGTTTTTAGAGAAAGAATCCATATATATATATTACTGAAGTTCACAAGAAATATAAAGCACCCCCAAAATAACAAAATTAATCAACATCCCTGAACCACCAAACGTATCATTGCCAACGCGGTGTTGTTGCCGCTCCACTACCAGATCCAACCTAATGTTATTGATGATAATTTGGAAGTCTTCGTGCACATGTGCCTTTAAGGACCAACGCCCCGTGGTTGAAGTTTGACGCTGTTAAACCCTTGAAATTATTCAAATCTTTTGACACAAAACCTGTAAAACACATAGACCAAAAGAGATCCAGTGTTCCATCAGAGTAGCAACCAGACGATTCACCGCCTTCCTCAACACCACCGATGAGATCATCACTCATAAAGTGGATTAGGAGACAGGTATACATTATTATTGTCCCGCGTATCATCTCTAAAGCCAACATGATGTTATAACCGCTTGACCAAACTATAATTTTAGGAACCTTTGTACAGCGCCAAGCGCAGGTCCAAGATCCACACCCCCTCATGCCACGGGAGCCGCAAACAGAGGAGGTAGGGATCATTCGCTTCCCGATCAAAGACGACGAAGACGGAACAGATGGCAGCGGCAACTACGGTGGAACCCTAGACGTCACCTTCTTTCTCAAGTTCCAGGAGCAAAAAGCTCCGTTCGACTTTTGTTAGACGATGGTGAGAGCATCATGAAATTGCATGGAAGTGGTCCCAAAAAAAATTGTATGGAAGTGGAACATAATTTTTTTCCATTGGTTTCAAATCGTACGGATTAAATAATCTCTATACAACAATTTGTAAAGGAATAGGAAACAATTTATAAAGGAATGGAATCCTCCAAACATCATATGAGATTCCTGTGGGCAAAATGCATGCCCGATAGCGAATTTAGATGGGGAATTGTTGAGTACATGAGTGTCTCGACCACCAATTATGATTCTCAGTTGAAAACATTACTCACATTATCAGCTGTGAACTCTCTGGAGATTTGGTGCACATGTGCAACAATGATTTTTTTTAATAAAAAACACATTTGTGAGTATTAATTTTTTTTTAAAAATATTCGGATGTACCTAACTATTTATCGCACAAAGACACAAAAAATTAAGTTCAAATACTTTATATTATAGGCTACATAAAAATATCAAACAAGTAGATTTAAGTATGTATACTTTTAAAATTTACTGTATAAATTATATCAGATTTTATTATTTTTGTGTAATCTATAATACAAAGAATTTCATATTAAAATTTTGCATGCTTGTAGGTTACATCATTCACAATGCCTAGTACTTTCATATTTTTTTGAATTTAGAAATATGTTTCCGCGTAACTAACCTAACTATCCAGGCCGATAAAATTTTGAAACAAACACGCGACGTACCGGCGCCGCAACTCAAACCTCCAAAATTGGACCCGCCACGGGCGTGCAGGCGACCGCCAGCCCATTTTGGCGTCCTGAAAAACGGAATCGCCCTCACTCACACCATCCATGTGAACACAGCCGTCCACAAAACTCAGAGAAAATTTCGAATCGTCACGCAGCACACTGTTTTGCGCGCGCCCCGCTCCCCCGTTTCCCTCCCCGCCCTCAAATCCCGATCTCCTCCAAACATTTCGCGAAATTTTCCAAGATTCGCCGGCTCATGGAGCCATCGGGCCAAAAGCGGCAGGAAACGCAGATCCGTCCGCTCCCTCCACTCCTCCCCAGCCAAAAATTCCCCCGAAACTCAAATCTTGTTGCCTTCTCTTCCCTCCCTGACTCCATGTTCCCTCCCACCTGCGTTACAAATAGCCATGGAAGATCCCCTCCAGTCCCATCCCAAGCTCCAATTCCAGCCACCTCGCCGCCCAGTACACCACCGAGCCCCGGTTCCCAGCGCGGCAGCTGGTACCCGAGATGGCAGTTGACCGCGCCGACAAGGAGAACCTGCCGCCCGCGGGTGCTCCGGCGGCGGCCGCCGTCGCCCGTCTCCACGGCGTCGCTGTCAGGAGCTGCAAGCTGAAGCGGCTCGGGAGAGCGCGGAGGCGGGTGCCGCTCAGGGACATCACCAACCTCTTCGTTGCGGAGCCCGCGGCTGCCGAGCGGCAGCAGGCTGTGCTCCAGCTGCCTCGCGCGGGGCCGGCGACGGCGGAGCTGGCCGTGAAGAGCGGGCTTGCTGCTGCTGCCGCGGGATCGAGGGCGGGCAGATACTCGCTCCGGAAGGAGTTTAGATAGCCGACGATTGTACATGGATATACTTCTCGTTTGGCTGTCCAATGATTCATTGGATTAAATTTTGCCGGATTGGTTTTCCTCATTTCTGTATTCGTGATTGTAGAAAATGAGCTGCTGAGATAGAAAGAAACATAAAAGAGGGGAATTTGGTTTCTAAACTGTTAAAGGTGTGACTTGCTGAACCGTAATCTGGAATTGTGCAGTAACCCATTTCCTTTTCAGACATTGTGATTGGAATTTTAGAACTGTTCCTTCAGGCTCAGTTCTTCAGGCCTGCCTGTGCATGTTGTTCTGTATTGTATATGTGAAGCCAACCTAGCGATGATTACAGATACTAGCGCGAGCTGAAGATGTGGATGTGCCGCCTTCCTCACCTCTCTATTACCTGAGCTGGAAAGCTTATCGTAGTAGATAGACGGGAAGTTGTTGTGCTAAAGCCCTGAAGAACCAGGACACTAGAGCAGCAACCATCGCCAGTCAATGATGACAACCGTAGATTGGAAGAGACCGACCTGAAACCACACAAACAAACACGAAAACTGACTTGAAATCCACCAGGCACACGACTCCACGCGCCCTCTGCTGATGCTAGACGTACCATCGGAGCGAGGATAGGGCGGGGAGGGTCTTATTCTAACATCAAGATGTAGCCGACGCTTCACTATCTTGACGAAGAAAACAACGAAAAATAGCCTAAACAAAGAACAGAAACCCTCCTAACAGTGAGAGGTTGTGGTCCACCATGCCTCCAAGGCCCTAAACCCACTTTAGGCAGGACGAACCGACAGCATCGCCGGCGAGGGGAACGAAGCTCTAGATGGATTTACACCGTCGCCACATAGATCGCCTCTGTCCGTCAGTCCCGTACCGGTTCGGTAATAGTTTTTCCTCCGTATATCTATAAGCAAGTTTTTGTTCGGATAATGAACAAATCCTAAATAAACGTTCTTGAGAAATTTTGACTACAAATTTTGTTATTTGAACTTTTCCAATAATTGCCACGTAAATCGCGGTAACTGTTGACGAGGGAACGACCCCTCGGGTCCTCACCTTTGGCATACCTGCTGCGGCTCAAGAACAAGATGACACTCGAAGCCCAAGAAGCCCAAAACTAATTAGGGTTCGTATACACCTGTAACTGACTTAGACCGGATCCCGAGACCTGACCCCCCATATAAGGGCGAGGAGGGTGGCCAAGGAGGAGAGGCGACATCTGATCTCGCATAGATCCCACGTGCATAGGCTAGCACACGCCATCTTCTTCCACCTCGGCCAGATCTCATCTGCGCACCATTGTAA
The DNA here is from genome assembly GCA_007115705.1 of Dactylis glomerata. Classification (NCBI taxonomy): domain Eukaryota; kingdom Viridiplantae; phylum Streptophyta; class Magnoliopsida; order Poales; family Poaceae; genus Dactylis; species Dactylis glomerata. The sequence continues at coordinate 1,509,298 of QXEO01000628.1, forward strand.
TAGCTCCAACTATACCAGCAATAAAAGATCAGACAAGCAGGATGTAGGTCTTTACCCTCCGGGGAGGGGCGAACCGGGGTAGAACCTCGTCAATTGGAGCCGACTGTGGGGACGACAGGCGCTGGATCCACGGGTTCACCGGTTCCATCACCCTTCACCAACGCTGCAGCAGATCCATCGCCAAGATATTCGACTCCGTCGCCATGACCTTCGAGTCCATCGCCATCGCCATGACCTTCGAGCCCATCGCCATGACCTTCGAGACCATCGCCATTGCCATGACCTTCGAGTCCATCGCCATGAGCTTCGAGTCTGTCATCAAGACATTCAACTCCATCGCCAAGACCTTTGAGTCCGTCGCCATGATCTCCGAGGCCGTCGTCAAGAAATTCGACCCCTGCGTCGTCAAGAAATTCGTCCCCTGCGTCGTCAAGAAATTTGACCCCTCCGTCGTCAAGAAATTCGACCCCTGCATACTGTCGGGACCCGGGATCTAAGCTATACAGAGATGTTATGGGTATTAGTCACGCTAGCAACGAGTGATACTGGGGTTACCAGTCCCAGGCCGGAACACCATCGGCAGGCAGGCCGGAATTAAACATCGGCTCCACACATCTCGAAGCGCCGTGAAACTAATCATAACCAAGACTGCATAACAGAGAGCTCGAGAGCCTTAAACCCCTCTCGTGCACTTTATAAACATACACGCATCATGCACGAGATGGGTAACCACAGCTGATAACACAACAGTGACTCTACGACTCAAAGCATTAGTAGTTCAAACTCTTATCAGAGTAAAGATCCAAATTATTACACGCAAAGGTCACTGACCACAATACAACAAGCAACGGAAAGCAAATTATGTTATGCTACATAACAAGATAGCAAATGGCCTAAGAGGCCTTAAACATAAAGCGACGTCCAACCCTTAAGTCTCAGGCTGCTGCCTGGGAACTCCCAACTACTCGTCGATGTCAACGTAGAAACCACCTTCGGCTGGAGCAACTTCATCTGTAGAAAAACAACAACGAGGCAAGGGTGAGTACTTAAGGTACTCAGCAAGACTTACTAACCTATTAGCTACCTATTAGCTAAATGCTTGGTTAGAAAGGCTTTCTTTGGAGTTTCTTTGCATAAAGCAAGTTTTATTTGCAAGACAGATAAGAATAGAAGCTCGTCTACTCAGATCATTTTAAAAGAGGGAGAGAGCGATACCAGCTCTATTGATCATCATAAGATATCCACCGAATCATCTCCACCTGAACCTATCAACTAGGATCACCCTTTAAGTTGCCAAATTTTACCATTCGGTTAAAGTTGTCTATGATCACAGAATCCATTCCCAAGTCGTCCATAACCGTGGACACGGCTTTTCGAAAAGATTTAACCCTGCAGGGGTGCACAACTTTACCCACACGTGCCAACCGACTCCTAATGCCAACGTTATAGCTTTCTCCTTGGAAAGCCGGCAGAGGGTGGTTGACCACGACCTTTACCTTACTTTCGTCCAAACCATGAGTTCACTAAAAGAGGGAAGCTCCGCCGTAACGGGTCCAGTCCCGAAGTCGGTCCCTCTAATTGTGCGCAGGGGTTGGTTACCAGAGGCCGCACCTCAAGCAACCCCGGCCACGTTCAAAACAAAGTTTAAACACCCAAATAAGGTGACTCATGGAACAGACTAAGCAAGTTAGTTAGTCGAGAGGGTGCCATTATAGGGCCTCGTGTGGTTGTACGCTCGGTCTTGGTTCAAGAGGCGAGAATTCGGGTCCTAGGGTCGGCAAGAATGAGTCAAATAACCACATCCCAATGTGGCGGCTCATCCCAGCCTTTAAGCATGTTTTAACAGACCTCACAGATCATACCTCAACATCCTGTCATACTAGGTTCATTCACAGCTTGGATTCATCAACTAGATGGATCAGAGGTTACCAACTAGCATGGCTAAGCATAGTAGATAAAGAGGCTCTAGCAATGCGCACAGGCGAAACCTTGCTGGGAGCAGTGGAACAGGTAATTTAGGCGACAAAGATGGAACATGCATTAGAGAGGGTAACTCTAACTATCGATAAAAGACATTTGAATCGTATGCGACAGAGCAAGAATTGAAACACTTTGAAAACATAGGTTCAGACGCTTGCCTTGTCCTTCGATGTAGTTGTACTGATCAGTATTGGCGTTGATCTCGGTCGCGGTCTCGGATTCTACCGAGAGGAAGAAACACCGGAAAGGAAAAACACAATCAACATAAATGCATCGATGCGCAAACAAGCATGATGATATGACAAGTTTAGGATGCTCAAAATAAACCCTAATACTAGCTAGTCAGGTAGCGGGGTTTTCGGACGACTCCGAAGCAGTGATCCGACAAACCCTAAATTAAGCCGAAGGGGGTACAATTTGATTCTTCTAAATTAAGCAGGTTCAAAGTTGATTAGCAATGCATGATATTGACACAAACAGTTAGAGTTAATTTTTATGAGCATTTTGATAGGTCATTCATCTTTTTCTGATAAACAGTGAATAAACTATGCATTTTACAAGTTTGTACTAAAATCTAAAATTTCTGGAATTAAAGAAATCGTGTGGCAGACTTTTTACACCGGGGTCAAGTTGACCCGCGGTCACTGGCCAGTGGGGCCCGAGGCCCACATGCCAGGCCAGCCTGGCCAGGTCGGCTGGGCAACGCCCCACCTCGACTGGCTCACTGGCGCCGGCGGCAACCGGCCGGGGAGAGAGCTCCGGCGCGAGGGAAAGGAGGGGGAGGGGTCCAGGGGGACCAGAGCCTCACCCTGAGGTCGCCGGCGGTGTCGGTTCGGCCGGAGGAGCACCGACGGCGGCGGAATCGACGGCGGCAGCGGCGGTTATCTGCGGAGGAATCGGCGACGGCGTCGGCGATTCAAGGCGTCTCGGCTCAATTCCTCGCACAGGAAGAGCAAGGAGGAGGTGGCGGAGCTTCCCAGCTCGTCGGTGGAGGCTGGGGCGGCGCGGAACGGCGGCTCTACCGAGCGGCCATGGCGGTGGCGCAGGTGTACTGGGAGGAGGACGGGGAAGAATGGGAGAGTGAGAGCAACGAGAGAGAGAGAGAGATGGAAGAGGGGGCGTGGCGTCTAGGGGCTGCTCCAGAGGGTTCTTCTCGGCCTCAAGGCGGCAAGCAGGAGGTGGCCGTGCTCGGCCCTGCGCAGGACACGCAGAAGCTTGCTGTCCCTGCGAAGAAGACAAAGACTGTTTTGCAAATAGCCCCCTGACTTTTGGAAGTTTCTAGGAACTTTAAAACAGCACCCTTTTGCAAGATTTGGTGAATCAAACGGAGTCCAAAAATTATGAAATTGGGCAGGGGCTTTTTAGAGAAATAGTAGAAGCTCCAGATATTTTTATTTGCAAACCTTTCCCAAACCACTTGAAAGCATTTCAAATAAAGAAGAGTTGCACATGTTAGGGTTTTCTTCTTTGATTTTAATTCAATTTTTTCTCACGTGCAAAACAAATGCATGCAATGATGATGACAAAGCACTTTATTTATTTAACAAGCATGGGATGTTACAACTCTACCCCCCTTACAAGAATCTCGTCCCGAGATTCCTAAGTTTTAGAAAAGAAGGCAGGGTACTCAGATCGAAGACGATCTTCTCGTTCCCAGGTTGCTTCCTGCTCAGAGTGATGAGACCATTGGACTTTCAGGAATTTGATGCTTTGACGTCGAGTTTTACGCTCGGCTTCGTCAAGGATACGAACAGGATACTCTCGATAAGTTAAATCATCTTGGAGATCAAGTGCCTCGTGGACAACACCACGGATGGGATCTTTGAAGCAACGCTTGAGTTGCGACACATGGAAGATATCATGGATCTTAGGAAAAGTTGAAGGTAGCTCCAATTGATAGGCAAGCTCTCCTCGCTTAGCGATAATGGGGAAGGGACCAACATAGCGAGGAGCCAACTTGCCCTTGATACCAAAGTGGTGAACTCCTTTTAGAGGAGTGACTCGGAGATAAGCTTTCTCACCAATTTCATAGCTCACATCTTGATGATGACGATCATAGTAGCTCTTTTGACGAGATTGAGCGGTTTTCAGGCGCTCTCGGATGATGCAAACTTGTTCTTCTGCTTGATTGATCATATCCGGTCCAAAGAGTTGTCTTTCGCCGGTTTCTGACCAATTCAGCGGGGTTCGACATTTCCTGCCATATAGAGCTTCAAAAGGTGCCATGCCCAAGCTAGACTGGAAGCTGCTGTTATAGGCAAATTCAGCAAATGGAAGGCACTTTTCCCAATTCTTGCCGAAAGATATAACACAGGCTCTGAGCATGTCTTCAAGAATTTGATTCACACTTTCGGTTTGACCACCGGTTTGAGGATGATAGGCCGTGCTAAAGGAAAGACGAGTTCCCATAGCTTGTTGGAAACTAGCCCAGAACTTGGAGGTAAATAGGCTTCCACGATCAGAGATGATTTTCTTTGGAACACCGTATAGAGTGACTATCCGGGAAACATACAGATCCGCCAATTGGCTAGCAGTAATGTCTTCTCGAATAGGAAGGAAGTGAGCAACCTTAGATAGGCGATCAACGACCACCCATATAGCATTGCTTCCCTTTTGGGTTTTGGGAAGGCCAGTAATAAAATCCATGCCAACTTCATCCCATTTCCACTCGGGAATAGATAGAGGTTGAAGAGTACCCGCTGGTCTCTGATGTTCAGCTTTTACGCGACGACAAACGTCGCATTCAGCAACAAAGCGAGCAATTTCTCGTTTCATCCGGGTCCACCAGAACCTTTGGCGGAGATCCTGATACATCTTTGTAGTTCCAGGATGAATAGAGAGAGGTGACTCATGAGCTTCTTGGAGGATTAGCTCTCTTAGCTTCTGTTTCTTTGGCACAACCAGACGGTTACCAAAGTAGACTACACCATGATCATCGATGGAGAAACATTTAGCCTTTCCGCTAGCAATGCTCTTCTTCATCTTAGAAATACCCAAGCTACGCTTCTGAGCATCCTTGATCTGGTCTTCAAGAGAGGGTTTAACCTCTAAGTTTGCCAGGAAACCACGAGGTACAACTTTAAGGTTAAGACGTGCAAATTCCTCATGGAGAGAAGGTTGATCCTGCTGGATCATGAGATTGTTACAATAAGATTTCCGACTTAGCGCGTCAGCAACGACATTGGCTTTGCTGGGTTGATAGTTGAGACCAAGATCATAATCTTTGATGAGTTCCAACCATCTTCTCTGTCTGAGATTCAGATCCGGTTGGGTGAAAAGATACTTCAGACTTTGATGATCCGAGTACAACTCGCAACGACTACCGAGAAGGTAATATCGCCATTGCTTAAGAGCATGTACCACAGCTGCAAGCTCTAGATCATGAGTTGGATAATTGAGCTCGTGTGGTTTCAACTGTCGAGAGGCATAGGCAACCACATGGCCATCTTGCATCAACACACATCCGAGCCCTTGAAGAGATGCATCACAGAAGACGACAAAGTCCTTGCTAGTGTCCGGAAGGACAAGCACAGGAGCAGTAGTCAGTTTGGTTTTCAGAACCTGGAAACTTTCTTGTGCCTTTTCTGACCACTCAAACTTCTTATCCTTCTTGAGAAGATCAGTCATCGGCTTGGCAATTTTGGAGAAATTTTCAATGAATCGACGGTAATAACCAGCCAGTCCAAGAAAACTTCGGATGTCCTTAGCTGACTTAGGGGTTTCCCAGTCAAGAACAGATTGAACTTTATCTGGAATCATTGCAACACCATTTGCAGAGACAACATGACCAAGGAAGATGAGCTCTTCTAACCAGAACTCACATTTAGAGAACTTGGCATAGAGACGATGTTCACGAAGCTTTGTTAAAGCTAGACGTAGATGTTCAGCATGTTCTTCTTCGGTCTTGGAGTAGATTAGAATATCGTCGATGTAGACCACAACGAACTTGTCAAGATACTCCATGAACACAGAGTTCATGAGCCGCATAAAAGTGGCTGGAGCATTGGTGAGGCCAAAGGACATGACAGTGTACTCGTAAAGACCATAACGAGTCATGAACGCTGTTTTTGGAATGTCTTCAGTTCTGATTTTGATTTGATGGTACCCTGATCTTAAGTCAATTTTGGAGAAGATTGTGGCACCAGTCAATTGATCAAAAAGATCATTGATTCGAGGAAGAGGATACTTGTTCTTGATTGTCACAGCATTGAGCGGCCGGTAATCAACAACCAGTCGTGGAATGTTGGTATCCCTTTTCTTGACGAAGAGTGCAGGACAACCCCAAGAAGAGGTACTAGGTTGGATGAACTTTTTCCCCTCTAACTCTTCTAGTTGCTTCTTTAGTTCAACCAATTCTTCTGGAGGCATACGATAAGGTCTTCGGGAAACAGGAGCGGTTCCAGGAACCAACTCGATGACAAAATCCACACTTCGATCAGGTGGCATGCCAGGTAATTCTTCAGGAAAGACATCTGGAAAGTCACAGACCACCGGTACATCATGAATTTCAAGTGGAGGTAGGACATCAATGGCATACAACTCAGCCTCAGGAACAAATCTTGCTGATGGAGCAGTTGCTGGCGAAGACCAATACAAAACTGTATTGCCAGAAAGATCGGTTATGCTAATAGACCTGGCTGCACAATCAATGACAGCTTGATACTTTGTCAGCCAGTTCATGCCCAAGATGACATCAATATCAGTTGACTTGAGGGCAACGAGAGAGGTTGGAAACAAGAGATATCCTATGTCGAGTATGACCTCCTGAGTAACCCAGATGGTTTGCCAACGAGACCCGGGAGTTTTAATTTCCATAGGGGAAGACATTGTCTCAAAAACTATGCCATGCATCCGTGCAAACTCTTGAGAGATGAATGAATGTGATGCTCCAGAATCAAATAAAACTGTCGCTGGAATTGAGTTGATACGAAGCGTACCCAGAATGACGCTTGGATCTTCCTCAGCTTCCTCAATAGAGACATGATTCAACCGACCACGTCCAGCAACAGTAGGCTTGTCAACTTTCTTTGGCAGAGGAACTCCATGACCAGAATTCTTTTGAGGGCACTCATATGAGTAGTGACCAGGCTGTCTGCATGCGTAGCAAATGAGACCTGGTGGACGAGAGCCGTCAGAAGGCCCACCTGAGTTCTTTGGTGGAGCATTTGGTGTAGGCAGACGGGGAGCATAACCAGAAGGCTTGGGTGCATAAGGAGGACGAGGCACGACACTGTAGGGAATAAAGACACGGCGACGCCGAGTGCTTTAACCAGAAGGTTGAACAGCATCTGAAGGACGCTTACGTGTTTCCTCATACTCCACCTTTCCTCTTTCTGCCTTCATGGCTTTATTCACGAGATCTTGTAGAGTGTTGAAGTCCAGGAGATGAAGATCAAGACGAAGTTCAGGATCCAGTCCCTTGCGGAACAAGGCCTATTTCTTGGCATCCGTAGACACCTCTTCGGGAGCATAGCAAGCAAGGCGGCTGAAGTGACCTTGGTAATCGCAAACAGAACCATTACCCTGCTTTAGCTTCAGAAATTCCTCCCTTTTAAGCTCCATTAGACCCTCCGGAATGTGATACCCTCGGAAGGCAGTTTTGAACTCTTGCCAAGTCACAACATGATTGGCAGGCTGCAGCAACAGGAAATTCTCCCACCATGAACCAGCAGCTCCCTCAAGATGGTACGCAGCAAAAGTCACCCAATCAGCTTGAGCAACATGGGCAACCTCAAGCTTACGCTCGATGGTGCGGAGCCAGTAGTCAGCATCCAATGGCTCAATAGAATAACTGAACACTGGTGGGGTGAGGCGGATGAAGCTTTTGATTCCGACTCCTTCATCCTGATGTTGAGCAGTATTGCGCTCAATCCTCTCAAGGAGCCTCATGTTGTCAGCGCGATTGGCTTCATACATGGCCATCAGTTGGACCATAGATGGCGGTGGAGGAAGGTCAACATTATCCTCTGGACCATCCCCACGGCCACGACCACGATTACCACCACTGCGAGTACCACTCGACATCCTGAGAAGAAGACAAGAACCATGAGATATAGATCCACCGGAAGAAATCAACGGAAGATAACATATACCAAATTTAAGGCATAGGATGGAAAACAAGACATGTGATGTACAGATATATCATCGCATCAAACATGGTAGTAGAAGGGCATACAAAATGTATACACTACCAAACATCTTGCAACCCATGACAATGGGAGCAGGAATGATATACAATCACCAAGTCCTGTCGGATAGGATAAATTTAATAGAGGAGCATAGAGAGGCCAACGGATGGAGTCTATGCATCCGAAGCAGGGATTTTGGACAATGCTTCAGATTAACTCAAGAAACTTGGAACTCTGAGACTTGCAACCAGGTACGGAGTACTAAATAAAACTACCCAAACCCATTGATCCTAGAGGTTTGAAATGAGGGGCATAAGATAAAACCATTTTCAATCAAACTTAGGAAAGACAACTTAGAAGCAGAGTTACACCAGGTAAGGAGTAAAAAGAATCCTACTCAGAGTTTTTGCACATAAGGTTTAGCTTTCAAGTAGTTTTCACAACCACTAGACACAACAACGACCAGTAGTAAGGGTTTTCCTACAGGCAGTCCTGCTCAGATACCAAAAGCTGTCGGGACCCGGGATCTAAGCTATACAGAGATGTTATGGGTATTAGTCACGCTAGCAACGAGTGATACTGTGGTTGCCAGTCCCAGGCCGGAATACCATCGGCAGGCAGGCCGGAATTAAACATCGGCTCCACACATCTTGAAGCGTCGTGAAACTAATCATAACCAAGACTGCATAACAGAGAGCTCGAGAGCCTTAAACCCCTCTCGTGCACTTTATAAACATACACGCATCATGCACGAGATGGGTAACCACAGCTGATAACACAACAGTGACTCTACGACTCAAAGCATTAGTAGTTCAAACTCTTATCAGAGTAAAGATCCAAATTATTACACGAAGAGGTCACTGACCACAATACAACAAGCAACGGAAAGCAAATTATGTTATGCTACATAACAAGATAGCAAATGGCCTAAGAGGCCTTAAACATAAAGCGACGTCCAACCCTTAAGTCTCAGGCTGCTGCCTGGGAACTCCCAACTACTCGTCGATGTCAACGTAGAAACCACCTTCGGCTGGAGCAACTTCATCTGTAGAAAAACAACAACGAGGCAAGGGTGAGTACTTAAGGTACTCAGCAAGACTTACTAACCTATTAGCTACCTATTAGCTAAATGCTTGGTTAGAAAGGCTTTCTTTGGAGTTTCTTTGCATAAAGCAAGTTTTATTTGCAAGACAGATAAGAATAGAAGCTCGTCTACTCAGATCATTTTAAAAGAGGGAGAGAGCGATACCAGCTCTATTGATCATCATAAGATATCCACCGAATCATCTCCACCTGAACCTATCAACTAGGATCACCCTTTAAGTTGCCAAATTTTACCATTCGGTTAAAGTTGTCTATGATCACAGAATCCATTCCCAAGTCGTCCATAACCGTGGACACGGCTTTTCGAAAAGATTTAACCCTGCAGGGGTGCACAACTTTACCCACACGTGCCAACCGACTCCTAATGCCAACGTTATAGCTTTCTCCTTGGAAAGCCGGCAGAGGGTGGTTGACCACGACCTTTACCTTACTTTCGTCCAAACCATGAGTTCACTAAAAGAGGGAAGCTCCGCCGTAACGGGTCCAGTCCCGAAGTCGGTCCCTCTAATTGTGCGCAGGGGTTGGTTACCAGAGGCCGCACCTCAAGCAACCCCGACCACGTTCAAAACAAAGTTTAAACACCCAAATAAGGTGACTCATGGAATAGACTAAGCAAGTTAGTTAGTCGAGAGGGTGCCATTATAGGGCCTCGTGTGGTTGTACGCTCGGTCTTGGTTCAAGAGGCGAGAACTCGGGTCCTAGGGTCGGCAAGAATGAGTCAAATAACCACATCCCAATGTGGCGGCTCATCCCAGCCTTTAAGCATGTTTTAACAGACCTCACAGATCATACCTCAACATCCTGTCATACTAGGTTCATTCACAGCTTGGATTCATCAACTAGATGGATCAGAGGTTACCAACTAGCATGGCTAAGCATAGTAGATAAAGAGGCTCTAGCAATGCGCACAGGCGAAACCTTGCTGGGAGCAGTGGAACAGGTAATTTAGGCGACAAAGATGGAACATGCATTAGAGAGGGTAACTCTAACTATCGATAAAAGACATTTGAATCGTATGCGACAGAGCAAGAATTGAAACACTTTGAAAACATAGGTTCAGACGCTTGCCTTGTCCTTCGATGTAGTTGTACTGATCAGTATTGGCGTTGATCTCGGTCGCGGTCTCGGATTCTACCGAGAGGAAGAAACACCGGAAAGGAAAAACACAATCAACATAAATGCATCGATGCGCAAACAAGCATGATGATATGACAAGTTTAGGATGCTCAAAATAAACCCTAATACTAGCTAGTCAGGTAGCGGGGTTTTCGGACGACTCCGAAGCAGTGATCCGACAAACCCTAAATTAAGCCGAAGGGGGTACAATTTGATTCTTCTAAATTAAGCAGGTTCAAAGTTGATTAGCAATGCATGATATTGACACAAATAGTTAGAGTTCATTTTTCTGAGCATTTTGATAGGTCATTCATCTTTTTCTGATAAACAGTGAATAAACTATACATTTTACAAGTTTGTACTAAAATCTAAAATTTCTGGAATTAAAGAAATCGTGTGGCAGACTTTTTACACCGGGGTCAAGTTGACCCGCGGTCACTGGCCAGTGGGGCCCAAGGCCCACATGCCAGGCCAGCCTAGCCAGGTCGGCTGGGCAACGCCCCAGCTCGACTGGCTCACTGGCGCCGGCGGCAACCGGCCGGGGACAGAGCTCCGGCGCGAGGGAAAGGAGGGGGAGGGGTCCAGGGGGACCAGAGCCTCATCCTGAGGTCGCCGGCGGTGTCGGTTCGGCCGGAGGAGCACCGACGGCGGCAGCGGCGGTTATCTGCGGAGGAATCGGCGACGGCGTCGGCGATTCAAGGCGTCTCGGCTCAATTCCTCGCACAGGAAGAGCAAGGAGGAGGTGGCGGAGCTTCCCAGCTCGTCGGTGGAGGCTAGGGCGGCGCGGAATGGCGGCTCTACCGAGCGGCCATGGCGGTGGTGTAGGTGTACTGGGAGGAGGACGGGGAAGAAAGGGAGAGTGAGAGCAACGAGAGAGAGAGAGAGAGAAGGAAGAGGGGGCGTGGCGTCCAGGGGCTGCTCCAGAGGGGTCTTCTCGGCCTCAAGGTGGCAAGCAGGAGGTGGCCGTGCTCGGCCCTGCGCAGGACACGCAGAAGCTTGTTGTCCCTGCGAAGAAGCCAAAGACTGTTTTGCAAATAGCCCCCTGACTTTTGGAAGTTTCTAGGAACTTTAAAACAACACCCTTTTGCAAGATTTGGTGAATCAAACGGAGTCCAAAAATTATGAAATTGGGCAGGGGCTTTTTAGAGAAATAGTAGAAGCTCCAGATATTTTTATTTGCAAACCTTTCCCAAACCACTTGAAAGCATTTCAAATAAAGAAAAGTTGCACATGTTAGGGTTTTCTTCTTTGATTTTAATTCAAATTTTTCTCAAGTGCAAAACAAATGCATGCAATGATGATGACAAAGCACTTTATTTATTTAACAAGCATGGGATGTTACACATACTCAAGAAATTCAACCCCTGCGTCATCAAGAAATTCAACCCCTGCATCGTCAAGAAATTCGACCCCGCCGTCATCAAAAAATTCGACCCCTGCGTCGTCAAGATATTCGACCCTTGCGTCATCAAAAAATTCGACCCCGCCGTCATCAAGATATTCGAGTGCTACTTCCTTCGACTCCCGTAGAGCTGAAGACTTCGTCGAGTGCCCCGACACACTTCTACCCCCTCGGAGCCAATGATTCTGACAGGTGAAATAGCCTGATCCTGAACTGCAATAACTTTCACCAGGAGTGTCCAAACAACATGAGACCACCGCCGTTGGAAGGACAACAACGATACCTACCCCACAAAATATTAGGGGTCACCCCGGGAAAAAATATCCAAGCTAAGTTTTTCTCAACTATGAGTCGTCTATTTTTAATACTTTCTATATGCTTTCAATACTTTCAGCTCCCGATGCTTGGTGGCTTTGCTTTTACATTATACATGTATCAATTTACCTAACGATCATCGAGTGCGAGGTATCTACCTCCTCGACTGCAGGGGTCAAGTTCATCGCAAGCATATTCAGATACTGTGCCAAAGATAAGTCCATAGTTAGCAACACTGTTGGCCCGGCAACGCAGCTAAACGCGCTCTGCTGAGACAATTTCCGTACCTACGGACGCATTAAGTCCGCAGTTAGCAACACTGCTGGCCCGGCAATGTAGCTAAATGCGCTTTGCTGAGATAATTTTCATATCTACGGACGCATTAAGTCCACAGTTTACAACACTGTTGGCCTGATAACGCAGCTATACGCGCTCTGCTGAGACAATTTCTGTACCTACAGATGCATTGTGTATCCTGACGGACGCGTTAGGTACCACGCCTTCACTCGGTACACTTTGGGGTCTCGCTATTTCCACTCATTTATTCGCCCAGCGTTGGCAACACACTCGGAGGCTGCGCCTCGAATTGGCATTCCTTCACCCGACGTTGGCAACACGCTCGGGGGCTACACCTCGAATTGGCATTCATTCGCCCGGCGTTGGCAACATGCTCGGGGGCTACGCCTCGAATTGGCATTTCCTTCACCCGACATTGACAACACGTTCGGGGGTTGCGTCTTGAATTGGCATTCCTTCACCTGACGTTGGCAACACACTCGGGGCTACGCCTTGAATTGGCATTCCTTCACCCGACGTTGGCAACACGCTCGGGGGCTGCGCCTCAGCTCTCTTACATTCACCCGACGTTAGCAACATGTTCAGGGGCTGCGCTTTTCAACCAATGCTAGCAACACGCTCGGGGCTATGCTTACATGACTCTTTTTTGTACCCGGTGTTAGCAACACGCTCGGGGGATGCGCCTTATGCTGTTAACCTCAATAGTCTTCAACGCTGCCAGCTGCACTCTGTCTGCACCGATACCTTTCGACTCTAGCTGCACTCCGGCTGTTAACCTCAACAGTCTTCACATGGTGGCGAAGTCAAGGAGGAGCGATCACATGGTGACATCCGGTCAAGGAGGAGCGATCACATGGTGGCGAAGTCATTGCGGTAGTGCAGTTGCATGATGGCTAAATCTCTGCGATGATGGAATCAAATGCTTGCTGTTTTGCGGATCATTAGGGGCGATGTCATTGTCGAGCCCCCGTGTGCTTAGTCGTTGTAAGCGAAGAGGTTGGTGTTGCTAGCATGTGGCTGATAGGAGTCGAATACCGTGGACTGGAGTCGACGCGACATAAAGTCATTGGCGTCGAGCCGAAAGGTGTCGATGCTGCAGAGCAGAGTCGATGCAGCGAACCGGAGTCAGCGCGGCGTAAGGTCATCGGCGTCGAGCTGGAATATGTCAAGCCAAAGTTGATATAGCAGACGGGGTGCAGTGGGCAGCGTTGAAGACTGTTAAGGTTAACAGCAAAAGGCGCAACCCTGGAGCGTGTTTCCAACGCCGGGTACAAAAAGAGTGAATGCTAAGGTTAGTATGTAAGCGTAGCCCCTGAGCGTGTTGTTAGCATCGGGTTGGAAGGCGCAGCCCCTGAGCGTGTTGCCACTATCGGGGTGAAGGAATGCCAATTCAAAGCGCAGCCCCCGAGCGTATTGCCAACGTCGGGTCAAGGAATGCCAATTCGAGGCGCAGCTACCGAGCGTGTTGCCAACATTGGGCGAATAAATGCCAATGAGAGGCGCAGCCCTCGAGCGTGTTGCCAACGACGAGCGAATGAATGCCACTGAGAGGCGCATCCCCCGAGCGTGTTGGGTGATGGTGTGGTACCTAACGCATCCGTCAGAATATGCAATGCGTCCGTATGTACGGAAATTATCTTAGCAGAGCGCGTATAGCTGCGTTGCCGAGCCAACGGTGTTGCAAATCGTGGACTTAATGCGTCCGTATGTACGTAAATTATCTCAGCAGAGCGCGTATAGCTGCGTTGCCGGGCCAACAGTGTTGTCAACTATGGACTTGATGCGTCCGTAGGTACGGAAATTGTCTCAGCAGAGCGCGTATAGTTGCGTTGCCAGGACAACAGTGTTGTCAACTGTGGACTTATCTGCAGCACGGTATCAGAATGGGGTGTCGATGAACTTGATCCCTGCTGAAAGAGCATGTGCCCCCATGTGTGGTTTTGGTAATTAATGACAATCCCTATGGACTAATGTTTGCATTGAGTTATATTTATAGGACTTGTCCGTAGACAATGCTTGAGCCATATGTTGGTTTCAAGGGTGTAAGAAGATGAAGATAAAGAAGATTATTCAATGACCAAGGTGTTATTCAAGAAGTGCTCCGAAGATTGGTCTAAGGGAGTTGAGCCTATAGAGTGTGTCTTGAGGAATAAGATGGAGTGAACTGTCATGTGCATTCTCAAGACATCATTATTATGAAGAAAGAAGATGAAGTGCAATGTTGATCAAGTCGAAGCGCAAGTTCAAGATAGGCATATAGAAGATATCATTTGCTTGAAGCTCGGTGTCCATTTGGTGGTTATGGACATGTGAATATTTCTACTAGTGTCTCTCCCATAGTGAAGTATGGGGGAGCAATCCGCAAGACTTCACCGAGCAAGCGCAATTAAAAAAGGTAGTCCAACTTGAGAAGATCAAGATCGTCACCATCTAGCTCAAGTGGAATGCGCAAGGCAAAGGTATGATATTGATAGGGTTTCTTTCTTACCGGTCTCATAGTGTTTGGGAGACCGGGTTTTAGGATCGATAGCCGTACTATCAAGAGGGGCTCTCGAGTGAGTAACTTAATTGTATCGTTCGGAGAGAGCTCAAACCTTTGCATACTTGGCATTATCTTTCTTGGTTCTTATTTGAATTTTATCCATGTGAGGTTCTAGAGCTTGTGGTTATTTCCATTACAAGCTCTAGGTCATCAAAAACAGATTTTGTATGGAACTCTTATTGCGTTTTTGGTGTTTGGAGGTTTTACCGGTTCATCTTTATAGCTAAGTCAAACCTTTTATCATTTGATTTCATCCTCCTTTGTTGGACTATGATGTTTCTATGGATGAAGTTATAGAGCTCGTTGTGGTGATTCCAACGAGCCCAAGATCATCAAAAACGGAGTCCGAATGCAAAAGTTACAACCGTTTTCGTACCGGTGTTTTCCCCCGGGCCGGAAATTCCGCCCCCGAGACCGGAATTTCCGGGGGCTGGAAATTCCATAATTTCCGCCACTGCGAAATTACGCTAAGTCTTATGTGGTGCAACCCTCTGTAAGGGTGGCAGAAATTTTGGGAGGAAATTTTATTAGGGGGGCGGAAATTCCGCCCCGGGGCCGGAAATTCCACCGCCGAGGCCGGAATTTCCGGGTTAAAATTCATGTAACGGTCAGATTTCATGCGGGGGCTATATAAAGCCCCTTCTTCCTCAATTGGAGGTCGGCTCTTTCATTTTTCTCTCTCCTCCATTGTTAACCTTGAAGAGCTTGCCCTTCCTCCCCATCCCTCCCATGATTCTTGCATCTTTTTGAGGGAAAAGAGAGAGGAGATCTAGATCTACATTTCCACCAATCAATATCTCATCTATGTGAGGGGAACCTATTGGATCTAGATCTTGGAGTTCTTTGTGGATTTCCTCCCTTGTTCTTCCTCTCATATCCCTCCATAGCATTTGTTGCTTTGGTAGGATTTGGGTATTAGTCACGCTAGCAACGAGTGATACTGTGGTTGCCAGTCCCAGGCCGGAATACCATCGGCAGGCAGGCCGGAATTAAACATCGGCTCCACACATCTTGAAGCGTCGTGAAACTAATCATAACCAAGACTGCATAACAGAGAGCTCGAGAGCCTTAAACCCCTCTCGTGCACTTTATAAACATACACGCATCATGCACGAGATGGGTAACCACAGCTGATAACACAACAGTGACTCTACGACTCAAAGCATTAGTAGTTCAAACTCTTATCAGAGTAAAGATCCAAATTATTACACGAAGAGGTCACTGACCACAATACAACAAGCAACGGAAAGCAAATTATGTTATGCTACATAACAAGATAGCAAATGGCCTAAGAGGCCTTAAACATAAAGCGACGTCCAACCCTTAAGTCTCAGGCTGCTGCCTGGGAACTCCCAACTACTCGTCGATGTCAACGTAGAAACCACCTTCGGCTGGAGCAACTTCATCTGTAGAAAAACAACAACGAGGCAAGGGTGAGTACTTAAGGTACTCAGCAAGACTTACTAACCTATTAGCTACCTATTAGCTAAATGCTTGGTTAGAAAGGCTTTCTTTGGAGTTTCTTTGCATAAAGCAAGTTTTATTTGCAAGACAGATAAGAATAGAAGCTCGTCTACTCAGATCATTTTAAAAGAGGGAGAGAGCGATACCAGCTCTATTGATCATCATAAGATATCCACCGAATCATCTCCACCTGAACCTATCAACTAGGATCACCCTTTAAGTTGCCAAATTTTACCATTCGGTTAAAGTTGTCTATGATCACAGAATCCATTCCCAAGTCGTCCATAACCGTGGACACGGCTTTTCGAAAAGATTTAACCCTGCAGGGGTGCACAACTTTACCCACACGTGCCAACCGACTCCTAATGCCAACGTTATAGCTTTCTCCTTGGAAAGCCGGCAGAGGGTGGTTGACCACGACCTTTACCTTACTTTCGTCCAAACCATGAGTTCACTAAAAGAGGGAAGCTCCGCCGTAACGGGTCCAGTCCCGAAGTCGGTCCCTCTAATTGTGCGCAGGGGTTGGTTACCAGAGGCCGCACCTCAAGCAACCCCGACCACGTTCAAAACAAAGTTTAAACACCCAAATAAGGTGACTCATGGAATAGACTAAGCAAGTTAGTTAGTCGAGAGGGTGCCATTATAGGGCCTCGTGTGGTTGTACGCTCGGTCTTGGTTCAAGAGGCGAGAACTCGGGTCCTAGGGTCGGCAAGAATGAGTCAAATAACCACATCCCAATGTGGCGGCTCATCCCAGCCTTTAAGCATGTTTTAACAGACCTCACAGATCATACCTCAACATCCTGTCATACTAGGTTCATTCACAGCTTGGATTCATCAACTAGATGGATCAGAGGTTACCAACTAGCATGGCTAAGCATAGTAGATAAAGAGGCTCTAGCAATGCGCACAGGCGAAACCTTGCTGGGAGCAGTGGAACAGGTAATTTAGGCGACAAAGATGGAACATGCATTAGAGAGGGTAACTCTAACTATCGATAAAAGACATTTGAATCGTATGCGACAGAGCAAGAATTGAAACACTTTGAAAACATAGGTTCAGACGCTTGCCTTGTCCTTCGATGTAGTTGTACTGATCAGTATTGGCGTTGATCTCGGTCGCGGTCTCGGATTCTACCGAGAGGAAGAAACACCGGAAAGGAAAAACACAATCAACATAAATGCATCGATGCGCAAACAAGCATGATGATATGACAAGTTTAGGATGCTCAAAATAAACCCTAATACTAGCTAGTCAGGTAGCGGGGTTTTCGGACGACTCCGAAGCAGTGATCCGACAAACCCTAAATTAAGCCGAAGGGGGTACAATTTGATTCTTCTAAATTAAGCAGGTTCAAAGTTGATTAGCAATGCATGATATTGACACAAATAGTTAGAGTTCATTTTTCTGAGCATTTTGATAGGTCATTCATCTTTTTCTGATAAACAGTGAATAAACTATACATTTTACAAGTTTGTACTAAAATCTAAAATTTCTGGAATTAAAGAAATCGTGTGGCAGACTTTTTACACCGGGGTCAAGTTGACCCGCGGTCACTGGCCAGTGGGGCCCAAGGCCCACATGCCAGGCCAGCCTAGCCAGGTCGGCTGGGCAACGCCCCAGCTCGACTGGCTCACTGGCGCCGGCGGCAACCGGCCGGGGACAGAGCTCCGGCGCGAGGGAAAGGAGGGGGAGGGGTCCAGGGGGACCAGAGCCTCATCCTGAGGTCGCCGGCGGTGTCGGTTCGGCCGGAGGAGCACCGACGGCGGCAGCGGCGGTTATCTGCGGAGGAATCGGCGACGGCGTCGGCGATTCAAGGCGTCTCGGCTCAATTCCTCGCACAGGAAGAGCAAGGAGGAGGTGGCGGAGCTTCCCAGCTCGTCGGTGGAGGCTAGGGCGGCGCGGAATGGCGGCTCTACCGAGCGGCCATGGCGGTGGTGTAGGTGTACTGGGAGGAGGACGGGGAAGAAAGGGAGAGTGAGAGCAACGAGAGAGAGAGAGAGAGAAGGAAGAGGGGGCGTGGCGTCCAGGGGCTGCTCCAGAGGGGTCTTCTCGGCCTCAAGGTGGCAAGCAGGAGGTGGCCGTGCTCGGCCCTGCGCAGGACACGCAGAAGCTTGTTGTCCCTGCGAAGAAGCCAAAGACTGTTTTGCAAATAGCCCCCTGACTTTTGGAAGTTTCTAGGAACTTTAAAACAACACCCTTTTGCAAGATTTGGTGAATCAAACGGAGTCCAAAAATTATGAAATTGGGCAGGGGCTTTTTAGAGAAATAGTAGAAGCTCCAGATATTTTTATTTGCAAACCTTTCCCAAACCACTTGAAAGCATTTCAAATAAAGAAAAGTTGCACATGTTAGGGTTTTCTTCTTTGATTTTAATTCAAATTTTTCTCAAGTGCAAAACAAATGCATGCAATGATGATGACAAAGCACTTTATTTATTTAACAAGCATGGGATGTTACACATACTCAAGAAATTCAACCCCTGCGTCATCAAGAAATTCAACCCCTGCATCGTCAAGAAATTCGACCCCGCCGTCATCAAAAAATTCGACCCCTGCGTCGTCAAGATATTCGACCCTTGCGTCATCAAAAAATTCGACCCCGCCGTCATCAAGATATTCGAGTGCTACTTCCTTCGACTCCCGTAGAGCTGAAGACTTCGTCGAGTGCCCCGACACACTTCTACCCCCTCGGAGCCAATGATTCTGACAGGTGAAATAGCCTGATCCTGAACTGCAATAACTTTCACCAGGAGTGTCCAAACAACATGAGACCACCGCCGTTGGAAGGACAACAACGATACCTACCCCACAAAATATTAGGGGTCACCCCGGGAAAAAATATCCAAGCTAAGTTTTTCTCAACTATGAGTCGTCTATTTTTAATACTTTCTATATGCTTTCAATACTTTCAGCTCCCGATGCTTGGTGGCTTTGCTTTTACATTATACATGTATCAATTTACCTAACGATCATCGAGTGCGAGGTATCTACCTCCTCGACTGCAGGGGTCAAGTTCATCGCAAGCATATTCAGATACTGTGCCAAAGATAAGTCCATAGTTAGCAACACTGTTGGCCCGGCAACGCAGCTAAACGCGCTCTGCTGAGACAATTTCCGTACCTACGGACGCATTAAGTCCGCAGTTAGCAACACTGCTGGCCCGGCAATGTAGCTAAATGCGCTTTGCTGAGATAATTTTCATATCTACGGACGCATTAAGTCCACAGTTTACAACACTGTTGGCCTGATAACGCAGCTATACGCGCTCTGCTGAGACAATTTCTGTACCTACAGATGCATTGTGTATCCTGACGGACGCGTTAGGTACCACGCCTTCACTCGGTACACTTTGGGGTCTCGCTATTTCCACTCATTTATTCGCCCAGCGTTGGCAACACACTCGGAGGCTGCGCCTCGAATTGGCATTCCTTCACCCGACGTTGGCAACACGCTCGGGGGCTACACCTCGAATTGGCATTCATTCGCCCGGCGTTGGCAACATGCTCGGGGGCTACGCCTCGAATTGGCATTTCCTTCACCCGACATTGACAACACGTTCGGGGGTTGCGTCTTGAATTGGCATTCCTTCACCTGACGTTGGCAACACACTCGGGGCTACGCCTTGAATTGGCATTCCTTCACCCGACGTTGGCAACACGCTCGGGGGCTGCGCCTCAGCTCTCTTACATTCACCCGACGTTAGCAACATGTTCAGGGGCTGCGCTTTTCAACCAATGCTAGCAACACGCTCGGGGCTATGCTTACATGACTCTTTTTTGTACCCGGTGTTAGCAACACGCTCGGGGGATGCGCCTTATGCTGTTAACCTCAATAGTCTTCAACGCTGCCAGCTGCACTCTGTCTGCACCGATACCTTTCGACTCTAGCTGCACTCCGGCTGTTAACCTCAACAGTCTTCACATGGTGGCGAAGTCAAGGAGGAGCGATCACATGGTGACATCCGGTCAAGGAGGAGCGATCACATGGTGGCGAAGTCATTGC
Source organism: Dactylis glomerata (assembly GCA_007115705.1). Taxonomy (NCBI): domain Eukaryota; kingdom Viridiplantae; phylum Streptophyta; class Magnoliopsida; order Poales; family Poaceae; genus Dactylis; species Dactylis glomerata. The sequence goes on from QXEO01000628.1 coordinate 1,529,649, forward strand.
GGTAGTGCAGTTGCATGATGGCTAAATCTCTGCGATGATGGAATCAAATGCTTGCTGTTTTGCGGATCATTAGGGGCGATGTCATTGTCGAGCCCCCGTGTGCTTAGTCGTTGTAAGCGAAGAGGTTGGTGTTGCTAGCATGTGGCTGATAGGAGTCGAATACCGTGGACTGGAGTCGACGCGACATAAAGTCATTGGCGTCGAGCCGAAAGGTGTCGATGCTGCAGAGCAGAGTCGATGCAGCGAACCGGAGTCAGCGCGGCGTAAGGTCATCGGCGTCGAGCTGGAATATGTCAAGCCAAAGTTGATATAGCAGACGGGGTGCAGTGGGCAGCGTTGAAGACTGTTAAGGTTAACAGCAAAAGGCGCAACCCTGGAGCGTGTTTCCAACGCCGGGTACAAAAAGAGTGAATGCTAAGGTTAGTATGTAAGCGTAGCCCCTGAGCGTGTTGTTAGCATCGGGTTGGAAGGCGCAGCCCCTGAGCGTGTTGCCACTATCGGGGTGAAGGAATGCCAATTCAAAGCGCAGCCCCCGAGCGTATTGCCAACGTCGGGTCAAGGAATGCCAATTCGAGGCGCAGCTACCGAGCGTGTTGCCAACATTGGGCGAATAAATGCCAATGAGAGGCGCAGCCCTCGAGCGTGTTGCCAACGACGAGCGAATGAATGCCACTGAGAGGCGCATCCCCCGAGCGTGTTGGGTGATGGTGTGGTACCTAACGCATCCGTCAGAATATGCAATGCGTCCGTATGTACGGAAATTATCTTAGCAGAGCGCGTATAGCTGCGTTGCCGAGCCAACGGTGTTGCAAATCGTGGACTTAATGCGTCCGTATGTACGTAAATTATCTCAGCAGAGCGCGTATAGCTGCGTTGCCGGGCCAACAGTGTTGTCAACTATGGACTTGATGCGTCCGTAGGTACGGAAATTGTCTCAGCAGAGCGCGTATAGTTGCGTTGCCAGGACAACAGTGTTGTCAACTGTGGACTTATCTGCAGCACGGTATCAGAATGGGGTGTCGATGAACTTGATCCCTGCTGAAAGAGCATGTGCCCCCATGTGTGGTTTTGGTAATTAATGACAATCCCTATGGACTAATGTTTGCATTGAGTTATATTTATAGGACTTGTCCGTAGACAATGCTTGAGCCATATGTTGGTTTCAAGGGTGTAAGAAGATGAAGATAAAGAAGATTATTCAATGACCAAGGTGTTATTCAAGAAGTGCTCCGAAGATTGGTCTAAGGGAGTTGAGCCTATAGAGTGTGTCTTGAGGAATAAGATGGAGTGAACTGTCATGTGCATTCTCAAGACATCATTATTATGAAGAAAGAAGATGAAGTGCAATGTTGATCAAGTCGAAGCGCAAGTTCAAGATAGGCATATAGAAGATATCATTTGCTTGAAGCTCGGTGTCCATTTGGTGGTTATGGACATGTGAATATTTCTACTAGTGTCTCTCCCATAGTGAAGTATGGGGGAGCAATCCGCAAGACTTCACCGAGCAAGCGCAATTAAAAAAGGTAGTCCAACTTGAGAAGATCAAGATCGTCACCATCTAGCTCAAGTGGAATGCGCAAGGCAAAGGTATGATATTGATAGGGTTTCTTTCTTACCGGTCTCATAGTGTTTGGGAGACCGGGTTTTAGGATCGATAGCCGTACTATCAAGAGGGGCTCTCGAGTGAGTAACTTAATTGTATCGTTCGGAGAGAGCTCAAACCTTTGCATACTTGGCATTATCTTTCTTGGTTCTTATTTGAATTTTATCCATGTGAGGTTCTAGAGCTTGTGGTTATTTCCATTACAAGCTCTAGGTCATCAAAAACAGATTTTGTATGGAACTCTTATTGCGTTTTTGGTGTTTGGAGGTTTTACCGGTTCATCTTTATAGCTAAGTCAAACCTTTTATCATTTGATTTCATCCTCCTTTGTTGGACTATGATGTTTCTATGGATGAAGTTATAGAGCTCGTTGTGGTGATTCCAACGAGCCCAAGATCATCAAAAACGGAGTCCGAATGCAAAAGTTACAACCGTTTTCGTACCGGTGTTTTCCCCCGGGCCGGAAATTCCGCCCCCGAGACCGGAATTTCCGGGGGCTGGAAATTCCATAATTTCCGCCACTGCGAAATTACGCTAAGTCTTATGTGGTGCAACCCTCTGTAAGGGTGGCAGAAATTTTGGGAGGAAATTTTATTAGGGGGGCGGAAATTCCGCCCCGGGGCCGGAAATTCCACCGCCGAGGCCGGAATTTCCGGGTTAAAATTCATGTAACGGTCAGATTTCATGCGGGGGCTATATAAAGCCCCTTCTTCCTCAATTGGAGGTCGGCTCTTTCATTTTTCTCTCTCCTCCATTGTTAACCTTGAAGAGCTTGCCCTTCCTCCCCATCCCTCCCATGATTCTTGCATCTTTTTGAGGGAAAAGAGAGAGGAGATCTAGATCTACATTTCCACCAATCAATATCTCATCTATGTGAGGGGAACCTATTGGATCTAGATCTTGGAGTTCTTTGTGGATTTCCTCCCTTGTTCTTCCTCTCATATCCCTCCATAGCATTTGTTGCTTTGGTAGGATTTGGGAGAGAAGGATTTGAGCACTTCGTGTGTTCTTGCCATTACATTTGGTGCATTGGTTTGAGTTCTCCTCGGAGATTCAGTAGTGAAAGTTCATTGAGCTTTTTACTCTTGGGTTCTTGGAACCTGATACGTCTCCAATGTATCTATAATTTTTGATGCTCCATGCTTGTTTTTACACCATTTGCCCAATGTTTCGTTACACTTAGTGGCACTTTTATGCATTTTCCGGAACTAACCTACTAACAAGTTGCCACAGTGCCAGTTCCCTGTTTTCTGGTGTTTTTGTGTTTCAGAAGTGATACACAGGAAATATTCTCGGAATTGGACGAAACAAGTTCCTGAAGTCTTATTTTGTCCGGGAGCTTCCAGAGATCCAAAGGAGAGTAGGATGGGGGCCACAGGGGCCCCACACACCAGGCTGGCGCGGCCCAGGCCCTGGCCGCGCCGCCATGGTGTGAGGCCACCTGGCTCCACCTCTGACATCGCCCCTTCGCCTATAAAGACCCCCCGACGGGAAAAACCTAAGAACCTGATCACTTTTCCAGAACACATCGCGATCCGCCGCCGCCGTCGACCCGAAGATCGGGAGGGTCCAGAAGCTCTTCCCGGCACCCTGCCGGAGAGGGGAATCGCCACTGGAGGTCTTCTTCATCGCCATGCTTGCCTCCGGAACGATGAGTGAGTAGTCTACCTTGGAGCAGTAGCTAGATGGTTGTCTTCTCCACCATGTGCTTCATGTTTAGATCTCATGAGCTGCCCTACATGATTGAGATCACCGTTATGTAATTCTACATGTTTGGTTTGTTGGGATCCGATGAATATTGGTGATATGATTGAGTTGCTGTACTGAATTATATCTTATGTTATCTCTATGTTATTTATGATCTTGCATGCTCTCCGTTGTTAGTAGCTATCTTGGCCGAGTAGTTGCTAGTGACTCCAAGAGGGGGTATTTATGCTCGATAGTGGGTTCATGCCTCTATTTCACCTGGGGGAGTGACAGAAACCTCTAAGGTGGTTGCTACTCGTGTGATGGCGCCAGAAAAGACTGTGGCGTTTAGTTGACGTGGGAGCAGTAAGTCCTTGTGCGTGGTGATGACCAGCCCGTTGGGAACCCCAAGAGGAAGGTATGATGAGTGTAGCGGCTAGTTTTCCCTCAGTTAAGAAACCAAGGTTTATCGATCAGGAGAAGAGAGACGATGACGACTGAAGGTGTTTGTGGAACCTGCACACACACAAACAAATACTTTGTCCCCAACTTGCGATGAGGTTGTCAATCTCACCGGTTTGCTTGAAACAAAGGTTATGAGTGTATCGAGTGGAAAACAGTAGTAATATGCGAGTAAAGTAAACAGTGCGGGAAAAGTAAACAGGTGATTGCAATATGATTAAAATAGGACCGGGGTCCACAGTTCACTAGTGGTGTCTCTCCATAGATAAAATAACATGCTGGGTAAACAAATTACAGTTGGGCAATTGATAGAATAAAGATAACGTGATATGTCAAGAAGATCACTATGAGATTCACTCTGGGCATTACAACAAAATACATAGACCGCCATCCAACTGCATCTATGACTAATAATCCACCCCCGGGGATATCATCCGAACACCCTAGAAGTATTAAGTTGCGAACAACAGATAATTGCATTAAGCAAAGTGTGTAATGTAAACAAAGCATATGCCCTTGAGCATATGAATGTTGTTTTCTCCCTAGTAGCAACAACACATCTGCCACCTTAGAGGTTTCTGTCACTCCCCCAGGTGAAATAGAGGCATGAACCCACCATCGAGCATAAATACCCCCTCTTGGAGTCACTAGCAACTACTCGGCCAAGATAGCTACTAACAACGGAGAGCATGCAAGATCATAAACAACATAGAGATAACAAAAGATATAATTCAGTACAGCAACTTAATCATAAACACCAATATTCATCGGATCCCAACAAACCAACATCATAGAATTACATAACGGTGATCTCAATCATGTAGGGCAGCTCATGAGATCTAAACATGAAGCACATGGTGGAGAAGACAACCAGCTAGCTACTGCTATGGACCCATAGTCCAAGGTAGACTACTCACTCATCGCTCCGGAGGCAAGCATGGCGATGAAGAAGACCTCCGGTGGCGATTCCCCTCTCCGGCAGGGTGCCGGGAAGAGCTTCTGGACCCTCCCGATCTTCGGGTCGACGACGACGGCGGATCGCGATGTATTCTGGAAAACTGATCGGGCCCTTAGGTTTTTCTCGTCAGGGGGTATATATAGGCGAAGGGGCGATGTCAGAGGAGGGACCACGCCCCCTCACACGGGGCTGGCGCGGCCAGGGGGGTGGCCGCGCCGCCCCTGTGTCTGGGGCCCACGTGGCCCCACTCCGTCAGGTCTTCGGATGTCTGGAAGCTTCCCCGTGAAATATGACTTCAGGAACTTGTTTCGTCCAATTCCGAGAATATTTCCTGTGTATCACTTCTGAAACACAAAAACAGCAGAAAACAGGAAACTGGCACTGTGGCACTTCGTTAATAGGTTAGTTCCGAAAAATGTATAAAAATGCCACTAAGTGTAACGAAACAATATACAAATGGTGTAAAAACAAGCATGGAGCATCAAAAATTATAGATACGTTTGAGACGTATCAAGCATCCCCAAGCTTAACTCCTGCTCGTCCTCGAGTAGGTAAGTGATAACAAAGAATAATTTTTGAGGTGACATGCACCTACACAATCTTGATCATATATGTAAGCATTGGTGAGCTGGGATCAATAGAACTTAAAACATGGGCATGAAGATATAATCATGACAATAAGAACTTTGCAACCATGTTGTAAACATGCAAATGAACACAAACAAAAGATCATGATAATGAAACAATGAAAGTCAAACGTGTGTTCAAATCATAAGGAAAAACATACAAATGGTTTTCAGCTTGTCCTTCAAAGAGAGCAAAACATAAATGCATAGGACACCTCAAAGTTTAAGAGGGCGACTAGATACAAATAATTTAAGAACAAGTGAAACCAACAATATGAGTCAATCAATGAACTTTGGGACAATGCATATCACACTAAGAATGACAACTATGCTCTCTTAATGGTGCATAAAGAAAGAAGGTGGTGACTCAACATAAAAGTAAAAGAAAGGCCCTTCGCAGAGGGAAGCAGTGATTTAAGCATGTGCTAGAGCTTTTCATTTGTAAAACAGAGAGATAAAACTTGATTTTGAGAGGTGGTTGTCTTTGTCAACGACTGTCAATGGGGTTCTTACTATCTTCCATACAAAAATGAAGCAAGTTTTTGAGAGAGAGAGATTGGCACTCTTGTGCTCTTTTTATAAAACTTGGCACTCCTCCCCACCTTTTCCTTTCACATACCATGGCTAACCGATTCCATCGGGTGCCCACCAACATTCACATTCATTGGAGGAGTGCCTTTTTTTCTTTCTTTTTTCTCTTTTTTTTTTCTTTTTGGAATAAGCAATATGGTAGATAGCAAATCCGACCACTACGTCCCCATGAGCTGAAAACAGTGTCACAAAACGAGAAGTATTTTGAAGGTTTTTGAAAGGTAGCACACGAAAATTTTACTTTGGAATGGCTTACAAATACCATGCATAGGAATTTATAGTGGACACAATGGCAAACTTTGGCTTTTAGGAGTTGGATGCACGAGTAGAGCTCATACTCAGTACAAGGCGAGGGCTAGCAAAAGACTGGGAGCGACCAACTAAGAGAGCAATAACGGCCATAATCATGCAAAGCGACTAAGCGACATTAAAAGAAGCATACGATGGCATCAAAAGTCAAAAACTAAATGATCATGAAGGCTATTGGCGACTTTGTAAGAGTCTACATGTGTGAGCATGCGCCAAGTCAACCCAAATAAAGCATCAAGGAGAAAACCAAAATAATGTTTCCATACAATAAAAACAACGCATGATTTTTCAAAGGCTCATTAAGCAATCTCAGTTATTTGAGACAAGTCATGCTACAGCAAAACCACTAAGCATACTATCAAAAATACATCAAGCATAACATGAAAAAGCCTAAGCCGCAGTCTACACAAGCTCCTTCTTGTACCACTATTTTGCACAAAGCTTTTTCTCTTTTCCAACACCATTTGAAATTTTTATAAACACCTCTTTTGATGAAAACCAATGAAGACCAGAGGCAAAAATACACCTTGATGAAAAGATATGACAAGATCTGAATGCAAATCAAGGCGAAAACGAAAACCAAAAGCAGTAGCAGAAAAAGTAGAACACTCGATTTTTAATAAGAGTGAAAACTAGAGCGTTCTTTGCAAATGAAAACGAGTACATCTCCTCCAAAGGGAAATTTGTTGGGGTCCAACCATTTATTGCAGCAAACAAACTAAACAAACTAAGAAAACTAAAACAACTGACGCTCCAAGAAAAACACATAGTGCATGAAGCAATAAAAACATAGTGTTTTGAAAGGTGACCTGATTTTTGCCGATGAAGAAGGGGTGCCTCGGGGGCATCCCCAAGCTTTGACGCTTGTACTTCTTGGATATTTCTTGGGGTGATGCATGGGCATCCCCAAGCTTGAGCTTTTGTCCATTCTTCAACTCATCTCATCATTCTCCAATCCCTACACTTGAAAACTTCCTTCATACAAAACTAAACACAATTCTATTAGCAACATTAGTGTGAGCATAAAATATATTCAACCTCTTTTAGCTTCAGGTTTCAACCCAAAACCACCACATATAAAGTATATACTACTGTAGCAACTTCCACAAGAGTTCCATGATCAAAAAGAACTCAAAAGAAAGCGATAAAGTGGCAAAAACAAATATTGGCAGAAATCTGTCAAAACTGAACAGCTGACAAAGGACGAATTTTTGAGGGATTTTCCGTTGCTCAAATCAAAAAGTGTTCAACTACGAAAAGTTTGGATATAACCTGGGGCATATGCACAAGAAATCGCAGGTCCAAAAGATACAGAGAATTTTCACGAATTTTTACGGTGCAGCACCGAAAACAGTTTCAGGACAGCAATAACCCCAAATCTTTACCTCACTCAAATTAGAGGCTTCTCTTGGCACAAAAACGAAATAAACAAGATAAGGAGCGGTCATTACAGTAGTAATGACTTCCAAGACTCAAATAAAAGAAAAAGTACTGAAAAGTAAACAATGGGTTATCTCCCAAGAGTGCTTTTCTTTAACGCCTTTGAGCTAGGCGCAGAAAATTGCGAATCAAGTAATATCAGCAGAAGCATTGAGATCAACAGAAGAGGTCTTATCAATAAGGCATTGTATTTCATCCACATAAGTTTTTGAAGACCCTTTGTGATCATGCTTTGGTACACTATTCTCATCAAAAAGATTTTCAGGACAAATCCAGGCAAAATTGTTTTCGAAAGCATCATTCAATCCCAAAAGCTTGCAAGGTATAGGTATCTCGGCCCCGTCATTAGTATCAATAACCTTTATAGGTGAACCGAGTTTATTAAAACGTTTAAGGACCTTCCTAGCTTCAACAACGACATCCTTAAATTCTAGGCGCAAAGTTTCCAAGATAAAAGCCTTCTTTTCGGGATCCTCAATTTCATGAAGCTTAAGGAACATGTATTGCATAAAAGGATTAAGACTAGCAAACCTAGTTTCCAACATGTCAATTAAATAAATAGAAGCAACTTCAATACTAGGAGCAAGCTCAACCCAAGACTTTTCCTCATCTTCATCGTGCATACTAATGTGATTAAAGAACTCCTCAATGTTACTTTTGCCAATAATCGAACCACTCCCTACAGAGAGGTCCTCCAGAACGAACTCAGGGAACAACATGATAAACTAAAGTAAAGAAATAACAACTACCAAGGATTCTAATTTTTTTGGGTTTTTGATATAAAAAGCAATGCAGGTAAAATAAATAAAGTAAAGCAAAACAAATAACAAAGTAAAGAATGTGTGTGCGAAGAACTCCCCTCGCAGAAGTCTTCTCTCTTCCCCGGCAACGGCGCCAGAAAAGAAGCTGCTACTCATGTGATGGCGCCAGAAAAGACTGTGGCGTTTAGTTGACGTGGGAGCAGTAAGTCCTTGTGCGTGGTGATGACCAGCCCGTTGGGAACCCCAAGAGGAAGGTATGATGAGTGTAGCGGCTAGTTTTCCCTCAGTTAAGAAACCAAGGTTTATCGATCAGGAGAAGAGAGACGATGACGACTGAAGGTGTTTGTGGAACCTGCACACACACAAACAAATACTTTGTCCCCAACTTGCGATGAGGTTGTCAATCTCACCGGTTTGCTTGAAACAAAGGTTATGAGTGTATCGAGTGGAAAACAGTAGTAATATGCGAGTAAAGTAAACAGTGCGGGAAAAGTAAACAGGTGATTGCAATATGATTAAAATAGGACCGGGGTCCACAGTTCACTAGTGGTGTCTCTCCATAGATAAAATAACATGCTGGGTAAACAAATTACAGTTGGGCAATTGATAGAATAAAGATAACGTGATATGTCAAGAAGATCACTATGAGATTCACTCTAGGCATTACAACAAAATACATAGACCGCCATCCAACTGCATCTATGACTAATAATCCACCCCCGGGGATATCATCCGAACACCCTAGAAGTATTAAGTTGCGAACAACAGATAATTGCATTAAGCAAAGTGTGTAATATAAACAAAGCATGTGCCCTTGAGCATATGAATGTTGTTTTCTCCCTAGTAGCAACAGCACATCTACCACCTTAGAGGTTTCTGTCACTCCCCCAGGTGAAATAGAGGCATGAACCCACCATCGAGCATAAATACCCCCTCTTGGAGTCACTAGCAACTACTCGGCCAAGATAGCTACTAACAACGGAGAGCATGCAAGATCATAAACAACATAGAGATAACAAAAGATATAATTCAGTACAGCAACTTAATCATAAACACCAATATTCATCGGATCCCAACAAACCAACATCATAGAATTACATAACGGTGATCTCAATCATGTAGGGCAGCTCATGAGATCTAAACATGAAGCACATGGTGGAGAAGACAACCAGCTAGCTACTGCTATGGACCCATAGTCCAAGGTAGACTACTCACTCATCGCTCCGGAGGCAAGCATGGCGATGAAGAAGACCTCCGGTGGCGATTCCCCTCTCCGGCAGGGTGCCGGGAAGAGCTTCTGGACCCTCCCGATCTTCGGGTCAACGACGGCGGCGGATCGCGATGTATTTTGGAAAACTGATCGGGCCCTTAGGTTTTTCTCGTCATGGGGTATATATAGGCGAAGGGGCGATGTCAGAGGAGGGACCACGCCCCCTCACACGGGGCTGGCGCGGCCAGGGGGGTGGCCGCGCCGCCCCTGTGTCTGGGGCCCACGTGGCCCCACTCCGTCAGGTCTTCGGATGTCTGGAAGCTTCCCCGTGAAATATGACTTCAGGAACTTGTTTCGTCCAATTCCGAGAATATTTCCTGTGTATCACTTCTGAAACACAAAAACAGCAGAAAACAGGAAACTGGCACTGTGGCACTTCGTTAATAGGTTAGTTCCGGAAAATGTATAAAAATGCCACTAAGTGTAACGAAACAATATACAAATGGTGTAAAAACAAGCATGGAGCATCAAAAATTATAGATACGTTTGAGACGTATCAGTGGTAGATGTGCTGTTGCTACTAGGGAGAAAACAACATTCATATGCTCAAGGGCATATGTTTTGTTTACATTACACACTTTGCTTAATGCAATTATCTGTTGTTCGCAACTTAATACTTCTAGGGTGTTCGGATTGATATCCCCGGGAGTGGATTATTAGTCATAGATGCAGTTGGATGGCGGTCTATGTATTTTGTTGTAATGCCCAGAGTAAATCTCATAGTGATCTTCTTGACATATCACGTTTATCTTTATTCTATCAATTGCCCAACTATAATTTGTTTACCCAGCATGTGTTATTTTATCTATGGAGAGACACCACTAGTGAACTGTGGACCCCGGTCCTATTTCCATCATATTGCTATCACCTGTTTACTTTACTCGCATTGTTTACTTTACTCGCATACTATATTGTTTTCCACTCGATACGCTCATAACCTTTGTTTCAAGCAAACCGGTGAGATTGACAACCTCATCGTAAGTTGGGAACAAAGTATTTGTTTGTGTTGTGTGCAGGTTCCGCGTTGCTGCTGGTCGAAGACGAGTCAACAAGTATCGTTAACGGCGCCCTTGTTGGAGTGTCACTAAGCCAGTTTGCATCACCTTCAGTCGTTATTGTCTCTCCTCTCCTGATCGATGTTAAACCTTGGTTTCTTAACTGAGGGAAGACTAGCCGCTACACTCATCATACCTTCCTCTTGGGGTTCCCAACGGGCTGGTTATTCATCACGCACAAGGACAGTCTGCTTCACATCAACTTGGCACCAGCAGCTAATTTTTTGGACGCCATCAATAAGTAGCAGCTAATTTTCTGGCGCCGTTGCCGGGGAGGAAGAGAAGACTTCTGCGAGGGGAGTTTTTTCGCACACACATTCTTTACTTTGTTATTGTTTTGCTTTTATGTTTAATGAATTTTTGTACCAAAAATTCATAATATAAATATATCTAAATTGGCATGGCTCTTGTCTATGACATGTGGGTCCCGTGAGGGCAAAATATTTCTAAAAGGATATATATTCAATATTGGACTCATCTTATAGGGTTTATTGTGTGCATTCTAATGGTACAAGCAGATTTCAAGTTCAACGAACTATTTAAAAATTGGGATTTCTATTTTCGTGCCCTCAGGTCGTTAGTTGTACTCAGTTTTCCCCAGCCGCTTAACTTTTCCTCAGTTTTCCCCTCGCTCTAGTTTAAAACCCCTCGCAGACGCTCGGACGGGAGGAATCCCGTTAAGTTGACCGTTGGTTGGTGCTGGCAAGTGGGGCCGCCGTTGGTGCCGGCAAGTGGGGCCGACGTTGGTGCCCCGCAGTGGACACGCCTCCACTTATCCAGATCATCGTGGGACCCGCAACTTGTCCACGTTAGCGCGCCGGACCCACAGCTTACCCAGGTGCCCGTTGCAAAATGGGAGCCCGAGCCAGCCCCGCGCCCGTGCCCGTGCCATTGCTTCCCCCTTCTTTCCCCGCGCCCCATTGTTCTTCTTCTCCGGCAGCGGCAGCCCTTCCCCGGCAGGCGGGTGATGTCTAGTTTCTCTTCGACCTCCCGTTCTTCATGGCCGCAGTATGGACCCGTGCCTTTGACAAGATGCCCTGACTGCCCACGCCAAGAGCCTCTGAAGCGGTCGATCTGTAAGACGAACGACAACGGCAACCGTGGACGTGAGTTCCTTGCATGCGAGAGCTTGCCATATAGAGAGGGGGATAAGGTTAGATCTCGCTCCAATTGCTTTGTTTTCTATCGATTTTCTTGTTATTCCCTCGAATTTGGGATTTAGGGTTCACGTTGTTGTTTTCAGATCCTGGAGAAATGCAGGTATTTCGAGTGGATCGATGTGTACGTACAGAGGCTTAAATTGCAGGAATCAATTGGCGGTATTGGGGAGCGCAATTTGGGAGGGGGGGTACTTGCTGTAGAGAATGCGGTGGAGAGAGGGGCCGTCCCGATTATGCCTAATGCTCCCAATGCAGAACTGGTGGAAGTGAAGGGAGAACTGAAGAAAATGAACAAGCAGTTAAAGCAGCTGATCGAGTTGAAGAAGCAAGCTAATCTGATGGCTGGTTGTTTTTTTGTTGTATAATTGCGATCGGATTCTTATCATTGCTCGTCAAGCGCTAGAAGTTGTTACAAGGGATCCCTTGTTACAAATCCATTATTCAGTTACATGTACTTGTAGTTGTTTTCAAAGTTAGTGTGTGCATTCACCGAAATTACCAAAAAAAATAAGTGTTAGGGAATATAGGAATGCTAAAGATAGTTGATAATTGTTAGAGGGGTGACATATATGTATGTCTCATGTTTATACCAAAATTATACCACTTTTGGGACGTTTCAAATAACCAAAACTATATCCCAAACTATATTCCCTAAAAGAAAAGGAATGCTAAAGAAAGTTGATAATTGTTAGAGGGGTGATAAATAATCCATTCACCGAAATCCCACAAATATGCCAAATATGTATGTCTCATGTTTCTACCAGAATTATACCATTTTGGGGCCGTTTCAAATTGCCAAAACTATATTCCCTAAAAGAAAAGGAATGCTAAAGATAGTTGATAATTGTTAGAAGGGTGATAAATAATCCATTTACCGAAATCCCACAAATATGCCAAATATGTATGTCTCATGTTTCTACCAGAATTATACCATTTTTGGGCCGTTTCAAATTGCCAAAAAACTATTTTCCCTAAAAGAAAAGGAATGCTAAAGATAGTTGATAATTGTTAGAGGGGTGATAAATAATTCATTCACCGAAATGCCCCAAATATGCCAAACATGTATGTCTCATGTTTCTACCAAAATTATACCACTTTTGGGCCATTTCAAATTACCAAAACTAAATTCCCTAAAAGAAAAGGAATGCTAAAGATAGTTGATAATAGGGGTGATAAATATGTATGTCTCTTGTTTACCACTTTTTAGTTTAACATTTTTAAATCGTGGAAAATAATGCATAAATAGACTCCATAAATAATCCATAAATGCACACGGATCGACTCCACCAACCGTTGATAATAGAGGGAAGGGATAGTTACGTGGTAAAATAATCCATAAATGCACACGGATCGACTCCACCAACCGTTGATCCACCGACAGAGAGAGAGGGGTGGCCACGAAGAGAGAGAGAGGGGTGGCCACGAAGAGACGGATAGGGGTATACTGCCCGTTAGATCAGTGGATCAACGGTTGGTGGAGTCGATCCGTGTGACAACCGCTCAACCAATCAGGATAAGTTTGGGTTTCTGTGAGCATTTGTGACAGTACTTGAGGGCAAAACTGAGTAGTACTAAGAAACCAAGGGCACGTAAATAGTAAATAGACTAAGGGATTCAAACAAAATAATTACAAAATGAAAAATGCGTGTTTTGTACAATATAATTCATATTGGGCTACATCAAATTATTTGCAATTCAAATATACATGAGTGTGACAATTATGGCCTCATTTAGACAAACTATGTTTTGGGGAAGATGTTTTGCAAAGGGGTTTGAGTGGAAAACCATGCATCTTCATAGCTACTAGTGATTATGAGAAGTGGCAATTTGTGGTAAAACATGATTTATCTATGTTGGTTAAGGTGGCAGGTTGCGTAGGAAGACTCCATGAGTAGGTGCCACTATGTTTTTATTTTTTTGGATTTTTTTGCGCATGAAATGACTCAATTAGCTATGTTAATCTCATTTGTTGACTCTCTGTTGACCAGCTACTTGAGGGTAGAACTGAGTATATTGCACTTGCCAGTCTAGTACTCGAGGGGAAAACTGAGTGCATATAAAATTTCTGAATAAGGCCCGAGGGTAGAACTGAGTACGCGTGTCGTGGTGCACGCTGCAGCCGTGCATAGCGGACGCGTGTTGCGGTACACCAAACGCCACCTTCGTCTTTATAGAGCCCCTCTTTCTCTCTCTCGACGCTTGCCCACTCTCATTCTCACTGCAACCGCCTCTCCTGTCCCATCATCTTCTCCACTTCGCGTCGAAAAACCCCCTAAGAAAAAACCCCGGCGATGGAGAAGCATGAGATGCCCATTGCCGACGTAGCCGCCGGCGCATCGGCCGCCGGCGCATCTTCCGGCGCATCGGCCGCCGGTGCATCTTCCGCCGGCGCATCGGCCGCCGGCCCCGTCCAGGCCCCCGTCGCTGCTTCCGACGTAGGCGCCGGCGCATCAGCCGCCGGCGCAATGGCCGCCGCCCCCGTCCAGGCTCCCGTCCAGGCCCCCGTCCAGGCACCCGTCGATTGGGACCTGTACGAAGACCCGTACGAACCAGTGCCGTACGTCGCGCCGGCGAACCCCTACGACACCAGCATCGTCGACGACTACCCGGAGGTAACCCTTTGTTCCCTTATTCTTATGCCATTTCAATCCTTTTGTGTTAGATCTAGCGTTATTAGGGTTCGTCTGTTCCTAGTTCAATCCTTTTATGATAGATCTAGCGTTATTAGGGTTCGTCTGTTCCTAGTTCAATCATTTTATGATAGATCTAGCGTTATTAGGGTTAGTCTGTTCCTAGTTCAATCCTTTTATGATAGATCTAGCGTTATTATGATAGATCTAGCGTTATTAGTGTTTGTGATTTGCTTTTGTTTACGATTCGGTTAACTTATGTGAGTAATCAATCCCATCCCGTTAATTTGTGCCGATGATGATGAATATTTGGGCACAAATTGATTCAGGGTTTGGTCTGTGAACAATTGGTGTGTACAAATTTGTTGTGCATGATCTTTGGTTCACTGACCCAAATCTTAGATATAAGTGTGTCCAATGTAACTGAGGCTTCTTTTTTTCGTGCCCATATTATCATGCATGATCTTTTGTTCACTCTCTGTTCCATCATCGCTGCAATTGACTCCGTGTTTTTCGATCTTTGGTGCTACGTGACAGGTGCAGAGCACCGACGTCGACAGCGACAACGAGTCCTTCCACACCAAGACTCGTCACGTCCTCAGGAGGCTGCAGTCCGGCCATTACGATCGCCACTTTGCTCGAGGCGTTTACAGGTGCCCCTTCTGCAACATGAGGCTCCGCGCCACCGACTTCAACTGCCTGGTGAACCATGCCGAATCCCTTGGCAGTGCCACCGGCGACGCTAGAGTTGGAACGACCGTGAACGTGCATGCGTTCATGGCCAAACACAAAGCACTTGGGATTCACCTGCGCAGCCTCCAAGCTTAATCCCATGTAAAATGTAGCTTATGTTGGATCTAGAGATCGGTAGTACTGTTGGATCTGTCCTCAATATATATATATATATATATATATATATATGCTATGTTGGCTGCTGTATGCAGCTTTTCCTATATTTTCTCGATTTATTATGCTGCTGTGAATTTATCCTCTACTAGCTTCTAGATTTGCTACTAGATTTGTTAACATATTGGGCAAAAAACGAGGGCCAAAAGGCAACAATCATTAAAGAAAGACAGAGATAGAAGCTTCTCTAGATTTGATACTAATTTGGTGAAAAGAGAGAGAACTGTTACAGGAAGAGAGGGGAAAAAGGCGCTCTGAAAAATGCCAATTTGGGCCGAGAGAGACAAAACCGAGCTCTCACGTACAACCAAACGCGGTCTCGTCCTGTCCCACGCGGTCCCGTTCTACCAGCCCCACGCGACGCGGCCCCACACGACGCGGCCCCACACGTCAGCACGGAACGGTCAACTAAACGGCAAACCTCCCGTCCGAGCGTCTGCGAGGGGTTTCAAACTAGAGCGAGGGGAAAACTGAGGAAAAACTAAGCGGCTGTGGAAAACTGAGTACAACTAACGACCTGAGGGCACGAAAATAGAAATCCCTTAAAAATTACGATCTTCCAAAGATTGTACGTTCATATGAGCTGGCCAGTCGGTAATAGTGGCGCACTAAATCGATTAGCTGTACGCATTGTAATCTTTGAATAGTGTACGGTAGCAGCAAATGTACTAGTATACAATTGTTGTTTGCCCAGCAGGTCTCGCCTAGGTGCAGGTTACAACGATCGATCAATGTTATCCGGTAGCTGACCGGCGTACGAGGCCTGTATTTTATACGGCTGATCTCATGGCTGGCATCATCATCATTTGGTATAGATAAACTCTGGTTAAACGGCAACGCAATCACAACAAATTGATACGTACGTGATCAGCAAGCCCTGGAGGAACGCCTATATAAGGCCATGAATCGTTCGCCCCCGGGGGAGGGAGGCAGATGCCGGCACGGCCGCCAGGCTGCGGTGCTCCACCTGAAGAAAATATAGCGACGACAGCTGAACCTTCCTTGTCTCTCTTTTCTCCACATAATATACACCACCAGGCCATGCTGATACGCACGTACTTGCACCAAAGCTCAGACGCCTTGTTTTAAAGGTTAGATATTTTTTTAGATCGGATTGTTTCATTGTTCTTGATCTAATGAAAAAAGAGCAGTCTCCTCTCAGCCTAGTTGATCTAGGCCATCCATGGCGGGTGCTGAAAATAACTATACATCTTTACAACCATGGTACGACTGCCTCATCAAAGTCGGCCATGCGGATCTTACAAGAATCGTCACAACCATGGAACGACGAGCTCATCAACGTCGTTCGTGTGGGTCTCACAAGCATCATTCTTACCATGGCTCGACTGCCTCATCAAAGTCGCCGTGTAGATCTTAAAAACATCTTCACTACCATGGATCGACCGCTTCATCAACGTCGCCCATGAGAAGTGCACAACCATGGTTCAACCATCGTATCGATGTTGGCCATATGGACTAACCGTGCATCCTTACCACCATGGCTCGACCGCCTCATCAACGTCGGCCGTGTGGATCCGTATTACAACCACGGCTCGACCGCCTCATCAACGTCGGTCATGTGGATCCGTATCGCAACCATGGTTCGGTTGCCCCATCAAAGTCGGCTATGTGGAACCTACGGGATTTATCACAACCATGGTAGCAACGTCTACGTTGTCCATGCGGAATAAAAAGTGAGCATCTATAAACCCATCGCTTGACTGTTTCATCTATGTCGGCGGTGCACAACCTTGATCCTTGTTAAGGAGCTTGGTTGATTCAACGAGTAAGACATGCTTCATCAATTGTCTATCTCGGATCTATGGTCTAACGTCCAAAAGATGTGGCCATATTATTCATCATATGTATCTCATGTCTAGCGCTGATGAGGCTAGACGCCACACTCATACCATGTCTAGTGCCGACGAGGCTAGATGAAATCATGGCCAAGTGACAACGAAGCTCGATCACTATGTCATCAACACGTCTTAATTTTGATGAGATAGTCACACCGTTGCTGGGCACCGACGAGGCAAAAGCAACATTATTTGATGAAGTCAGGGTCATATGGCTGGGCACCGACGAGGCAAAGGCCACCCTTTTCATCAATAAATCTCACTCTTAATTATGTACGTCGCGATAGCATATCGTGATTGTGCTTCGGTGAAACAAAGCCGCACTCTTTCTCATGATTATCTAAACAACGACGACCATCAGCGCAGCTTAATCGGAGGTATTCTGTAGGCTTGTCCTACAGATGTAATTAACCGGCCGCTTTGCAAAAGCGCCGGGAATCAACGGACTACACGCAATCTCCTCGTCAGATCTCTTTAAGCATACTCGCATAAGGCAAAATAGGCAAATTCCTATGGGAGCATGTACAATGTACTTTGTATTCAATACAATGATCAATAAAGATACAGAGTTCCCATATATATTGTGTGCGTTTGTCATTCATATATATTTTGTTTATTTTTTCCTTCGAAACACTTTACTTTATTTTATTTTACCTGCATTGCTTTTTATCAAAAACCCAAAAAAATTAGAATCCTTGGTAGTTGTTTTTACTTGTTTAATTTTGTTTTGCTGAAACGGCCAATCCTGAAAACACCAAGTTGTGTGACTTTACTAGCACGAACAATAGTGATTTTATCTGCACTCCTATTGCATCACCTATTCCTGCTGCAAACTTTTATGAGATTAAGCCTGCTTTATTGAACCTTGTTATGAAAGAGCAATTTTCTGGTGCTAGTACTGAAGATGCTGCAGCTCATCTCAACAATTTTGTTGAGCTATGTGAGATGCAGAAATATAAGGATGTTGACAGTGATATTATTAAGCTCAAGTTGTTTCCTTTTTCTTTGAGAGGAAAAGCTAACGATTGGTTGATGTCTTTGACTAAGAATAGTATTGATTCATGGGCTAAGTGTAAGGATGCTTTTATTGGTAGATACTATCCTCCTGCTAAGATTATAGCTTTGCGTAGCAATATTATGAAGTTTACTCAGTTTGATAATGAACATGTTGCTCAAGCTTGGGAAAGAATTAAATCTATGATAAAGAATTGCCCCACTCATGGACTGACTACTTGGATGATTATCCAAACTTTTTATGCAGGACTAAATTTTTCTTCAAGGAACCTACTTGATTCAGCTGCTGGAGGCACTTTTATGTCCCTTACCTTGGGCGCCGCATCAAAGCTACTGGACAACATGATGGTAAATTATTCCGAATGGCACACCGAGAGAGCTCCACAAGGTAAGAAGGTAAATTCTGTTGAGGAAACCTCTTCCTTGAATGATAAGTTTGATACCATTATGGCTATGCTTGCTAATGATAGGACTCATGTTGATCCTAATAATTTTCCTTTGGCCTCTCTGGTTGCTCAAGAAGAGCATGTTGATGTGAATTTCATTAGAAATAATAATTTTAACAACAATGCTTATAGGAACAATTTTGCTAGTAACAATTATAGGCCATATCCTTCTACCAATGGTAATGGTTATGGTAACTCTTATGGTAATTCCTACAACAACACTAGGGCCGTGCCCTCCGAGCTTGAGGTAATGCTCAAGGACTTCATCGGTAAGCAAACTGCTTTTAACAAGTCTGTTGAGGAAAAGTTAGGCAAAATTGATATTCTTGCTTCTAAAGTTGATAGCCTTGCTCATGATGTTGAACTTCTGAAACTAAAAGTGTTTCCTAATGATGTGAAAGAGAACAATGTTTTTGCTACCGCTAATGCTATTCAAGTTGGAATTGATGAAAATATTAGATTATTAGCGGAATTGCATGCCAGGTGGGAAAGAGAAGATGAGATGGCTAGAGAGATGAAGGTATATACCATTACTACCTCTAATGATGTTGCTCCTACTGGTAGCAATCCTCTTACTTTGATTGGTGTAGAGAAAACTCCCACTCCTTATGTTAAAAAACCTAAAACTGCCAAAACTTTTTCTCAAAAGAGTGCTGAAATTTTTCGGAGTGTGGGAGATGATAGCTCTATTTCTTTTAATGATTTTGATGTTGATGGCTGCAATATATCTGAAGTAATTTTGTTCTTGCAAAAGCTTGCTTTGACTCCCAATGCTAGTTCTTTAAATATTGCTTTTACTAAGCATATTACCAATGCTCTTATAAAAATTAGGGATGAAAAGTTGAAGCAAAAAGCCTCTGTTCCCAAGAAGTTAGAAGATGGTTGGGAACCCATCATTGATATGCATGTTAATGGTTAGGGATTTCTATTTTCGTGCCCCTGGGTTGTTAGTTGTACTCAGTTTTCCCCAGCCGCTTAGTTTTTCCTCCGTTTTCCCCTCGCTCTAGTTTGAAACCCCTCGCAGACGCTCGGACGGGAGGTTTGCCGTTTAGTTGACCGTTCCGTGCTGACGTGTAGGGCCGCGTCGTGTGGGGCCGCGTCGCGTGGGGCTGGTAGAACGGGACCGCGTGGGACAGGACAAGACCGCGTTTGGTTGTACGTGAGAGCTCGGTTTTGTCTCTCTCGGCCCAAATTGGCATTTTTCAGAGCGCCTTTTTCCTCTCTCTCTCTCTGTTACAGTTCTCTCTCTTTTCACCAAATTAGTATCAAATCTAGAGAAGCTTCTATCTCTGTCTTTCTTTACTGATTGTTGCCTTTTGGCCCTTGTTTTTTGCCCAATATGTTAACAAATCTAGTAGCAAATCTAGAAGCTAGTAGAGGATAAATTCACAGCAGCATAATAAATCGAGAAAATAGAGGAAAAGCTGCATACAGCAGCCAACATAGCATATATATATATATATATTCAGGACAGATCCAACAGTACTACCGATCCCTAGATCCAACATAAGCTACATTTTACATGGGATTAAGCTTGGAGGCTGCGCAGGTGAATCCCAAGTGCTTTGTGTTTGGCCATGAACGCATGCACGTTCACGGTCGTTCCAACTCTAGCGCCGCCAGTGGCACTGCCAAGGGATTCGGCATGGTTCACCAGGCAGTTGAAGTCGGTGGCGCGGAGCCTCCTGTTGCAGAAGGGGCACCTGTAAACGCCTCGAGCAAAATGGCGATCGTAATGGCCGGACTGCAGCCTCCTGAGGACGTGACGAGTCTTGGTGTGGAAGGACTCGTCGTCGCTGTCGACGTCGGTGCTCTGCACCTGTCACGTAGCACCAAAGATCGAAAAACACGGAGTCAACTGCAGCGATGATGGAACAGAGAGTGAGCAAAAGATCATGATGATAATATGGGCACGAAAAAAAGAAGCCTCTGTTACATTGGACACACTTATATCCAAGATTTGGGTCAGTGAACCAAAGATCATGCACAACAAATTTGTACACACCAATTGTTCACAGACCAAACCCTGAATCAATTTGTGCCCAAATATTCATCATCATCGGCACAAATTAACGGGATGGGATTGATTACTCACATAAGTTAACCGAATCGTAAACAAAAGCAAATCACAAACACTAATAACGCTAGATCTATCATAATAACGCTAGATCTATCATAAAAGGATTGAACTAGGAACAGACTAACCCTAATAACGCTAGATCTATCATAAAAGGATTGAACTAGGAACAGACGAACCCTAATAATGCTAGATCTATCATAAAAGGATTGAACTAGGAACAGACGAACAATAATATCGCTAGATCTAACACAAAAGGATTGAAATGGCATAAGAACAACGGAACAAAGGGTTACCTCCGGGTAGTCGTCGACGATGCTGGTGTCGTAGGGGTTCGCCGGCGCGACGTACGGTACTGGTTCGTACGGGTCTTCGTACAGGTCCCAATCGACGGGGGCCTGGACGGGTGCCTGGACGGGTGCCTGGACGGGGGCCTGGACGGGGGCGGCGGCCATTGCGCCGGCGGCTGATGCGCCGGCGCCTACGTCGGAAGCAGCGACGGGGGCCTGGACGGGGCCGGCGGCCGATGCGCCGGCGACCGATGCGCCGGCGGCTACGTCGGCAATGGGCATCTCATGCTTCTCCATCGCCGGGGTTTTTTCTTAGGGGTTTTTTCGACGCGAAGTGGAGAAGATGATGGGACAGGAGAGGCGGTTGCAGTGAGAATGAGAGAGTGGGCAAGCGTCGAGAGAGAGAAAGAGGGGCTCTATAAAGACGAAGGTGGCGTTTGGTGTACCGCAACACGCGTCCGCTATGCACGGCTGCAGCGTGCACCGCGACACGAGGCTAACCCTTCGACGTTTGGTGTACTCAGTTCTACCCTCGGGCCTTATTCAGAAATTTTATATGCACTCAGTTTTCCCCTCGAGTACTAGACTGGCAAGTGCAATATACTCAGTTCTACCCTCAAGTAGCTGGTCAACAGAGAGTCAACAAATGAGATTAACATAGCTAATTGAGTCATTTCATGCGCAAAAAAATCCAAAAAAATAAAAACATAGTGGCACCTACTCATGGAGTCTTCCTACGCAACCTGCCACCTTAACCAACATAGATAAATCATGTTTTACCACAAATTGCCACTTCTCATAATCACTAGTAGCTATGAAGATGCATGGTTTTCCACTCAAACCCCTTTGCAAAACATCTTCCCCAAAACATAGTTTGTCTAAATGAGGCCATAATTGTCACACTCATGTATATTTGAATTGTAAATAATTTGATGTAGCCCAATATGAATTATATTGTACAAAACACGCATGTTTCATTTTGTAATTATTTTGTTTGAATCCCTTAGTCTATTTACTATTTACGTGCCCTTGGTTTCTTAGTACTACTCAGTTTTGCCCTCAAGTACTGTCACAAATGCTCACAGAAACCCAAACTTATCCTGATTGGTTGAGCAGTTGTCACACGGATCGACTCCACCAACCGTTGATCCACTGATCTAACGGGCAGTATACCCCTATCCGTCTCTTCGTGGCCACCCCTCTCTCTCTCTTCGTGGCCACCCCCCTCTCTCTGTCGGTGGATCAACGGTTGGTGGAGTCGATCCGTGTGCATTTATGGATTATTTTACCACGTAACTATATTCCCTCTATTTATGCATTATTTTCCACGATTTAAAAATGTTAAACTAAAAAGTGGTAAACAAGAGACATACATATTTATCACCCCTATTATCAACTATCTTTAGCATTCCTTTTCTTTTAGGGAATTTAGTTTTGGTAATTTGAAACGGCCCAAAAGTGGTATAATTTTGGTAGAAACATGAGACATACATGTTTGGCATATTTCGGGCATTTCGGTGAATGAATTATTTATCACCCCCCTAACAATTATCAACTTTCTTTAGCATTCCTTTTCTTTTAGGGAAAATAGTTTTGGCAATTTGAAACGGCCCAAAAATGGTATAATTCTGGTAGAAACATGAGACATACATATTTGGCATATTTGTGGGATTTCGGTAAATGGATTATTTATCACCCCTCTAACAATTATCAACTATCTTTAGCATTCCTTTTCTTTTAGGGAATATAGTTTTGGCAATTTGAAACGGCCCAAAAATGGTATAATTCTGGTAGAAACATGAGACATACATATTTGGCATATTTGTGGGATTTCGGTGAATGGATTATTTATCACCCCTCTAACAATTATCAACTTTCTTTAGCATTCCTTTTCTTTTAGGGAATATAGTTTGGGATATAGTTTTGGTTATTTGAAACGTCCCAAAAGTGGTATAATTTTGGTATAAACATGAGACATACGTATTTGTCACCCCTCTAACAATTATCAACTATCTTTAGCATTCCTATTTTTTTGGTAATTTCGGTGAATGCACACACTAACTTTGAAAACAACTACAAGTACATGTAACTGAATAATGGATTTGTAACAAGGGATCCCTTGTAACAACTTCTAGCGCTTGACGAGCAATGATAAGAATCCGATCGCAATTATACAACAAAAAAAACAACCAGCCATCAGATTAGCTTGCTTCTTCAACTCGATCAGCTACTTTAACTGCTTGTTCGTTTTCTTCAGTTCTCCCTTCACTTCCACCAGTTCTGCATTGGGAGCATTAGGCATAATCGGGACGGCCCCTCTCTCCACCGCATTCTCTACAGCAAGTACCCCCCCTCCCAAATTGCGCTCCCCAATACCGCCAATTGATTCCTGCAATTTAAGCCTCTGAACGTACACATCGATCCACTCGAAATACCTGCATTTCTTCAGGATCTGAAAACAACAACGTGAACCCTAAATCCCAAATTCGAGGGAATAACAAGAAAATCGAGAGAAACCAGAGCAATTGGAGCGAGATCTAACCTTATCCCCCTCTCTATATGGCAAGCTCTCGCATGCAAGGAACTCACGTCCATGGTTGCCGTTGTCGTTCGTCTTACAGATCGACCGCTTCAGAGGCTCTTGGCGTGGGCAGTCAGGGCATCTTGTCAAAGGCATGGGTCCATACTGCGGCCATGAAGAACTAGACATCACCCGCCTGCCGGGGAAGGGCTGCCGCTGCCGGAGAAAAAGAACAATGGGGCGCAGGGAAAGAAGGGGGAAGCAATGCCACGGGCACGGGCATGGGCGCGGGGCTGGCTCGGGCTCCCATTTTGCAACGGGCACCTGGGTAAGTTGTGGGTCCGGCGCGCTAACGTGGACAAGTTGCGGGTCCCACGATGATCTGGATAAGTGGAGGCGTGTCCACTGCGGGGCACCAACAGCGGCCCCACTTGCCAGCACCAACCAACGGTCAACTTAACGGGATTCCTCCCGTCCGACCGTCTGCGAGGGGTTTCAAACTAGAGCGAGGGGAAAACTGAGGAAAAGTTAAGCGGCTGGGGAAAACTGAGTACAACTAACGACCTGAGGGCACGAAAATAGAAATCCCTAATGGTTATGATTGCCATGCTTTATGTGATCTAGGTGCTAGTATTTCTATCATGCCTAGAAAGATTTATGACATGCTTGATTTACCACCGCTTGAAAAATGTTATTTTGATGTTCCTATTGCTGATGTTGCTAAGAAGAAACCTTTGGGAAGAATTAATGATATTCTTATTGTGGTTAACAATAACCTTGTTCCCGTTGATTTTCTTGTTATGGACGTTGAATGCCATGCTTCATGTCCAATTATTTTGGGAAGACCCTTTCTTCGAACTGTAGGTGCCATCATTGATATGAGGGAAGGCACTATCAAATATCAATTCCCACTTAAGAAAGGTATGGAACACTTCCCTAGGAAAAGAAAGAAATTGCTTTTTGACTCTATTCTTAGAGCAAATTATGAGCTTGATGCTTCATCACTTGATGTTACTTGATTTGCAATTTTCTGCGCCTAGCTCAAAGGCGTTAAAGAAAAGCACTCTTGGGAGATAACCCAATGTTTTCTTTTCAGTAATTTTTCTTTTATTTGAGTCTTGGAAGTCATTACTACTGTAATGACCGCTCCTTATCTTGTTTATTTCGTTTTGTGCCAAGAGAAGCCTCTAATTTGAGTGAGGTAAAGATTTGGGGATGTTGCTGTCCTGAAACTGTTTTTGGTGCTGCACCGTAAAAATTCGTGAAAATTCTCTGTTTATCTTTTGGACCTGCGATTTCTTGTGCATATGCCCCAGGTTATATCCAAACTTTTTTTAGCTGAACACTTTTTGATTTGAGCAACATAAAATCCCTCAAAAATTCAACCTTTGTCAGCTGTTCAGTTTTGACAGATTTCTGCCAATATTTGTGTTTGCCACTTTATCGCTTTGTTTTGAGTTCTTTTGATCATGGAACTTTTGGGGAGGTTGATACAGTAGTATTTGCTATATATGTGGTGGTTTTGAGTTGAAACCTGAAGCAAATAGAGGATTGATTATATGTCATGCTTGCACTAATGTTGCTAATAGAATTGTGTTTAGTTTTGTATGAAGGAAGTTTTCAAGTGTAGGGATTGGAGAATGATGAGATGAGTTGAAGAATGGACAAAAGCTCAAGCTTGGGGATGCCCATGCATCACCCCAAGAAATATCCAAGAAGTACAAGCGTCAAAGCTTGGGGATGCCCCCGAGGCACCCCTTCTTCATCGGCAAAAATCAGGTCACCTTTCAAAACACTATATTTTTATTGCTTCATGCACTATGTGTTTTTCTTGGAGCGTCAGTTGTTTTAGTTTTCTTAGTTGGTTTAGTTTGTTTGTTTGCTGCAATAAATGGTTGGACCCCAACAAATTTGTTTTGGAGGAGATGTACTCGTTTTCATTTGCGAAGAACGCTCAATTTTTAATAAGAGTGAAAACGGAGTTGTTCATGTGTTCTTCTTTTTCTGCTACTGCTTTTGGTTTTTGTTTTCGCCTTGATTTGCGTTCAGACCTTGTCATATCTTTTCATCAAGGTGTATTTTTTCCTCTGATCTTTATTGGTTTTCATCAAAAGAGGTGTTTATAAAAATTTGAAATGGTGTTGGAAAAGAGAAAAAGCTTTGTGCAAAATAGTGGTACAAGAAGGAGCTTGTGTAGACTGCGGCTTAGGCTTTTTCATGTCATGCTTGATATCTTTTTGATAGTATGCTTAGTGGTTTTGCTGTAGCATGACTTGTCTCAAATAATTGAGATTGCTTAATGAGCCTTTGAAAAAATCATGCGTTGTTTTTATTGTATGGAAGCATTATTTTGGTTTTCTCCTTGATGCTTTATTTGGGTTGACTTGGCGCATGCTCACACATGTTAGACTCTTACAAAGTCGCCAATAGCCTTCATGATCATTTAGTTTTTGACTTTTGATGCCATCTTATGCTTCTTTTAATGTCGCTTTGTCGCTTTGCATGATTATGGCCATTATTGCTCTCTTAGTTGGTCGCTCCCAGTCTTTTGCTAGCCTTCGTCTTGTACTGAGTATGAGCTCTACTCGTGCATCCAACTCCTAAAAGCCAAAGTTTGCCATTGTGTCCACTATAAATTCCTATGCATGGTATTTGTAAGCCATTCCAAAGTAAAATTTTCATGTGCTACCTTTCAAAAACCTTCAAAACACTTCTCGTTTTGTGACACTGTTTTCAGCTCATGGGGACGTAGTGGTCGGATTTGCTATCTTCCATATTGCTTATTCCAAAAAGAAAAAAAGGGGAAAAAAGAAAGAAAAAAGGCACTCCTCCATGGAAAGTGAATGTTGGTGGGCACCCGATGGAATCGGTTAGCCATGGTTTGTGAAAGGAAAAAGGGTGGGGAGGAGTGCCAAGCTTTATAAAAGAGCACAAAAGTGCCAATCTCTCTCTCAAAAACTTGCTTCATTTTTGTATGGAAGATAGTAAGAACCCCATTGCCAGTCGTTGACAAAGACAACCACCTCTCAAAACCAATTTTTATCTCTCTGTTTTACAAATGAAAAGCTCTAGCACATGTTTAATCACTGCTTCCCTCTGCGAAGGGCCTTTCTTTTACTTTTTATGTTGAGTCACCACCTTCTTTCTTTATGCACCATTAAGAGAGCGTAGTTCTCATTCTTAGTGTGATATGCATTGTCCCAAAGTTCATTGATTGATTCATATTGTTGGTTTCACTTGTTCTTAAATTATTTGTATCTAGTCGCCCTCTTAAACTTGAAGGTGTCCTATGCATTTATGTTTTGCTCTCTTTGAAGGACAAGCTGAAAACCATTTGTATGTTTTTCCTTATGATTTGAACACACGTTTGACTTTCATTGTTTCATTTTCATGATCTTTTGTTTGTGTTCATTTGCATGTTTACAACATGGTTGCTAAGTTCTTATTGTCATGATTATATCTTCATGCCCATGTTTTAAGTTCTTATGATCCCAGCTCACAAATGCTTACATATATGATCAAGATTGTGTAGGTGCATGTCACCTCAAAAATTATTCTTTTGTTATCACTTACCTACTCGAGGACGAGCAGGAGTTAAGCTTGGGGATGCTTGATACGTCTCAAACGTATCTATAATTTTTGATGCTCCATGCTTGTTTTTACACCATTTGCCTATTGTTTCATTACACTTAGTGGCACTTTTATGCATTTTCCGGAACTAACCTATTAACGAAGTGCCACAGTGCCAGTTCCCTGTTTTCTGCTGTTTTTGTGTTTCAGAGTGATACACGGGAAATATTCTCGGAATTGGACGAAACCACATCCTGAAGTCTTATTTTACCCGGAAGCTTCCAGAGATCCGAAGAGGAGTAGGAGGGGGGCCACCAGGGCCCCACACGTAGGGGTGGCGCGGCCAGCCCCCTGGCCGCGTCGGGCCCGCGTGAGGGTGCCTGGCCCCTCCTCTGACATCACCCCTTCGCCTATAAAGACCCCCCGACGAGAAAAACCTAAGCGCCCGATCAGTTTTCCAGAACACATCGCGATCCGCCGCCGCCGTCGACCCGACGATCGGGAGGGTCCAGAAGCTCTTCCCGACACCCTGCCGGAGAGGGGAATCGCCACCGGAGGTCTTCTTCATCGCCATGCTTGCCTCCGGAGCGATGAGTGAGTAGTCTACCTTGGACTATGGGTCCATAGCAGTAGCTAGATGGTTGTCCTCTCCACCATGTGCTTCATGTTTAGATCTCATGAGCTGCCCTACATGATTGAGATCACCGTTATGTAATTCTACATGTTTGGTTTGTTGGGATCCGATGAATATTGGTGTTTATGATTAAGTTGCTGTACTGAATTATATCTTTTGTTATCTCTATGTTGTTTATGATCTTGCATGCTCTCCGTTGTTAGTAGCTATCTTGGCCGAGTAGTTGCTAGTGACTCCAAGAGGGGGTATTTATGCTCGATAGTGGGTTCATGCCTCTATTTCACCTGGGGGAGTGACAGAAACCTCTAAGGTGGTAGATGTGCTGTTGCTACTAGGGAGAAAACAACATTCATATGCTCAAGGGCATATGCTTTGTTTACATTACACACTTTGCTGAATGCAATTATCTGTTGTTCGCAACTTAATACTTCTAGGGTGTTCGGAATGATATCCCCGGGAGTGGATTATTAGTCATATATGCAGTTGGATGGCGGTCTATGTATTTTGTTGTAATGCCCAGAGTAAATCTCATAGTGATCTTCTTGACATATCACGTTTATCTTTATTCTATCAATTGCCCAACTGTAATTTGTTTACCCAGCATGTGTTATTTTATCTAGGGAGAGACACCACTAGTGAACTGTGGACCCCGGTCCTATTTCCATCATATTGCTATCACCTGTTTACTTTACTCGCATTGTTTACTTTACTCGCATACTATATTGTTTTCCACTCGATACGCTCATAACCTTTGTTTCAAGCAAACCGGTGAGATTGACAACCTCATCGTAAGTTGGGAACAAAGTATTTGTTTGTGTTGTGTGCAGGTTCCGCGTTGCTGCTGGTCGAAGACGAGTCAACAAGTATCGTTAACGGCGCCCTTGTTGGAGTGTCACTAAGCCAGTTCGCATCACCTTCAGTCGTCATTGTCTCTCCTCTCCTGATCGATATTAAACCTTGGTTTCTTAACTGAGGGAAGACTAGCCGCTACACTCATCATACCTTCCTATTGGGGTTCCCAACGGGCTGGTTATTCACCACGCACAAGGACAGTCTGCTTCACATCAACTTGGCACCAGCAGCTAATTTTCTGGGCGCCATCAATAAGTAGCAGCTGTCGCTAAGCCAGTCCGCATCACCTTCAGTCGCATTGTCTGCTCTTCTCCTGATCGATATACCTTGGTTCTTAACTGAGGGAAAACTTGCTACTATATTCATCAAAACCTTCTCTTGGGGTTTACCAACTGGCCGGTCATTTACTACAAGCCAACAAGTTTTCTGGCACCATCATCACCGCGCCATCAGAACCCTAGACGGCTTAGTGGCTTAGTGGTTACTTGGGGACCTCCAATTAAGTTGTGGAGATCTTCCCAAGCTTTGTGGTGCCTCCGTGGCAATTTTTTGGGGGACCTCCAATTAAGTTGTGGAGATCTTCCCAAGCTTTGTGGTGCCTCAGTGGCGATTCTTGGGAGCCTCCAATTGAGTTGTGGAGATTGCCCCAAGCTTGTACGGGTTCGGTGACCGCCCTCAAGTGTCCCATAGTGGTCGGGTCTTCCATCTTGGTGGGAGGGCTCGAGGAGATTACGGTGAGCCTCCGTGGCGTTTCGGGAGCCTTGTGCCTCCACACCGCTCCAATGGAGATTAGCACTCGCAAGGGTGTGAACTTTGGGATACATCGTTGTCTCCGCGTGCCTCGGTTATTTCTATACTCGAGCTCCTTTACTTATGCAATTTACTTTGTGATAGCCTTCGTGCTTGAAGTTTATATATCTTGCTATCACATAGTTGCTTATCTTCTCTAGCATAAGTTGTTGGTGCACATAGGTGAACCTAGTTTGTTTAGGTTTTGTATGCTTGGCAAATTAAATGTTAGTTTTATTCCGCATTTGTCAAGCCACTCGTAAAAGTTTTAAATCGCCTATTCACCCCCCCTCTAGGCGACATCCTTGTCCTTTCAATTGGTATCAGAGCGAGGTCTCTCATTTTAGGCTTCACCGCCTTGAGAGCAAAGATGTCGGCTAGGGGATTAGTGCAGAAGAACACTTTTATATTTGATGGCACTAATTATGATATATGGAAAACTTGCATGCTTATCCACTTTGAAGGTATGGACCCACATATAGAGAGAATTTTAGATATGGGTTTCTCTCCTCCTAAGGATTCCCAAAGTCTATCTTTAGAGGAGAAGAGAAACTCTTATCTTAATTCTCGAGCTACTAATGTGCTTGTTGATTTTGTGAGCGATGCAGTTATTCTTGCAATCATGCCTTTCCGTAGCTGACAAGGGTATAGCTAATAGAGCCCGTTAGTTGAGTACCCCTGAGGCCCGTTAAGCTAGGCCCAATTGTAATGATAGTCGAGATACGAGTTCTTACCATATGTTGATATTCTAATCTGTATCGGACCCTACCCGATCCTCGAGACCTGGCCACCTATATATAGGGGCCAGGAGGGGACGGTGTAGGTCAGATTGAAAGCAAGCCAGGTTGAACACCCAAGTTTACTTTCGATAGACACTTATTTCGACTAACTTTACCTTCGAGTTCATCCGACGCCCTGTCTCCCCGATCCTAAGTCCTTCATCTAGGACATTTGTCGAGTTAACCCCTCGTCAATTGGCGCCGACCGTGGGGACTTTGGGCGTTGGAATCATGAATTCGACGGCTTTTTCGCTTTTAGCCAACAGCAGCGCAGAAATCAACGGAAATCAAGAGATGGAGTTAACAATCGGAAGTTTGAGCATCCTAATCGGGCCATCAGGTTCATCTCGCCTTTCGGATCCGATGAAACAAGATCTGTCGGCAAGTGAGCCTGAAACAGTAGCAATAATGGAGTATTCCAAAGGCTCTTCTAGTGAGGTAAATTCGCCGGTCATCCTAGGAGAAGTACAAAAAGGAACAATCGCAGGAGGCGATGAAACAATGGAAAATTTCAACGTTGGGGTCCAACTCGAAGATCTCACGATCTGCCTCGATGATGTATCAGACAAGTCAACAGACACATGGAAGACAGGACTAGAGCTTTCTGAAGATGAGAACTCAATCTTCTCAAGCTTTAATAATAGCATCGGCAAACAATGCCAAGTGTTCGCCATTGTAGGAGACAACTCAGAAGAGTTCGAGAAAACAACAATCGAGTGATAAACCCAGAAAATATTGACAGAGGAGCAAATCATCTAGCAGAAGGGCAAACAGCAGAATCCCTAACAGCAAGGGAGAAAATTCGACTATCAGTCGACGAATGGAGAATAATAAGAGAAGCCGTAGAGCACGGCACGCCAATACCAGCAAATTCTAGCAAAGACATGCTTTTCGGGTACCATTATGCCCTACGACAGCAAGCAAAGCAACTAGCAAAGGAGAAAATAGAGATACAGAGAAGAAAAGACTCAGCCATTGCAGCTAGCAACGCCGCTCATAAAGCGCGAAGCGACGTATCATATAGTAACGCAAGGAAAAATAGTCGACATGGTTCAAGGTATGACAACCTCGAGTACTCCGACAGGCAAAGCATTTCCAAAAACCTCGACTCGTCCTTCCTATCGGTCGACGAACAAGGAAACATCGTACCAAAAACTCCTAAAGCAGCATTAGTGGCAGCTCAAGCATATCTGCTCACAACTCGACCAAGCCCGGGGGATCCTAGAGAACATATGCACAGAGCAGCATTGAACGGACTAAACATGGTGGGCCACAAGCTATCAGCAAAAGGAGTGGAAGCACACCACCATAAGGAAACACATAAGCCAAGATCGCCTCGCTGTCACAACAGTCCTCGGCGCAGAGGCAGCAGTCAACGATCTCGATCACCATCACCAAAACAACACGGAGGAAACCGAAGATCCCGATCCCCAAACGAAAAATGCGACTATGAAGATGACGAAAAAGAGATGGGGGCATCGTACTTTACCCGCAGGGTTCGCACCACTCCAGTTCCAAAGGGGTTCAAGTTACCTCATGATCAGCAAAAGTACGACGGATCACAAGAACCACAATCATGGCTCTCAGACTATCTACAAGCGGTACAAATACTGGGAGGAACCAAAAAAACAGCAATGCAAAGTTTGCAGTTACACCTCACCGGCGCAGCAAGGTCATGGCTGAGCAAACTAGAGAAAGAAACTATTGGAAGCTGGGAAGACCTCACAAAACAATTTACAAGCAACTTCAGGTCGACATATAAGCGGCCAGCATCAATAGAAGAAGTCAAAGCGTGTGTGCAACAACGCGATGAAACACTGCGGGCATACATTCAAAGATGGAGTCTTATCAAAAACTCAGCGGTCGAAGTTTCCGACGAAAGAGCAATAGATGCGTTCATCATTGGATTAAGGCGAAGAGACCTAGTCGAAGAGATGGGAAGAATTAAGCCAAAAATAGTGTCAGATCTGATGGACATAGCAAATAGATTTGCGGACGGAGAAGACATGTGCAACAACAAGCGTACGCGATCCCCAGAAGATGACAGGAGAAACAGGTACGGAAATCAAAGGAGACGGTCCCGCAATTACGATAACTATGGCTCCCATAGCCAAGTCGCCGCAGGGTACAAAGACAATAGCTACCAAGGAAGTGATCGCAGAAGCTCGGGATATCGAAGCTACGGAAAAGAGGACTATAAAAAGTTCCCCATGAGAGAACCCAGAGAGTACAACCCGTCGCCAGAAGACATGCTCAACGGACCTTGTCACATACACTCAGCGTTCGTCGATGGGAAGCGAGTATCAAGGCACGCAATGAAAGATTGCACAACATTCTTGAAACTACAAGAGGCAGCACTAAACAAGCAAACCAAAGCAAGGCGGCAAGGATTTGAAGGAAGCAACAAACCTTCGACAAATTAGCAAGGAAACAATGGAGCCACTCAAGGACAAGACCAGCAAAACCAGGGACACGACGACGACGAAGGGTACGTTCCATCAAAAGGACACATCACAGCAATGATACAAGCCGTGCCCAAGTCGAACAAAGAAGAAAAGAGTGTCACTCGACAAGTCAATCTAGCAGTTATTTCACCTCCAGCTACAACAGAATATCTGCACTGGTCAGAACAACCAATCGAGTTCAACAGAGAAGATCACCCTATAACAGTACCTCGGCCAGGAAACGCGCCTTTGGTACTCAAAGCTCAAATCGGCGCATATGATGTCGACAGAATATTCATGGACGCAGGAAGTGGAATCAATCTGATATACGCAAAAACACTGAGAGCAATGCATATATCACTAGAGTTCCTAAAGCCAACAGATTGTTCCTTCCACGGAATCGTGCCAGGAAGTGCCAATTATCCACTGGGTCGAATAGCACTCAATGTTTGCTTCGGCAACCGACAAAACTACAGAAGAGAAAAGCTGGACTTCGAAGTCATGGACTGGCCATCTCAGTATCACGCGATCCTCGGACGACCCGCGTTTTCGCAATTCATGGCAGTGCCTCACTATACATATCTGGTACTTAAAATGCCAGGACCAAAAGGAATAATTACAGTAAAAGGAAGTTTTGAAGTTTCAGATCGCTGCGACGGGGAGTTCCACAAGATGGCGCAAAACTTTGGCATGACAGCCAACTATGCAGAGAAGGCGAAAAGCACACCTACAGAAGGCGTCAAGCTACTCGAAGGATGCGTCGCCGAACCCAAAACGAAGAAACCACGAGTAGGATCATCAGGAGGAGACAAAGATAAAGGAGAAGAGGAGAAGGACACGACGGCATAAACATCAAGAGCAACAAAGTAGAGTAGAAGAATAAGGCTATAAAAGCCACGAGTTATACCAAGGGCAATGCCCTCTAGATCCAGAACACAGGCCACAGGCCAGATCTTTTGGATTACCCCATGTATCTTACATTAGAAGTAAAATAAAGACAAAACGTTCCTCATATTTTGAGTCTACGAGTCTTTCAAAAGAGGAAATGCGGCAAACGCACGAACAATATTAAAATGCTTTGGGAACAAATTTCAGACATAAAGTCGCGAAATCAGGAACTCTCGCGTTCAATATATACATAAAGGTTACAGCAGTGGGTTATCAGAATCATCTACGCCTAAAGGATCTAAATAGTGATACTCGCGGAAAAACCCAGCGGCTGCTTCTAGCAGCCTAGCTACAAGCCTCCGAGCAGGCTGCAAAGTATTTTCCATATGAACTCGAAGACTAGCTCCACCAGGAGCCAAACTCAGGGACATAGTGCTGTAATTAAGTCTTGGGTGCCACTTGCGCATCCACCCAAGAGCAAAATTGGCACCTGCCACCAAGTTCAGCTCTATCAATCTATGAATTCGCTGGCTGGATCTAAAAGTGTCGAGAAGAAGTGGGAAAGTCGCAGGCAGAGGATTGCGAGGAAGCATAACAGAGTGCATAGTCGTGAGAGCTTTCCTGCAGCCATCAACCGACTCGCCAATGTGTTGAGCGCGATCCTGAAGCAGTACAATGGCTTTCCGACGCCGAGGATCAGACCACAAAGTTTCAACATCTGCGGACATTTTTTCCAGAGCTGCATTCCATTCGGTAACCCGACGATCCTCAGCAGCGAAATCCAAGCAAGTGCCTATGACGAGAAGGGATATCATACAAACAGCAGTGAAGCAAAAAAGAAAAACATAAGTCAAAAGGAAACTTACATCGCAACATCTCGCAGGCTGACTCGATAATGCCAAGGACAAAAGAGTTGCATTCCTCATGGTGCAAAATCTTCGCAGTCAAGCTTGACACCTTATCATCAAGAACAGACATTCGCTTTGTCAAACCACAAGCTTTGCTAGCTTTGCTCACAGGCATCTAGGCTTGGCGTTTGGCCAAGGTCAGACGAGACTCAAGATCAGAGATCCTTGCAGAATATTCCACGCATTGACCGCATCGACTAGGAGGTGACAAGATCGCTGAGCCGAACGTGCGGGCAGAAGAAGGAGCAGGATCGTTGGCGTGCATAGACTAGAAGTCAAAAGAAAAGATTTCAGAAAGATAGCACAAATACTTCATCAAAAGCAAATATATTTACATAAGTGCAAAGCCCTTTGACTAAGGTTCTCGGGTTGCATGTGACTACAGGTTTTTACAATCAAAAGCAGAAGTTAAATACTACAAGGAAGCCGAGTCTACGCCACCTCAGCATTTTGCTCCATGGCAGAAGAGGGCATGGCAAATTCATCGCCAGCAGTCGAAGGAGGCGCAGGTTCTTCCATCGCTGGAGTCGGTGCAGCAGATGTCGCAGAAGCAGCCGAAGGAGAAATAATGGACACCAGGGCGGGCGCTAACTTCTTCGCCTTCTCGAAGAAAGTTTTCAGCTCCGAACGGCTGTGGCCATGAGGAGAGCTAACCTTCTCCCAGTCTAAATCTCCGCCATGGGCATATGAAAGTGCAATGGCACCCTCAGCACCTCGCTTCAGAGAAAGTCCCTTCAGCTGGAGGATGGGGTCTTCGGTAGTGTCGAAGGCCTTTGCAAGCTTCTTCACATCATCCTTTGGGACATCCGCTTTCTGCTTCGGCCACAACCCGACGAACATCCGCGTCAGCACGCGGCTCACCAACTCGAAGGTTTCCTGGATAGATATCCAGTTTGCTTCGAGCAAGTTCACCGCGGACATCAGAGCATCATCGCCGGGCTGCAGAGTCGACAATGGCACCCCGGTGAATCCTGTATAGAAGAAGGAACAAGAAAAGTAGGGAAAGAAAATTTTAGCAAAATACAAATGGCAGTCGAAAAAGGGGGAAGGCAGAATATGTACCCTCAGTAGCAGTGGACATTGTCTGAAGTCGCTCAGCCACGGCTTGCTCTCGCAGATGATGTTCTTTCTCAGCATCGGCCAAGGCCTTCTCCGCTTTCTTTGCCTTAGCCAGTGCTGATTTTTGCGACTTATCAGCAGCTGTTTTGGCAGCAGTCACAGCGTCATAAGCTTTTCGCGAAGCGCTAAGTTCGGCCTCCAGAGACATAATGCGGGCTTTTGCCGCCGCTAGGGCACCTACATTACAGAAGAAGAAGGAGTCAAACAAAAACAGCAAGAAGGAATCAAAAGAGGACAAGCAGAGACAAGGCAACAGAATGTACCTTCGGAAGCTCTCGCTACCTTTAGGTACTCAGCACATTCTGTGCCCAAGGCGATGAATTTCTTCATTAAAGCCTGAAAGAAGAGGCATGAGTAAGCATACAGAATATACAAAGAAAGTAAGTTAAGGGTATTTACTAACATCATCAGAAGAGGCAGCAGATCCATGAGCTTCACCAGTAACGTCCGTTTCCTAGGATTTTTTTGAGCGCTTGAGGCTTCGGGTCACAGGAACCTTCTTGACTGCAGACCTAGTAACCCTCGGCGCAGCCTCTTGGGCAGAAGGCTCATCGGAAATCACAGGAGAAGTCGAAGGAACAGCCAAAGTATCTTTTGGCGGCTCCTCGTCATCACTACAAGAATAAACAAGTTGTGTACAGCGCGAAAGAAAAAAGGCGAGTATAATGCAAATCACAGAACTCGAGGAAAGCTTACGATGCCATTAGGTCAAAGAACTCGACATCCTCTTCGAGAACAGGGGCTTCGTCGGCCACAGTTTTCTGTACAGAGGTACTCGACGAAGCAAGCTCATCGACGCGCTTCCTCTTCTTGTCTACACCAGCATCTTCGGAAAGCGCAGGAGGAGGCGATGTTGTTGAGCTGGTATCTTGCTCTGATTCTTCGGCATCATCTCCGTCCTGATTCTCATCAGCCTCGGGGGCTTCAGATGCAGACGAGGCCAGATCAGCCGGAAGGGGCCCTGCCTTTGGAAGAGGAGGGCGCGAAATAAGGAATTGGTGCCCCTGCACACGAACAAGTTAACAGGTTAAGAAAGGCAAAGAAAAGCGCAACTCGAAGCAAACGACATTCGACAACAAGTGAACAAAAAGCAGAGCAGATATATACCTCGGGTAGAGGGTGCACGGAGTCGAGGTAATCCGCGGTCAAATCAGCAACCGCGTGTTCCTTGGTAAGCTTGGTGAGACTCCTGACTCACTTGTCGACATCTTCTTTCTTCATCAAATCTTCAGAGACGCGAGTAGGATCTTCCAAGCCAGAATAGCTCCAAAGATTGGTAAGGCGATGCTGTAGGGGTTGAACTCGACGTTGTACGAAGAACACCATGAGTTGGATACCCGACAAAGCGCCTCCTTTGCCTCCTTTCAGAGCTTGAATGCGAGAGAGAAGGGGAAGAACTTGTTGTACTTCTGCATCTGAGGGAAGTGCATCCCACAACGCCAATTTCTTTACTTCCCTGGAGGCGTCGAAGGGGGCTAGACCATATTGATCTTCAGGAGAGGCCTTGCGGTCTTTGATATAGAACCACTTGGTTCTCCACCCTTGGACAGACGCGACCATGGAAAATTCAAGATATTGTGCCTCAGGACGCACAGAAACAACGGCTCCGCCTAGTTCGGGTTTTCTGGACAAAGCAACATTGGGGCGGAGCCGGAAGATCGACCTCCAGAGGAGAAAATGGGCTCAATGCCCAGGAATGACTCGCAAAGAGTCACGAAGCAAGCAATGTAGAGAATGGAGTTTGGTGTGAGCTCGTGAAGCTGCACACCGTAAACAAAGAGAATCCCACGGAGAAACTCGTGGGCAGGAAGAGAAAGGCCGCGGAGGAGGAAGCTAAGGAACATTACCCGATAACCGCTCGGGGGCTCCGGGATCCACTCGGTGCTAGGGAATTGGATGGAGTCGTCGTTGGAGATGAGGCCGTCCGTCCTGGCCTTCTCCACCTCCTTCTTCGTGATGGCAGAGGTCACCCAGCTGGTCGCAGAGTTCCCCTTTCCCTTGGTCATGGTGTTCTTGGTCGCCAGGTGCTTTACGCGCATCTATCAATCCGCGCTTGGAGGCTATGCGCGAGCAGAGATGGGAGTAGAGATCGGCAACGGCGGCGGCGGAGAGAAAGAGCTGGTAAACAGTAACAATTCCCCACTATCCCCTTATATACCTTCTCAGAGAAGGAACGTGGGTTGAGACATGGCGCAAGGAGCGGAAACGGCAGCCCACTAACGGGCAGAAAAATAAAATTACCGCGCTACCCATGAAACGGTACGCGCTCAGATGACGTATAGGTAAATTCGGTCGCTGACGTCACAAAGAGGTTAAGAGATCAATTCAACAGATGCATATAATTGGTGAGTATCAAATATGGCGACTATCAAATATGAAGATGATAGATAAGAGTAAAAATGGTTTGGCGCCGACAATGCAACATTCAGTTGATGAGACTATACCCGAAGGACATTGGACTATAGCCTTGGGGGCTACTACTTTGAAAATGTTGAATACGACATCAAATCTGGAGTTATGGACACGTATTCGATGATAAGTTTTTTCGATTTGAAGTATAATGATGGATTACACTTTATTTAAGCCTATACTCGAAAAAGGATTTGTTCGACTATAGCCTCGTGGGCTACTCCCATCGGGAGCGCTGAGCGCGCACCCGACGATATTTCTTGACAAAGCACTAGGACATGTGAAGAGAAGAACTCTGTGGTGAAACACGGATTACTCCCATCGGGAGCGAGTTTATTATGGTTGTATAAACCCGAATATTTTCAGTCAAAGTTTGACTGCGACATGAGATTCTCGAGTTGCGTTATCGCAACAAAACTCAAATACCATGATTTATCACGAAGGTAAGACCCCGGGATCCATCCTGTGTGGCCTGGTATACGCACATGGATGCGCTCTGCTGGTATGTATCCGTGTCTACGACGCGAAGAAAATCCCGGTGGACGCACTGGGTACCTTGAGAATCACTGGGATTCATTCTTTGTAAGACCTAAATGCGGCAAAAGAATGGGTTTGACCGGTATCCCGAATTCAAATCCAAGGGGATTGAATTTGAAGTAGGTGGCAAGTATCTGTTCCGGCAGTTAACTGACCTCTTGATCCATCAGAGTTGTCAGGCTTGTTCATCAAAACCCCTTGCGAAATATTATCATGAAAATAAGTCAAAAGACCAAGTCGAAGATTTGACGATATGAAGAAGTCAAAGAATTGATCAAGTCGAGGATTTAAAGATTAGAGATTCAACCCGAATCTGCAATTCTGGTAGAATCTCAGGGGCTACTGACAAGGGTATAGCTAATAGAGCCCGTTAGTTGAGTACCCCTGAGGCCCGTTAAGCTAGGCCCAATTGTAATGATAGTCGAGATACGAGTTCTTACCGTATGTTGATATTGTAATCTGTATCGGACCCTACCCGATCCTCGAGACCTGGCCACCTATATATAGGGGCCAGGAGGGGACGGTGTAGGTCAGATTGAAAGCAAGCCAGGTTGAACACCCAAGTTTACTTTCGATAGACACTTATTTCGACTAACTTTACCTTCGAGTTCATCCGACGCCCTGTCTCCCCGATCCTAAGTCCTTCATCTAGGACATTTGTCGAGTTAACCCCTCGTTAGTAGCGCTCATGAGTTTTGGACAAAGATTCAAGACAAATATGATATGTCCAACAAGATTGAGGATGATTGTATTCCCTCCACTTCCGGTCGTGATTAACTCTCTTCCACTTCACCAAAGTGTAGCAAGACACAAGGTAACTCTATGGTGAGTGGTGATGGAAATTGCAATGTTGATAGTGAGCTTACTTGTGATGATCATTCATCTCTATCTCATTGCCATGCTTCATCTTTGGACTTAAACACTCTTCTAGCGCCATAAATGCTTTACATGCTTGTGTTGATAGTCCTTGCATATCATGTGTATGCTCCTTGAACACATCTCATAATGATATGCTTACTTCGTCTTGTTGCCATGATATAAATGCCTCTAGTTCCCCTAGTTGTTGTATGTCTAACAATGTAGAGGAAACTGGATATTCTATTGGCCAAGACATGGTCTCACTTGGAGCTTCAAGTATTTATTCATCATCATCTATTGCTTCCCACATTTGCCTTATGGTTAGGGCTTCAAAGGTAACTCCTACTTTGGAACCGAATATATCTAGTGATGATGAGAATGAGGATAATGAAGAAGAAGATGATGATCTTGCATCTTTATTTGAGAAGAGTGAAATGTTTTTTCATGCTATTCGTAAAAATAAAATTGCTTGCTCTTACTTCTATAAGATTTTGGCTATTGCCACCGAGAGCAATAAAATTATTGAGGAGCATGAGAATACCATTTTTAAAATGCAAAGTCATGCCCGTGATTACGCAGATGAGATCGCGGATCTAATAGAAGCTCTAGAAGAAGAAGAAACCACCAAGGAATCTCTTGAGGAGACCTTTACTTTAGAGTTATCTAAAATAAAGAAATCCTATGATAGAACTCTTGTGGTGGCAAATGATTTTAAAATTAAATATGAAGAGCTTGTAGTTACTTATGCTAAACTCCTTGAGAATGTTGTGCTTCTTAAAAATGACTCTAGGGTCATTTCGTGTGAGCCCATCATTCTCACCGAGTCGCATAAGCAACTTAAAGCTTCAAATTCAAATGAGCTTACTAAATTGCCTTCTCCGCTTTCCGTTAGTGATGATGCTTATGCTACTAACTCTACTTCTTGTGAAGCATCCATCATGAAGGAAAATGTTGAGCTAAGAGCTTGATGACCCACAAGTATAGGGGATCGCAACAGTCTTCGACAGAAGTAAAACCCAAATTTATTGATTCGACACAAGGGAAGCCAAAGAATATATGTAAGCCTTAACAGATGAGTTGTCAATTCAGCTTCACCTGGAAACAG
The DNA here is from genome assembly GCA_007115705.1 of Dactylis glomerata. Taxonomy (NCBI): domain Eukaryota; kingdom Viridiplantae; phylum Streptophyta; class Magnoliopsida; order Poales; family Poaceae; genus Dactylis; species Dactylis glomerata. The sequence goes on from QXEO01000628.1 coordinate 1,570,202, forward strand.
ACTTGTTCGCAGTGGTTTATCAGTAGCAACAATTTTATAGTGGTGATAGTAGTGAAACAGTAACAGCAGTAGTAGAATAAAAGTGGTAATAGTAGCAATAGTAAACAGTAGGATAAAATACTGTAGGCATAGGGATGGATGTACGGGCGTTGCATGGAGAAGATAATTCATAAAATCAGTGAGACATGGGCATCGCAGATAAATAATGATAAAGCATCCTAGTACTAACAATCATAGGCATGTGTTCCATATATAGTCGTATGTGCTCGCAATGAGAAACTTGCACGACATCTTTTGTCCTACCAGCCTGTTGCAGCAGGGCCTCAAGGGAAACTACTGGTAATTAAGGTACTCCTTTTAATAAAGTACCGGAGCAAAGCATTAAAACTCGGTGAACACATGTGATCCTCACATCATAGCCATCTCCTCCGGTTATCCCAATTTCTGTCACTTTGGGGCCTCGGGTTCCGGACAACAATATATGTATACAACTTGTAGGTAAGACCATAAACAACAAGTATCATCATAAAACAATAACAAGTTCAGATCTGAGATCATGGCACTCGGGCCCAAAGTGACAAGCATTAAGCACAACAAGTTGCAACAATGTCATAAGCACTAATAAAAGATACTAGGCACTATGCCCTAACAATCTCATAGCAAATTACATGAATGATCTCATCCAATCCCTACCATCCCCTTCGCATACAGCGGGAATTTCTCACACATGGATGGGGAAGTCATGGATGGTTGATGGAGAGACGTCGGTGACGATGGTGATGAAGAACTCCTCCAAATCCCCGTCCCGGCAGGGTGCCAGAACGGAGTTTCTGGTTCTGAATCGCGGTTTCTGGTGGTGGTGGCGCAGCGGAAGTCTATCTGGGAAAAATGCTCAACCCCCGCTCCTTTGAGGTCAGAGGGTATATGTAGGCAGAAGGAGGGGTCGAGGCGACGGCCGAGGCGGCCACACAATAGGTGGGCGCGGCCCCTCTCCGTCTCGTCTTCTGGCTCCGTGGGTCTTATGGTGAAATAGGATTTTTTGCAATATTTTCCCGAATTTTTACTGAAAGTTGGATTTCTGCACAAAAATGAGACACCAGAGCAATTCTGCTGAAAATAGCATTAGTCCGCATTAGTTGCATTCAAAACACACAAATTAGAGGAGAAACAATAGCAAAAGTATTGGGGAAAGTAGATATGTTTTGGACTTATCAACTCCCCCAAGCTTAGCTATTTGCTTGTCCTCAAGCAATTCAGTTAACAACTGAGAGCGATAAAAGAAACTTTTACGAACACATTTGCTTTATATGATGTATATATACTAACTATATGATCAAGTACTTAGGCAATTCATAATAAGAAATATGCAACTAACGTTACCTCATAGTCAAGCAAGCTATGAAAGAGTGCCAATGCACTAATAACAAGTAACATGAACATAAGAAGCTACAAGATTGTAATGTTCATAAATGATATGGAAGAGTGGTATCCCGCTTGCCTTTATTTGTAGAGCAAAACATAAATGCTGAGGCACCTCTGAAGTCCAAAGGAAGACTAGAAGTAAAAATATCAAAGATACAAGCATCAAAGTTATACCATAATTAACCGTGTTCTGGGACAAGCACATTACACTAAGAATAACAGCTATGCTCTCAAGAACATGCTTAAAGTTAGGAAATGAAGACTCAACATAAAAGTAAAAGAAAGGCCCTTCGCAGAGGGAAGCATTGATTTAACATGTGCTAGAGCTTTTCATTTGTAAAACTGAGATAAAAATTTATTTTGAGAGGTGGTTGTTTCATGTCAACGACTAGCAATGGGGACTTGCTATCTTCCATAATAAACAAGTGAGAGCAGTTCTGAGTTCTTTGAAAATTTGGCACATTGTGCTCTTTTATAAAGCTTTGGAACTCCTCCCCATCTTTTTCCTTTCTCAAACCATGGCTAACCGATTCCATCGGGTGCCCACCAACTTTGACATACTATGGAGGAGTGCCTTTTTTTTTCTTTCTTTTTAGAATTAGATCACAATGGTCTGACCAGCTCCCTTGCAAAATTAGTGACAAGCAGATGAAGCTGCCTAGTCGAGGGGTACTCAATTTAATATGGAAGATAGCAATTCCGACCACTACGTCCCCATGAGCTAAAAACAGTGGCACAAAATGAGAAGTAGTTGAAAGTTTTGAAAGGTAGCACATGAAAATTTACTTGGAATGGCTTGCAAATACCAAGCATAGGAATTTATAGTGGACTCTTTGATAGACTTGGTTTTGGTGATTGGATGCACGAGAAGTATTCCCTCTTAGTACAAGTGAAGGCTAGCAAAAGACTGGGAAGTGACAATCGAGAGAGCAATAGCTGTCATAATCATGCTTGCGACAAAACAAAATTAATATAGGCATAAAAATGATACAAGAACTCTGAGGCAAAGTAAATCATCGAGGCTTAATTGACTTTTTGTTCAGTCATATGCATGCTTGAGCATGTGCCAAGTCGATTCAAATAAAACTTTCAGAGCAGGATACCACAATAACATACCATATTATGAATAAAACAATGCATGCAAGCGTCTACATGACATGCTACAAACTATTAGTAAATTGGAACTAATCATATGAGAGCAAGAACTACAAAGCATCCATTAGATAACATATACCTTACATGAACTGACTAAGCATGTCCATATAGATGAGTATATGTACAAAAATGAAAACAAATAGAGTTCATACCAGCCTCTTACCACATCTCGGATTGTCATATGTCATCATTATTGCCTTTCACTTGTGTGGCTTGAATAATATGAAGTGAATACCAAGCTCCAATGGAGTCACGGGAGACTGAACTCTGCAACAAACTTTACAAAACCAAAGAAGAACAACAAATATTTTTGGGTTTTCGATTTTTGAAACAAGAATAGAAGGAAATAGCAAACAAAGCAAAATATTTTTGGATTTTTCAAATATCAAACCGAAAATAGCAAGTAAAGCAAACCGAAGCTAGCAAACTAAAAAGGCAAACAAAGAGAAACAACAGAAATATTTTTGGTCTTTTTGTGTTTTGGGAAATAGAAATAAGAACAAGAACAATAAAGAAAGTGAAACATGGATATACATAGGACCGACTAAATATGATATGTAGATGAGTGAATCGTCGGCGTACCTCCCCCCAAGCTTAGGCTTTTGGCCTAAGTGGAGATCAATCCCAGCTCGGCCATGAAGTGGCGTCCCCAAAATATGACGAAGAAGCACCTTCGTCCTGATATGAGCTCGAGGACGCCCCGGTGTGGTACGTGGTGTAGTGATAGGCCGGCTCCTCCTCTTCCTCTTGGTCTACGACACCGTGCTGCACATTGAAGCCGAGCAACCTAAGCTGATCGTCCAACTCCTTCGAGCGCGACCATGGCCTGCTGTTAATACTGAACAAACTAGGCTGTGGCAAGGGCACTTCCCTTTCCTCTCCATCTGTAAATAGCATTCTATAAACTAATTTCCCTGCACAAGAGTTAGCAGTAACAAAGTGATGGAGCTTCATGGCAGCAAGATCAAGCCTCTGTGGAGTCAACAATATATCATGAGGAGCAATAGGAAGTCTAATAGCAGCAACAATGCGCGCAGCAATAATGCCTCCATAAATAGGTCCCCTAGCGGCTAGGCGGCGAGCAATAAGAGCACCAAGGTTATACTTCTTGCTAACATCAAGAGCGGTAGCTAGAAAAGCTAAATGATAGTTGGAGATATTGCTAGTGTTCCCTCTACCAAGAACACTAGTGGCAAGATAGTAAGTAAAATATCTAATAGCTGGGAGTTGAATGTTTCTTATCTTGCCACGCTGTGCTGTGCAGTCATCATCGTTAGTCACTCCTCAGTAAAGCTCCAGCAAATCAGTGGGCTGATGAAGCATCTTCTTCGCTGTCCCAAACATGGGAATACCTAAAATATCACAAAATTTCTCCAAAGACATGGTGATAGACTTATCATAAATCTTAAATGCAATGGAAGGCTTGAAATGAGAGTTAGTGAATTTAAAGCTTTCAACGAAAATCTTCATGAGAATAGCATATTGATTACTCTCATCCGTCATGTATGCAGTCAATCCAACCCTATTAATAAGGAGTAAGAAATCCTCAAGAATCCCTGCATCACTCAAAAAGTTAGCACAAGGGAAGGTGGATGGATGCACATCTCCATCGTCTCCCTCAAGGTTCGGTGACATAAGATCTTAATTATAGATATCCTATATTGAGCAGTGGATCTCGAGGGCCTTGATGACCTTGGTGCTTGCTACTCGTGTGATGGCGCCAGAAAAGACTGTGGCGTTTAGTTGACGTGGGAGCAGTAAGTCCTTGTGCGTGGTGATGACCAGCCCGTTGGGAACCCCAAGAGGAAGGTATGATGAGTGTAGCGGCTAGTTTTCCCTCAGTTAAGAAACCAAGGTTTATCGATCAGGAGAAGAGAGACGATGACGACTGAAGGTGTTTGTGGAACCTGCACACACACAAACAAATACTTTGTCCCCAACTTGCGATGAGGTTGTCAATCTCACCGGTTTGCTTGAAACAAAGGTTATGAGTGTATCGAGTGGAAAACAGTAGTAATATGCGAGTAAAGTAAACAGTGCGGGAAAAGTAAACAGGTGATTGCAATATGATTAAAATAGGACCGGGGTCCACAGTTCACTAGTGGTGTCTCTCCATAGATAAAATAACATGCTGGGTAAACAAATTACAGTTGGGCAATTGATAGAATAAAGATAACGTGATATGTCAAGAAGATCACTATGAGATTTACTCTGGGCATTACAACAAAATACATAGACCGCCATCCAACTGCATCTATGACTAATAATCCACCCCCGGGGATATCATCCGAACACCCTAGAAGTATTAAGTTGCGAACAACAGATAATTGCATTAAGCAAAGTGTGTAATGTAAACAAAGCATATGCCCTTGAGCATATGAATGTTGTTTTCTCCCTAGTAGCAACAGCACATCTACCACCTTAGAGGTTTCTGTCACTCCCCCAGGTGAAATAGAGACATGAACCCACTATCGAGCATAAATACCCCCTCTTGGAGTCACTAGCAACTACTCGGCCAAGATAGCTACTAACAACGGAGAGCATGCAAGATCATAAACAACATAGAGATAACAAAAGATATAATTCAGTACAGCAACTTAATCATAAACACCAATATTCATCGGATCCCAACAAACCAACATCATAGAATTACATAACGGTGATCTCAATCATGTAGGGCAGCTCATGAGATCTAAACATGAAGCACATGGTGGAGAAGACAACCATCTAGCTACTGCTATGGACCCATAGTCCAAGGTAGACTACTCACTCATCGCTCCGGAGGCAAGCATGGCGATGAAGAAGACCTCCAGTGGCGATTCCCCTCTCCGGCAGGGTGCCGGGAAGAGCTTCTGGACCCTCCCGATCTTCGGGTCGACGGTGGCGGCGGATCGCGATGTATTCTGGAAAACTGATCGGGCCCTTAGGTTTTTCTCGTCAGGGGGTATATATAGGCGAAGGGGCGATGTCAGGAGAGGGACCAGGTCTCCTCACACAGGGGTGGCGCGGCCAGGGGCCAGGCCGCGCCGCCCCCTTGTGTGGGGCCCTGGTGGCCCCCCTCCGTCAGCTCTTCGGATGTCTGGAAGCTTCCCCGTGAAATATGACTTCAGGAACTTGTTTCGTCCAATTCCGAGAATATTTCCTGTGTATCACTTCTGAAACACAAAAATAGCAGAAAACAGGAAACTGGCACTGTGGCACTTCGTTAATAGGTTAGTTCCAGAAAATGTATAAAAATGCCACTAAGTGTAATGAAACAATAGACAAATGGTGTAAAAACAAGCATGGAGCATCAAAAATTATAGATACGTTTGAGACGTATCAAGCATCCCCAAGCTTAACTGCTGCTCGTCCTCGAGTAGGTAAGTGATAACAAAGAATAATTTTTGAGGTGACATGCACCTACACAATCTTGATCATATATGTAAGCATTTGTGAGCTGGGATCAATAGAACTTAAAACAAGGGCATGAAAGATATAATCATGACAGTAAGAACTTAGCAACCATGTTGTAAACATGTAAATGAACACAAACAAAAGATCATGATAATGAAACAATGAAAGTCAAACGTGTGTTCAAATCATAAGGAAAAACATACAAATGGTTTTCAGCTTGTCCTTCAAAGAGAGCAAAACATAAATGCATAGGACACCTCAAAGTTTAAGAGGGCGACTAGATACAAATAATTTAAGAACAAGTGAAACCAACAATATGAGTCAATCAATGAACTTTGGGACAATGCATATCACACTAAGAATGACAACTATGCTCTCTTAATGGTGCATAAAGAAAGAAGGTGGTGACTCAACATAAAAGTAAAAGAAAGGCCCTTCGCAGAGGGAAGCAGTGATTGCAAGTTTTATAACCTTCAAAAATTATGGTACTTACCGGCTTTGAGCTCTCATTGCCCCCATCATAAGCATCTTGAATGGTTAAAGTTAATGCGAGAACAGTTATGATGCATATGCTTGACAAATCATAAGTTGAAAACCTCGTGTCCCGTGAATACGAGTACCCAAACCATGCTAATTTACTTAGAGTCCCAAGCAAGGCTCTTGTCATTGTAAGTATATGCATATCATTGAGAACCGCCAATGGGGTACCTCCGTGCCCGATGACATGGAACAAGCCCACACCAAAATGACAGGACAAGCAGACAATGAACACCTCGACATCTCTTTTATTTGCTATATTGTTTAGCTTTTTATTGTGAGATGCGTCGTCGAATGTTCACCATGGGTATGCTGCAAATTTCCACCATGAATTATGCATGGCTTAGATTGGCGGCCCGGCGTTTCCCTAACACATATAAAAACTCCATGATCCTCACAAGATTCCCAATTCATTTCACACAGCGGGCATCCATAAACAAAAGATCACGATATCAACTCAAAAAGAAGTGCAATGTTGAAAGCTTGCCCCATGACAGCATGGCTGGGCTAGAATCCAACTTACAACTTGCAAGCATAACAACTCAGCATAAAAGACCACAATGTCAAATTTTTAAAAACAGGAAAAAGTAAAGTGTGCCTTCCGGTTCGTGAGAGCTTTACTGACCGAATTTCGCATAACACTGGTAAGAGTTTAATTTGAAGAGAATATAAAAGCAAGTCAAATTTACTTGGAATAGCAAATTGCTAGTAGGTATGTATGGTGGACACTTTGGAAAACTTTGGCTTTTAGGAGTTGGATGCACGAGTAGAGCTCATACTTAGTACAAGGCGAGGGCTAGCAAAAGACTGGGAGCGACCAACTAAGAGAGCAGTAATGGCCATAATCATGCAAAGCGACAAAGCGACATTAAAAGAAGCATACGATGGCATCAAAAGTCAAAAACTAAATGATCATGAAGGCTAAAGGCGACTTTGTAAGAGTCTAACATGTGTGAGCATGCGCCAAGTCAACCCAAATAAAGCATCAAGGAGAAAACCAAAATAATGCTTCCATACAATAAAAACAACGCATAATTTTTCAAAGGCTCATTAAGCAATCTCAGTTATTTGAGACAAGTCATGCTAAAGCAAAACCACTAAGCATACTATCAAAAAGACATCAAGCATGACATGAAAAAGCCTAAGCCGCAGTCTACACAAGCTCCTTCTTGTACCACTATTTTGCACAAAGCTTTTTCTCTTTTCCAACACCATTTGAAATTTTTATAAACACCTCTTTTGATGAAAACCAATGAAGACCAGAGGCAAAAATACACCTTGATGAAAAGATATGACAAGATCTGAACGCATATCAAGGCGAAAACGAAAACCAAAAGCAGTAGCAAAAAAAGATGAACGCTCGATTTTTAATAAGAGTGAAAACTAGAGCGTTCTTTGCAAATGAAAACGAGTACATCTCCTCCAAAGGGAAATTTGTTGGGGTCCAACCATTTATTGCAGCAAACAAACAAAATAAACCAACTAAGAAAACTAAAACAACTGACGCTCCAAGAAAAACACATAGTGCATGAAGCAATAAAAATATAGTGTTTTGAAAGGTGACCTGATTTTTGCCGATGAAGAAGGGGTGCCTCGGGGGCATCCCCAAGCTTTGACGCTTGTACTTCTTGGATATTTCTTGGGGTGATGCATGGGCATCCCCAAGCTTGAGCTTTTGTCCATTCTTCAACTCATCTCATCATTCTCCAATCCCTACACTTGAAAACTTCCTTCATACAAAACTAAACACAATTCTATTAGCAACATTAGTGTAAGCATAAAATATATTCAACCTCTTTTAGCTTCAGGTTTCAACCCAAAACCACCACATATAAAGTATATACTACTGTAGCAACTTCCACAAGAGTTCCATGATCAAAAAGAACTCAAAATAAAGCGATAAAGTGGCAAAAACAAATATTGGCAGAAATCTGTCAAAACTGGACAGCTGACAAAGGACGAATTTTTGAGGGATTTTCTGTTGCTCAAATCAAAAAGTGTTCAACTAAGAAAAGTTTGGATATAACCTGGGGCATATGCACAAGAAATCGCAGGTCCAAAAGATAAACAGAGAATTGTTACAAATTTTTACGGTGCAACACCGAAAACAGTTTCAGGACAGCAATAACCCCAAATCTTTACCTCACTCAAATTAGAGGCTTCTCTTGGCACAAAAACGAAATAAACAAGATAAGGAGCGGTCATTACAGTAGTAATGACTTCCAAGACTCAAATAAAAGAAAAAGTACTGAAAAGTAAACAATGGGTTATCTCCCAAGAGTGCTTTTCTTTAACGCCTTTGAGCTAGGCGCAGAAAATTGCGAATCAAGTATTTTCAAAAGAAGCATTAAGATCAACAGCAGAGGTCTTATCAATAAGGCATTGTATTTCATCCACATAAGTTTTAGAAGACTCTTTGTGATCATTCTTTGGTACACTATTCTCATCAAAAAGATTTTCAGGACAAATCCAGTCAAAATTGTTTTCAAAAGCTTCACTCAATCCCAAAAGCTTGCAAGGAATAGGTATTTCAGGCTCTTTATCATCTGTACTAATAACATTTATAGGAGAACCGAGTTTATTAAAACGTTTAAGAACCCTCCTAGCTTCAACAACGACATCCTTAAATTCTAGGCGCAGAGTTTCCAAGATAAAAGCTTTCTTTTCGGGATCCTTAATTTCATGAAGCTTGAGGAACATGTATTGCATATAAGGATTAAGGCTAGCAAACCTAGTTTCCAACATATCAATTAAACAAACAGAAGCAACTTCAATACTAGGAGCAAGCTCAATCCAAGACTTTTCCTCAACTTCCTCATGCATACTAATGTGATTAAAGAACTCCTCAATGTTACTTTTGCCAATAATCGAACCACTCCCTACAGAGAGGTCCTCCAGAACGAACTCAGGGAACAACATGATAAACTAAAGTAAAGAAATAACAACTACCAAGGATTCTAATCTTTTTGGGTTTTTGATATAAAAAGCAATGCAGGTAAAATAAAATAAAGTAAAGCAAAACAAATAACAAAGCAAAGAATGTGTGTGCGAAGAACTCCCCTCGCAGAAGTCTTCTCTCTTCCCCGGCAATGGCGCCAGAAAAGAAGCTGCTACTCGTGTGATGGCGCCAGAAAAGACTGTGGCGTTTAGTTGACGTGGGAGCAGTAAGTCCTTGTGCGTGGTGATGACCAGCCCGTTGGGAACCCCAAGAGGAAGGTATGATGAGTGTAGCGGCTAGTTTTCCCTCAGTTAAGAAACCATGGTTTATCGATCAGGAGAAGAGAGACGATGACGACTGAAGGTGTTTGTGGAACCTGCACACACACAAACAAATACTTTGTCCCCAACTTGCGATGAGGTTGTCAATCTCACCGGTTTGCTTGAAACAAAGGTTATGAGTGTATCGAGTGGAAAACAGTAGTAATATGCGAGTAAAGTAAACAGTGCGGGAAAAGTAAACAGGTGATTGCAATATGATTAAAATAGGACCGGGGTCCATAGTTCACTAGTGGTGTCTCTCCATAGATAAAATAACATACTGGGTAAACAAATTACAGTTGGGCAATTGATAGAATAAAGATAACGTGATATGTCAAGAAGATCACTATGAGATTTACTCTGGGCATTACAACAAAATACATAGACCGCCATCCAACTGCATCTATGACTAATAATCCACCCCCGGGGATATCATCCGAACACCCTAGAAATATTAAGTTGCGAACAATAGATAATTGCATTAAGCAAAGTGTGTAATGTAAACAAAGCATATGCCCTTGAGCATATGAATGTTGTTTTCTCCCTAGTAGCAACAGCACATCTACCACCTTAGAGGTTTCTGTCACTCCCCCAGGTGAAATAGAGACATGAACCCACTATCGAGCATAAATACCCCCTCTTGGAGTCACTAGCAACTACTCGGCCAAGATAGCTACTAACAACGGAGAGCATGCAAGATCATAAACAACATAGAGATAACAAAAGATATAATTCAGTACAACAACTTAATCATAAACACCAATATTCATCGGATCCCAACAAACCAACATCATAGAATTACATAACGGTGATCTCAATCATGTAGGGCAGCTCATGAGATCTAAACATGAAGCACATGGTGGAGAAGACAACCATCTAGCTACTGCTATGGACCCATAGTCCAAGGTAGACTACTCACTCATCGCTCCGGAGGCAAGCATGGCGATGAAGAAGACCTCCGGTGGCGATTCCCCTCTCCGGCAGGGTGCCGGGAAGAGCTTCTGGACCCTCCCGATCTTCGAGTCGACGGTGGCGGCGGATCGCGATGTATTCTGGAAAACTGATCGGGCCCTTAGGTTTTTCCCGTCATGGGGTATATATAGGCGAAGGGGCGATGTCAGGAGAGGGACCAGGTGTCCTCACACAGGGGTGGCGCGGCCAGGGGCCAGGCCGCGCCGCCCCCTTGTGTGGGGCCCTGGTGGCCCCCCTCCGTCAGCTCTTCGGATGTCTGGAAGCTTCCCCGTGAAATATGACTTCAGGAACTTGTTTCGTCCAATTCCGAGAATATTTCCTGTGTATCACTTCTGAAACACAAAAACAGCAGAAAACAGGAAACTGGCACTGTGGCACTTCGTTAATAGGTTAGTTCCGGAAAATGTATAAAAATGCCACTAAGTGTAACGAAACAATAGGCAAATGGTGTAAAAACAAGCATGGAGCATCAAAAATTATAGATACGTTTGAGACGTATTAGTGCTTCTCTTTCAAAGACCTCTCCATAGGTGTAGTTGTCCATGTCCCCTTTCTGAAATTTTTGACAAACCTCATAAAAAATGATTTTGAGACAAACAAATGTAGGGAACTACTATAGGGAGTTACTAGAGGGCTAACATGCATCAAAATAACATTTCCAAGCAATAGAACAAGCATGCAAACTCATTTCACCTGTCACCTATAGAGCTAAAATACTCAAGAAATACTTCACTAAACAAAATTCTACTTGGACAATCGGAGGAGTCACATACCGGAGAACAAATGCTCCAAATCTCAGCAACAATGATGGGCTAAGCAAGGAGATCAAAAAATTGAGATGAAGAGCAGCAAGAACACGAGTTTGAGCAGGTGTGTCATTGTTTTCGGGAGAGAGAAAGAGCTGGGGAGGAAGAGATAAGTGAGAGTCCAGGGGCGCCCCTCACACAACAGGTGGGCGCGGCCAAGGCTGGGCCGCGTCCCCTAGTTGTGAGGTGGCATGGCAGGTCCCCATGAGGTCTCCCAGCTGCCTCTCTGCCCCATTTTTGACATAATTTTTTTTAAAAAAATTCTGGAATATTTTGAGAAACTTTATTTTCGAGGATTTTTCAGAAAAACGATGAGAGAATAAAACTCGGGAAAACGACGGTGAAGCGATAGAAAGCAAATCAAAACCAAGTATGCAGCAGCTCTAAGATACTCTAATCATGTAACTAAATAGAGAGAACAAAAATAAATGAACAAGTAAATATAAGTGAGGTAAAGAAAATGCGGTGAAAACAAAGTTTCGTTCGTATAAAATTACTTTGTTAACAAGGTTGATCAAGTCTTGTTACCAAACTAACTTTATATGAGGCAAAACTTTGCATTTCACTATATGATTATGTTACCTCGACCTTGATAGGCATACTCCCAATCATGACAATTTTATATTCTTCCTTGGGCTTTCGCTTTGAATAAATAATTTGACCAACTCGAATGGTCTCAACATTCTTGATTGAATTTAGAGCGTTCTTTCTATCAATCTTCTTGGGAAAATAAACCATATATTCTTTGTCATTGACATTGAAAGTTACTTTTCCTTGATTGCAATTAATAACAGCACCTGCAGTGTTTAGAAAAGGTCTTCCAAGAATAATAGACATATTATCATCTTCAGGCATTTCCAACACAACAAAGTCAGTTAATATCAAACAACTATTAGCAACTTGAACAGGAACATTTTCACATATACCAATAGGAATAGTAGTAGACTTATCAGCCATTTGCAAAGATATATCAATTGATACCAATTTTTCTAGATCAAGTCTCTTATAAAGAGAAAAAAGCATGACACTAACTCCAGCTCCCAAATCACATAAAGCAGTTCTAACATAGTTATTTTTAATGGAGCAAGGAATAGTTGGTATACCTGGATCTCCAAGCTTCTCCAGAACTTTACCATCAAAAGAATAATTAGCAAGTAAATTGGAAATTTCCTCATTAGGAATCTTCCTTTTGTTAGTAACAATATCTTTCATATACTTTGCATAAGGAGGCATTCTAATAGCATCAGTCAAAGGAATTTGCAAAAATAAAGGTCTCATCCATTCACAAAACCTGTTGTAGTGTGCTTCTTCCTTAGACTTGTGTTTCTTACCAGGAAAAGGCATTTGTTTCTGCACCCAAGGTTCTCTCTCATTACCATGCTTATTGGCAATAAAGTCTTCTTTGGTGTACTTTGCATTTTTATCAATCTTTTCTGGTTCCTCTTCAACTTCTTCTTTATCGGAAGCATCACCTGGTTCAGTTTCAGCATCAAAAATAGAAACACTATTAGGATCTTTACCTGCTTCAGAGGACTCTGCAACTGTTTTATGCTTCTTCTTCTTCTTCTTCTTCTTCTTGGAAGGAATATCATCTTTTGAAGTGCGTTGAGAATATTGCTCGATCCTCTTAGGATGTCCTTCAGGATATAAGGGGTCTTGAGTAGTAGCACCTCCTCTTGTGCATATTTCCAACGCTTGTTTTTCTCTTGCGGCATTGACTAGCAAATCTTTTTGCACCTTGGTAAGCTGATCAATTTGAGTCTGGACCATTTGAAAATGTTTAACAAGTATCTTCACATCATTGGAGGTTCTCTCCACAATATCCTGCAACTTGTTAATAGCTCTGGAATTTTCCAACAAATGATTCTGCACCATTCTATTAAAATTATCTTGCTTAACAACAAAATTATCAAACTCATCTAAGCATTGATCAGGAGGTTTAGAGTAAGGAATATCTCTATCATCAAAGCGTTGGAGAGAGTGTACCTCAATAGTGGATGAGTGAGGGATTGGCTTACATAATTCTTCTATAGGAGGTAAATTCTTCACATCTTCGGATTTAATACCTTTCTCCTTAAGAGATTTCTTGGCTTCCCTCATAACTTCATCATTTAATTCAATCATTCCTCTCTTCTTTGGTGTCGGTTCTGGAACTGGCACTGGTGTTGGTGTTGGTGTTGGTGTTGACTCAGCCATAGTCCAAACATCATGATTCCGACTTATTTTAACCATTAGTTCTTCAGCTTCAGCCGGAGTTCTTTCCCTGAAAACACAACCAGCACAACTATCCAGATATGTCTTAGATTCATCAGTTAGTCCATTATAAAAATATATCAAGAAGTTCATTTTTAGGCAATGGCTCCTTAGGTAATGCTCTAATTAAAGAACAAAACCTTGCCCAAGATTCAGGCAATATCTCTCATTTTCCCTGTTCAAAGTCAAAGATTTTCTGCACAGCAGTATGTTGAGCACTAGCAGGAAAATATTTCTGAAAGAAAGCATTAACCAAAGCTATAGGACTATTAAGAGATCCATGAGACAAATTATTAAACCAAGTCTTAGCTGCACCTTTCAATGAAAAAGGAAAAATCTTAGCAACAAAGTAAGTGCGCAGCTTAATATCATCAGAAAATACATTACTCAAAGTAGAAAGCTCATTCATATGGGCCATAGCACTTTCACCTTCAGTACCACAGAAAGGGTCTTTCTCAACAATAGACATGAAAGATAAATCTAGAGAGAAATCATAATCCTTACCCCTAATATCTATGGGAGAAGCAGCAAACTTAGCATCAGGAGATAAATTATATCTAACAGCACGTCTTGCTAGAAGTTTCTTAACATCATTAGCATCACGAGTGGCATGAGCTTTGGCAATAAAATCATCATCAGGCTCAATATAAGTGTCATCAAGATCATCACTAGGGCATTCCCTAGACTCAGGTGAACTAACAGGTGTAACAGTTGTGTTTCCCATCTTAGCTCTAGCAATTGTAGCATCTAAAAAGGAACCTAGTGAACCACTCTTATCAAGCACAGTAGAAGCATCATCTAAATTATCAGTGGCATTTTCAAACTCAGCAAAAGAAGTAGTAGTAGTAGCGTGTGCATGTGGTGGTGTAAGCAACTTACTCATAACAGATGGCGAATCAAGAGCAACAGAGGTGTTTAGAGTCGTACCTCTTCTTGTAGTGGATGGCAATATAGGAACTTTTCCATCACGAGGTTTACCCATGATGAAAGGATTGCAGCGAACAATATGAATTCCAAGTGAACTTACAAATAAAGCTATGCTCCCCAGCAACGGCGCCAGAAAATAGTCTTGATGACCCACAAGTATAGGGGATCGCAACAGTCTTCGAGGGAAGTAAAACCTAAATTTATTGATTCGACACAAGGGGAGCCAAAGAATATATGTAAGCCTTAACAGATGAGTTGTCAATTCAGCTGCACCTGGAAACAGACTTGTTCGCATCGGTTTATCAGTAGCAACAGTTTTATAGTGGTGATAGTAGTGAAACGGTAACAACCGTAGTAGAATAAAAGCGGTAATAGTAGCAATAGTAAACAGTAGGATAAAATACTGTAGGCATAGGGATGGATGTACGGGCGTTGCATGGATAAGATAATTCATGAAATCAGTGAGACATGGGCATTGCAGATAAATAATGATAAAGCATCCTAGTACTAACAATCATAGGCATGTGTTCCGTATATAGTCGTACGTGCTCGCAATGAGAAACTTGCACGACATCTTTTGTCCTACCAGCCTATTGCAGCAGGGCCTCAAGGGAAACTACTGGTAATTAAGGTACTCCTTTTAATAAAGTACCGGAGCAAAGCATTAACACTCGGTGAACACATGTGATCCTCACATCATAGCCATCCCCTCCGGTTATCCCAATTTCTGTCACTTTGGGGCCTCGGGTTTCGGACAACAATATGTGTATACAACTTGTAGGTAAGACCATAAACAACAAGTATCATCACAAAACAATAACAAGTTCAGATCTGAGATCATGGCACTCGGGCCCAAAGTGACAAGCATTAAGCACAATAAGTTGCAACAATGTCATAAAAACTAATAAAAGATACTAGGCACTATGCCCTAACAATCTCATAGCAAATTACATGAATGATCTCATCCAATCCCTACCATCCCCTTCGCCTACAGCGGGAATTACTCACACATGGATGGGGGAGTCATGGATGGTTGATGGAGAGACGTCGGTGACGATGGTGATGAAGATCTCCTCCAAATCCCCATCCTGGCAGGGTGCCAGAACGGAGTTTCTGGTTCCGAATCGCGGTTTCTGGTGGTGGCAGCACAGCGGAAGTCTATCTGGGAAAAACGCCCAACCCCCGCTCCTTTGAGGTCAGAGGGTATATGTAGGCGGAAGGAGGGGTCGAGGCGACGGCCGAGGCGGCCACACAATAGGTGGGCGCGGCCAGGCCTGGGCCGCGCCCCCTGGTTGTGTGGTGGCCTCCTGGCCCCTCTCCGTCTCATCTTCTGGCTCCATGGGTCTTCTGGTGAAATAGGATTTTTGCAATATTTTCCTGAATTTTTACAGAAAGTTGGATTTCTGCACAAAAATGAGACACCAGAGCAATTCTGCTGAAAACAGCATTAGTCCGCATTAGTTGCATTCAAAACACACAAATTAGAGGAGAAACAATAGCAAAAGTGTTCGGGAAAGTAGATACGTTTTGGACGTATCAGAGCTCAACTTGATTTGCTAACTAGCAATTATGGGAAATTGGAAGAAAATCATGGAAAGCTCTCTAGCTCCCATGAGGATCTTCTAGCTTCCCCTGATAGGATAAAATTAGCTCATGAGGCTATTATGTCAAAGGTAACATCTTGTGAGCCTCATGTGGACATTTGCACTACTTCTCAAAATGCCATATTATCTTATGCTAGTCCTAGTAATTCATCCACTCATAACATTGCTACATCTTGTGATGAATTACTTTCCTTTCCTTGTTGCTCTAACAATGAAGCTTCTACTTCCTCTAGTACTTGTGTTGTTACTAACCATGTAGAGGAAATCGAAGAGCTCAAGGCCCAAGTCACTTTCTTGAAGAAAGACTTGGTAAAGAGTCATGAAGGGAAATCCAATCTCGACAATATGTTGAGAGTGCAAAAATCCCCCAATGACAAGAGTGGACTTGGGTTTATCTCCAACAACAAGAACAAGTCCAAGATTAACAAGAAGAAGAAGGGCCAAGGACAAGTCAAAGATCCGGCCAAGATTGTTTGCTTCAATTGCAAAATTGAAGGGCACCATGTTAGATCTTGCCCTTTGAAGAAGAAGGCACTAGTTGAGAAGCAACAAGGGAAGCAGCCTCAAGTTCAAGGTCATGCTCAACCTCGAGTTGAAGAAATGCCACTTCCCAAGAAGAATCAAGCTAATGCTCCCATTGCGGAGAAATCAAGTGAGAAGAAAGTGAAGAAAAGAACTTGCTACATATGCCGTGAGAAGGGTCACCTTTCTTCTTCATGCACTATGGGTAACTCATCCAACCCTATCATAATTGATGATGCTTATTTCCTTTGCAAGGATAAGGTTGGCAATGTGTTTGCCAAATTTGTTGGTACTCAATGTGGTGTCAAGAAAAGAACTATTTGGGTGGCCAAGCCTGTTGTGACTAACCTCTTAGGACCCAACTTGGTTGGGGACCAACACACCAAAACTTGATCAATAGGTGTTTGTTGGAGGGCATTGGTGACTTGGCTATATCATGAAGAATTAAGGGATCTTCATCAATATATTGTCTCAAGTCAAGTCAATTGGATTATCTTGTTTATATCATATATCCAATGTTCCTCTTTGTGGTAACATGTACTCAACTTATCTACATTGAAAGTTACTCGCCCCCTTTGCATGTGTTGGTTGTGTTCCATTACATGTGTTGGTATATGTTGTGCTGCCTACTTGTTTTATTTTGATTAATCAAGTATGTACTTGTGGGTTTGCACACTATGTATGTGTGTTTGTGTTTGAGCCTATTGCATCTTCTTTTATATTATTTGGCTATTTTGAGAGACTAATGGACTATCCCATTTTGGGGGAATGATATGCTTTGGCACTTCACAATCCTAAATATGTGCGTACATGAGGAATACCACTTAGTGTTGATATTTGAATTTATGTAGTCTCTATGTGGTATGTCATGTTCATGAGAAATTCAAATTCTATAATGTCCATTAATCTTCTCATATTGAATTTTATTTACCTCTTGTGAATATAAATGCTTATCACATTATGGGGGAGTAATATGCTTTGTGCATAGTACAAACCAATAAAATGTGTATATTTGAGGTTGTGTCATATAGTGTTGATATTGTAAATTATCTTTGTTCTATGTGACATGTTTGCTCAAACAAGTTTCAATTTGCCAAATTGTTTTATTGCTCTTGTTTTGGATCTTGTTTGTGAGATACTTTCTTGGTAGAGTTTTCCTAAAATGTGGAATCCTACATCAAAGTTGGAAAACCATTTGCTTCAAGTTATCCTAATTATTGCTTTGCGTGATTGTTTAACTATTTGAGTCTATCAAGAATATCTCCTTTAGCACGGTGTTTAATTCTTATCCTTGTCATATGCTTCTTTGTTGTGAAGATGATCTTGGATTTATGTGTAAAATACCACCGGGAAATTAATAACTCCAAATACCTCTTGTCCTTAGACAATTGGTACTTTATCATGTGGTATATATATATTGATCATATTTTTATTGGCTATTGCTTTTAATTACCTTATCTCTTGCCAAGGAATGTATTTGTTTTAAAATCCCATTGCTTCCTTGACTCTTGTGATTCCATTTGATTTTGTTGAACTTGTTTTGTGTTATTCTTAATGTAGGTTGAGATGATGATCCCATTTGTGTGCATTTTGTATTCAAATGCAAAATCATAAATAATGCACTAATCTTGGGGGAGCTCTCCTATATTTGCTATAACATACTCTTGTGGCTTATTTCAATTGGTTTTGGTTATTGTTGGAAGACAAATATTTTCTTTTTGGTACTTAGTGTGCCATCATAAAAAGACTGGAGAGTTTGGTTTGTTTGTTTGAACCATGCCCTCTTTGGGAGAATGGCTATCTCTTTTCTTTATTTTGCTCTATATTCATAAAATGAGATAAGTTATTGGGCATGTGTGTTTTAGTGATCCTTTATGCTCATTGGCGTTTGCTTTGTTCACTTGGTGGACTTTGGAGTCAATCTTGTGTTGAGTTGATTCTTTGATATAATTTGGACAATCTTTAGTTCTTCACACCTTTGTGTGACTTCTTGGTCTCCTTGGTGTTTTGTCCAAATTGTATCTCTTTTGGCTCTTGAAAGTCTTGTGCATGCATATTTACTAAATATATACTCTATGGCATGCTTTGCTTTCTTTGATCCAATATATAGGGTAAACTCCAATAAATCCTAAATTGGCTAAGATGTGCATGAAATTCAAGTTCATATCTATATGCACATATTTATGTGGAGCTTGTCCTATATATTGTAGTGTCTCTAACTACTTCGGACCCAATGAGTTTGGGGACCATATTGTACTTGAATATGTTTTAGGTACATGAGAGATATATTAGTGCTTGTCTCAATTATAATGAAGCGGTGACTAGTTGATAATTTATGGCAAGCTAGGATTATTCAAGAACTCCTATCTACTACATCCTACCAATGAGATCTCGGAAACAAGTATCTTCTTCATGCATACTTTTCTAGCATCTAACATTGTGTGGGTCATTTCATGGCATGAAATTCTTTATTTGCAAAGATCTTAATTAAACCTCTTTATTGTAAATGTGAGTAATTTGAGATGAGTGCATATTATGGGGAATATATAAAATCATGCTCATGATTCACCTTTCCCAATTATGTTTATCTAGCAATTTTATTGCATATCAATTCCTCAAGTTCCTCACATATGCAATATTGATGAAAGTGCAAATTTAGTTCTTTCTCTTGGTATACTTATTTGCGTTACTTGTTGCTTTTCTCAAAACATCCCAACTATCTTCTTTCTCTTGTTGATATTTGTGATGTCTTTGACATGATTGTGGTTGAAGTTCTTCAATATGCAATAAGATAAATTGAACCTTTGGTCATGCTTTAAAAGCAAAAATCTCATTAGTATATTGCATGAACTTGTTTGGATATCATGTTCTATTCGTAGTATCTATTTTGTGTGTACATGTTTCTTGTGATAATCATCTTCGTGATGTTGTCTACTTAGAAACTTATACACATGAGAGATGATGTCTCCTTATTTGATATCTTATTTGAACCTTGTGTGTTGGGATGGAATGCTAAGCAATATCACTCATTGAAGACTATGTGGATGCTCAATGCTCAACCTTTTAATAGTCTTATAATATGCTTTGTAATACCTCACACACATTCTTTTGGTTGAGCCCTTCATTGTCATCTCTTCTTGTTGCTCAACCATTTCTTTGATGCAAGTGTTAAGCTGAATTTCTTTTATATGATCGCTTGCAAATGGTTGTGTTTTAAATAGTATTGAGGGAGTGAGGATTCCATGTTGTGCAAATTGTATTCAAATGCAAACATTTTAATTTTTGCACGTACCTTGGGGAGCTTCCTCATTTCATTTAAAGCACCATTTTTCGGTTATCATAGTAGTTGATTTCACTTTGTATCATTGTGTTTTGAATAATATTGAGGAAGTGATGATTTCATGTTTGTGCACCTTTTACTTTATTTCAAATAGAATATTTTTGTGCACAAGCCTTGGGGAGCTTCCTCATAATATTTAGAGCATCGTTTTGGTCTTATCATAATATCTTTACTCAATTTGTTCTTTGGATCATTTGATTGCTCTCTTCCTTTGTTGGAAGTCTATCCATTATGCTATTTTGTTTGCAATCTTTTGATCCTCAATATAGTTTGATTTCCTCCAACTTTTTGTCTTTGGATTTGTGCATGTATTTGATACGTCCATTTTGCATCACTATTTTGTATCATAATTTGCTGTTATTCATTGATATATTTCATATTTAGAGATGATACTTATGTTACTTCCTCTGTTTTTACATGTTTGATGATCATTGGAGGATTTGCTGTCGGAGTCAGGATTCTGCTAGAAAAGGACCGTCAAGACACCATATTTCGGAAGACCGGGAAAATTCCAGAAAATTATATTTTACCGAAAGACTCCGGAAGCCAGAAGGGGAAGGAGAGAGGAGTCAGGGGCAGCCTCACGCACAGGGGGCGCGGCCTGGCCCCTGGCCGCGCCGGCCCTGTGTGAGGGCGCCCTGGCCCACTTCTAGTCTCACCCCTTCGCGTACTTCATCGTCTCTGAAAACCTAAGTCAAGGGGGGCTCAGAGAGAGACATAGCCGCCTCTGCGGGGCGGAAAAAACCAGAGAGAGAAAAGCTCTCCGGCAGGCACAAATCTGCCGGGGAAATTCCTTCCCGGAGAGGGGAGATCGTCGCCATCGTCATCACCATCGCACTGGACTTCATCGGGATCATCATCATATCCATCACCAGCACCTTCATCTCTACCATCACCACGCCATCCCGCTGTAACATCTTGAGTTGGATCTTGTTATATTCTTAGGGGAAACTTTCCCGGTGTTGATTACTCTTGTAGTTGATGCTATTGAGTGGAACCATTGAATTAAGGTTTATGTTCAGATTGTTATTTATCATTATTTCACCTCTGATCATGATCCATATGATGTCTTGTGAGTAGTTCGTTTAGTTCTTGAGGACATGGGAGAAGTCAAGATGTTAGTAGTGAATTATTGTTGAGAAATATTTAATGGTTTGATATTGTTGTGGTGCTATTTCACTAGTGGTGTCATGTGAACGTCGACTACATGATACTTCACCATTTATGGGCCTAGTGAGATGCATTGTGTATTTGGTTACCAATTATGGGGTTGCTGGAGTGACAGAAACCTAAACCTCCGTTGGGAAACCATTGCACCAGGGAGCGTAGGATCTTAGAGTTTAAGGCTGTGGTTAGATTTATCTTAATTACTTTCTTGTATTTGCGGATGCTTGTAGGGGGTATAATCACAAGTGTGTATTTATCCTAGTAAGGGTAGTGCGCTAGCACAGGTTCACCCCATAAAACTTATCAAACCAATAAAGACTATTTAGCGGTATGAAGCGAAAGCTCTTGACAGAAACTCCCGTGTGTCCTCGAGAACGTTTGGTTATTATAAGTTACACAACCGGCTTGTCCTTTGCTGAAGAAAGGATTGGGCCACTTGCTGCAATTATTACTACTGTCTTTTATTTATTCGCACTTTATTTATTTGCATTACCAAATACCCCTGAAAACCTGTTTGCTAGTATTTACAGTGAAACCTTGATCAAAACCACTAGTCAACACCTTCTGCTCCTCGTTAGGTTCGACACTCTTATTTATCGAAAGTACTACGATACACCCCCTATACTTGTGGGTCATCAAGACTATTTTCTGGCGCCGTTGCCGGGGAGTGAAGCGCTATTGAAGAGTGGAATTGGTAAAGGTAACCGTCACTGTGAGTATTGTTTTATTTTTATTTTACTCTGCTATGGAGAATTCTCCATTTGGTTTCCTATTTGGGAACACTTCTACCACTGCTGCACATGTTGATGAACCACCACCACCACCTGCTGAATTAGATCCTTTTAAAATACCTATGAAAATTGTTGGGCGTGTCATGGATAACTGCTATTCAGGAGATGGAACTGTCCATCCGGGTGATCACTTACTATTTATACATGAATTATGCGAGTTGTTCAGGTGTGTAGGTATTTCACCAAGCCAGGTCAAGAAGAAGCTATTCTCTTTATCATTGAAAGGCAGAGCTGAGGAGTGGTATCGACTGCTCCAAGATGGTCCATCTATTACATGGGAGGAAATTGTACCTCTCTTTTATTCCAAGTTTTATCCTCCAAGTGAAATCCGTAAAGATCGTAATCGGATATATAATTTTTGGCCTCATGATGGAGAAAGTATTGCCCAAGCGTGGGGGAGATTGAAGTTACTAATGCTCAAATGCCCCATTCATGAGCTCCCTAATAATATTGTTATTGATAATCTTTATGCGCGGCTTACTCTTCCTGATAAGGATTATTTGGATGCTTCTTGCTTTGGATCATTTACTCATATGAAAGAAGATGCTAAGTGGAAACTTCTTGACCGTATACAAGAGAATGCTGAAGGATGGGAAAACGACAAAGGTAGGAAGTCAGGTATAAACTATGATTATGAATGCATTAAAGCTTTTATGGGAACCGATGACTTTCATAGTGTTAGCACTGCTTATGGTCTTGATTCTCAAATACTTGCTAATTGTCTTAAGGCCTTTGCCTCTTATCTTGATGTTCCAAAGAAAGATTGGAACAAATATCATGCGCCTTATAAAGATTTTATTAGTCATATACCTACTGCAGCTACTGAAGTTTGTACTGTTGATAGCATTGTGCCTGAACCTTATTTTGAGAAGACACCTTTCCCTGCTAAGGTAAAGAAGTATTCTACTTTGGTAAGTGTGTCTAATAAAAGTACTAAGAAAGCTACAGAACCTGATGAGCAAATTACTATTAAGTCTCCTGTAGCTATATTGAAGGATCTTGTTACTAAAGATGTAGGGGATGAATATATTCTTTTTTGTGAAGATGCTTCTAACATTCTCTCACATCCTAAAAGGCATAGGAAAACAAGTGTTCCTGTTATTTCTGTCAGGATTGGAGATCATTGCTATTATGGTTTATGTGATATTGGTGCTAGTGCAAGTGCTATTCCCTTAGAGCTTTACAAAGAAATTATGCATGAGATTGGCGCTTGTGAACTTGAAGATATTGATGTGGTTGTTCAGCTTGCTAACAGAGAGACTGTTTGGCCTCTTGGTATTGTTCGAGATGTGGAAGTTCTTTGCGGTAAGACTAAATACCCTACTGATTTTCTAGTACTTGGTAAGGAGGCTAGTAAAACTTGTCCTATTATTTTTGGTAGACCCTTTTTGAACACTTGTGGCGCCGTGATAGATTGTAAGAAGGAGAATTTTTTTACTAAGTTTAATGGAGAGTCTTATGAGTTTAATTTTTCCAAGTTTGCTAAGACTTCTTATGAAAATGACACGCCTAATGAAAATTTTCGAGTTGAACAGCTTGCTTCTATTGCTCTTGCTCCTAATAATGCTTTGCAGCAATTCATGGAAGATCACGAAAGTGATGTTTTCAGTAAGGAAAGAGAAGAGATTGACGATATTTTCCTTCGTCAACAACCGCTGATCAAGCACAATTTACCTGTGGAGGATCTTGGTACCACTTTGCCACCTAAGGAAGATCATGTGTTTGAATTAAAGCCTTTGCCTGATAATCTTAAATATGCTTATATAGATGATAAGAAAATATATCCTGTTATTATTAGCTCTAAACTTTCAGGAAAGGAAGAAGAAAGATTATTGGAAATATTGAGGAAACACCGAGGAGCTATGGGATATACTCTTGATGATTTAAAAGGAATTTGCCCCACTTTATGTCAGCATGCCATTAATATGAAGAAAGACGCGAAGCCAGTTGTGGAGCATCAATGCCGCTTAATTCCAAGATGAAGGATGTGGTAAGAAATGAGGTATTAAAGCTCCTTGATGCTGGTATTATTTATCTTATTGCTGATAGTAGATGTGTTAGTCCTGTTCATTGTGTTCCTAAGAAAGGAGGTACGACTGTTGTGCCTAATGAGAATAATGAGCTTATTCCTCAAAGGGTAGTAGTTGTTTATAGGATGTGCATTGATTATAGGAAGGTAAACAAAGTTACTAAGAAAGATCATTATCCTTTACCATTTATAGATCAGATGTTAGAGAGGTTATCTAAGAAGACTCATTTTTGTTTCCTTGATGGTTATTCTGGTTTTTCTCAAATTGCTGTTAGAAAGGAAGATCAAGAGAAAACCACTTTTACTTGTCCTTATGGAACTTATGCTTATAGACGTATGTCATTTGGTTTATGCAATGCTCCTGCTACTTTTCAAAGATGTATGTCTGCTATTTTTCATGGCTTTTGTGAAGAAATTGTGGAGGTTTTCATGGACGACTTCTCCGTCTATGGAACTTCTTTTGATAATTGTTTGCACAACCTTGATAAAGTTTTGCAGAGATGCGAAGAAACTAACCTTGTTCTTAACTGGGAGAAATGCCACTTTATGGTAAATGAAGGAATTGTCCTTGGACATAAAATTTCTGAAAGAGGTATTGAAGTTGACAGAGCAAAAGTGGAGGCAATTGAGAAAATGCCCTGTCCCAGAGATGTAAAAGGTATTCGTAGTGTTCTTAGTCATGCTGGGTTCAATAGGAGGTTTATTAAAGATTTCTCTAAGATTTCAAAGCCTCTTACTAATCTTCTTCAAAAAGATGTACCATTTGTCTTTGATGATGATTGTAAGGAAGCTTTTAAAACTCTTAAGAAGGCTTTAACTACTGCTCCTATTGTTCAACCACCTGATTGGAACTTACCTTTTGAAATTATGTGTGATTCTAGTGATTTTGCAGTTGGTGCTGTTCTTGGACAATGAGTAGACAATAAGTTAAATGTTATTCATTATGCTAGTAAGACTCTTGATGCAGCTTAAAAGAATTATGCTACTACTGAAAAAGAGTTTCTTGTTGTTGTTTTTGCATGTGATAAGTTTAGATCTTACATTGTTGATTCTAAAGTTACTATTCATACTGATCACGCTGCTATTAGATATCTTATGACTAAGAAGGATGCTAAGCCTAGGCTTATTAGATGGGTGTTGCTTTTACAAGAATGTGATTTGCATATCGTAGATAGGAAAGGTGCTGAAAATCCTATGGCTGACAACTTGTCTAGATTGGAAAACATTTCTTTTGATCCTATTCCTGTTAATGATAGTTTTCCAAATGAACAGTTAGCTGCTATAAATGTAACTTCGCGAGACCTTCCTTGGTATGCTGATTATGCTAACTTTATTGTTTCCAAGTATTTGCCTCCAACTTTTACAGCTCAGCAAAGAAGAAAATTCTTCTATGATTTGAGGCATTACTTTTGGGATGACCCACACTTATATAAAGAAGGAGTTGATGGTATTATGCGAAGATACGTACCAGAATATGAGCAACAAGAAATATTGAGGAAGTGCCATGGTAGCGCTTATGGAGGACATCATGCTAGAGATAGAACCGCACAGAAGGTTCTACAATCAGGTTTTTATTGGCCAACCCTCTTTAAACATGCTAGAAGGTATGTTTTATCTTGTGATGAATGTCAAAGAGTTGGTAATATTTCTAGACGCAATGAAATGCCTATGAATTACACTCTTGTTATTGAACCATTTGATTGTTGGGGATTTGATTTTATGGGTCCTTTTCCTCCTTCAAAAGGCTATACCCACATACTTGTTGTTGTTGATTATGTTACTAAATGGGTAGAAGCCATACCTACAAAGAGTGCCGATGGTGAAACCTCGTTAAACATGCTTAAAGATGTTATTTTTCCTAGGTTTGGTGTGCCTAGATATCTTATGACTGATGGAGGTTCTCATTTTATTCATGGCAGTTTTAGAAAAACTCTTGCTAAATATGATGTTAATCATAGAATTGCTTCTGCTTATCATCCCCAAACTAGTGGGCAGGTAGAGCTTTCTAATAGAGAAATCAAGTCTATCTTGCAGAAAACTGTCAATAGATCTAGGAAAAATTGGGCTAGTAAGTTAAACGATGCTTTATGGGCTTATAGAACTGCTTATAAGAACCCCATGGGTATGTCTCCTTATAAGATGGTTTACAGAAAAGCGTGTCACTTGCCTTTAGAATTAGAACACAAAGCTTTTTGGGCAGTGAGAGAGCTTAATAGAGATTTTAAACAAGCCGGTAAGAAAAGGTTGTTAGATTTGAGTTCTCTAGATGAGTGGAGAAACAAAGCGTATGAGAATGCCAGACTTTTCAAAGAGAAAGTCAAGCAATGGCATGATAAGAGAATCCTTAAGAGAGAGTTTCATGTTGGTGAGAAAGTTCTATTGTATAGGTCTCGTCTCAAGTTTTTTGCAGGGAAATTACGCTCTAAATGGGAAGGACCATATGTTGTTGTGGAAGTATACCGCTCAGGTGCTATTAAGATTGCTTCATTGAAAGATGACTCTACACAAGTGGTGAATGGGCAAAGACTCAAACATTATATTACTGGAGATTCTTATAATGAAGATGTTGATGTAATTGAAATAGTTTCTCCAGAAGAATTCATCCAAGACAAATTGCAGGTACCTGCAGAGTTCGTTTTTGAATAGGTAACAGTTCTAGTCAGAGAAGTTTCACGAAAAACTTTTCCTTCATTATTTTTGCTGTTTTTACTAAATATGTAAAATCACGAGATGAAAACGGGCAGGAAAAGGAGTCCGTGTCCTCCTCACACACAGGGGGCGTGGGCCCACCCCTGGCCGCGCCGCCCTGGTGTGAGAGCATACCGGAACTCGTTTCCGTCCCGGTTTCCTCCTGTGATTTCGTTTCGATGTATAATTTTCACCTATTTAACCCCCCGGAGTCCCCGAGGTCTGTATATCATTTTCTCATCATGTTTTTGTTTCGAGCGGTTTCTGTGAGGAGTTGATCTTAAGCTTGGGGAGCACCATGGCCTCTTCAAGCGACGACAAGGAGAAGACACCTCCGGAAGATGACACCAAAGACTTTCGGCTGAAGGAAGAGGTTGAAAGTGAAGACGAGGAGGAAGATCAAAGTTCACGCCCGAGCACCATGATTGCCAGCATTGGGGTGGTGACAAGTCATGACAAGTTCAAGAAGAGTGCACGCATAAGAACCGGAGGGGGTGTGCCGCATCACACCTTAGCTCCACGAACATCTCCGTCAGGCAACAATCCTTTCCATACTCTAATACATGAACATCAGTTTCAAAGGGTGCCTAGGTCACGATTACCCTCTGGTTGGGATATAGATCATTCTAACAGTGCAGAAAAAGAAAGTTCCAAGAGTGAAGAAGGATGGGGAAATAATTCCAAGAGCTGGGATTCTCTTGCTGATAGGTTCATGAACCGTGTTGAGCACAATTCTGAGATGATTCGTAACCTCAGTCACAAGATTGATGATCTGAAAGATTTGATTGAGAAGCTTATTAAAGATTATCCACCACTACCACCAAAAGAGTAACTCGTCACCGGTATAGGCATCCCCTTGGCTTGTTCCAAGCTTGGGGGAGTGCCGCGGTATCGCATCATTACCTTTTACTCATTTACTTTTCAAGTAGAGTCATATCATGAATAGAGAAATTATCCTATAGAATAGTTCGCAGTGTGGAAGTATCCTCCTTAGTTGGTTATCTATGTATCCCTTGGAGTGAGTTGCGGTAATGAAATATTAATGAGAAGTTTTATCGTTTACTTTTCGCACACTTTATTTTAGTTTGCAATGTTTCTTATATGATTAGTCTTGTTGATTAGTATTGGTATCACTTTAGGAGCATGAGTAAATTTAGTTGGTTTTGGCAAACCTAGCTTGGTCAGTAGCAGCATTACCCTGAGGTTTGAGTAGAAAAGAAGTGTTTGCTACATCACTTTAGTTTACCCTTCATGTTTGGCTTATAAGCATTGTTATTCTCAAAGTTAAAATCATTGTACCTTCAAGGGAGTTTGCATGATTGTTCTTATTATATGTATGTTTGTTTGTTTCATGCAATTCTTATGCTTGCTACCCAGCCTTGCTAGCCAAAAACCTGTACTGAGAGGGAATACTTCTCGTGCATCCAAATCCTAAAAGCCAAGTCACTTCCAAAGAGTCCACTATAAATTCCTGTGCATGGTATTTCAAGCCATTCCAAGTAAATTTTCATGTGCTACCTTTCAAAAACCTTCAAATACTTCTCATTTTGTGCCACTGTTTTTAGCTCATGAGGACGTAGTGGATGGGTTTGTTATCTTCCATACTAAATTAAAGTACCCCTCGACTAGGCAGCTTCCTCTGCTCGTCATTAATTTAGCAAGGGAGCTGGTCAGACCATTATAATCTCAAAAAGAAAAGAAAAAGAGCACTCCTCCATGGCATGTGAAAGTTGGTCGGCACCCGATGGAATCGGTTAGCCATGGTTTGAGAAAGGAAAAAGGTGGGGAGGAGTGCCAAGCTATAAAAGAGCACCAATGTGCCAATTAATCAAACATCTCGGAACCGCTCTCACTTGTTTAGTATGGAAGATATCAAGAACTCTGTTGCTAGTCGTTGACAAAAGCAACCACCTCTCAAAACAATTTTTACCTCTGTTTTACAAATGAAAAGCTCTAGCTCATATTTAATCCCTGCTTCCCTCTGCGAAGGGCCTATCTTTTACTTTTATGTGGAGTCAACCTATTCCCCTCTATCTCAAGCAAGCATTTGAGTTGCTATGTTTCACTCATCCATATGTTGATCTGTTTAATCATGTTTACTATCTTCCTTGTTTTGTACAATGCTTTTATCTGAAGGAATATATCTTTGAAAGTTTTCTATGAATGCAAAAAGTTTGTTTCGTTGAGCATATGGTTTTTGCTATATTAGCTCTATTTTAAAAAGGCTCCATTCAAAAGGTTAGTATAGTTGTTCGTTGTTCTCTGACCAAGAACTAAGGTTTGCCTTCACCAATTATAGTTTATTTTGTGTATCTTTATATGTGATTCCCTTTACTTATTGCAAGCCTATATTATAAAGGGGAGTTGCTGTCTATTATAACTTGTGCCTTGGTGAATGTGATGCTTCTTGTCCGTATTTTGATTATCGACACTTCACTCCATAAACCTGTGGTCATGTTTACTGAGTTTAGTTTTCGCTTGGGGACAAGCGAGGTCTAAGCTTGGGGGGGTTGATACGTCCATTTTGCATCACTATTTTGTATCATAATTTGTTGTTATTCATTGATATATTTCATATTTAGAGATGATACTTATGTTATTTCCTCTGTTTTTACATGTTTGATGATCATTGGAGGATTTGATGCCGGAGTCAGGATTCTGCTGGAAAAGGACCGTCAAGACACCATATTTCGGAAGACCAGGAAAATTCCAGAAAAATACCAGAAAATTATATTTTACCGAAAGACTCCGGAAGCCAGAAGGAGAAGGAGAGAGGAGCCAGGGGCAGCATCCCGCACAGGGGGCGCGGCCTGGCCCCTAGCCGCGTCGGCCCTGTGTGAGGGCGCCCTGGCCCACTTCTGGTCTCATCCCTTCGTGTACTTCATCGTCCCCGAAAACCTAAGTCAAGGGGGGGCTCAGAGAGAGACACAGCCGCCTCTGCGGGGCGGAAAACACCAGAGAGAGAAAAGCTCTCTGGCAGGCAGAAATCTGCCGGGGAAATTCCTTCCCGGAGAGGGGAGATCATCGCCATCGTCATCACCATCGCACTGGACTTCATCGGGATCATCATCATCAGCATCTCCATCACCAGCACCTTCATCTCCACCATCACCACGCCATCCCGCTGTAACATCTTGAGTTGGAACTTGTTATATTCTTAGGGGAAACTTTCCCGGTGTTGATTACTCTTGTAGTTGATGCTATTGAGTGGAACCGTTGAATTAAGGTTTATGTTCAGATTGTTATTTATCATTATTTCACCTCTGATCATGATCCATATGATGCCTTGTGAGTAGTTCGTTTAGTTCTTGAGGACATGGGAGAAGTCAAGATGTTAGTAGTGAATTATTGTTGAGAAATATTTAATGGTTTGATATTGTTGTGGTGCTATTTTACTAGTGGTGTCATGTGAACATCGACTACATGATACTTCACCATTTATGGGCCTAGCGAGATGCATTGTGTATTTGGTTACCAATTGTGGGGTTGCTGGAGTGACAGAAACCTAAACCTCTGTTGGGAAACCATTGCACCAGGGAGCGTAGGATCTTAGAGTTTAAGGCTGTGGTTAGATTTATCTTAATTACTTTCTTGTATTTGCGGATGCTTGTAGGGGGTATAATCACAAGTGTATATTTATCCTAGTAAGGGTAGTGCGCTAGCACAGGTTCACCCCCATAACACTTATCAAACCAATAAAGACTATTTAGCGGTATGAAGCGAAAGCTCTTGACAGAAACTCCCGTGTGTCCTCGAGAACGTTTGGTTATTATAAGTTACACAACCGGCTTGTCCTTTGCTGAAGAAAGGATTGGGCCACTTGCTGCAATTATTACTACTGTCTTTTATTTATTCGCACTTTATTTATTTGCATTACCAAATACCCCTGAAAACCTGTTTGCTAGTATTTACAGTGAAACCTTGATCAAAACCACTAGTCAACACCTTCTGCTCCTCGTTGGGTTCGACACTCTTATTTATCGAAAGTACTACGATACACCCCCTATACTTGTGGGTCATCAGTATTTTCACTCTTTATTTGGGCCATGGACACCTTGAGGAGGAACTCTCACTATATTGGCCTTCTAAGCCTTTTCGCCCATTTTGGCAATGGATGCCAATGGGGGAGAAGTTTCGAGGGTTTGAAGGGAATTGGGCTTCATGCTTTGGTTTTGCTCTTAAGCATTTGCCTTGCATGCTTTGCATGGTTGAGTATATATAGTGGAAACTCCACCAACAACATTGGTTGGCAATATATGCAATGAAATTCAAGTTCATTCACACGTGCATAGATTGTGGGGGAGTTTGCTCTATATATGATGGTTCTACTAACATCACATACATTTGTAGTATTTGATGTTAGTGTAACCATCTTAGTCCTTTAAATTCATTATATAAACCCTCTCAAAGAGATTGTCATCAATTACCAAAATGGGGGAGATTGAAAGAGCATGTGCCCCCATGTGTGGTTTTGGTAATTAATGACAATCCCTATGAACTAATGTTTGCATTGAGTTATATTTATAAGACTTGTCCGTAGACAATGCGTGAGCCATATGTTGGTTTCAAGGGTGTAAGAAGATGAAGATAAAGAAGATTATTCAATGACCAAGGTGTTATTCAAGAAGTGCTCTGAAGATTGGTCTAAGGGAGTTGAGCCTATAGAGTGTGTCTTTAGGAATAATATGGAGTGAACTCTCATGTGCATTCTCAAGACATCATTATTATGAAGGAAGAAGATGAAGTGCAATGTTGATCAAGTCGAAGCGCAAGTTCAAGATAGGCATATAGAAGATATCATTTGCTTGAAGCTCGGTGTCCATTTGGTGGTAATGGACATGTGAAGATATTTCTACTAATGTCTCTCCCATAGTGAAGTATGGGGGAGCAATCCGCAAGACTTCACCGAGCAAGCCCAATCAAAAAAGGTAGTCCAACTTGAGAAGATCAAGATCGTCACCATCTAGCTCAAGTGGAATGCGCAAGGCAAAGGTATGATATTGATAGGGTTTCTTTCTTACCGGTCTCGTAGTGTTTGGGAGACCGGGTTTTAGGATCGATAGCCGTACTATCAAGAGGGGCTCTCGAGTGAGTAACTTAATTGTATCATTCGGAGAGAGCTCAAACCTTTGCATACTTGGCATTATCTTTCTTGGTTCTTATTTGGCTTTTATCCATGTGAGGTTCTAGAGCTTGTGGTTATTTCCATGACAACCTCTAGGTCATCAAAAACAGATTTTGTATGGAACTCTTATTGCGTTTTTGGTGTTTGGAGGTTTTACCGGTTCATCTTTATAGCTAAGTCAAACCTTTTATCATTTGATTTCATCCTCCTTTGTTGGACTATGATGTTTCTATGGATGAAGTTATAGAGCTCGTTGTGGTGATTCCAACGAGCCCAAGATCATCAAAAACGGAGTCCGAATGCAAAAGTTACAGCCGTTTTCTTACCGGTATTTTCCCCCGGGCCGGAAATTCCGCCCCCGAGACCGGAATTTTCGGGGGCCGGAAATTCCATAATTTCTGCCCCTGCAAAATTCCGCTAAGTCTTTTGTGGTACAACCCTCTGTAAGGGGAGCGGAAATTTTGGGCAGAAATTTTATTACGGGGGCGGAAATTCCGCCCCGGGGCCAGAAATTCCGCCCCTGAGGCCAGAATTTCCGGGTTAAAATTCCTGTAACGGCCAGATTTCGTGCGGGGGCTATATAAAGCCCCTTCTTCCTCATTTGGAGGTCGACTCTTTCATTTCTCTCTCTCCTCCATTGTTGACCTTGAAGAGCTTGCCCTTCCTCCCCATCCCTCCCATGATTCTTGCATCTTTTTGAGGGAAAAGAGAGAGGAGATCTAGATCTACATTTCCACCAATCAATATCTCATCTATGTGAGGGGAACCTATTGGATCTAGATCTTGGAGTTCTTTGTGGATTTCCTCTCTTGTTCTTCCTCTCATATCCCTCCATAGCATTTGTTGCTTTGGTAGGATTTGGGAGAGAAGGATTTGAGCACTTCGTGTGTTTTTGCCATTGCATTTGGTGCATCGGTTTGAGTTCTCCTCGGAGATTCGGTAGTGAAAGTTCATTGAGCTTTTTACTCTTGGGTTCTTGGAACCCTAGACGGCTTAGTGGCTTAGTGGTTACTTGGGTACCTCCAATTAAGTTGTGGAGATCTTCCCAAGCTTTGTGGTGCCTCCGT
Organism: Dactylis glomerata; assembly: GCA_007115705.1. Lineage (NCBI taxonomy): Eukaryota > Viridiplantae > Streptophyta > Magnoliopsida > Poales > Poaceae > Dactylis > Dactylis glomerata. The sequence goes on from QXEO01000628.1 coordinate 1,603,261, forward strand.
GGCAATTTTTTGGGGACCTCCAATTAAGTTGTGGAGATCTTCCCAAGCTTTGTGGTGCCTCAGTGACGATTCTTGGGAGCCTCCAATTGAGTTGTGGAGATTGCCCCAAGCTTGTACGGGTTCGGTGACCGCCCTTAAGTGTCCCATAGTGGTCGGGTCTTCCATCTTGGTGGGAGGGCTCAAGGAGATTACGGTGAGCCTCCGTGGCGTTTGGGGAGCCTTGTGCCTCCACACCGCTCCAATGGAGATTAGCACTCGCAAGGGTGTGAACTTCGGGATACATCGTTGTCTCCGCGTGCCTCGGTTATTTCTATACTCGAGCTCCTTTACTTATGTAATTTACGTTGTGATAGCCTTCGTGCTTGAAGTTTATAAATCTTGCTATCACATAGTTGCTTATCTTCTCTAGCATAAGTTGTTGGTGCACATAGGTGAACCTAGTTTGTTTAGATTTTGTATGCTTGGCAAATTAAATGTTAGTTTTATTCCGCATTTGTCAAGCCACTTGTAAAAGTTTTAAATCGCCTATTCACCCCCCTCTAGGCGACATCCTTGTCCTTTCACCTGCAGTCGAGGAGGTAGATACCTCGCCCTCGATGATCGTTAGGTGAATCGACACTGTATAATGTAAAAACAAAGCCACCGAGCATCGGGTGCTGAAAGTATTGAAAGCATATAGAAAGCATTGAAAGTAGTCGACTCATAGTTGAGAAAAACTTAGCTTGGATATTTTTTCCTAGGGTGACCCCTAATATTTTGTGGGGTAGCTCTCGTTGTTGTCCTTCCAATGGCGGTGGTCTCATGTCGTTTGGACACTCTTGGCGAAAGTTATTGCAGTATAGGATCAGGCTGTTTCACCTGTCAGAAGCGTTGGCTCCGAGGGGTCGAAGTGTGTCGGGGCACTCGACAAAGTCATTGGCTCTACGGGAGTCGAAGGAAGTAGCACTCGAATTTCTTGACGACGGCGGGGTCGAATTTCTTGATGACGCATGGGGTCGAATTTCTTGACGACGCATGGGTCAAATTTCTTGAGGACGGCGGGGTCGAATTTCTGTATGACGCAGGGGTCACATTTTCTTGACGACGCAGGGGTAAAATTTCTTGACGACGCATGGGTCGAATTTCTTGATGACGCAGGGGTCGAATTTCTAGACGACGCAGGGGTCAAATTTCCTGACGACAGCCTCGAAGATCATGGCGACGAACTCGAACGTCTTGGTGATGGAGTTGAACGTCTTGATGATGGACTCGAAGGTCATGGCGATGGACTCGAAGGTCATGGCGATGGCGATGGACTCAAAGGTCATGGCGATGGACCCGAAGGTCACGGCGATGGACTCGAAGGTCATGGCGACGGAGTTGAAGATCTTGGCGACGATGGATCTGCTGCAGCGTTGGTGAAGGATGATGGAACCGGTGAACCCGTGGATCCAGCACCTGTCGTCCCCACGGTGGCGCCAATTGATGAGGTTCTACCCCGACAATGCCCATATTTAAGGGCTTTTGATTCATGGAGAGAGCGTGGGCGCTGGCGGATTCGACGGCTTCAGACAGAAACATGACGCACACGAGAGTTTACCCAGGTTCGCCCCCCCGGAGGGTAAAGACATACATCCTGCTTGTGTGATCTTGTATTGCTGGTATAGTTGGAGCTATTACAATGGTGCGCAGATGAGATCTGGTCGAGGTGAAAGAAGATGGCGTGTGCTAGCCTATGCCCGTGGGATCTATGCAAGATCAGATGTCGCCTCTCCTCCTTGGCCGCCCCTCCTCGCCCTTATATAGGGAGTGGGGTCTCGGGATCTGGTCCAAATCGATTATAGGTGTATGCGAACCCTAATTAGTCTTGGGCTTCTTGGGCTTTGAGTGTCATCTTATTCTTAGGCCGCAACAGGTATGGCAAAGGTGAGGACCCGAAAGGTCGTTCCCTCGTCACCGTGGTAATCTGTGATCCCAAGAACCCTCAGAAAAAAAACCCAGTTTAAATGTGGTACTCTTATTCGTGGGCTCAGATTATGCCCGTGAACTAATCTAATTACCACTATAACTAGGTCGATAAAATTTGAAACAAACGCGCAACCCACCGGCGCCGCCAACTCAAACATCAAAAAATGGACCTGCCACGGCTGTGCAGGCGTCCGGAAAACGGAATTGTCCTCAATCACACCATCCATCTGAACACAGCCATCGACGAAACTCAGGGCCTGTTTGGTTCCTGGCCATATTTTGCCAAGCTAAAGTGTGGCTAGCCATAAAAGTGTGGCAGCCACAAAAAGTGTGGCAAAGAAATATCAAGCTAAACTTTGGCAACAACAATAACTCTATGACAAATGGGCCATACTGAGAATAAAATATTACTCCCTCCGTCCCGAAATAAGCTGCGCGGGGGAGAATTTTTTTGAACTACACGCAATTTTACAGAAACGTCCTGGTTGTTTGAAATTTGAAGCAATCAAGTCCCGCAATCAGCTCCTGTCCGCCATGCACGCGATCAGGCCGCGATCAGCGCCCCCGCGCGATCCGGCCGCGATCAGCGCCCGTGCGTGATCCGGCCGCGATCAGCGCCCACGCGTGATCCTCGCCGGCGGACGCGCCCGGAGCTTCCTCACCGGCGGACGCGCCCGGAGCTTCCTCGCCGGCGCCGGCGCCCGCGCCCAGAGCTCCCTCGCCGGCGGCCGCGCCCGGAGCTCCCTCACCGGCGGCCGCGTCTGCAGCTTCCTCGCCGGTGGCCGCGCCCGGAGCTCCCTCGCCGACGGCCTCGCCCGGAGCTCCCTCGTCGGCGGCCGCGCCCGGAGCTCCCTCGCCGGCGGCCGCGCCCGGAGCTCCCTCGCCGGCGGCCGCGTCCGCAGCTCCCTTGCCGGCGGCCTCGTCTGCAGCTCCCTTGTCGGCGCCCCTTACTGCCGCCGCCGCCCGCAGCTCCCTCGCCGGTGGCCGCGTCCAGAGCTACCTCTCGCTGGCGTCGTCGCGTCCGTAGCTCCCTCGCCAATGCCCTAGGTGCTGAATCTGATTCTCGGTTCTTGTGCTGTACAACATCAAAAGGGTCTTGTATCAGAATACATGTCAAAAGAATACTATTCAGTTCATCTTAGAGTCTGATTGAGAAATCAACTGTTCTAGCATTAGCCTGGGTACAATCAAATGAGCCTTTTGGGATAGCACATTTTAGCTCTGGAGCAGCCAAAATGACTTTACACATAATCATATGTTGCACAGCATTGCTGCTCATGTTAAAATGCAAGTGGATGCGGTCAACAAATAAAAGGAGCACTGAAACAATTCATGATTGATCTCAAAATTTAGGAATGAACTTATCAAGCCCTGCCAGTTTGTCCCCTATCTCTGAATAAACTGTAGTTCTTGGTGTCTCTGCACACATTCAGTTCAGCAGCAAAACACATGGTAGTCTATCAACAAACACATCAGTTTTTAATGTCTATTTATTAATGGATAAAATCTGATGCTCAATTTCTTCTTATTACAGGCTTAGTACAGAGAAGAAGAAGACAGACGCACCAAAGACCAAATCTGATGCTCAATTTCTTCTTATTACAGGCTTAGTACAGAGAAGAAGAAGACAGACACACCAAAGACCAAATCTGATGCTCAATTTGCCTCTTTTTAACCTTGTAATTATCCGAAAAGAACAAGTGGTTCTGCTATTAATCCTCTACAAATACTTGCCATTTCAAAGCAACAGAGTTCAGTGATAACTGACTGAGTACTGTAAGCAGAATTGATACTAACTGCAGCAAGAATCAGCAGAAAAATATCAATTTTAGCACAAGAAAATTCAGATTTTTATGACATGTGTCTGAGTACTGTAATCCACTTTGGAATTTGTTAATACGATGATTAGTTTGTCAAGCAGGCATTGTGATGAGCCTGGTCAGGCAACTAGCTATTTCAGTTAGAGCCTTGTGTGAATGGATCCGCATGGGCACCCAAGTTGGGTTAAAAGAATGAAACCGTTCAAATAGTAGCAGAAAATGGATCAAACCTTATCAATTCATTCATTCATCCTTAGATCCACTCATGAGTCAATGACATTCAGTAAAACACAAACTGATGCATGTAAATGTTAGTACATACGTGTGTGACACCGTTCTTCCAGTTTTATCTAGCTAGCTAGTCAGCTAGCACGAGTTGACTAACCTGGGGGTTCAGGGCGAACGAAGCAAACTAGAAGCGCATAACATCACGCCAACTAAACCATCTCGTTTTCTAGCTCCACAGATGTCTCCTCCACCCTGTACAACTAGGATTCAGTTCTGGGAGAAAGAGAATAATGAAAGTTGAAGGAGAACAAGAAAAGGCCCAAAAGTAGGAAATCTTAGCGAATTGAACAACAGACATGAGAATAGAAAACTGAATAAAAATCTGTGATTCACACAATTGGCTGCTAGATTTCTTTACCCTTAGGCACTGCTCTTTATACCTAAACATACCATACAAGATTAAACAATGACATAGAAAACTATCTGAAACCACTGGCTAGATAATCAAATTTTGGCACAAGCATTCCCCAACCAGGTTTAATGTTTCCTTAACAAAAGCGAAGCTTTACAGTAAAATCAGGTCATGGAACTAAATGAACTAAAAACAAAACAGCCCTCACTGGCTAGTATCTACACATCACTTCTTTATTTGTCTGTTAGCTTGTGTTACGTCCTGTTTAACCAGTTCTGAAGAGGAACGGGCAGAAGCATTGCAAGTGTTCAATTAATCCCCATCCTTCCCAAGCCACGGAGAATTCGCCGAATTTGGCAAATTCAAGAAAGATCCGCCCCACACACATGAACCAATTGCGCAGCAAGAGTAGGGAGCCGCGCGTGTTTACCTTGAGCGGGTGGAGTTGGCGGCGGCTTGGAGTTGGAGCCCGGGAGCTGCTGCGGCAGGGAGGATTCCTTGGCGGCCGACGCGTAAACCGAGAGGAATTCGTGCAGGAGAGCAAGGCGCAGGAGGCCGGCGGTAGTAGCGAGCTCTAGAGCATGAGGACGCCGGCATCCTTGAGGGCCTCACGACGACCATGGATGCCAAAGATCGACGCTTGCCGGAGTCCGGGAACACCGACGCCGCCATGGATCCCCAGGGCCCCATATTCATAGATCGAGGACGCCGACGCCACCATTAATCCCAAAAATCGAACCTTGCCTTCGCCAGGGCTAGGGTTTGTGGTGGGGTTGCGGTTCTACACCTCCACGCCATGGGATCGATAGAGGAGGATGGGGCGGTTCCGGAGCGGTCACCGCGTGGCGCTAGGAAACCGCCGGGACCGGCCGGCGACGGTGGCGGGTCGAATCGAGGCGGTGGCGAGGAGGTGGGCGGGGACGGGAGGAAAGGGAAGGAGTGCGGGAGGGCTATTTTCTTCAGGTGAAAAACTACGGGGGTGCTTTTGCAAAAACACCGTCGCGCAGCTTATTTCGGGACGGAGGGAGTACTAGCCAAAGTGTGGCAAAAACCAAACACATACCAACTAAACTGTGACAGCCAAACTTTGGCTTACAAATTGGATAGGAATCAAACTGGCCCTCAAATAATAATTCGATCCTCCCTCGCCCCCACCCACGCAGCAGGCGCCCGCACAATGTTTTCGCGCGCCCCCGCTCTCCGCCGTTTCCCTCCCCGCCCCAAATCCCGATCTCCTCCAAACATTTCGCGAAATATTTCAAGATTCGCCGGCTGATGGGACCAAAAGAAAGCATGAAACTCCACTCCTCGCCAGCCAAAAATTTTCCCCGAAACTCAAATCTTGCCTTCTTCTTCCCTCCCACAGTCCCACCTGCGTTACAAATAGCCATGGAAGATCCCCTCCAGTCCCATCCCAAGCTCCAATTCGAGCCACCTCGCCGCCTAGCACGCCACCGAGCCCCGATTCCCAGCGCGGCAGCTCGTGCCCGAGATGGCAGTTGACCGCGCCGAAAAGGAGAACCTGCCGCCCTCGGCTGCTCCGTCGGCGGCCGCCGCCCGTCTCCACGGCGTCGCTGTCAAGAGCTGCAAGCTGAAGCGGCTCGGGAGGGCGCGGAGGCGGGTGCCGCTCAGGGACATCACCAACCTCTTCGTTGCGGAGCCCGCGGCTGCCGAGCGGCAGCAGGCTCTGCTTCAACAGCCGCGCGCGTGGCCGGCCACGGCGGAGCTAGCGAAGGCGGAGCCGGCCATGAAGAGCGGGCTCCCTGCTGCTGCCGCGGGATCGAGGGCGGGCAGATACTCGCTGCGGAAGGAGTTCAGATAGCCGACAGTTGTACATGGATCTGTATACTTCTCATTTAGCTGTCCAATGATTCATTGGACTAAATTTTGCCGGATTGGTTTCCTCGTTTCTGTATTCGTGATTGTAGAAAATGAGCTGCTGAGAAAGGAAGAAACATAAAAGAGGTGAATTTGGTTTCTAAACGGTGAAAAGTCTGAATTGCTGAACCGTAATCTGGAATTGTGCAGTAACCCATTTTATTTTCAGACATTAGAATTGGATTTTAGATCTGTTCCTCCAGTTCTCTGTTCTCCAGGAACGACTGGTGTGAAGCCAACCTTCTGAAGCACTAGTCGTCCGTGCAGGTTGTATTTAGGCTTGGGTTTTCAGTCTGTCGATAAGTATGCAATCAGTGAAACTAAAAAAGCAGTTGTGTGCGGGAGAGGCTTTTTTTTTTGCTCTGGGGTGCAAATGCTCTCTTTATTTTAAATACAATTTAAACATATTTTGAATTGTTAAAAAAATTCAAAAAAATATATTTTATGTACATCTTCACAACCTATGCCTGAGCCAAGTTGTTTCACGAAAATCCAACTCTTCCTATGGGCTAAGCAAAAAAGACAAAATTTAGTGGTAAAATAAAGGTTTGCATGAGACATTTTTTTGCCTTTTTTACTCAAAACACTACAAATATCAATTTATCGCGAAACTTGGTCATGCGTATGTAGTCCGTCGAGATGTAAACGCAAAAATTTTATTCGGAATTTTTTCACATTTTTAAATATGTTTTTTGAATAAAGGGAGCATCTGCACCCTAGATCAAATATGCATTTCTCGTTGTGTGCTTGTTTAAAAAAACTTATTTGACCAGGCAAACTTCTAGCTGATTGTAAATGAAGAGCTAATTAAGCAAAAACACTGAAGATGTTGAATCTGTTCAGGGACGACTGTACGACATGTATCGTGCTGCGATTGTAGTAGAGAAAGGCATCAGGGCTTCTGAATTCCATCGAGTTTGGGTCCACCTAAATGACATTTGGAAGACAACACCTGCCCCTTTGAATGTCAAACGAGAGAAACAGCTCAGCACTTTGCGTTGGAGTGGGGTCGAACACAACAAATTCTTGCTATCCTAGGGATTGATCTGACCGGTGTTATTGATTCGCTAAGGATTTTTTATGAAGCTAAAGCTAGGTGCCCAACTCATAAGAAGAAAGCCTGGGACATGGTTGTCATCGCCTCATTCTGGAGTATTTGGCTGCCAAGGAACAGAAGGTTTTCGACAACGTGGAGATCCTGGTTCAGATTGCAGCAAGACATGCATGGATACTTGTAAGCTCTGAGGTTTGAGCTCATAGGGCTAAGAAGCAGGAAAATCTGCTTTCCATCAATGGGTCTCCGAGTGGCCGGAATAATGTTTTCTTCTCTTAGTTTGTTTTCTGAACCACTTTTGGGGTTTCCCTTCTCTGTATCTTGCATGTAAAATTAGAGCAGCATTAGCTCTTTTGTGTTTTGATAAAAACATGAGGTAGGGGTTTTCCGCCCCTTCGCATCCGGTCTGCCTTAAATGAGTTGCTAATTTTCTTAAAATTTATAGAATGTAGATCACATTAAAATGAAGGGAGTATGTAGTTATTTCTGAACATGCGGCGTTAATTATGCAATTCAGTTTGTTGCTTTCATGAGTGTGTGCCACTATTTTTTTTTAGAAATGGTGTGTTCCCGGCCTCTGCATCAATTGATGCACACGGCCGTTATATTAAAAAGCGAATAAATGGTTTCAGTTTACAAGTAGCACAAGAGACCAAAACTAGTCGTCGGCTAAGGATGACATGGAGATAAGCCATCTAAAGATGGAGTACAAAGCTTTGCTAAACATTCTCAATCCTATTAGAATGCCGCCAACCACCCTGGCTGAAGATAGCCTAAACGACCGCCATCAGTCGTGTGCATCCAGAATCCATATATCCCCGCTGGTCCTTGATACGTCTCCAACGTATCTATAATTTTTGATGCTCCATGCTTGTTTTTACACCATTTGCCTACTGTTTCGTTACACTTCGTGGCACTTTGATGCATTTTCCGGAACTAACCTATTAACAAGTCGCCACAGTGCCAGTTCCCTGTTTTCTGCTGTTTTTGTGTTTAAGTGTGATACACAGGAAATATTCTCGGAATTGGACGAAACAAGTTCCTGAAGTCTTATTTTGTCCGGGAGCTTCCAGTCATCCGAAGGAGAGTAGGAGGGGAGCCACAGGGGCCCCACACACCAGGCTGGCGTGGCCAGGGCCTGGGCCGCGCCGCCATGGTGTGAGGGCACCTGGCCCCACCTCTGACATCGCCACTTCTCCTATAAAGACCCCCCGACAGGAAAAACCTAAAGACCCGATCACTTTTCCAGAACACATCGCGATCCGCCGCCGCCGTCGACCCGAAGATCGGGAGGGTCCAGAAGCTCTTCCCGGCACCCTGCCGGAGAGGGGAATCGCCACCGGAGGTCTTCTTCATCGCCATGCTTGCCTCCAGAGCGATGTGTGAGTAGTCTACCTTGGACTATGGGTCCATAGCAGTAGCTAGATGGTTGTCTTCTCCACCATGTGCTTTATGTTTAGATCTCATGAGCTGCCCTACATGATTGAGATCACCGTTATGTAATTCTACATGTTTGGTTTGTTGGGATCCGATGAATATTGGTGTTATGATTGAGTTGCTGTACTGAATATTATCTTTTGTTATCTCTATGTTTTATGATCTTGCATGCTCTCCGTTGTTAGTAGCTATCTTGGCCGAGTAGTTGCTAGTGACTCCAAGAGGGGGTATTTATGCTCGATAGTGGGTTCATGCCTCTATTTAACCCGGGGGAGTGACAGAAACCTCTAAGGTTGTAGATGTGCTGTTGCTACTAGAGAGAAAACAACATTCATATGCTCAAGGGCATATGCTTTGTTTACATTACACACTTTGCTTAATTCAATTATCTGTTGTTCGCAACTTAATACTTGTGGAGTTCTCGGATTGATTCGCCATAAGTGGATTATTAGTCATAGATGCAGTTGGATGGCGGTCTATGTATTTTGTTGTAATGCCCAGAGTAAATCTCATAGTGATCTTCTTGACATATCACGTTTATCTTTATTCTATCAATTGCCCAACTGTAATTTGTTTACCCAGCATGTGTTATTAATCTTTTGGAGAGACACCACTAGTGAACTGTGGACCCCGGTCCTATTTCCATCATATTGCTATCACCTGTTTACTTTACTCGCACTGTTTACTTTACTCGCATACTTCTACTGTTTTCCACTCGATACGCTCATAACCTTTATTTCAAGCAAACCGGTGAGATTGACAACCTCATCGCAAGTTGGGAACAAAGTACTTGGTTGTGTTGTGTGCAGGTTCCGTGTTGCTACTGCCGAAGACGAGTCAACAAGTATCGTTAAACGGCGCCCTTGTTGGAGTGTTACTAAGTTAGTCTGCATCACCTTCAGTCGTTATTGTCCCTTCTCTCCAAGAACGATAAACCTTGGTTTCTTAACTGAGGGAAAACCAGCTGCTATACTCATCATATCTTCCTCTTGGGGTTCCCAACGGGCTGGTTGTTCACCACGCACAAGGACCATCAACTGCATATTCCACGTCAACTTGGCGTTAGCAGCCTCTTTTCTGGCGCCATTGCTGGGGAGATTGGAAGACTTCTGCGAGGGGAGTTTTCGCACGCACATCCTTGACTTTGTTATTGTTTTGCTTTACTTTATTTATTTTACCTGCACCGTTTTATATCAAAAACCCAAAAAAATTAGAATCCTTGGTAGTTGTTATTTCTTTACTTTTAGTTCATTATGTTGATTCCTAAGTACGTTCTGGAGGGCCTCTCAGTAGGTAGTGGTTCAATTATTGGAAAAAGTAACATTGAGGAGTTCTTTAATCACATTAGTATGCATGAGGAAGTTGAGGAGAAATCTTTGGTTGAGCTAGCTCCTAGTATTGAAGTTGCTTCTGCTTATTTGATTCACATGTTGGAAACTAGGTTTGCTAGTCTTAATCCTTTTATGCAATACATGTTCCTTAAGCTTCATGAAATTGAGGATCCTGAAAAGAAAGCTTTTATCTTGGAAACTTTGCGCATAGAATTTAAAGATGTTGCAAGTGAGGCTAGGAAAGTTTTTAAGAAGTTTAATAAGCTTGGCTCGCCTGTTGAAATTGTTGATACACCCAACGAAGATTCTAGATTGCCAATACCTTGTAAGCTTGTAGGAATTCATAATGCCTTGGTAGCTAATACTAGTTGGATTTGTCCTAAAAATCTTTTTGATGAAAATAGTGTACCAAAGCGTGATTACAAGGGATACTCAAAACCTCAATTGGATAGTATTCATTTCTGTATTCCTATAGTGGATCCTGATCCCCCTTTCATTATTACTTGATTCGCAATTTTCTGCGCCTAGCTCAAAGGCGTTAAAGAAAAGCACTCTTGGGAGATAACCCAATGTTTTACTTTCAGTAATTTTTCTTTTATTTGAGTCTTGGAAGTCATTACTACTATAATGACCACTCCTTATCTTGTTTATTTCGTTTTTGTGCCAAGAGAAGCCTCTAATTCGAGTGAGGTAAAGATTTGGGGATGTTGCTGTCCTGAAACTGTTTTCAGTGCTGCACTGTAAAAATTCGTATAAATTCTCTGTATATCTTTTGGACCTGCGATTTCTTGTACATATGCCCCAGGTTATATCAAAACTTTCGTTAGCTGAACACTTTTTGATTTGAGCAACAAAAAACCCCTCAAAAATTCGACCTTTGTCAGCTGTTCTGTTTTGACAGATTTCTGCCAATATTTGTGTTTGCCGCTTTATCGCTTTCTTTTGAGTTCTTTTGATCATGGAACTTTTTGGGGAAGTTGCTACAGTAGTATTTGCTATATATGTGGTGGTTTTGAGTTGAAACCTGAAGCAAAAAGAGGTAGATTATATGTTATGCTACACTAATGTTGCTAATAGAATTGTGTTTAGTTTTGTATGAAGGAAGTTTTCAAGTGTAGGGATTGGAGAATGATGAGATGAGTTAAAGAATGGATAAAAGCTCAAGCTTGGGGATGCCCATGCATCACCCCAAGAAATATCCAAGAAGTACAAGCGTCAAAGCTTGGGGATGCCCCCGAGGCACCCTTCTTCATCGGCAAAAATAAGGTCACCTTTCAAAACACTATATTTTTATTGCTTCATGCACTATGTGTTTTTCTTGGAGCGTTAGTTGTTTTAGTTTTCTTAGTTAGTTTAGTTTTGTTTGCTGCAATAAATGGTTGGACCCCAACAAATTTCCTTTGGAGGAGATGTACTCGTTTTCATTTGCCAAGAACACTCCGTTTTTCATTCTTACAATTTCACCGAGTGTTCTCCTTTTTTTTCCGCTACTGCTTTTGGTTTTCGTGTTCGCCTTGATTTGCGTTCAGACCTTGTCATATCTTTTCATTAAGGTGTATTTTTGCCTCTGATCTTTATTGGTTTTCATCAAAAGAGGTGTTTATAAAAATTTCAAATGATGTTGGAAAAGAGAAAAAGCTTTGTGCAAAAAGTGGTACAAGAAGGAGCTTGTGTAGACTGCGGCTTAGGCTTTTTCATGTCATGCTTGATGTATTTTTGATAGTATGCTTAGTGGTTTTGCTGTAGCATGACTTGTCTCAAATAACTGAGATTGCTTAATGAGCCTTTGAAAAAATCATGTGTTGTTTTTATTGTATGGAAGCATTATTTTGGTTTTCTCTTTGATGCTTTATTTGGGTTGACTTGGCGCATGCTCACACATGTTAGACTCTTACAAAGTCGCCATTATCCTCTATGATCATTTAGTTTTTGACTTTTGATGCCATCTTATGCTTCTTTTAATGTCGCTTTGTCGCTTTGCATGATTATGGCCATTATTGCTCTCTTAGTTGGTCGCTCCCAGTCTTTTGCTAGCCCTCGCCTTGTACTGAGTATGAGCTCTACTCGTGCATCCAACTCCTAAAAGCCAAAGTTTGCCAAAGTGTCCACCATACATACCTACTAGCAATTTTGCTATTCCAAGTAAATTTGACTTGCTTTTATTTTCTCTTCAAATTAAACTCTTACCAGTGTTATGCGAAATTCGGTCAGTAAAGCTCTCACGAACCGGAAGGCACACTTTACTTTTTCCTGTTCTTAAAAATTTGACATTGTGGTCTCTTATGTTGAGTTGTTATGCTTGCAAGTTGTAAGTTGGAGACTAGCCCAGCCATGCAGTCATGGGCAAGCTTTCAACATTGCACTTCTTATTTGAGTTGATATCGTGATCTTTTGTTTATGGATGCCCGCAGTGTGAAATAAATTGGGAATCTTGTGGGGATCATGGAGTTTGTATATGTGTTAGGGAAACGCCGGGCCGCTAATCTAAGCCGTGCATAATTCATGGTGGAAATTTGCAGCATACCCATGGTGAACATTCGACGACGCATCTCACAATAAAAGGCTAAACAAATGGCAAATAAAAGAGATGTCGAGGTGTTCATTGTCTGCTTGTCCTGTCATTTTGATGTGGGCTTGTTCCATGTCATCGGGCACGGAGGTACCCCATTGGCGGTTCTCAATGATATGCATATATTTACAATGACAAGAGCCTTGCTTGGGACTCTAAGTAAAGTAGCATGAGGTTTGGGTACTCATATTCACGGGACACGAGGTTTTCAACTTATGATTTGTCAAGCATATGCATCATAATTGTTCTCGCATTAACTTTAACCATTCAAGATGCTTATGATGGGGGCAATGAGAGCTCAAAGCCGGTAAGTACCATAATTTTTGAAGGTTATAAAACTTGCAATCACTGCTTCCCTCTGCGAAGGGCCTTTCTTTTACTTTTATGTTGAGTCACCACCTTCTATCTTTATGCACCATTAAGAGAGCATAGTTGTCATTCTTAGTATAATGTGCATTGTCCCAAAGTTTTCATTGATTGATTCATATTGTTGGTTTCACTTGTTCTCAAATTATTTGTATCTAGTCGCCCTCTTAAACTTGAAGGTGTCCTATGCATTTATGTTTTGCTCTCTTTGAAGGACAAGCTGAAAACCATTTGTATGTTTTCCTTATGATTTGAACACACGTTTGACTTTCATTGTTTCATTTTCACGATCTTTTGTTTGTGTTCATTTGCATGTTTACAGCATGGTTGCTAAGTTCTTATTATCAAGATTATATCTTCATGCCCATGTTTTAAGTTCTTATGATCCCAGCTCTCAAATGCTTACATATATGATCAAGATTGTGTAGGTGCATATCACCTCAAAAATTATTCTTTTGTTATCACTTACCTACTCGAGGACGAGCAGGAGTTAAGCTTGGGGATGCTTGATACGTCTCCAACGTATCTATAATTTTTGATGCTCCATGGTTGTTTTTACACCATTTGCCTACTGTTTCGTTATACTTCGTGGCACTTTTATGCATTTTCCGGAACTAACCTATTAACAAGTCGCCACAGTTCCAGTTCCCTATTTTCTGCTGTTTTTGTGTTTCAGAGTGATACACAGGAAATATTCTCGGAATTGGACGAAACAAGTTCGTGAAGTCTTATTTTCTCCGGGAGCTTCCAGTCATCCGAAGGAGAGTAGGAGGGGGGTCCACAGGGGCCCCACACACCAGGCTGGCGCGGCCAGGGCCTGGGCCGCGCTGCTATGGTGTGAGGGCATCTGGCCCCACCTCTGACATCGCCCCTTCTCCTATAAAGACCCCCCGACGGGAAAAACCTAAAGACCCGATCACTTTTCCAGAACACATCGCGATCCGCCGCCGCCGTCGACCCGAAGATCGGGAGGGTCCAGAAGCTCTTCCCGGCACCCTGCCGGAGAGGGGAATCGCCACCGGAGGTCTTCTTCATCGCCATGCTTGCCTCCGGAGCGATGAGTGAGTAGTCTACCTTGGACTATGGGTCCATAGCAGTAGCTAGATGGTTGTCTTCTCCACCATGTGCTTCATGTTTAGATCTCATGAGCTGCCCTACATGATTGAGATCACCGTTATGTAATTCTACATGTTTGGTTTGTTGGGATCCGATGAATATTGGTGTTATGATTGAGTTGCTGTACTGAATATTATCTTTTGTTATCTCTATGTTTTATGATCTTGCATGCTCTCCGTTGTTAGTAGCTATCTTGGCCGAGTAGTTGCTAGTGACTCCAAGAGGGGGTATTTATGCTCGATAGTGGGTTCATGCCTCTATTTAACCTGGGGGAGTGACAGAAACCTCTAAGGTTGTAGATGTGCTGTTGCTACTAGGGAGAAAACAACATTCATATGCTCAAGGGCATATGCTTTGTTTACATTACACACTTTGCTTAATGCAATTATCTGTTGTTCGCAACTTAATACTTGTGGAGTTCTCGGATTGATTCGCCACAAGTGGATTATTAGTCATAGATGCAGTTGGATGGCGGTCTATGTATTTTGTTGTAATGCCCAGAGTAAATCTCATAGTGATCTTCTTGAAATATCACGTTTATCTTTATTCTATCAATTGCCCAACTGTAATTTGTTTACCCAGCATGTGTTATTAATCTTTTGGAGAGACACCACTAGTGAACTGTGGACCCCGGTCCTATTTCCATCATATTGCTATCACCTGTTTACTTTACTCGCACTGTTTACTTTACTCGCATACTTCTACTGTTTTCCACTCGATACGCTCATAACCTTTGTTTCAAGCAAACCGGTGAGATTGACAACCTCATCGCAAGTTGGGAACAAAGTACTTGGTTGTGTTGTGTGCAGGTTCCGCGTTGCTACTGGCCGAAGACGAGTCAACAAGTATCGTTAAACGGCGCCCTTGTTGGAGTGTTACTAAGTCAGTCTGCATCACCTTCAGTCATTATTGTCCCTTCTCTGCAAGAACGATAAACCTTGGTTTCTTAACTGAGGGAAAACCAGCTGCTATACTCATCACACCTTCCTCTTGGGGTTCCCAACGGGCTGGTTGTTCACCACGCACAAGGACCATCAACTGCATATTCCACGTCAACTTGGCGTTAGGAGTCCTCTGGAAGAAGTAGCGCCCAAGTGGTGGTCCAGTGCGAAGTTCTGTTGATAACCTGCAAAAAGGGAGAACAATTTTTATTGTTAAAGATAATATCATTCCGGCAATTCCAGATTACCCAAACCAAAGCACAAACTCCAATTCTTATTCGTGCTTTGGCAATTTTGTTGATCCCATTCAACCAATTTCCAAACATATTTTTTATATTATTGGGGGGCGGCATATTAAAAGTGAAATGAACAACTCTCCAGATCAGACTAGCGAATTTGCATTTAAGAAATATATGTTCTATGGTCTCTTCCTCATCACAAAAAGCACATTTTTTACATCCGGTCCAATTTCTTTTGGCTAAGTTGTCCTTTGTCAGGATCTCTTTCCTATTTAGAAACCACATGAAGATCCTAATCTTCAGTGGTACTTTAATTTTCCAGATATATTTCCTAAGAAATTTTGTGTTCCCGTTTAACAATTCAGTGTATAGAGATCTGACTGAGAACTGACCGGATTCCGTCAACTTCCAAATAAAAGTCTTTTTCATCGGTAAGGTGGATGTCCATTAACCTCTCCACAAGGTCTAGCCAGGAAAGCCACGGTCGCCAGCCAGATTTCTCCTAAACGAAATGTTTAAACCGTCCTCCGTAATGGTGTTTGCCACGGTGATGTTTTTGTAGTTCATGATGGCATAAAGGCTGGGGTATTGGGAGGCTAGCGGCGCATCGCCCAGCCAAGTATCCTCCCAAAAACGGGTCCCTTCTCCATCACCAACGCGAAACAAACCAAATTTAAAAAAAGTCTCCTTCTGATTCATTAGCCCTTTCCAGAAAGGGGAGTCCGTGGGTTTTGCCTGCACCTCAGCAAATTTTTTGTTTTTGAGGTATTTGTTGCATATCAGTTCTTGCCACATCCCCTCCTCATTAATAATTTTGAACAACCATTTGCTCAAGAGGCAATTGTTTTTGATATGCAGAACCTCAATACCCAGACCCCCTTGGTCTTTTGGGCGACATATCATTTTCCATTTTGATAGTCTATATTTCTTTTTGTTCTGGTCACATTGCCAAAAGAAGCGGGAACGATAAAAGTCCAACCTCTTCCTTACCCCTATGGGTATCTGAAAGAAGGAGAGTAGAAACATTGGCAGACTCGTGAGAACCGAGTTGATGAGGATTAGTCTATCACCATATGATAGGATTTTGCCGATCCAAGAGGCTAGTTTCTTCTCGAATCTATCTTCGATGACTTTCCATTCTTTGATGAGAAGTTTCCTGAAATGAATTGGAATGCCAAGATATTTGAATGGGAGTGCACCTATTGCGCATCCGAATATTTCTTTGTAGTCATTTTGATGGTCTTTCGCTTTCCCAAAGCAACATAATTCACTTTTGCGGAAATTGATCTTAAGACCAGAGAGTTGTTCAAATAAGCAAAGAATGAGCTTCATATTAACCGCTTTGTCTAGGTCATGTTCCATAAAGAGAATCGTGTCATCCGCATATTGGAGAATTGATACCCCTCCTTCTACAAGGTGAGGGATTAATCCTCCTACTTGCCCATCTTCTTTGGCTCTATTAATGATGATGGCAAGCATGTCCGCTACAATGTTGAAGAGCATGGGTGAGAGGGGGTCGCCTTGATGAAGCCCTTTGAGCGTTTGAAAATAATGTCCAACATCATCGTTAACTTTGATTCCCACACTACCTCCTTGGGTGAATTTCGTTATCCAGTCACACCATTTGATGGGAAAACCTTTCATCCGAAGTACTTGGTGAAGGAAGGGCCATTTGATCTTATCGTACGCCTTCTCAAAATCAATTTTGAAGAGAACTCCATCTAACTTTTTAGAATGGAGTTCATGAATGGTCTCGTGTAGTATTACCACCCCTTCCAAAATGTTTCGGCCAGGGATGAAAGCAGTTTGGGTAGGATTGATGATTTTTTGGGCCATCCCAGTGATGCGGTTTTCTCCTACTTTAGTGAAAATTTTAAAGCTCACGTTGAGGAGGCAAATGGGTCTGAACTATTCGATGCGGCTTGCGTCTTCTTTCTTGGGCAGGAGAGTTATGATACCAAAATTGAGTCTGAAGAGAGGCAAGTCTCTAGTTTGGAGTTGGAAGAACATGGCCATCATGTCATCATTTATAGTGTCCCAGAACACTTGGTAGAACTCGGTAGGAAAGCCATCGGGACCTGGGGCTTTATTCCTTTTCATTTGCATGACTGCTTCTTTCACTTCTATTTCAGTGAAGTCAGCTGACAACACATTCTTCTCATCAGAAGATAGTTGGGGGATAAGTGCCACTAATATGGTAAGATCACAAATTTTGAAAGAGATGAGCAAAATTAGGAACTTATAGGCAACCAGACAACATTGGTTTGCATGTCTAGCCTAAAACCACAAGTACAGGCTACCAAACAAGGTGCAAGCAGTTTGGCCAATATGCAATGCATGCAACCAAATGATTGCTAGATTGTTGGGAACCCCAAGATTAAGGTTTGATGAATATAGCAGCAAGTTTTTCCCTCAGTAAGAAACCAAGGTTTGTCGATCAGGAGAAAAGCAGACAATACGACTGAAGGTGATGCTTGCTAGTTTGCGATAGCTTCGGACAATTTATATATGGCGCCTCGTCCAAGCTTTGCTTGCTAGCTGCAACGCGGAACCTGCACACAACACAACCAAATACTTTGTTCCCAACTTGCGATGAGGTTGTCAATCTCACCGGTTTGCTTGAAACAAAGGTTATGAGCGTATCGAGTGAAAAGTGATAATAGTATGCGAGTAAAGTAAACAGTGCGAGTAAAGTAAACAGGTGATAGCTATATGATGGAAATAGGACCGGGGTCCACAGTTCACTAGTGGTGTCTCTCCATAAGATAAATAACACATGCTGGGTAAACAAATTACAGTTGGGCAATTGATAGAATAAAGATAAACGTGATATGTCAAGAAGATCACTATGCGATTTACTCTGGGCATTACAACAAAATACATAGACCGCCATCCAACTGCATCTATGACTAATAATCCACTTATGGCGAATCAATCTGAGAACTCCACAAGTATTAAGTTGCGAACAACAGATAATTGCATTAAACAAAGTGTGTAATGTAAACAAAGCATATGCCCTCGAGCATATGAATGTTGTTTTCTCCCTAGTAGCAACAGCACATCTACAACCTTAGAGGTTTCTGTCACTCCCCCAGATTAAATAGAGGCATGAACCCACTATCGAGCATAAATACCCCCTCTTGGAGTCACTAGCAACTACTCGGCCAAGATAGCTACTAACAACGGAGAGCATGCAAGATCATAAACAACATAGAGATAACATAAGATATATTTCAGTATAGCAACTCAATCATAACACCAATATTTATCGGATCCCAACAAACCAAACATGTAGAATTACATAACGGTGATCTCAATCATGTAGGGCAGCTCATGAGATCTAAACATGAAGCACATGGTGGAGAAGACAACCATCTAGCTACTGCAATGGACCCATAGTCCAAGGTATACTACTCACTCATCGCTCCGGAGGCAAGCATGGTGATGAAGAAGACCTCCGGTGGCGATTCCCCTCTCCGGCAGGGTGCCGGGAAGAGCTTCTGGACCCTCCCGATCTTCGGGTCGATGGCGGCGGCGGATCGCGATGTGTTCTAGAAAATTGATCGGGTACTTAGGTTTTTATCGTCGGGGGGTCTTTATAGGCGAAGGGGCATCGTCAGGAGTGGACCGAGGCGGTCTCACACATAGGGGGCGCGGCCGAGGGCCTGGCCGCGCCGCCCTGGTGTGAGGGCACCTCGTGGCCCCACTCCGTCATCTCTTCGGATCTCTGGAAGCTTCTGGGAAAAATAAGACTTCAGGAACTTGTTTCGTCCAATTCCGAGAATATTTCGTGTGTATCACTTCTGAAACACAAAAACAGCAGAAAACAGGGAACTGGCACTGTGGCGACTTGTTAATAGGTTAGTTCCGGAAAATGCATAAAAGTGCCACAAAGTGTAACGGAACAGTAGGCAAATGGTGTAAAAACAAGCATGGAGCATAAAAAATTATAGATACGTTGGAGACGTATCAAGCATCCCCAAGCTTAACTCCTGCTCGTCCTCGAGTAGGTAAGTGATAACAAAAGAATAATTTTTGAGGTGACATGCACCTACACAATCTTGATCATATATGTAAGCATTTGTGAGCTGGGATCATAAGAACTTAAAACATGGGCATGAAGATATAATCTTGACAGTAGAAACTTAGCAACCATGTTGTAAACATGAAAATGAACACAAACAAAAGATCATGAAAATGAAACAATGAAAGTCAAACGTGTGTTCAAATCATAAGGAAAAACATACAAGTGGTTTGCAGCTTGTCCTTCAGGGAGAGCAAAACATAAATGCATAGGACACCTCAAAGTTTAAGAGGGCGACTAGATACAAATAATTTGAGAACAAGTGAAACCAACAATATGAATCAATCAATGAACTTTGGGACAATGCATATTATACAAAGAATGACAACTTTGCTCTCTTTTGGTGCATAAAGAAAGAAGGTGGTGACTCAACATAAAAGTAGAAGAAAGACCCTTCGCAGAGGGAAGCAGTGATTGCAAGTTTTATAGACCTTCAAAAATTATGTTACTTACTGGCTTTGAGCTCTTATTGCCCCCTTCATAAGCATCTTGAATGGTTAAAGTTAATGCGAGAACAATTATGATGCATATGCTTGACAAATCATAAGTTGAAAACCTCATGTCCCGTGAATACGAGTACCCAAACCTCATGCTACTTTACTTAGAGTCCCAAGCAAGGCTCTTGTCATTGTAAGTATATATGTATCATCGAGAACCGCCAATGGGGTACTGCTACTCGTGTGATGGCGCCAGAAAAGACTGTGGCGTTTAGTTGACGTGGGAGCAGTAAGTCCTTGTGCGTGGTGATGACCAGCCCGTTGGGAACCCCAAGAGGAAGGTATGATGAGTGTAGCGGCTAGTTTTCCCTCAGTTAAGAAACCAAGGTTTATCGATCAGGAGAAGAGAGACGATGACGACTGAAGGTGTTTGTGGAACCTGCACACACACAAACAAATACTTTGTCCCCAACTTGCGATGAGGTTGTCAATCTCACCGGTTTGCTTGAAACAAAGGTTATGAGTGTATCGAGTGGAAAACAGTAGTAATATGCGAGTAAAGTAAACAGTGCGGGAAAAGTAAACAGGTGATTGCAATATGATTAAAATAGGACCGGGGTCCACAGTTCACTAGTGGTGTCTCTCCATAGATAAAATAACATGCTGGGTAAACAAATTACAGTTGGGCAATTGATAGAATAAAGATAACGTGATATGTCAAGAAGATCACTATGAGATTCACTCTGGGCATTACAACAAAATACATAGACCGCCATCCAACTGCATCTATGACTAATAATCCACCCCCGGGGATATCATCCGAACACCCTAGAAGTATTAAGTTGCGAACAACAAATAATTGCATTAAGCAAAGTGTGTAATGTAAACAAAGCATATGCCCTTGAGCATATGAATGTTGTTTTCTCCCTAGTAGCAACAGCACATCTACCACCTTAGAGGTTTCTGTCACTCCCCCAGGTGAAATAGAGACATGAACCCACTATCGAGCATAAATACCCCCTCTTGGAGTCACTAGCAACTACTCGGCCAAGATAGCTACTAACAACGGAGAGCATGCAAGATCATAAACAACATAGAGATAACAAAAGATATAATTCAGTACAGCAACTTAATCATAAACACCAATATTCATCGGATCCCAACAAACCAACATCATAGAATTACATAACGGTGATCTCAATCATGTAGGGCAGCTCATGAGATCTAAACATGAAGCACATGGTGGAGAAGACAACCATCTAGCTACTGCTATGGACCCATAGTCCAAGGTAGACTACTCACTCATCGCTCCGGAGGCAAGCATGGCGATGAAGAAGACCTCCGGTGGCGATTCCCCTCTCCGACAGGGTGCCGGGAAGAGCTTCTGGACCCTCCCGATCTTCGGGTCGACGACGGCGGCGGATCGCGATGTATTCTGGAAAACTGATCGGGGCCTTAGGTTTTTCTCGTCAGGGGGTATATATAGGCGAAGGGACGATGTCAGAGGAGGGACTACGCCCCCTCACACGGGGCTGGCACGGCCAGGGGGGTGGCCGCGCCGCCCCTGTGTCTGGGGCCCACGTGGCCCCACTCCGTTAGGTCTTCGGATGTCTGGAAGCTTCCCCGTGAAATATGACTTCAGGAACTTGTTTTGTCCAATTCCGAGAATATTTCCTGTGTATCACTTCTGAAACACAAAAACAGCAGAAAACAGGAAACTGGCACCGTGGCACTTCGTTAATAGGTTAGTTCCGGAAAATGTATAAAAATGCCACTAAGTGAAACGAAACAATATGCAAATGGTGAAAAAACAAGCATGGAGCATCAAAAATTATAGATACGTTTGAGACGTATCAAGCATCCCCAAGCTTAACTCCTGCTCGTCCTCGAGTAGGTAAGTGATAACAAAGAATAATTTTTGAGGTGACATGCACCTACACAATCTTGATCATATATGTAAGCATTGGTGAGCTGGGATCAATAGAACTTAAAACATGGGCATGAAGATATAATCATGACAATAAGGACTTAGCAACCATGTTGTAAACATGCAAATGAAAACAAACAGAAGATCATGATAATGAAACAATGAAAGTCAAACATGTGTTCAAATCATAAGGAAAAACATACAAATGGTTTTCAGCTTGTCCTTCAAAGAGAGCAAAACATAAATGCATAGGACACCTCAAAGTTTAAGAGGGCGACTAGATACAAATAATTTAAGAACAAGTGAAACCAACAATATGAGTCAATCAATGAACTTTGGGACAATGCATATCACACTAAGAATGACAACTATGCTCTCTTAATGGTGCATAAAGAAAGAAGGTGGTGACTCAACATAAAAGTAAAAGAAAGGCCCTTCGCAGAGGGAAGTGATACGTCTCAAACGTATCTATAATTTTTGATGCTACATGCTTGTTTTTACACCATTTGCCTATTGTTTCGTTACACTTAGTGGCATTTTTATACATTTTCCGGAACTAACCTATTAACGAAGTGCCACAGTGCCAGTTTCCTGTTTTTTGCTGTTTTTGTGTTTCAGAAGTGATACACAGGAAATATTCTCGGAATTGGACGAAACAAGTTCCTGAAGTCATATTTCACGGGGAAGCTTCCAGACATCCGAAGAGCTGACGGAGGGGGGCCACCAGGGCCCCACACAAGGGGGCGGCACGGCCTAGCCCCTGGCCGCGCCACCCCTGTGTGAGAGCACCTGGTCCCTCTCCTGACATCGCCCCTTCGCCTATAAATACCCCCCGACGAGAAAAACCTAAGGGCCCGATCAGTTTTCCAGAATACATCGCGATCCGCCGCCGCCGTCGACCCAAAGATCGGGAGGGTCCAGAAGCTCTTCCCGGCACCCTGCCGGAGAGGGGAATCGCCACCGGAGGTCTTCTTCATCGCCATGCTTGCCTCCGGAGCGATGAGTGAGTAGTTTACCTTGGACTATGGGTCCATAGCAGTAGCTAGATGGTTGTCTTCTCCACCATGTGCTTCATGTTTAGATCTCATGAGCTGCCCTACATGATTGAGATCACCGTTATGTAATTCTATGATGTTGGTTTGTTGGGATCCGATGAATATTGGTGTTTATGATTAAGTTGCTGTACTGAATTATATCTTTTGTTATCTCTATGTTGTTTATGATCTTGCATGCTCTCCGTTGTTAGTAGCTATCTTGGCCGAGTAGTTGCTAGTGACTCCAAGAGGGGGTATTTTTGCTCGATAGTGGGTTCATGTCTCTATTTCACCTGGGGGAGTGACAGAAACCTCTAAGGTGGTAGATGTGCTGTTGCTACTAGGGAGAAAACAACATTCATATGCTCAAGGGCATATGCTTTGTTTACATTACACATTTTGCTTAATGCAATTATCTGTTGTTCGCAACTTAATACTTCTAGGGTGTTCGGATGATATCCCCGGGGGTGGATTATTAGTCATAGATGCAGTTGGATGGCGGTCTATGTATTTTGTTGTAATGCCCAGAGTAAATCTCATAGTGATCTTCTTGACATATCACGTTATCTTTATTCTATCAATTGCCCAACTGTAATTTGTTTACCCAGCATGTTATTTTATCTATGGAGAGACACCACTAGTGAACTGTGGACCCCGGTCCTATTTTAATCATATTGCAATCACCTGTTTACTTTTCCCGCACTGTTTACTTTACTTGCATATTACTACTGTTTCCACTCGATACACTCATAACCTTTGTTTCAAGCAAACCGGTGAGATTGACAACCTCATCGCAAGTTGGGGACAAAGTATTTGTTTGTGTGTGTGCAGGTTCCACAAACACCTTCGGTCGTCATCGTCTCTCTTCTCCTGATCGATAAACCTTGGTTTCTTAACTGAGGGAAAACTAGCCGCTACACTCATCATACCTTCCTCTTGGGGTTCCCAACGGGCTGGTCATCACCACGCACAAGGACTTACTCCTCCCACGTCAACTAAACGCCACAGTCTTTTCTGGCGCCATCACACGAGTAGCAGCTTCTTTTCTAGCGCCGTTGCCGGGGAAGAGAGAAGACTTCTGCGAGGGGAGTTCTTCGCACACACATTCTTTACTTTGTTATTTGTTTTGCTTTACTTTATTTTATTTTACCTGCATTGCTTTTTATATCAAAAACCCAAAAAAAATTAGAATCCTTGGTAGCCGTTTTTACTTGTTTACTTTTGTTTTGCTGAAATGGGTACTCCTGAAAACACCAAGTTGTGTGACTTTGCTAGCACGAACAATAGTGATTTTATCTGCACTCCTATTGCACCAACTGTTCCTGCTACCACTTTTTATGAGATTAAGCCTGCTTTATTGAACCTTGTTATGAAAGAGCAATTTTCTGGTGCTAGTACTGAAGATGCTGCAGCTCATCTCAACAATTTTGTTGAGCTATGTGAGATGCAGAAATATAAGGATGTTGATAGTGATATTATTAAGCTCAAGTTGTTTCCTTTTTCTTTGAGAGGAAAAGCTTAAGATTGGTTGCTGTGTTTGACTAAGAATAGTATTGATTCATGGGCTAAGTGTAAGGATGCTTTTATTGGTAGATACTATCCTCCTGCTAAGATTATAGCTTTGCGTAGCAATATTATGAAGTTTACTCAGTTTGATAATGAACATGTTGCTCAAGCTTGGGAAAGAATGAAATCTATGGTAAAGAATTGCCCCACTCATGGACTGACTACTTGGATGATTATCCAAACTTTTTATGCAGGACTGAATTTTTCTTCAAGGAACCTACTTGATTCAGCTGCTGGAGGCACTTTTATGTCCCTTACCTTGGGCGCCGCATCAAAGCTACTCGACAACATGATGGTAAATTATTCTGAATGGCACACCGAGAGAGCTCCACAAGGTAAGAAGGTAAATTCTGTTGAGGAAACCTCTTCCTTGAATGATAAGATTGATACCATTATGGCTATGCTTGCTAATGATAGGACTCATGTTGATCCTAATAATGTTCCTTTGGCCTCTCTGGTTGCTCAAGAAGAGCAAGTTGATGTGAATTTCATTAGAAATAACAATTTTAATAACAATGCTTATAGGAACAATTTTGCTAGTAACAATTATAGGCCGTATCCTTCTACCAATGGTAATGGTTATGGTAACTCATATGGTAATTCCTACAACAACACTAGGGCCGCGCCCTCCGAGCTTGAGGTAATGCTCAAGGATTTCATCGGTAAACAAACTGCTTTTAATAAGTCTGTTGAGGAAAAGTTAGGCAAAATTGATATTCTTGCTTCTAAAGTTGATAGCCTTGCTCATGATGTTGAACTTCTAAAATTAAAAGTGTTTCCTAATGATGTGAATGTGAGCAATGTTGTTGCTGCCGCTAATGCTACCCAAGTTAGAATTGATGAAAATATTAGATTGTTAGCGGAATTGCATGCCAGGTGGGAAAGAGAAGATGAGATGGCTAGAGAGATGAAGGTATGTACTATTACTACCTCTAATGATGTTGCTCCTACTGATAGCAACCCTCTTACTTTGATTGGTGTAGAGAAAACTCCCACTCCTTGTGTTAAAAAGCCTAAAACTGCCAAAACTTTTTCTCAAAAGAGTGCTGAAATTTTTCGGAGTGTGGGAGATGATAGCTCTATTTCTTTTAATGATTTTGATGTTGATGGCTGCAATATATCTGAAGTTATTTTGTTCTTGCAAAAGCTTGCTTTGACTCCCAATGCTAGTTCTTTAAATATTGCTTTTACTAAGCATATTACCAATGCTCTCATAAAGATTAGGGATGAAAAGTTGAAGCAAAAAGCCTCTGTTCCCAAGAAGTTAGAAGATGGTTGGGAACCCATCATTGATATGCATGTTAATGGTTATGATTGCCATGCTTTATGTGATCTAGGTGCTAGTATTTCTATTATGCCTAGAAAGATTTATGACATGCTTGATTTACCACCGCTTGAAAAGTGTTATTTTGATGTTCCTATTGCTGATGTTGCTAAGAAGAAACCTTTGGGAAGAATTAATGATGTTCTTATTGTGGTTAACAATAACCTTGTTCCCGTTGATTTTCTTGTTATGGACGTTGAATGCCATGCTTCATGTCCTATTATTTTGGGAAGACCCTTTCTTCGAACTGTAGGTGCCATCATTGATATGAGGGAAGGCACTATCAAATATCAATTCCCATTAAAGAAAGGTATGGAACAATTCCCTAGGAAAAGAAAGAAATTACTTTTTGACTCTATTCTTAGAGCAAATTATGAGCTTGATGCTTCATCTATTGATATTACTTGATTCGCAATTTTCTGCGCCTAGCTCAAAGGCGTTAAAGAAAAGCACTCTTGGGAGATAACCCATTGTTTACTTTTCAGTACTTTTTCTTTTATTTGAGTCTTGGAAGTCATTACTACTGTAATGACCGCTCCTTATCTTGTTTATTTCGTTTTTGTGCCAAGAGAAGCCTCTAATTTGAGTGAGGTAAAGATTTGGGGTTATTGCTGTCCTGAAACTGTTTTCGGTGCTGCACCGTAAAAATTCGTAAAAATTCTCTGTTTATCTTTTGGACCTGCGATTTCTTGCGCATATGCCCCAGGTTATATCCAAACTTTTCTTAGTTGAACACTTTTTGATTTGAGCAACGGAAAATCCCTCAAAAATTCGTCCTTTGTCAGCTGTCCAGTTTTGACAGATTTCTGCCAATATTTGTTTTTGCCACTTTATCGCTTTCTTTTGAGTTCTTTTTGATCATGGAACTCTTGTGGAAGTTGCTACAGTAATATATACTTTATATGTGGTGGTTTTGGGTTGAAACCTGAAGCTAAAAGAGGTTGAATATATTTTATGCTTACACTAATGTTGCTAATAGAATTGTGTTTAGTTTTGTATGAAGGAAGTTTTC
This sequence comes from Dactylis glomerata, assembly GCA_007115705.1. Classification (NCBI taxonomy): domain Eukaryota; kingdom Viridiplantae; phylum Streptophyta; class Magnoliopsida; order Poales; family Poaceae; genus Dactylis; species Dactylis glomerata. The sequence goes on from QXEO01000628.1 coordinate 1,629,983, forward strand.
AAGTGTAGGGATTGGAGAATGATGAGATGAGTTGAAGAATGGACAAAAGCTCAAGCTTGGGGATTCCCATGCATCACCCCAAGAAATATCCAAGAAGTACAAGCGTCAAAGCTTGGGGATGCCCCCGAGGCACCCCTTCTTCATCGGCAAAAATCAGGTCACCTTTCAAAACACTATATTTTTATTGCTTCATGCACTATGTGTTTTTCTTGGAGCGTCAGTTGTTTTAGTTTTCTTAGTTTGTTTAGTTTGTTTGTTTGCTGCAATAAATGGTTGGACCCCAACAAATTCCCTTTGGAGGAGATGTACTCGTTTTCATTTGCAAAGAACGCTCTAGTTTTCACTCTTATTAAAAATCGAGCGTTCATCTTTTTCTGCTACTGCTTTTGGTTTTCGTTTTCGCCTTGATATGCGTTCAGATCTTGTCATATCTTTTCATCAAGGTGTATTTTTGCCTCTGGTCTTCATTGGTTTTCATCAAAAGAGGTGTTTATAAAAATTTCAAATGGTGTTGGAAAAGAGAAAAAGCTTTGTGCAAAATAGTGGTACAAGAAGGAGCTTGTGTAGACTGCGGCTTAGGCTTTTTCATGTCATGCTTGATGTCTTTTTGATAGTATGCTTAGTGGTTTTGCTGTAGCATGACTTGTCTCAAATAACTGAGATTGCTTAATGAGCCTTTGAAAAATCATGCGTTGTTTTTATTGTATGGAAGCATTATTTTGGTTTTCTCCTTGATGCTTTATTTGGGTTGACTTGGCGCATGCTCACACATGTTAGACTCATACAAAGTCGCCATTAGCCTTCATGATCATTTAGTTTTTGACTTTTGATGCCATCGTATGCTTCTTTTAATGTCGCTTTGCATGATTATGGCCATTACTGCTCTCTTAGTTGGTCGCTCCCAGTCTTTCGCTAACCCTCGCCTTGTACTGAGTATGAGCTCTACTCGTGCATCCAACTCCTAAAAGCCAAAGTTTTCCAAAGTGTCCACCATACATACCTACTAGCAATTTGCTATTCCAAGTAAATTTGACTTGCTTTTATATTCTCTTCAAATTAAACTCTTACCAGTGTTATGCGAAATTCGGTCAGTAAAGCTCTCACGAACCGGAAGGCACATTTTACTTTTTCCTGTTCTTAAAAATTTGACATTGTGGTCTTTTATGCTGAGTTGTTATGCTTGCAAGTTGTAAGTTGGATTCTAGCCCAGCCATGCTGTCACGGGGCAAGCTTTCAACATTGCACTTCTTTTTGAGTTGATATCGTGATCTTTTGTTTATGGATACCCGCTGTGTGAAATGAATTGGGAATCTTGTGAGGATCATGGAGTTTTTATATGTGTTAGGGAAACGCCGGGCCGCCAATCTAAGCCATGCATAATTCATGGTGGAAATTTGCAGCATACCCATGGTGAACATTCGACGACGCATCTCACAATAAAAAGCTAAACAATATAGCAAATAAAAGAGATGTCGAGGTGTTCATTGTCTGCTTGTCCTGTCATTTTGGTGTGGGCTTGTTCCATGTCATCGGGCACGGAGGTACCCCATTGGCGGTTCTCAATGATATGCATATACTTACAATGACAAGAGCCTTGCTTGGGACTCTAAGTAAACTAGCATGGTTTGGGTACTCGTATTCACGGGACACGAGGTTTTCAACTTATGATTTGTCAAGCATATGCATCATAACTGTTCTCGCATTAACTTTAACCATTCAAGATGCTTATGATGGGGGCAATGAGAGCTCAAAGCCGGTAAGTACCATAATTTTTGAAGGTTATAAAACTTGCAATCACTGCTTCCCTCTGCGAAGGGCCTTTCTTTTACTTTTATGTTGAGTCACCACCTTCTTTCTTTATGCACCATTAAGAGAGCATAGTTGTCATTCTTAGTGTGATATGCATTGTCCCAAAGTTCATTGATTGATTCATATTGTTGGTTTCACTTGTTCTTAAGTTATTTGTATCTAGTCGCCCTCTTAAACTTTAAGGTGTCCTATGCATTTATGTTTTGCTCTCTTTGAAGGACAAGCTGAAAACCATTTGTATGTTTTTCCTTATGATTTGAACACACGTTTGACTTTCATTGTTTCATTATCATGATCTTTTGTTTGTGTTCATTTACATGTTTACAACATGGTTGCTAAGTTCTTACTGTCATGATTATATCTTTCATGCCCTTGTTTTAAGTTCTATTGATCCCAGCTCACAAATGCTTACATATATGATCAAGATTGTGTAGGTGCATGTCACCTCAAAAATTATTCTTTGTTATCACTTACCTACTCGAGGACGAGCAGGAGTTAAGCTTGGGGATGCTTGATACGTCTCAAACGTATCTATAATTTTTGATGCTCCATGCTTGTTTTTACACCATTTGCCTATTGTTTCGTTACACTTAGTGGCATTTTTATACATTTTCCGGAACTAACCTATTAACGAAGTGCCACAGTGCCAGTTTCCTGTTTTCTGCTATTTTTGTGTTTCAGAAGTGATACACAGGAAATATTCTCGGAATTGGACGAAACAAGTTCCTGAAGTCATATTTCACGGGGAAGCTTCCAGACATCCGAAGAGCTGACGGAGGGGGGCCACCAGGGCCCCACACAAGGGGGCGGCGCGGCCTAGCCCCTGGCCGCGCCACCCCTGTGTGAGAGCACCTGGTCCCTCTCCTGACATCGCCCCTTCGCCTATAAATACCCCCCGACGAGAAAAACCTAAGGGCCCGATCAGTTTTCCAGAATACATCGCGATCCGCCACCGCCGTCGACCCGAAGATCGGGAGGGTCCAGAAGCTCTTCCCGGTACCCTGCCGGAGAGGGGAATCGCCACCGGAGGTCTTCTTCATCGCCATGCTTGCCTCCGGAGCGATGAGTGAGTAGTTTACCTTGGACTATGGGTCCATAGCAGTAGCTAGATGGTTGTCTTCTCCACCATGTGCTTCATGTTTAGATCTCATGAGCTGCCCTACATGATTGAGATCACCGTTATGTAATTCTATGATGTTGGTTTGTTGGGATCCGATGAATATTGGTGTTTATGATTAAGTTGCTGTACTGAATTATATCTTTTGTTATCTCTATGTTGTTTATGATCTTGCATCCTCTCCGTTGTTAGTAGCTATCTTGGCCGAGTAGTTGCTAGTGACTCCAAGAGGGGGTATTTATGCTCGATAGTGGGTTCATGTCTCTATTTCACCTGGGGGAGTGACAGAAACCTCTAAGGTGGTAGATGTGCTGTTGCTACTAGGGAGAAAACAACATTCATATGCTCAAGGGCATATGCTTTGTTTACATTACACACTTTTCTTAATGCAATTATCTGTTGTTCGCAACTTAATACTTCTAGGGTGTTCGGATGATATCCCCGGGGGTGGATTATTAGTCATAGATGCAGTTGGATGGCGGTCTATGTATTTTGTTGTAATGCCCAGAGTAAATCTCATAGTGATCTTCTTGACATATCACGTTATCTTTATTCTATCAATTGCCCAACTGTAATTTGTTTACCCAGCATGTTATTTTATCTATGGAGAGACACCACTAGTGAACTGTGGACCCCGGTCCTATTTTAATCATATTGCAATCACCTGTTTACTTTTCCCGCACTGTTTACTTTACTCGCATATTACTATTGTTTTCCACTCGATACACTCATAACCTTTGTTTCAAGCAAACCGGTGAGATTGACAACCTCATCGCAAGTTGGGGACAAAGTATTTGTTTGTGTGTGTGCAGGTTCCACAAACACCTTCAGTCGTCATCGTCTCTCTTCTCCTGATCGATAAACCTTGGTTTCTTAACTGAGGGAAAACTAGCCGCTACACTCATCATACCTTCCTCTTGGGGTTCCCAACAGGCTGGTCATCACCACGCACAAGGACTTACTGCTCCCACGTCAACTAAACGCCACAGTCTTTTCTGGCGCCATCACACGAGTAGCAGGAAGCAGTGATTTAAGCATGTGCTAGAGCTTTTCATTTGTAAAACAGAGAGATAAAACTTGATTTTGAGAGGTGGTTGTCTTTGTCAACGACTGGCAATGGGGTTCTTACTATCTTCCATACAAAAATGAAGCAAGTTTTTGAGAGAGAGAGATTGGCACTCTTGTGCTCTTTTTATAAAACTTGGCACTCCTCCCCACCTTTTCCTTTCACATACCATGGCTAACCGATTCCATTGGGTGCCCACCAACATTCACATTCATTGGAGGAGTGCCTTTTTTCTTTCTTTTTTTTTTCTTTTTTTTTCTTTTTGGAATAAGCAATATGGAAGATAGCAAATCCGACCACTACGTCCCCATGAGCTGAAAACAGTGTCACAAAACGAGAAGTATTTTGAAGGTTTTTGAAAGGTAGCACACGAAAATTTTACTTTGGAATGGCTTACAAATACCATGCATAGGAATTTATAGTGGACACAATGGCAAACTTTGGCTTTTAGGAGTTGGATGCACGAGTAGAGCTCATACTCAGTACAAGGCGAGGGCTAGCAAAAGACTGGGAGCGACCAACTAAGAGAGCAATAATGGCCATAATCATGCAAAGCGACAAAGCGACATTAAAAGAAGCATACGATGGCATCAAAAGTCAAAAACTAAATGATCATGAAGGCTATTGGCGACTTTGTAAGAGTCTAACATGTGTGAGCATGCGCCAAGTCAACCCAAATAAAGCATCAAGGAGAAAACTAAAATACTGCTTCCATACAATAAAAACAACGCATGATTTTTCAAAGGCTCATTAAGCAATCTCAGTTATTTGAGACAAGTCATGCTACAGCAAAACCACTAAGCATACTATCAAAAAGACATCAAGCATGACATGAAAAAGCCTAAGCCGCAGTCTACACAAGCTCCTTCTTGTACCACTATTTTGCACAAAGCTTTTTCTCTTTTCCAACACCATTTGAAATTTTTATAAACACCTCTTTTGATGAAAACCAATGAAGACCAGAGGCAAAAATACACCTTGATGAAAAGATATGACAAGGTCTGAATGCAAATCAAGGCGAAAATGAAAACCAAAAGCAGTAGCGGAAAAAGATGAACGCTCGATTTTTAATAAGAGTGAAAACTAGAGCGTTCTTTGCAAATGAAAACGAGTACATCTCCTCCAAAGGGAAATTTGTTGGGGTCCAACCATTTATTGCAGCAAACAAACAAACTAAACAAACTAAGAAAACTAAAACAACTGACGCTCCAAGAAAAACACATAGTGCATGAAGCAATAAAAATATAGTGTTTTGAAAGGTGACCTGATTTTTGCCGATGAAGAAGGGGTGCCTCGGGGGCATCCCCAAGCTTTGACGCTTGTACTTCTTGGATATTTCTTGGGGTGATGCATAGGTATCCCCAAGCTTGAGCTTTTGTCCATTCTTCAACTCATCTCATCATTCTCCAATCCCTACACTTGAAAACTTCCTTCATACAAAACTAAACACAATTCTATTAGCAACATTAGTGTGAGCATAAAATATATTCAACCTCTTTTAGCTTCAGGTTTCAACCCAAAACCACCACATATAAAGTATATACTACTGTAGCAACTTCCACAAGAGTTCCATGATCAAAAAGAACTTAAAAGAAAGCGATAAAGTGGCAAAAACAAATATTGGCAGAAATCTGTCAAAACTGAACAGCTGACAAAGGACGAATTTTTTAGGGATTTTCCGTTGCTCAAATCAAAAAGTGTTCAACTAAGAAAAGTTTGGATATAACCTGGGGCATATGCACAAGAAATCGCAGGTCCAAAAGATATACAGAGAAGTTTCACGAATTTTTACGGTGCAGCACCGAAAACAGTTTCAGGACAGCAATAACCCCAAATCTTTACCTCACTCAAATTAGAGGCTTCTCTTGGCACAAAAACGAAATAAACAAGATAAGGAGCGGTCATTACAGTAGTAATGACTTCCAAGACTCAAATAAAAGAAAAAGTACTGAAAAGTAAACAATGGGTTATCTCCCAAGAGTGCTTTTCTTTAACGCCTTTGAGCTAGGCGCAGAAAATTGCGAATCAAGTAATATCAGCAGAAGCATTGAGATCAACAAAAGAGGTCTTATCAATAAGGCATTGTATTTCATCCACATAAGTTTTTGAAGACCCTTTGTGATCATGCTTTGGTACACTATTCTCATCAAAAAGATTTTCAGGACAAATCCAGGCAAAATTGTTTTCGAAAGCATCATTCAATCCCAAAAGCTTGCAAGGTATAGGTATCTCGGCCCCGTCATTAGTATCAATAACCTTTATAGGTGAACTGAGTTTATTAAAACGTTTAAGGACCTTCCTAGCTTCAACAACGACATCCTTAAATTCTAGGCGCAAAGTTTCCAAGATAAAAGCCTTCTTTTCGGGATCCTCCATTTCATGAAACTTAAGGAACATGTATTGCATAAAAGGATTAAGACTAGCAAACCTAGTTTCCAACATGTCAATTAAATAAATAGAAGCAACTTCAATACTAGGAGCAAGCTCAACCCAAGACTTTTCCTCATCTTCATCGTGCATACTAATGTGATTAAAGAACTCCTCAATGTTACTTTTGCCAATAATCGAACCACTCCCTACAGAGAGGTCCTCTAGAACGAACTCAGGGAACAACATGATAAACTAAAGTAAAGAAATAACAACTACCAAGGATTCTAATTTTTTTTGGGTTTTTGATATAAAAAGCAGTGCAGGTAAAATAAATAAAGTAAAGCAAAACAAATAACAAAGTAAAGAATGTGTGTGCGAAGAACTCCCCTCGCAGAAGTATTCTCTCTTCCCTGGCAACGGCGCCAGAAAAGAAGCTGCTACTCGTGTGATGGCGCCAGAAAAGACTGTGGCGTTTAGTTGACGTGGGAGCAGTAAGTCCTTGTGCGTGGTGATGACCAGCCCGTTGGGAACCCCAAGAGGAAGGTATGATGAGTGTAGCGGCTAGTTTTCCCTCAGTTAAGAAACCAAGGTTTATCGATCAGGAGAAGAGAGACGATGACGACTGAAGGTGTTTGTGGAACCTGCACACACACAAACAAATACTTTGTCCCCAACTTACGATGAGGTTGTCAATCTCACCGGTTTGCTTGAAACAAAGGTTATGAGTGTATCGAGTGGAAAACAGTAGTAATATGCGAGTAAAGTAAACAGTGCGGGAAAAGTAAACAGGTGATTGCAATATGATTAAAATAGGACCGGGGTCCACAGTTCACTAGTGGTGTCTCTCCATAGATAAAATAACATGCTGGGTAAACAAATTACAGTTGGGCAATTGATAGAATAAAGATAACGTGATATGTCAAGAAGATCACTATGAGATTCACTCTGGGCATTACAACAAAATACATAGACCGCCATCCAACTGCATCTATGACTAATAATCCACCCCCGGGGATATCATCCGAACACCCTAGAAGTATTAAGTTGCGAACAACAGATAATTGCATTAAGCAAAGTGTGTAATGTAAACAAAGCATATGCCCTTGAGCATATGAATGTTGTTTTCTCCCTAGTAGCAACAGCACATCTACCACCTTAGAGGTTTCTGTCACTCCCCCAGGTGAAATAGAGACATGAACCCACTATCGAGCATAAATACCCCCTCTTGGAGTCACTAGCAACTACTCGGCCAAGATAGCTACTAACAACGGAGAGCATGCAAGATCATAAACAACATAGAGATAACAAAAGATATAATTCAGTACAGCAACTTAATCATAAACACCAATATTCATCGGATCCCAACAAACCAACATCATAGAATTACATAACGGTGATCTCAATCATGTAGGGCAGCTCATGAGATCTAAACATGAAGCACATGGTGGAGAAGACAACCATCTAGCTACTGCTATGGACCCATAGTCCAAGGTAGAATACTCACTCATCGCTCCGGAGGCAAGCATGGCGATGAAGAAGACCTCCGGTGGCGATTCCCCTCTCCGGCAGGGTGCCGGGAAGAGCTTCTGGACCCTCCCGATCTTCGGGTCGACGGCGGCGGCGGATCGCGATGTATTCTGTAAAACTGATCGGGGCCTTAGGTTTTTCTCGTCAGGGGGTATATATAGGCGAAGGGACGATGTCAGAGGAGGGACCACACCCCCTCACACGGGGCTGGCGCGGCCAGGGGGGTGGCCGCGCCGCCCCTGTGTCTGGGGCCCACGTGGCCCCACTCCGTCAGGTCTTCGGATGTCTGGAAGCTTCCCCGTGAAATATGACTTCAGGAACTTGTTTCGTCCAATTCCGAGAATATTTCCTGTGTATCACTTCTGAAACACAAAAACAGTAGAAAACAGGAAACTGGCACTGTGGCACTTCGTTAATAGGTTAGTTCCGGAAAATGTATAAAAATGCCACTAAGTGAAATGAAACAATATGCAAATGGTGAAAAAACAAGCATGGAGCATCAAAAATTATAGATACGTTTGAGACGTATCAGGCACCTCCGTGCCCGATGACATGGAACAAGCCCACATCAAAATGACAGGACAAGCAGACAATGAACACCTCGACATCTCTTTTATTTGCCATATTGTTTAGTTTTTTATTGTGAGATTCATCGTCGAATGTCCACCATGGGTATGCTGCAAGTTTCCACCATGAATTATGCATGGCTTAGATTGGCGGCCTAGGCGTTTCCCTAACACATATACAAACTCCATGATCCCCACAAGATTCCCAATTCATTTCACACCGTGGGCATCCATAAGCAAAAGATCACGATATCAACTCAAAAGAGAAGTGCAATGTTGAAAGCTTGCCCATGACTGCATGGCTGGGCTAGTCTCCAACTTACAACTTGCAAGCATAACAACTCAACATAAGAGACCACAATGTCAAATTTTTAAAAACAGGAAAAAGTAAAGTGTGCCTTCCAGTTCGTGAGAGCTTTACTGACCAATTTTCGCATAACACTGGTAAGAGTTTAATTTGAAGAGAAAATAAAAGCAAGTCAAATTTACTTGGAATAGCAAATTGCTAGTAGGTATGTATGGTGGACACTTTGGAAAACTTTGGCTTTTAGGAGTTGGATGCACGAGTAGAGCTCATACTCAGTACAAGGCGAGGGCTAGCAAAAGACTGGGAGCGACCAACTAAGAGAGCAATAATGGCCATAATCATGCAAAGCGACATTAAAAGAAGCATAAGATGGCATCAAAAGTCAAAAACTAAATGATCATAGAGGCTATGGCGACTTTGTATGAGTCTAACATGTGTGAGCATGCGCCAAGTCAACCCAAATAAAGCATCAAGGAGAAAACCAAAATAATGCTTCCAAGCGATAAAAGCAACGCATGATTTTTTTCAAAGGCTCATTAAGCAATCTCAATTGTTTGAGACAAGTCATGCTACAGCAAAACCACTAAGCATACTATCAAAAATACATCAAGCATGACATGAAAAAGCCTAAGCCGCAGTCTACACAAGCTCCTTCTTGTACCACTTTTTTGCATAAAGCTTTTTCTCTTTTCCAACACCATTTGAAATTTTTAAAGACACCTCTTTTGATGAAAACCAATAAAGATCAGCGGCAAAAATACACCTTGATGAAAAGATATGACAAGATCTGAATGCAAATCAAGGCGAAAACAAAAACCAAAAGCAGTATCGAAAAAAGAAGAACACTCGGTGAACGATAAGAGTGAAAAACGGAGTGTTCTTGGCAAATGAAAACGAGTACATCTCCTCCAAAGGAATTTGTTGGGGTCCAACCATTTATTGCAGCAAACAAAACTAAACTAACTAAGAAAACTAAAACAACTGACGCTCCAAGAAAAACACATAGTGCATGAAGCAATAAAAATATAGTGTCTTGAATGGTGACCTGATTTTTTGCCGATGAAGAAGAGGTGCCTCAGGGGCATCCCCAAGCTTTGACGCTTATACTTTTTGGATATTTATTGGGGTGCTGGGCATCCCCAAGCTTGATCTTTTGTCCATTCTTCAAATCATCTCATCATTCTCCAATCCCTACACTTGAAAACCTCCTTCATACAAAACTAAACACAATTCTATTAGCAACATTAGCGCAAGCATATAATATAATCAATCTCTTTTTGCTTCAGGTTTCAACCCAAAACCACCACATATTAAGTGTATACTACTGTAGCAACTCCCCCAAAAGTTCTATGATCAAAAGAACTTCCAAAAGAAAGCGATAAAGCGGCAAAAACGAATAGTGGCAGAAATCTGTCAAAACAGAACAGCTGACAAAGGTCGAATTTTTGAGGGTTTTTTGTTGCTCAAATCAAAAAGTGTTCAACTAACGAAAGTTTGGATATAACCTGGGGCATAAGCACAAGAAATCGCAGGTCCAAAAGATGTACAGAGAATTTATACGAATTTTTACGGTGCAGCACCGAAAACAGTTTCAGGACAGCAACATCCCCAAATCTTTACCTCACTCGAATTAGAGGCTTCTCTTGGCACAAAAAACAAAATAAAAGGATAAGGAGCTGTAATTACAGCAGTAATGACTTCCAAGACTCAAATAAAATAAAAAGTACTGAAAATAAAACATTGGGTTATCTCCCAAGAGTGCTTTTCTTTAACGCCTTTGAGCTAGGCGCAGAAAATTGCGAATTAAGTAACATCAAGTGATGAAGCATCAATTACCTCAGTAGGCTCTTTGGAAGTTCCCGAAAATGATTCAACCTGCAAGTCACTCTTAATGGAACTAAAAGTCTTACCAATTTTAAGAACATGTTGAGGTTTAAGCACAGAAACCTTGGGAACATACATAAATTTTTGCTCTTTTCCAACAAACACTTTCTCTTTCTTAAATTTAAGAGAAGAGAAGATTAAACTAAGAGTTTCCATAGACTCCTCTAGTTTACCAATCCTTAAATTTTGATTATCAAGAGTAGTGCTAGCCTCTAAAACGATGATTCTCTTACCAATATTTTCTATTAATTCACTAACTCGGCTAGCATTTTCTAGGATACTTGGCAAACTTTTCTCTAAAGAGCTGAGCCTTTCTACCACCTCCTCCAAGGTGGTCTTAGTTTTAGCAACATGAATAGGTGGTATTCCCACTAAACTTTCAATTATAGTGCATGCTTCTCCAGCGGGAGTACCCAGAAAATTACCCCCTGTAAGAGTATCGAGAACGTACCTATTCCAACTAGATATACCAACATAAAAATTTCTAAGGAGGATCGTGGTAGACTGCTTTTTGGTACACCTATGATGATCATTGTTAATACGATACCAAGCATCTTTTACACTTTCTCCCCCTTGTTGCTTAAAACTACGAACTTCTACTTCAGGATTACTCATTCTAGCAAAACTAAAATAAACAAGTAAAAACAACTACCAAGGATTCTAATTTTTTTGGGTTTTGATATAAAACGATGCAGGTAAAATAAATAAAGTAAAGCAAAACAATAAAACAAAGTAAAGGATGTGCGTGCGAAAAACTCCCCTTGCAGAGGTCTTCCACTCTTCCCTGGCAACGGCGCCAGAAAAAGGCTTGATTGCTAGATTGTTGGGAACCCCAAGATTAAGGTTTGATGAATATAGCAGCAAGTTTTTCCCTCAGTAAGAAACCAAGGTTTGTCGATCAGGAGAAAAGCAGACAATACGACTGAATGTGATGCTTGCTAGTTTGTGACAGCTTCAGACAATTTATATATGGCGCCTCGTCCAAGCTTTGCTTGCTAGCTGCAACGCGGAACCTGCACACAACACAACCAAATACTTTGTTCCCAATTTGCGATGAGGTTGTCAATCTCACCGGTTTGCTTGAAACAAAGGTTATGAGCGTATCGAGTGGAAAGTGATAATAGTATGCGAGTAAAGTAAACAGTGCGAGTAAAGTAAACAGGTGATAGCAATATGATGGAAATAGGACCGGGGTCCACAGTTCACTAGTGGTGTCTCTCCATAAGATAAATAACACATGCTGGGTAAACAAATTACAGTTGGACAATTAATAGAATAAAGATAGACGTGATATGTCAAGAAGATCACTATGCGATTTACTCTGGGCATTACAACAAAATACATAGACCGCCATCCAACTGCATCTATGACTAATAATCCACTTGTGGCGAATCAATCCGAGAACTCCACAAGTATTAAGTTGCGAACAACAGATAATTGCATTAAGCAAAGTGTATAATGTAAACAAAGCATATGCCCTCGAGCATATGAATGTTGTTTTCTCCCTAGTAGCAACAGCACATCTACAACCTTAGAGGTTTCTGTCACTCCTCCAGATTAAATAGAGGCATGAACCCACTATCGAGTATAAATACCCCCTCTTGGAGTCACTAGCAACTACTCGGCCAAAATAGCTACTAACAACGGAGAGCATGCAAGATCATAAACAACATAGAGATAACATAAGATATATTTCACTATAGCAACTCAATCATAACACCAATATTCATCGGATCCCAACAAACCAAACATGTAGAATTACATAACGGTGATCTCAATCATGTAGGGCAGCTCATGAGATCTAAACATGAAGCACGTGGTGGAGAAGACAACCATCTAGCTACTGCTATGGACCCATAGTCCAAGGTAGACTACTCACTCATCGCTCCGGAGGCAAGCATGGCGATGAAGAAGACCTCCGGTGGCGATTCCCCTCTCCGGCAGGGTGCCGGGAAGAGCTTCTGGACCCTCCCGATCTTTGGGTCGACGGCGGCGGCGGATCACGATGTGTTCTGGAAAATTGATCGGGTACTTAGGTTTTTCTCGTCGGGGGGTCTTTATAGGCGAAGGGGCATCGTCAGGAGTGGACCGAGGCGGTCTCACACATAGGGGGCACGGCCCAGGGCCTGGCCGCGCCGCCCTGGTGTGAGGGCACCTCATGGCCCCACTCCGTCACCTCTTCGGATCTCTGGAAGCTTCCGGGGAAAATAAGACTTCAGGAACTTGTTTCGTCCAATTCTGAGAATATTTCCTGTGTATCACTTCTGAAATAGAAAAATAGCAGAAAACAGGGAACTGACACTGTGGCGACTTGTTAATAGGTTAGTTCCGGAAAATGCATAAAAGTGCCACGAAGTGTAACGGAACAGTAGGCAAATGGTGTAAAAACAAGCATGGAGCATCAAAAATTATAGATACGTTGGAGACGTATCACCAAACTGGGTCGAGAACATGGCTTCGTGCCTGCATATACCAGGATAGGCTAAATTGGTGCAAGCCACCAATCACATGTTAGTGCAGGAGGCTTTGTTTGCATTGCGGAAAACTGATATTATGAGCGACAACTCAAATTTGGTCTTCTAGAGCGTTGTTAAACTGATCTTTGTGTCGGTTGCCTCCCATAAAAGGTCCTAGGAACCGGTTGGCTCTCCGAGATTTGACCCATCAAGGAGTGTGTCCCCTTTGCGATCAACGCAATGAGACAACTGAATCATCTACTTATCAGACGTGTAGTCACCCAGGAGGTGTGTTACAAGGTGTTTGAGGCATTCAGATAAGTAGATTGGGCACCCCCGATGGATGGCACACTCATGGACTAGTGGTATGGTATGTCCCAGATATCAACACTTTGTCAGAGTCGTTCAAACTATGGTCGTCTAATTGTTTGGTAGACTTGTAAACACCAAAACACCATAGTCTTTGTCGTTGCATTCCTTGGGCTTAGGAGATTCTTTGAATATAGTAAAGGTAGAGAGTAAAGCATGGTTCAATGTGAACTTGTCATATAATCATAGGCTCTTGTTGGTATCCTCCTCATATGGCCTGTGCGGAGATAGCCTTATAAAGTCTTTTAGGCGACCCAAACTGGTGCAACAGCCCACCAACCCATAGGGTTATGACCGACGGTCATTTTGGACATTATACATGAGGAAAAGGGGATGATAAGCCTCCTTTCCAGCCACCATAAGGTGAGTGACGAAAAATTAAGACAACCTCCATTGGAGAGAAGAAAAACCAAGAGAGAAAGGAAAGAAGAGAAGTCAAAGGAAGAAGCTAAATCAAGAACCGGGCCTTGCCCACAAGGTTGTGAAGACCAAATATGCATCTTTGTCTCCTTCAAGCTGTGTTTCCACCATCTTTGGTGAGATTTCTCCAATTCCTTGCTCTTGTGTCCCAAATCTTGTTGAAACATTCACAAATCCGTGTATTTTGACGCTTGAAATCCTCTAGTGCTCTCTAGAGAAGAACTTGTTGCATCTCCATTTGATAGTAGTGGAATAAGATTTGGGTGACTTCGGCCCGTGATTTTTCCTTTCAAGTTGAGCGGTTTTTCATGTAAAAAGAATGGTGTACTTGTACGTTGATTTTCTGCTGAAGTTCTCACTTCTGAAAACTTAAACTCTAGATCAGATATTGGATCAAGGAGTGTTTGACCAAGTGCTTAGACATTTTCCTCCATATAGGTTGTTGCATATGTTTCCTTTCGACACGAGCAAAGGTATTTGAGTTAGTACACAAGTGGTGCTGAAGTTTACAATTTATTCTGCTGCGTATTTTCAGTTCACGCTTAAAATTATGCTAATATCTAAATTAAGAGGTTAACCGGTGTGTCCAGTTTTCCCAATAGCTCTTACATACTCTTGGCCCCACCTAGAAACGCACCTCTTCGGCAATGATGATCGCAATGCCAATAGAAGCAATTTCCTTTCCCGCAGGCCAAAGTCACCATCTCTTTCCTCATCGGCTATATGGAACGACTACGGAGAAAATCTAATTCCACTAGGAGTGGACGCTTGTCGCTTGCACGCAGATGACCATCAAGGATGTGGTCTAGGTCGAAATAGATATCCAAACCTCCTTAGAGAAGGAGCAACCGAAAGCCAGATGAAAAGCCGTTTCACGTGCTTGTTCACAAAGGCTACAAATTGGGTTACATGGCAAATCCCTTCGTTGAATTTTTTTTTGAAATAACTGTCGCTTTATTAATCAAAACACAATAGTACAAGATGTTCCCCGGATACAGTCCGGAACAGAATCGAAAAAACAACTAGAAAACAAACTAGTCTTAGCTAAGATATGAGCCGCCTCATTGAGATTCCTCTTCACGTGGCAGAAGGAAACCGACGAGAAGGATTTCGCCATATGTTTAACCTCAGCAACCAGGATGCCAACAGACGACCGATCAAGAACCGAAGAATTCAGCCGCCGGATCAGCGATAGACAGTCTGAAGCAAAAGTGACTCTGTCATAGCCCTCCTCCCGAGCTAGAGAAACAGCTCGACGTAGTGCTAGAGCCTCTGCATACTCAGGTTCTGGGAAAACATCCATGTGTTCACGGCAGGCCCGGAGAAAATCACCAAGATGGTTGCGAATAAGAACACCGGCCCCCATACTTCTTGAAGCCTCAAAAATAGCAGCATCAGAACTGACCAAAACTGTACCTGGCGGCGGTGGTACCCAAGATGAAGCCGAAGAACTGGGTTCACACCTTTGCAACAGGCCAGGCTTGGTGAGATGTGTTCTGATCAAGTCGACATAGGCTAAAACTTTGCCCACAGTCCGAATCGGATTCGGCTTGGCTTCAGAATTGCGGGACTCATTGCGCGCTTCCCAGATGTGCCAGAAGCCCACCGCCAACGCAGTCCTCTGTAACTCAGACGATCGGCCGAAGAAGTCAAATAACCATTGTTTGCATGAAACGAAAAACTTCCTATCAAGTCGCAATGGAACATGCTGCTTGATCTCACGCCAGACCGTACGTGCAAATTGACAGAATAAAAGGGAATGCTCAATACTTTCAGTTCTGCCACAGAAAACGCAAGCACCATCGGCAGGGATATGTCTCTTGACGAGTTGCACCCCACTCGGAAGACAATCGTGCACAAAACGCCAAATATGAATTTTCATCTTCCCTGGTGCCTTAATATTCCAGATAGCTTTCCAATCTTTCTCATAAGCCGTCCAGCCTGAATGTAGTCCTTTATGTCCATAGGACATCACAGAAAAGAATATTGTTTCCTCTAATTAATCGAACAACAAGCGGGGCGATAACTGTTGGTGCCGACACATTCAGCTATTGATCGCTCCAGAATTTGTTCTTCTTGCCATCACCAAAGCTGATGTTGGTACAGGTTCTAAACAAATGCATGCCTTTGTCATCGCAAGGAAGTAAGGAACCTGCGTTCCTTTTCATGGCCTATTCGAATCATCCCAGTTAAACCAAGGCCATCTGAGCCTAAGAGCTTCCAAATAGTTGCAGATCTTCGATACCAAGGCCGCCAAAAGCTTTTGGTGCGCACACTATTCTCGAGGTTAGCGTTTTCCACTACTTGCTTCTTCCTCCCCTATCCATAGAAAGTCCTTCTGAACTTGTCGATTTTTTTTTTGATTTTCCATGGAGTGAGGTAAAATATGGTAAGGAAATAAGTCAAAGTGGAGGTTAACACTGCATTTATTAGCACTAGCCAGCCTGCCTATTCTAGTGAACAACTTCCCTTTCCATGGTTTGAGCTTGCTAGCAATGTGAGCAATCAGCTTCTGCAGATCAACCTTTGAGGATTTACGGATGCCAAGAGGTAACCCAAGATATTGGCAAGGCAAAGTGCCAACAGAGCCTCCAAAAAGCAAATAAAATATCTTCAATCTTGAGGTTTTATCACCTTGGATTGGGTATGCAGTACATTTGTTCAGATTTGCTCTTATTGCTGACATATTTCCAAAACATGGGGGATTCTCTGAATTGCCCGCATTTCTTACATATTTCTAAAAGGAAGCAAAGGATTTACAACATTCAGTTAATTCGACAGTTTTTTTAATAAGAGAGGAAAAATGAGTGTTTTTACATTTTTCTTAACCACTGCTAGAAATTTAATAAGTTAACTTCACCAACTGTAATAGATAGCACCTCAAATGCTCAGTGGATATAAGCTTCGAATCCCACCGGACAGTATTTTGCCTTTATTTTGCGGCGACGCGATTCGTTTGGCTGACTATTTTCTGGATGATGAGATCATTGACATATATTCTAACCTGGCCTTTTCAGACATATACATTTCATTCATCCAGTTGCTGTCCAGATCGGACTTCGTGCACACAGCAATATGCATCACTTTGTCTAATCAAGCCTAAAAGTAACATTAAAGCATTCGTATCCACTAATGAACCGAAACCAAAAATACATGATCTGAAATCCCCCAAAAAAGCATGTTATTCTTTCTTAGAGTGAAATTAAGGGTCTGACGAACTTCATCCATTAGCAAAGTCATGAGTATTGTTTTTTACGTACAGATATATAATACAAATTTTGTATGTTAAGAGTAACAATTTTCGAGTCTTATTCTCAAGCGCTGACATCATACAGTTTTGCACTAACAAGAAATGTTTTGGGATGTAATTTTGTACGTGCACAATATATACAATATAACCCATGCCCATAATTTTTTTTCCTGAATGTTATAAACTCGAAAGGACGATATGGAAGATGGGGTGCAGAGTGCAGACGGTTGCAGAACATGAACGACCGCGGATATATAGCTTGACCAGTGTTTTCTGATGACGGTTGAGAATTAGAGCTGAGAAATGGCTATCCAACATGGACCAGCCCAGCGCAATCGGCTACAGAAGTCCAGTGGCCCGTACATCATGGACGTCACCGGCTTGTATTTTCTTTTATCAAATGCAGAACTAGCTGGCTGAAACTCAACTGCCATAAACTCACATAGGAGGCGTTTATATTCATTCTCATCAAAGTCCATCATTATGTGCCTGCCCTTCGGCTGTAATGTAGAGCCAGGAATCTTTGTGAATAAGAGTGTGTTGCTTTCGAGCCACTTGAGATAAATAAAAGAGGTGACTCGAAGTGCATCTACCTACTTGCGCATGAACCCGCCAACGCACAGAGACCATGAGTGCAGTTCTCAAAAATAAATAAACTTGATATATCCCACATACGTGCAATATACTATCATTTTTTAAGACTTTATATTCTGAGCTACACAAAAATGACAACGTGTGGATCTCAGTATGCATATTTTCAAATCTCCTTGTTTTATCAGATTTTGTCATTTTTTGTGTAGCTCATAATACAAAGATTTTTGCATTGCGATTTTGCATGCTCGTGGGTACGTGCATCCTTGACTATGCCCAGATTTGTTTTTTCAGAATTTTTGAAACTTATAAATACGATTTTCGATTTTTTTAAAACAATAGGATCACTAGTGCCCGAGATCCAAAAATCTCCACTCATTGCATAGGAACTTCCCATTAGGAAGAAACAGACGTTGCCCTTTGGATGAACAAAACAATCTGATGAATTTTGCTGAAATTATGCAAACAAGTTACGAACCAGAGTTGCAGTATAACCAGTATAATTCAGCAGACTCTATGCATACTTATTCTCACCGTAGCAACTCTCTCGATCTTTGCATGTTCTCTTCAAGTGTGTGTAAAATACAAGTTTTGACGCTACCCACTTGGTTCGCCGAAGGCGAACTATACATTGATGACTACGTACGAGATCTTAAAGAACACACATGTTGGGAGATCATGGTTATGCGTGTCGACGCCAAAGACCACTTCAAGCTGCAAACACTTATTTTTCTAACCATCGATTCCACTTTAGTTTAAAAGTTTCTCACTAAATTACTACTTCAGCAGTTAAGATTCCGTTTTCCCTCTTGAATAGGGGACCAGCCAAATAAACGGTTATGTCACGCAATTGTGCATATAGCTAGTCAAAATATGCATATCTGCACGTTGCTTCAACCTCCAATAGGACTTCAGTTCATAGGCTGACGCACTAACTCCTCACAAAATAAGCATATGGGACCTTCACAAATATTTCAAATATTGTACTGTACTAAAGTTGATCCACTTTTAATACTGCAGATGCTTGGGATGTACAGCCCGTTCCAAAATAATTGAAGTTCCAAAAGTTTCATGTGTCAAACTATTTTAATTTTGACCAAGATTACAGAAAAATATAAGTATTAATAATGTTAGGAATAAGCCCATATCTGCGGTGTCGATCGACGTCTGCGCGTCGGCGTTCGTGTCCGTGGCCGTGGCGGGTGTGTCCGGCGTGTGTGCGTGCGTCTAGGTTTTAGGTTGAGTCTGGTCGTTGGTGCGGCCGCGCTCGACTCCGTCTGGTTGCTGGGTCTTCGATCGTTTGGGCGACGGAGACGGGCAAACGTGGCGAGCAAGTTGGAGTCCGGGTCTCGCGGATGAGCACGGCTCACACGATCGAGGAGTACCTGATAGCTTTTTTTTAGATAAAGAATATATATTTATATCAAGTCGATACCAATTACATTCAGCCTCTGCAATAACGCAGTGCCCTAGTAACAATACGGATGCACACAGCCAAAAAAAGAAGAAGAATTACAGAAAATAAAAAGCCCCGCTACAGTGAAAAATTCCTTGTAGCAGCAACACTAACACCACCAAGATAGCACCAAAAGTCTAACATCTCCAGAAAGCAATGCCTCCAAGAAGGGAACAGTGCACTAACACCGTCGTCACCCGATCATAGATCTTAGGTTTTCACCCCGGAGAAAAGTTCGCGCTCACAAAACAATGCCCTCAACAAGGCAATTGCCAGGCACAACCAATTAAGGCCAGACCTTAGGTTTTCACCCTGCAAGGTCGGACCTTGAACTTCTCCTGTACTGTCGCCCCCACTAGCCATGTTGCTGCTACGAGTCATGAATCACGAAGCAAGTTCCTCTTTGCCACAAAGACTCAAACCACCAATGCAATTCTTCAGGACTCGGCAGCCATGACATTCTCCGCTAAATGACTTCACCATGGAACGAGAAAACGTCGCATGATGGTAACCGCCAGCAGAGCTTCGCAACGCTCCCTGTGAGACCAAACGGTCAGATAAAAACATGGATGTGCTCGACCGAATCCCATCCGATCCAGCAATCTCCAGGCATGATCGCCCAATGGAGTTCACCGGCGGAGCCTTCCGAAACTCGTCACTCCTACCAGATCCATGAAGAAGGGCCTCCGGTAGATCCTCATCTTGGGGCGAGGAGGAACCATAGGACCACCTCCTTTATTCATGCCGAACCAGCAGTCCCCGCACCGCCGGCCGGCTCCTGGCGAACGGATCGAGTGGAGCGACCTCCGGCTCAGACGAGCCTAAGGTAGCCCCAGATCAGGCCTGTGAATCGAGCCTAGGAGATGCAACGAGGCTGCCACGAAGGGCAGGCCGCGCCGCCGCCTCCGGCCTTCTCCACGACCTTCTCTGCCTCTTCCACGCCTCCCAACCACCACGCCGTCCGCCACACAGCCACCGCTCCAGATCGCCGCGGCTCGCGCCGCCGCACGCCGGACAGCTGCCGCGCCATGGTACCCGGCGGCCGCACCATGCCCACGCCATGAAGGAGACAACCCGCACCGTCCCTAGCACGCGAGGGGACCAGCAGTCCCCGCCGCCGCTGACAACGGCCAGGCTTTGACCGGCCGCGCCCTCGGGCGGCGGCGGGAGGAGGAGAGAGAGGTGGGGAGGGGGGCGGCGGCGGCGGAATTAGGGTTCCCCCTGCCGCCACGCGGGGACGAGAGGGGGACCGCCCCGGTAGAATGTACTGGGGTGATAGCTAGGACGTTCGTGCGCGTGGTGATCGTGGAGTGCGTTGAGTGGGCACTGCGTTGCCTCCTGGCTATAAAGTCCAACCTGTAACCATAGTCTGTATAATGAGCTAGCTGAAATAGAAAAGAGAAGACGTCTGTGCGTCGAGCGTCTGTGCGCTGAAAAAATCTCCTCTATCTTCTTCTACCTCCGACTGTGAGCTGAGAGAGAGTGCTAGCTAGAGCTAGCGCCAACAATTTACAACACCAACTTTAATTTTATGCAATTCAGATTTGGCCATCTACAGTTGAAACCTTTTCAAAATATATCATCTGAAAGTAGCGAGATATCAACTGAGCTTTCTTTATTTTCGGTGGAAAGTGCATTGTGCGGTATAAGAATAAGGTATACCCACCTGCTCGTCCACCTCATCAGCAGCTATCTGGCCGGTGGTGTTGAGGAGGGCGAGGATTCGTCTGGTCACCGCTTCTATGCAGTGCTGGATCTCGTCTAGTCTACTTATAAGTTTGGTGTTCAAAGCTTTGGATCGATTCAAGGGTTCAAGGACGACGACTTCATCTCTGGGGCGCTGGTCCTTAGGGACACATGCACGAAGACTTCCCGACTGTCATCAACAACGTTAGGCTGACTTCGGTAAGGGAGCGGCACCAACAGCGCCTCGGTGGCTCGCTCTGGCGGCAGTAGTGGTCGTTAGGTGGTCCAAGAACCTCAATGTGATTTTTATTATGTTTGGGTTACCTTGTACTTCTTATGAACTCATGGAATAGAATCGGATCTTTCCCGCAAAAAAAACAAGATATGTGACGTATGATTTTGGGAGTACAAGGAAGATGGACATGAACAAAATGGGAAGAAGTGAAATAAAATTACATGATTTTACTACTTCCCCGAGTATATTTTTTTTTCAAAATGGGCAAGCCCCAGCCTCTGCATCCAAATGATGCATATGGCCTTTATTTGATTATTTAGAGTCCGGAGACTACATAAGTATATAACAACATATACCGTGCATTGAGACCATCACATAGTAAAAAAAGATGTACCTAGTTCTGAAAGCTCTAACACATTGCAGGGTCTTGGGAAGGAAATTTCTAGGCAGCCTTCTCCTTACTAATTTATGCAAAGAGGATGATTTGAACCTAGGACCTCTAGGGACACAGCTACAACTGCGCCCAGACCAGCCCTTCTACATTACTACTCCATCCGATTAAAAATAAGTGTTAGTGATTTTATACTAACTTAGTATAAAATTTATACTTAGTCATCGACACATATTTCTGATCAGAGGGAGTAGGTATTATCACTAAAAATAATTTGGCATTTTTTGTTCACAAATGTAGGTTGATTTTGAGTTCATCCCGATTATCGTTCCTATACGTCACTTCCATCACTCTTGTATATTGAATCTCAACCAGGCGCTTGCTAGACGCGCCCTATTTTATTTCCCCGTGTACAATCATCTAAAGCAACACCTCTCTAAAAAAAAATCTATCTGATCCATATTATGCTACAAAGTTGTATAAAACCAGTGGTAACTAAAACGGAATGGACAAAACTCTATAATAAAAAGTGCTTTGTCTCCACTTTAGCCCGTAAGAAATTTGCCCGTAGGTCTAGCATTACTGTTTAGATACCCCTTGTGTTGATCTGCAGCTTTGGTCTTCCCTCCTTTGTGTTCCTCTGGATTTAATGCATGCGTGTAAAATAATATTTTAATTCTTATAGCCAGCTGACTAGGACTTATTGTACTTGCTCTAAGTTGTTGATACTTGGAACTTATGGATTCTGACATGCATGCGGGCGGGACCAAGACGGTCAACGAGTCAAAATGCCGTATGAGTCCGATAACACGCCGAAGTAGATTAAGTATTACGATGATGCGTGATGACTTGCAAAAGGATGTTGATGACTGTGGATTACATGGGATGGAATGGAACGAACAAGTGGACAATTACGCTGGATGTATATCCTCCTCGATCATATGTGGTGAGTTTTGACTTAGATACTACGCATCAGCTTTCAGTTCCAGAAGCAACAACTCGACCGTGCAGCTAACCAATCTACATGGAATAATGTACTAATTCACATCATGCCAAAGCACCCAGAATGGCACTTCCTATGTGTGAGATGGAGCGATGGGTACTGAGAGGACGGGCGGCGAAACCCTTGACTACCTAACCGGCGCCGCCCACATCGGGTAGCCTAATTAGCTGTATATTGTGCCCTCGGCAATCCCTACGCAAATGACAGGCCAGATGAGTGCGAGATTCCGCTACATCCATGATCCATATACAATTCTCGTACGAGCTGCACGCCTGCATTATAAATGCATGCCCGTACGAGCTGTAGATCACCATCACTGCAGATTCCACCCTAGCAGCACTTGTGCAAGCTCAAGAGCCGTATCGCAATGAAGCTGATCATGTGCATATGCATCTGCGCCTGCCTCGTTCTCGTCGTCGCCTCCTCGCCCGTCCCGCTCTCCGGCGACCGTCCGATGATGCTGGGCCGGCGTTTGCTGCAGGGCGCCGTGGTCATCGGCGGCGGCCCGACCCCGACGGCGGCGAGCACCACGGCAGGGACGTGGCCGCGTGAGCCGGAGCCGGACGTATCGCCCGATAGGTCCAAGAGGCTCAGCCCCGGGGGCTCCAACCCCCAGCATCACTGATCCCATCATCGAGATTATCGACAAGCATGCATGCTGGTCTCTTGTACCGTCGTTATTTCTCAACATTTTCCAAACCCAAATTCTAACTCATCGGCGAAGTGCTGGTCCGGAGTTCAAATCATACTTTCCTATTTTTGTCTGTGCTTGTGGTGTAGCGTCCGAGTCTACCATAAACGTACGTAAGGTGATCCATTTTTCACTATGTCGAAGCT
Source organism: Dactylis glomerata (assembly GCA_007115705.1). Lineage (NCBI taxonomy): Eukaryota > Viridiplantae > Streptophyta > Magnoliopsida > Poales > Poaceae > Dactylis > Dactylis glomerata. Next base: position 1,653,323 of record QXEO01000628.1, read on the forward strand.
GATTTGAGATAAAGGCCCTGGTCAATAATAAGTTTTTCTTGTTCAATTGTTTTCTCAACTTTAGAGTTGATGTTTATCTTGTAAGCGTCAGTGTTAATAAAAACTCCCTTAATTAGAGAGTCTCTTCAATTTATCTCCAATTTCCTGGAACGGGAATTTGTATCCAACCGTACATGCCTTACTTTCTAATTTAGACTTTTGTATTTTCTTTCTCAAGAATACGTCGCGGAAAGGCATATCAAAAACTTGTGTTAGTCGTGTGCTCATACATACACACGCTACAACACATCACCATTCCTACACCCGACTTGAGTAGGGTGCCCACCCTGTCACCATCGTTGTCATCTCTCCTCCACGACACCGTTTCCGCCATGATGTGATCGATCATAAGAGTTGCCGAAACGGAAGCTGATCAAAATTTCATTATTGTGCGTCTAGATGCACCACATGACCAAGATGAGCATCGACCATATGTCAAGCCACTCTTGCCTCTTGACTAGATATGCGACCTGGTATGGCATTCGCTCGATGAGTTGCCACTCATGCAGGGAGTTATGCCATATCTCTCTTGTTGTCGTGCAACTAGCAGCATGTGTTCAGGCGTTTTATTGTCATGATCACAAAGAGGGCACCGAGGTGGGTGCGGTAAACCCCGTCACACAAGTATATTGCCCATCCAACATTAGACTTCGGTATAATTTTATGGTATTCTTCTTCTGCTACGATCTTGGCGATACTTACTGATTCATTTTGTTCCAAAACGCACAAAGTTATAGAGATATTCTTCAACATGCAACTTTTACCGTTACTTTTCATACGGAAATTTTATAGGAAGATTCAAAGTTATGGGATCATGAAATATGTTTGTAGACAAATCTAACATTTCTTTTTGAACAAATCTAAATTAACCTTTTGATATAGATAATCAAGCTGGAGAAGCATGATTGCATGCTTTCTAGCCTTTGAGGTCGCCATGTCTTAACTCTTAATGAAGTCAAGGTATTTTGTTTTTTGGAAAAAGAAAAAGAGTCTTCTAGTGGCGCATGACTGTGGAAATATTTTTTAAAAAAATAACAAAGGCATCTGAGGCCAAATAATGAATGCACACATGTTACCTTAATCCACCAGAGACCATTAGAAATTTCAGATAGCCATGTTTCAATCTGCCGTGTACTTTGAGTTAGGCTATTACACAACTCATCAGAGATATATATTAACAAAGTATCAGAGCACTTGAGAGAGATTTTCAGCACTCGCATACTTTGAACGGAAAATCTACAGTCAAGCACACAGTTTTAAGTCTTACATATTGATCGTGTGATTTTACAGAAGGAGCGACGGCGCTGCAGTGGCTTGAGAGGTCTTTATAACCTACCGTTATTGCAGCTTCTAACTGCCTGCCATATTTTATTACTAGAAGAATTCCTTCTCCCTTCATTTTATAATTCTTGATATGACTGTTGTATTTTTTAAGATAAAAATCCTTTTTTCTTCACAAAAAATAAAAAATTAGGCTTTTTCCTGCATGAAGTATTCTTCTGCGGTGTTCGTTCTTCGGAATAACAACAGCAAAGAGAACGTTGGGCCATTACTTTGCTGCCTTGCTTTTTTTAGGGTACTTTGCTGGATTAACTAATTCCCTTGCATGTTAATTATTTAAGCCCAGGCTGAATATCGGCCTTGTACTATTCACTCAGAGCAACACAACGTAAGTAACGAAAGATATAGGCCCCTCCCCAAAAGAAAGAGAGTAAGATATAGGCCCGACCCAGCAATAGTCCAGCCAAAATTTTGTACTGCTCGCTAGGACCTAGCACAATATTGGTGAAAAATCGAATTTCTTTTCTGAATTGATCAAACATACAGTTTGACTACACCAACACCTCTCGCAAATTACAGGTCAAACACCAATTTCTTTTCTGAATTGATCAAACATACAGTAGCATATCTCCCCGATATGCACCAACACCTCTCGAAATAAAAGGGAATTCCTATCAAATTACAGGTCAAACTCCACAATAGAATTCAGGAGATCTTTTAGTTCCAAATTAGACAAATATAGAGGATATATCATTATAGCGGGAAACATTCCGTGGTGTCATGTGATGTGGACTTAATCTAACTAAAGTAGGAATAGATATGGAATCAAAAAATATAAAAGTGTAGTAGCCTAAGATTAAATAATTTTTCTATTGATAGATGATGAATGGAAATTCTAATACTCACTCCATTCACTTTTATAAAACCTTTTAGATATTTTAATGCGAACTAATACAAACTGAAATGAGTTAACCTACACATGGAAACACATCTAGGTAGATTTCATTTTCAAAAAAAAAATGTAATAGCGAACGGAGGGAGTAGTGAAAAAAAAGTGAGCTGTCTGAAAAGTACTTGGGTAAAGATAGGCTTACGACTTTTAATTGCCAGGCAATAACAATCAGAAAAATACATCAAAATAGTGTACAATTAAGCAGCTCCTTCAAAGTAAAACTTATTCTAGCCAAATATTCTAGTTGTACACTACAATTATTTTAAATTAATTGCATTTTTGCATCTCACGCAAAAAATCTGTTTATTTTGTTATCTTAGCGTTCTATTTTTTTCAATAATCCCCAAATTCCTATTTCTGTTTTAAATGTGAAGGAGCCACGTCCCCATCCTCTGATGCCCACCATGCCTCCACCACCGCTCACACCATACGCCTCCTCGACTCCACAATGGGCGTCGCCGACCCCCGGTTTTTTCTTTTTTTGCTACGTGTTAAAATTTAGTGTAGTGTAGATTCTAGTACAAATTATCTAGCATATTGTAGTTTTTAGTTGAACATATTTAGATATAAATTTGGTTAGGTTAATTAGTTTCTATTTTGGCGTTTAGGTTGAATTGCCAAGGTTAATTAGCTTTAGGTTAAAAGTAAGAGGAAGAAAGAAGAGAAACATGAGAAGAGAGAGAAGACAGATGGGATAAGAGCGAACAAAAAGATTTGAAGAAATTTAGAGTAGATGGGAGAAAATAAAATCGTCCATTGAGCTGCTATACATTTTGTTGCAGGTATTCAAAGTGAGCGCCAATGTTTTGGCAAATCGTTTATTCTGTCAAAGTTGTGGCACCCAATATGTTCAATTTGTAGATGATTTTTTTCCTCAGTTCTAATTAGTAGTCTTTTGGTATTTGTTAGTTCTCGGTGCAATCTCCCCCACCGCCGAAGATGGCATCCCGTACTGTGGTGTCAGCGGATATGGAGATGATGTGGGTAAGGAGATCATGGTTCACTACCAGAAGCATTGGCTCGGCAAGTTAGAGACCCCAGAGCTCGTGGTGCATGCCTATGATGTCATGGCAGTTGAGTACTTCTAGGAGAGGGGCGGCTCTCAACTTCTCCGAGTTTAGAGACGTCACACACTTTCTTGTCCCATAGAAAATGAGGGTAACCACCAAGGATGAGGAGTAGGAGCACATCAAAGATGAGGTGCAGATCTTTGACCCCTTGGCCGCGCATCTCCATAGGGAGAATTCTAATCTCCATGAGGAGAACCACACCATGTTAGTGTCCAAGAAACACGCACACAAGGAGGTGCACTAGCAGGGAGAAGCTGGGGATGATTGTGTAGACTGGGACAAGCTCGAGGCAAGGGGGTGATGAAGGAGCCCAACTGCCCAACCCTGAGGAGTACGACATGGATGAGTTTGGCCAGTACTATTGCAGTGTTGCTAGTATTAGCGATGTTAAAACTATCATCATAGCTAGTATGTTAAATTTATCGTAATTAGTACTATTAATTTATGCAATGAACCTTATGTATTCCGTCAAGTTTTTGTTGATAATGGGTTTACTTCATGTTTCTCGTTAGCAAATGACGTGTGTGCACCAAGTATGGCGACAAAGGCTATATTCGCCCTTCTAGGTAGCTTGATACCCGAGTCTACGTGATTTAGGGGCAACTATGTTTTAATTCCCCTTAAATATGTTGTGTCTTAGTTGCTCATAGTTGCGCGTAAGAAATATCCAATTATTGTTTTCTTTTAATTTGTGCAGTACATCGCTTTCTTCGCAAGGCCCGAACTCTTGGAGAAGCTTAACGTTGGCATCGATGAGGAGACCATAGATGTGGCCGACCTAATCATATTAACAAAATGGTCTGGTCTTCATTGTCATTGTCACAACAAAAGCGGGCCTTACCTTTTTTCAGTTGCCCTCGTTGGAGAGAACTTGTCGAAGCGTACGTGTTTCAATCTAGGGAGAGGGTCTACATGATTCTTGACAAAAATCATCATGAGATCATTGTTCAATATGCAATACAAGTCTACAATGCACCTGGCTCACCATAGTTCTTGGTGCTAAAGAGTCCGTTTAGCCATGTTATATGGTACTAGTGTACTGTTTTCAATTGTTAATTTTCCTTGAACATGCTCTATGGTACTAGTGTTGTTCTTGAAGTGTAAAACATAAAAAGTAGATATTTAGAAATCATATATAATCCTATTAAACTGTTGAATGCTGTCAGGGCAGCAAACATGAGCCAAAGTGCTCATTTTGCTGTTGTGGCAGCCTTTCTGTCATCTGGATTGCAATATTATTGACGTGTTCAAATACAATAAACCACTACTGTACATGTTCTGTTACTAGTGGCGTGTTGACAGAGCATTACTAGTATGTAGGTTTCTAGTGGCACGTTAGTAACATTTATCAATGCCGCCAAAATCGGTTGCGTGCCCGCCACTAGTAGGCATTTTGTTAGGCCACTACTAGGCATTCCTGCATTAGTGTTACTAAGATTGGATTGCTTTGGACACAAATTTGTTCACGTGCATACAAGTTATGTGCCTTTGCAGTGTGTGTTGTAACAATTCCGTGTTCTTTTTTTGGGAATGTAACCGTTCGGTTTTAGAGCTGTTGATACAATTTTCACATGTACGGCATGTTTAGTTTATGCCATTTAATGCCCTACCAATTTTTTGCCAATAGTTGGCTAACCAAAACGTTGGCTAAGGATTCCTTGGCCTTGTGTTGACCAAAACTTTAGCAAGAACTGTGAGGGGAATGTGAGGTAGGGGGCAACTCTTCACCAGTTCACTAGTGACCAAAATTTTGGCTACCAAACAAATAAAAGTCAATATATCATAGTTTGCCAAAATATTGGCAGGGCACAGTTGGGCACGAACCAAACAAGACGTGCTGATCCAGTCACACGATTTCAAACAAGTTTGTACTTATGTACTCATTGGCGGAGCCAACACCGGGTCGAGCCTGGGCAGCCGACCCGGCTCAGTTTTTGGGAAAAAAAAATAGAGTACCGGTTAGCAACTTTGCCTCGTCCTGCCCCGCAGCCCGCACACCTAATCCCCTCGTCTCGCATCTCGCAGCCCTGCTCGCAACGCCTGGCTGCTCCCGCACGCGCCGCCAGCCGCCACTGCTCAATCCCGATTCCGACCACCGCCCTTGGCCCGCCAGCCGCCACTGCTCAATCCCGTTCCCGACCGCCGGCCTCGGCCCGTAGGCCGCCCGTCCCCGACCGCCCCCCTCGGCCGCCTGTCCCCGACCGCCTCCGCGCACCACGGCGCTGCAGCCTGCAGCACGGCGCCCTCTGCTCTGCTCGGCCTAGCTGCCGTCTTCGATGGACTTCGCCGACGAGGCAGCCTGGATTGAAGAAGAGGAGGCAGCAGAAGAAGAAGCACGCAAGAGGGCACGCATAGAGGTTGAATTTCTCCCATTTATCTTGAGTTTTGATACATATTTGTCAAGTAAATAATTACTAGTGTGAAATCTTTCCTCATAGTTTGCTTTATTTTCATTGTTGTAGGCAAATATTCCGGAAATCTTTGATTTAGCAAATGTGGTTGCCGATCCCGGAATTCGGAGACCAATTGAGTCATATGGTACCCCTGAAATTAGAGATAAAATGCGATGGGCATATTTGTCGAGAGGTCGTAATTGTTTAGTTGGTCATAGTTATCCCAAAAATCCGGATAGGCGGGCATTTCTAGATGCATGGTATAGCAAGTATGATTGGCTAGAGTATAGTGTGGAGAAGGATGCTGCATTTTGTTTTCATTGTTTTCTTTTTAAGTCTTCAAGCAATGCTAACCACTTTGGATCAGATGTTTTCACAAAGTTTAGCAAGACCAGGTGATACTCGTTGGGGGTCACACCATAAAACTCTAGTTCGGATTCAAGTAATGTGGGATTCAGTGGTTAAAGCACTATGCAGTGTTTCTCATGATGGGACAGATGCCGAGGAGAAAGGTGTGGCTTCAGGTTATATCATATACATGGAATCCTTTGAATTTGTTATTATCTTGCATTTGATGATTCGATTGCTTGGTATAACAAATGGTTTATCAAATGCATTGCAAGCCAAGGATCAGAACATAGTGAGTGCTATGAATATGATTGTCTCAGTGAAACGTGCATTGCAAAAATTGAGAGATGATGGATGGGAGCCTCTATTGCTTGCCGCTACTAACTTTTGTGGTGCACGCAACATTATGGTACCGAATATGGATGATAACATTGCAGCTAGGGGTTACCCAAGGAGCTCACGCAAGATGGTTACTTGCTTGCATCATTACAAGGTACAAATCTTTAATGAGGTGCTTGACAGAAACATAGTTGAGATGAATCATAGATTTTCTGAAACTTCTACATGCCTATTATTGTGCACTTCATGCCTTGATCCTAGAGACTCATTTAACAGCTTTGACAATGATATGCTAGTTGAGCTTGCTACCATATACTCTGCTGATTTCTCTTCACATGATTGCTGTCTATTGGTTGATGAACTGAACATATATGTTGATGTCATGAAGAGAACTCCTGAATTCATAGCTTGTGATACTTTGAGTGATCTTGCTCTCAAGTTGGTTCAGAAAAGATATCATTTGACATTTCCATTGGTCTACCGCCTCATTAAACTAGCTTTGACATTGCCTGTGGCAACAGCATCAGTAGAGAGAGTTTTCTCAGCCATGAAGATTATAAAATCAGATCTTCGAAACAAGATAGGGGATGATTGGCTCAATGATTTAATGATTTGCTATGTTGAGAAAGAGATATTTGCACAAATTGATGATAAGAAGATTATGCTTCGTTTTCATGCCTACACTAACCGTAGAGGTCATCTTCCTCGTGGATTTCGACTTCCCAGCATGGAATCAACTTAATGGTATGATAATATCTCCTCAAAATGTAGCACTATTGTATCTAGTTTTTGACTTTTAGTTAGTTTGTACTTCTACTCAGTGAAATGTGACAAATGAATCTGTTTGGACCATTTTTTTGTTGATTACATGTGATTTTTTGCCCCAAAAAAATTTAGAGCTTATTTGTTCGACCCGGCTCAATTCAATTCCTGGCTCCGCCACTGTATGTACTATGTTTTGATTTTTCTACTGTTTTTACACAATACCATTCTTCTAGTGCTAGTGGAGGAAGCACTAATCATAGCCAAGAAGTCATGAACTCATGATCGTAGGATTAAGACAGCCGGCTGGACCTTCTTTCTTTTCGGCAACCATGCAATACTTCTGAACCATCCATCGGTGAAGCTGGATTTCAGTTAGTTGGATAACGTTAACTTGGCCTATAATTCAAGTACCGGACATCATCGCTAGCCTGCATGCCGCGCTGTGTAGCACAGTGCCTCCAAGGCCGGCACGCAAATGCAGGTGTGTGTGTGTCTATCTTGGTCGTGCAGATCACTGTACGTGTGGTTGCAGTAGACACATGATGAACGCCAGCTAGCTAGTTACTTCCTCTGTTCACTAATGTTAAACTTTTTTGAAAAGCTACATTAGCCTTCGAAAATGTTTTATATCAGGGGACGGAGGGGGCATTTCGAATGACCTGGCCTTTGTTATATAGGAGTATACTTGTGGAAAATACATCGATGCTCTCTTAGATGCCTAGCACATGGGACATCTAAAAATATTCAATGGAAGGTTAAAAAATTCAATACTTTTTAGGAACCAAAGATGATCAAGTATTATACTTGCATAAAACTATCTCGCGAGGAAATTACTAGCATTGCACCCTAGATAAAAAAAATCGATATGCCAATATCCATATACTATTCACGCTATATTCGTTGTAGATTTGTTTTTTTTTCTGGCTAGGATACCTCGGGATTTATTTTGAACACAAACATTTTTACTAGTATATAATACTTGATCATCTTTTGTTTTCAGTAGGTTTTGTTTTTTTATCAATTTTTTCATTTCTTTTAATTTTGAGGTTATAGGGTGCTAGGCACCTGAAAGTCAAAAGTCTGCGTCCCATACTTGTTGGCTGTTGCTAGTGCAGAAAATCCAGTCCGGCCATCCATGCTGATCCACTCGCTATCCATGCAGCTGGATCAAACAACATTTTGCTCGCGATAGGCTCAAACTCGGCCTCTCTGTCGCACACCTGACTGTGGTGACGTGACAACAGAGCTCTTATCTCGTCGTCTTATCAACATACCACGTAAAGCGTTGCATCGATCATTTTTAGAATAAAAGGCATAGCTGCCCGACTTTAAATTAATAAAGCCCAAGAGTTTACAGCCAACAGGACCACCACATTACAAAGGAGCATAAAGAGTATCTCCCACACAGAGACCTAACGCAGCACTTGCGAAAGGAATACAGCAGTCATACGGATTAGACAGAGTTGAACAGCTAAGACAGGGGGGGGGGGGGGGGGCATCTCATAGAGTCGGAGGAGATCTGGTCTCTTGATGAAGATTACGAAGGAGTTCTTCCAGGATCCCCACCGCCGCCCGGTCCCTAGCCTTGAGAAGGGGACGCCATTGCTGCAAAAAGATATAAGATTTGAGCACGCAGTCAGCAGGATGATTAGGAAAAGAGTGTTCCATTACAATTTTATTACGAATATGCCAGAGCGCCCAGCTCTGAGCCGCAAACAAGATCCACACAGCCCGCCCGTGGGCAGAGGAAAGATATCAGAACCCACTAAACCGTATCCAGAAAAGGACCTAACGGATTAGTCCCACTAAACCGTATCCAGAAAACATATCAGAACCCCGGCCGGCAACGTGCATCCATACGACGTACATCATGTGTTAGTTAAACCCAACTGAAGCCACGGTTTCACTATGTGCATGGTGCGTTAAGCTAGAAGAGTGCACAACTACAAGAAACTTGTCATGAGCAATCTATAAAATAGAGCGCTAAAAAAGAAGGGTGCTCATCGCCGAATAATAAAAAGGAAGATTGCACACATTTCTAAATCTCAACCCGTATGTTTTTGCCAGTCTGGATACTGTACACCTAAGTCAGCTACAATGGCAGTGACAATAGAAAGTAAGGTTGTTAAGTGCAGCTAATCTGGAAAGATTGCCTCTTAGTGCATCAAAGATGGGGGATTCTACGTACCCCCGTGTCCAAATAGGTGCCGTATAAATTTGGTTAAAAAGTTAATCATTTTAAGTCTAACCACATATATAGAAGGAAATATGAAGCTCAAATTAAATAAATACTTTATGAACATATATCTTATGATGATCTATTGATACTGATTTGGTATTGTAAAACTTTTTTACATTTGCCTATATACTTGATCATACTACCTAGAAATTTTACTTTTCAAGTATGTTTTTTTACAAAACTTTTCAAGTATGTTTATAACGCCATCTATTTGGGCCTGAAGGGAGAGTGTCCTAATATCTATGTAATCTCCCAGAAGGCCACATTTATATAATTTACTCGTTTAATTGAATTCATAGTCTATGTTTGTAATTTTGTGGCTCATAAACCACCTAGTCAGGGACCTTGTATGGTTCTTGGCAGTATTGTTGTATGAAAAATGGTGTAACGGACTTTATAAACTCCATCTTGGTCAATGATTCAGCTATATCACCAAGGTAATGAAGCTTGTTTTCCTGCACAATATAATCTTGCTTTCTCATGGTCAGTTTTCTGATTAGGAAAACTTTGACTGAGCACCATGTCACCTACACACCCCTGTACTTTTTTGACTTTGTCTTTTTTGTATCTCTCAAACAATGCCATATATATTTGAAACATTGCAGGTCATTGTAACAATACAACTGGAATGTGGGGAAAATAGTTCAGAAATTTTCTGTGAAATTTACAATTTTAAATAAAAAATTCAACACAATTTCTAATAGTGTATATTATATATAATTCCATAAAAATCTGGATCTTTCTTTCCCACATTTTTTATCAAATGTTTTAGTGAACTGCAAATTTTTAGCTTCAAAGGTTGTATAGTGTGAGAAAAACAAAAAAGAGAAGTTGTTTGAGAGGGAAAAAAGGGCTAGCACACATCTTGATGCACCTATTAACAACTCGAATAGGGGTGTGTAGCTGAGCAGGTGCTTAGAAAATCCTCTCTCCTTTTCTGATTTTATTTGTACAAATGTATAAATCGGCAACATTTGCATATTTCCAACTGATTCATCCGAAGTCTTCCATCCAACGTCACAGTTCTTCCTGCAATGATTGTGGGTGAGGATTAGGCACATGTGTCCCTTATCACTCATACCTCCTTTCAGGAATTAGATGTTGCAAATTTTTCTAAATTCGCATTTGTCTAGAAAAATCTATGACAAATTATTTGGGACAAAGGGAGTATATTTATTGCTTCTTTATTACTCTCTTATTTCAGTTTGTGTTTAGCTACCTCTTAATTATGTCCGCTATCTGATTAGAAAGAAGGATTATTTATGTACATGAGTGAGAGATTGAATCTCTCATGTGCATCGACAATGCTTCCTTTTAATTGGATTACACATTGAGTGTCAAACTTCAAATATTACCCCTCCATCCCAAAATGTAAGGCGTCTAAAATTAGTCAAAAGTCAATATCTTTTAAGTTTGACAAAGTTTATACACAAAACTATGAACATCCACAATACTAAATTAGTATCACTAGATCTAGCATAAAGTATATTTTCTCGATGTGTCCATTCAATAATGTAAATGGTGATATTTTTTCTAAATATTTGTTCAAAGTTAGTAGTGTTTGATTTTTTTATTAATTTTAGATGCCTTACATTTCGGGGCAGAGGGAGTAATAATTATTGTGTCATTTCTAATATTTTTGGTTGATATTTGTGTGCATTTTCTTAATCAGCATGCAACCTAAATGCTTTGTCATGTCTTTTCACCTAACATTACCAAGAAACTATACTCTCCCTCTCTCTCCTTTTTGGAAACTAGAAACTATAAATAGTCTCATAGATTTAAGAGAAGTCATATACTTAAGTCTTTGTCAACGAAATGTGTTCTACAGTTGCACAGTTACTATATATAAAGTCAGACATATGGTTTTTTAACATAATAACAGTCGTTTTACACCGTCATCCGGGATCCAACTAAATTAAAGTAATTTCAAGAAACCTAATATTAAGCTATCACATATGAACCAATATATCTTCTTAACTGTACATAACATAAACAGGCTATTGGCTTGATTTTATCCATCTTAAATGGACCGGGATTATTTGACCTTAGTTACTACATATTAACATCAGGAAAAGAAATATCATTTACAAATTAACATATAGGTAGAATATAAGTAGCATAAAAAAAACTACATCCTTGATCTCATAATTTTTTAAGTCTATGTACCTATATAATATCTCGATGGCAAAAAACACATATAGTCTTTCGTTCATTCCTTTATAGGGAAACAATAATTTTTCTCTCACAAATTGAAGATAAATATTTATTGTGATCATAGAACAATGTTGATTCTAATCGCGCAATATAAGTTTCTATTGCACACATAAAAGTTTTTAGACATATTTAGATATTGCCCTCGTATTTGAGAGGGCCACTATACTAGTTAAAGTAATTTCAAGAAACCTAATATTAAGCTATAACTATTTATTTGGCATCACCAAAAACTTATCTGAGAAATCGTTTGGATCTACAATTCATATCCAGAACACACATTGCATCCCTACATTTTAGCAAGGCAAAGCATGGCTTGGCCGTGGAACTATTCCAGACGAGTTACTTTTGTAGAGAGGAAGTGTTTATAGGCTGTTGCTCCCAATCAACGCAGCCATCCAACTTCTTCAAGATCACAGGGCTAGTCAAAGTTAGCACTGTAAAGCCGTAGTACACAGTCAGACAACCTGGATCAGAGTCATTTTGTACTTCTATATCTTGCTCATTTAGTCATATTATGCTTTCGTGACACACAAACACATGTCACATCTCGCTAGCTAGTAAAGGTTTACTTTGGCCTGGAGAAGCAAACAAGAGATCGACAGACGACAGGATTAACATGGGGGTGCTGCACTAGCTGTACCATAAACAAACTAATACTTTCAGGGCGCCCACGATTAACCGCCAGCTCTGGATTTATCTGCAGTCGTTGCGATGCCGAAGCGACCCCCACTACCTTTCTCCCGTGTCCTCTCCTCTCTTGAAAAGATCGTCGCATTTTCGATCGGCCCATGGAGGTTTTGATCCGTTTGTCTGCCGCGATTAGTTAACGTCGCCATCGTTCCAACCGGATGCCGCTTCCTCATCTGGAGTTGTGTGGACCGGTGCGTGTGTATATAAGGGCGTGCAGGTGCATGCCTTTGACTCATCACTAGCTACCTTCGTCTAGCTAACCATCGACTCTTGAAGGCTCGAGGCTGAATTTGTCAAGTAAGTTGTGTTAATTTGTTCATGGCCTCTTCAAGGACGACGGTGGTGGTGGCAGTGCTGCTGTTCTTGGTTTGCACTCTAGGGGAGGCCAGGAAGAAGGGAGCGGGAAGGACGATGCTGAGAGGTGAGGTTATGGTGGGTAATGGCGGCGGTGGCGATAATGCGCCGCCGCACGGGTTCGTCGGCCACTGTCCGAGGCTTGTCGCGTCGTTCAGGAGGCGTGACCAGGAGGTTGGAGCGCCGTCGAGCCAGGCCACCGCCGGTGTAGACGGCGGGAAGAGGGAGGTGCCAGGTGGGCCGGACCCGATACACCACCACCCCGGTGGTAGTATGTCGCCATCTTCGGTTTCTCCTCCATAGATGAGCGTGGCAAAGCAAGTCGATGCATGAATGATGTGTTCTCATGCTCATGCTCATGCATTCCTGAGAAGAAAGGTGTACGTGCCCGCGTACGTACGTTGAGTTGGTCGCAACTCGATACTCTCACACTAGTAGCACGTGGAATAAATATGTTGTACTCCCTCTGACCCATATTACTTTTCGCTAATACGGATATATCTAGACATATTTTAGTGGTAGATACATCCGTATTAACGATGAATAATATGGGTCGGAGGGAGTAGTAAAATGCATGTGTGTTTATTAGTTTCTCCTAATTCGAATTTATCCATGAGAGTGTGATTGTAGTTGTACTTAGTAAAATATGGACGAGCTGAGGTGTGCTGGTGACCATAGTTCGCGATAAAAGGCCAGCACAAGTAGACTTTATACTATGAATATGAAGTATCTTAATCTCTGTCATGACTCATGACACTCTGGGTTGTGTGAGGCACAGTACGCTGACTAGTAGCCATGTATTTCCGCCCATATATCTGGAGGCATGCGTGGTGACCAACATGCATCAATCGACGCAGTGGCCGATGCTATGTCTGAAAAAAATGCCTGGTGGGCAATAAAATGAAGTATTTTCAAGCTATGCAAGATAAGATTGGCACAAAAGATCGAAAAACAGTACTTATATATTTATTCTCGCCATTGCTCGAGTGATAATGGTGTGCTCCCATGCTTGCACGATGTCACCAAACAAATCTGAAGCGATTCGCTCATCATTTCACTACTTATGAAACCGATAAGACAAGTAAGGTCTGCAGATCGAGTTTTAAACCTCTTCGCCCTCTAGTGGCAAAATATAGAGAAAACTATACTAAGTTAGCCCTAGCTGGCTTGATCCCCTAACCCGTGAAAATACGATTTTTGTAGGCCGTAAAAATAACATTCATTTTCTTGTAGGTCCCGTCTCCCCTAACCTGTGAAATAACCTTCACAACATATTTAAAGGGACATCATCCACTCTCCAAAATATACATTCTTTCTGAACAAGAAAGACACAAAAAAATAAGGACTGTGATGTTCTACAAAATTTCAGCTATTTCTCTTTACTCCAAGACCGTTACTTCTGAACGTTCTTCTTCTTTTTCTCGCATGCGCAGAAACTTCCGTAGATCACTGGAGATAAGAAGGGATGAAAAAGTGGGTGTTGATAAAAAGGTTTGTTCCAGAAATAAAACTGGCAACATAAAAATCACTTGTATCTCCCAATCTACAGTAAAATCACTATTTCGAACTAAAAAATAATAAACGAGTCTTCAAAAATTCTCAAAACAGCATACAAGTACATAAAGTGTCTAGTATATACGAAAAAAGTGTATCACTTTTTTCTATGTTATCTGCACAAAATGGAGAAATGTGGGAAAGAAATATTAGTTCTTTTGGTTAATCAGAACCATGATTTTTTGATTTTTTATATAGCATGCAATACATCTAATAAAAAAATTTGAAAATATGTAGACAACATAACATGTGTATGTATTGCGGTAATTATTTCTAAAATATATATTTTATTTTTTAAATTTTCATATAGCAAGATCACAATTAATACAAAGAATCTCGCATTGCAAGTTTTCATTCTGATGGATACATCATTAATTGACTATATCTAGAATTGTGTTGGATTTGGGCTCTGCTTCAATAGGCCCCTTTTTCTCTAAAAGTTTCGGCCGGAAACACATGGACGGCCGAGATCGCCCGATACCCCTTCGGCTAGCGGCGCACGGATCCAGTCTAGGTCCGATCTGGGTACCCTAGAAAGGCCGTAGAGCCCATTTGTACATACCGTATACGCTGACATGTCCCGTATACGCTGACGTGTCCCGTACCCGTATGCCGGCGTGTCCCGTATAGGTACCCCAACCGTCCCATTATCTCTCCCCCACCTCCATCTCATCCCGTTGTTCCCCATTTCATACCAAATCAAGAAACCCTACCTACCCCGCACCGTCCGCCTCCCCCAAATCAAGAAAGGGCATCCTTGTGCGGTTTGATCCGGCGATGGCGAAGGCGTTGGCATCCGGCGAAGCTGCATCGGCTGCCATGGCCGCGGTGGTGGCTTCCGTCGCGGAGGTGGAGGGGCATGGAGATGTGGCGGCCCAATCCGCAGAGGTGGAGGCGGTGGCTCCCGTGATGGGGGTCAAGCGGAAGAGGGTTGCGGAGGCGGAGGGATCAGGCGGAGATGCATCGGCTGCCATGGCCGCGGTGCTGGAGGGGCAGGGAGATGAGGCGGTGGGATCCGGATTTGTCGAGGCGGAAGGAGGCGGTGTCGAGGGCGCACCGGCGCTGGACGGCGGCGTCGAGGGCGCACCAGCGCTGGAGGACGGCGTCGAGGGCGCACCGGCGCTGGTCGGCGGCTTCGAGGGCGCACCGGCGCTGGTCGGCGGCTTCGAGGGTGCACCGGTGCTAGTTGGCGACGTCGCCATTGAGGTGGATGTCGCTGGAGGCTTCGTCGGTGCGGTGGAGGCTGTGAACGCCCCTGGCCTCGCCCCCTATGATCCAGGATACTTCTCTGACACAGAGGAAGTGGTACGTTCTTGTGTAAATATGGTTTGTGCCTGCCCATGGTTTGTTATTAGTGTTTTTTAAATTTCGCATTTGCATTGCCTTGTTTGAGATAGGCCTCAGATGATAGGGTTAGAAATTAGGGTTTGTAGATTTTAGATTTTTCATTTTATTCTTATTAGGTGTTGGTTGTGACCGTAAATTAGGGTTTGTAGATTTTAGTTTTCTCGTAATAACAAGATAACATCTAGCATAGAAGAAATGTGTGCCTGTGACCGTAAATTTAGGCATATATCTTGTTTTTCTCATCAAAGCCATTCTGTCTCAACCGTTGTGACTGTAAATTTAGGGTTTAAGCCCTATGATCAAAATTAAATATGTAATTTCTTACATTGCTAATATAGTTGTGTATTTGGTCTAGCTAATTGTGTTGCTTTGTTGGAAGAATTTTATTGGTTAAGTAGGTTATTTAGTTGTGACTTCGATATATGGTAAACTATATATATTTCTGCTTGTTTGTTCAATATCTAGATTGTTATAGTTTACCGTATATGTACTATAATGTTTGTGTTTCCGGTTTGGGATTTATTATAATTAAATAGAAAATATATGCAAGATAATAGCTATTATTCATTTACATACTTAAAATGTGTATGCTATAATGAAGTGCTCATTTTTCTTGTCTTTGCAGTATGATAGCGGTGATGACATCGATGAGTACAACCGTTCATCCTACGAGCAGAGGCAGCTGACCAAGTTTCATAATGGAGAGCTCGGGGTGATGAGAAAAGGGAAGTACTCTTGCCCTTTTTGCCCCAACAAGATCAAGGCTGGGAATAGGCAGTCTTTGGAGATGCATGCTCTGGACTTGCGCCATACCTCAGAGAAGATCCAGGACAGGGCTGACCATCAGGCCCTCGCTAAGTTCCTTTACGGTGATAACCTACCAGAATTTGGCAGGCCTTCCAGGAGGAGGAGGCACTGATGGTGGAGTGGGATATTGTTATGCCTTGTGAACTGTTAGCTGTGTTGACCACCAGCTCCTTGCACTGGTGTGTTTTTATGAACTTGTTATCTCATAGCGATCAGGCCTGCTACTAGTACTTGCTCACTAGTACTTGTTTGACCTTAATTACTAGTACTTGCTTATGCACCATATATAGTTTATGCGTATTGTAGTCTATGTATCATGGTTATTACTAGTAATTGTTTATGCTGAAATTTTAAGTTGTTAGTTCTTAGGCAACATGAAATCATGCAACATAAAATCATACGACTCATGGCTGTGAAACTTGAAATATAAAACAACCCTAACTTCCGCCAATAAAACATGTATCTGAATTAATCTTTATCACTATTGTGTCAACTATTAATACTGCGTGGTTACATGTCTGACTCTACTGTGTAATTAATATAATATAATATATAAAAAAACTTATCCGTTAATTGGGCTTGGTAGAAATAAACAATTGGGCCTATTATTAGGCCTGCATATAAACAATACATAAATAGTTGGCTACGCCCTAATTGTAGATCAAACTGCATATCTCCCCCACCGCCCCCACCCCCTCTTCCGATCCGCCGCCGCCGCATCGTCTTAACTACACCGCCGCCGTGTTTACCAAGCCGTGTACGCTGCCATGCCTAGACGCTGGGGTGACGGCGCAACTTCGAACGCATTATTCCAGCTGCAGGAGCCGGTATGTGTCCTGACCCATTACTATTTTATAAACCGTGTATATTATGATGAACTGGATCCCCTTCAGCAAAGTACGATGATATAGTACTTGGGCGTACGTGTTTTCCGCAATTGGATGCAGTGTTCTGTAGATGATAATTTGAACAAGATTTTTTCTTGATTATTTCCAACTAGGACATGGCGTATTTCGATGATGCATTTGCTCCTGACACTATGGATGATCCCGCTTTCGGCGGCATAGATAGGGACTGCCCACTGGTCTGTCTTGTCCACGAGATTCAGCTACGCAAGTGCGTTGCCTTTGGAGGGACAAACACAGGTCATAAATTCTACATGTGTCAACATGTGGAAGTAAGTGATTTTTGCTTAGCTGATTATTATGTACACATGTGTCTTCGCCTGCTTGATTAATTTGCTCATAATTTTTTATGTCCTAATTTTTTTTGCAGAAAGTCCTAAACTGTGGATTTCACTCTTGGATTGATCCAGAGTGGCCTGGAACATTGAAGAATGCACTTTCTAAGCTATGGACAATGTACGAGCACTGCACCGATGCACGAAGGCGTGAGAGGCGTGAGAACGCAAAGTTGGTCAAAGAGCTCCGCGATGATAAGAACAAGGTAGAGAGTAAATACTCAAGTCTCATTGCTGATGTGAACAAGCACATGGATGAAACTGCTCGGAGGATCATTCAGCAAAACCATGCTAGGATTATGGGCAATAATGAGGAGGGCAATAGTGAGGTGGACGTGTTGAAGAATGAAGTGGCAATGCTTAAGGAGGAAATTGAAAAGCTTGAGTGCGTGATCCGTGATTTGCTCAACGCAGGTGCTGCTAACTCAGATAAGCTTAGGAGGATGAAGGAAATATGTGATGAGTGATATTCTATCATCGAAATTCCATTATTAGAAGTGTTTTCGTTATGTTTGCCACGAACATTTGTTCGCTTTAAATATGAACCCTTCTGTTAAGATTTACTATGGAGATGCTTCTTTTAAATCATGTTTCATCATTATGTGATCACTGTATTGTAAAATATTTTTTGTTTTTCTACCTTTTGTTTCACATTAGTAGAAAAAAGGGCTTCCATTCACGAACATAAATCATGAACATAAAATTCTGCTGGTTTTCTCTGCCACGGCAGGTTATAATATGACATAAAATCATGAACATAAATTAGTGCAATATAGAGTGATAAATATGAAATAATTGTGTAAAGAGTCATGAACATCACATCAATCGACAACCGTATATAAAACAACCAGTTAAATGATGTACTGAATTCACCAGTTCAACAACGATAATGATCCACATCTAAATAATTTGGCTTTCTCTTTCAAGCTAGCGAAAGTGACGCCATTTTGAGGACTTTGTTTTTCACACTCTCACATAGATTCGTTTTGGCCATCACAATTTCGGCAACCGTCCGTTTCCTGGAAGCATTTACTTTTTCCTACAACAAAACATTATATTACTTGGTTTAGTTATGTGAGATTGTGGCATGCAAGCATGCATGTGAGTGTACTAGGGGAACATGTGGTTACTTGTGAAACTTCTTTTGTCAGTTTTTCTCCGTTCCAATGTTTCATACACTCCAACACAAATAAGCCACATGAGTTCCTGTTAAAAAACAATTAATTAATTATCAGTAGTCTGCATCAGTAGTACTACCGTTAGGTTAAGTAATAACTCACCCATCCTTTTGCTGAGGTATTTCATAGGGTTTAATAGGCCATGCTGAAGGGTCTGGAAGGTTTAGGTCATTTATCTCTTTGTTCGCTTGTGTGACGTCCATCGCAATTTGTTTTCTCTAGAGGGACACAACAAGATTAATTCCTATTTGCTTATTAAAATAATCATAAATGAGAACGGTAAGCTACGAGCGTACCACTTTTTCAACGAATTTATGGCTCGGTCCATTCTTCAGTGAGTTTAGCACTTGGAATTCCTTCTTGGGTATATGTATGACGACGGTGATCCAGTGGCTATTTCCCAGGTTAAGTGTGATATAGGCCTATAATACAAAACATAGTTAGTCACACCAACCAAACAGTTTGAAGTACATATAGGGGCGTACACATATTGCTTACCTTATCTTTTGCAAAATATTCGTCCATACATCTTGCAACGCATGCTGACATCTCTTGTTGGTCTTTTAGGTCTTTCAGGTTCAAGGGTTTCTTTTTCGATTGACGACGAGGTGGTGAATCCACTAGGGAATTTGCCCTATATGCAGGGACTATGGTGCGATCGCCACCCATTTTCAAAGACAAGTCACCTCTATAAGCATCAATGACCTGCAGAAAGATAACATTATGTGAGTAAATATATTTCGTGCATATAAAATAACAAAGTGTGACGCCGGTACGAGGACTTACTGCACCGTTCAGTCAGCCACGGTGAAGAATCGGTAAAAGAAGTTCCGGTGACACCGCTTGTCCTTCATGATTATAGTAGACAGTTTTCTTCTTGTCTTTTTCACTTTTGCCAGCATTTTCAACAAATAAACATGCCGCATCAATTATTTCCGGTGTCAACTCAACTGCCCCATCATTGTTTGTGGGTTCTGTGAACAATTCTGGTAAAGAGTTTACAAAATATTGTTAGTGCATGCAATATTATATTGTTACTATATTGAATGACATGTAATGTAAATGAACTAGCAATACCTTTTCTAACTGCATCATTATGTCATTTACACCGTTTGTCCATGACATAAGGAGAACACAGTTTTGAAGGAATTTTGCGCTTGCGCTTTCCAACTGCATTTTCTTTCTTCCCACTCTCAATAGCTTTTTTACATAAGGTATTGAGGCTATCAAATGAATTAGACTCGGTTGAACCTTCTTGTGTTAAATCCATAACATGATCCTCTTCCTCCTGCTTAATTTTTTTGGAAACAATTAAGTCAGTTATTGGTATAGAGGATGATGACTGAGGATTACTATCTTCATCTTCTAGCTGTATAGGTGTGTTTGGACTTGCGCCGTGGTTTGCCGGTGTGGTGTGCTGATCATCAGTACCATTCATGGACTTGATCTCGGCGTCCTCAACCTCCTTCTCTGAAAATGAATCTTTTAAAGAAACATTGTCCGTTGACTCCACAGGGTCAACGTCCTGGAAATCCTTTTCCTCCTTACGATAAGGGTTTTTAAGAGTCGAGTTTCCTTCCTTATTGCCGTGCTCATCTTCATTGTTATTATCAGACATACTTTCTTTAGTAGGTTTGTACACAACTCCTTTCGCGTTTAGCATTCTTAGAACTTTCTGCAGTACAGAAAAATTACAAAGATAATGTTATGCACATAAATAAAACTAAGAGCACATTGTAGTAGTAGATATAAAATATATGTACAATCACCTCAGCACATTTGTCTAAAACATGCTCCATCTCTTCACAAATGGTGCTACGTATGTGCTCTGTAACTTGCGCCATGATTGGTCCAATCAGGGCTTCAGCAGCTGCGGCATTCATTGAAGAAGTCGTATTCTTCTTAGAAGGTTCACGGAATTCTTTTTTAGAGCCCTTTCGTTTATTAGATGGACCATTATTATCCGGTGTTTTGATCTTCTCATTTCTATGCTCAGGAGTTATGTCATCGTCGATCTAGTTCAAATAAATATGTAACAATTTAGATTAACACTAAATTAACATGGTAAATTAACATGGCAAACTAGATTAGCTTGTATGTACCAGTCCATGACCCCGTCCTTTGGCGTAGTCCGCTAAATCTCTCTTCACAGCCGCCTCCTCCGTCCAGTTGCGCACAAGTGGCTTCATGGATATATGTTTTGCACCTTCTTGGCAAACTTTTTCATAGTACAAATACTGCAATATTTTTTATAAAAATAAATACACTTTCATGTAGGGCTGTATTATACAAGATTAGTTTTATAAGAAGTTAGAATTATACCTGTAGTAGCGCAACGTTACCGGTAGGCCATTGCCTATTCTCTAACCCGGTTCCTATTTGCTTCAGGCTATCCAAGAGGAAACGAAGTGTGAACTCATTGAAATTCAGTTTCTTTATGCGCTGCACATATTGTACTAGTGCATAGTATGGTTTAGGAATAGTCGTATGGGACTGTGGCGCCAGCACGGTCCCAAGGAGAATAAGAACAGTTTTACGAAGGAAGTCGTCGTCTGCAACTTTACTCTTGATGACATCAGCAATCAACTCATCAATAACTATATTGTCTGTAGCCTTGCTTAAAAACATCTCTGGCATATTAAGCTCGGCGTCTTCCCCTTCCAGATACAATATGGCTGAAATATCCAAACCACTATCCCTTAAACGAAAAATGCATTCCACGTCCACTCCGTATGCGGTGATTCCATCATGCCCTTCTTGGACATAGAATTTGTTGGTCTTGGTATCGAACTTCTCAATCATAAACCTGATCAATGTTGTCCTCATTAAAATAGATGGTATCTCCAGCGCGCACTGCAATTCAGCTTCATCAAGTTTAGCCCGTTGTGCTGGCGACATGCGATTTTTAAAATCGACCCACTTCACCACATTACAACATGGACCTCGCTTACTATCCATTCTCTGTTAAAAATCATTAAGACTTGATGAGTATAGTAAAGTGTATAAACTCATGTCTACATGTAAAAAAGAGAACAAGATACTTTTCTTTTTATGAATATGACTAATCATACACTGCAGGGCTCTTAATTTGACCCTTAGGCCAATTGAAATAAGTAATAGAAGATCACAACGAAGCCCTAGTTAAGCACCTCGACGTGCACTGCTAAGCGCTAATTTTTCTGCTATAGAAAAAAGTATGATGCACAATATTTATATTTGTGCGTTTTACAAGGTTTACAATAATATCAAGGTTTCACAAAGTGCCACAACATTTTTAATCATTGGCATTCCAAAGTAGACAAAACGTTGGCAATTCAATAAACACACGAATGATAACAATTACTCCAACTATAGTATAATTTAGTACTAAACAATATGCAAACCATTGACAACATACCAATTAGGGAGAGAGGTCTGACATAACGACGGCATCAAATGCACCACCATCTCCTTCTTCGAGCTCCTCCTCAGAACTCACGTAGCCACCGGGCTCCGGGAAATGGAAGGCGATGGCATCGTCTCCTTCATCCAGCCAAAGAACCAATTTTTGGAGGGGTGCAAGTCCATACGGCTGGGCAAACGCTATCCAAGCAGGAGCACTAAAGTAGGTCCGGTTTACCTCATTTGTCACAAGAATCCTGAACTGGCGTTGTGGAACAGTCCCCTGCACTAGGTTGACCTCAAAAGATCCTGGTTGTGCAATATTTCTGTTCGCATGCTCGCATATGTCGCGCCTTGAGCGGCAAGGGAAAGGCTATAACAAATTGTAAATAAATAAATATTAGCTATATGTTTGAGCAGGAAGCAAATATATATGGCAATGAACATGTGTACAAAAAAAACAAACTTACCACTCTAGTCTCGAGGTCCTAGGGGAGAGTAATGACAATCCTCTTCTGTCGACATCCACTATGGCCACAGTCATCGCAAACGTCCATCTAACATAAGTCAAGATAATTTTAATTAAATTAGTTACAATTAAACTTATACCATTAGAGCCTCATACTTAGTTGTAAGAGTCAATGGACCATCCGGGCCACATAGTCCCACAATTTTTTATCATCAGCCGTAACAACAATATTCAAGGCTAGACAAATAATTTGTAAGTTGCAATGAAATAACCACTAAACGAAAATTATCCAGTTAACACACCAATAATATCACATAATACATCTCAAATAACTCTAGTTAATGCAACAATAATATCACATAGTATCGCTTAACTATTACATTTCGCTTAATCAAACTAGGGGCAGGCTCAAACTAGACGTCGATTCCTGGTTCCTGAGCCGCGGGCAGTGGTCACCCAAACATCAGGAACCATCACAGGAGCACAATTCGGGTGTGGTCCCTGAATATAGCGCCAGGTATTGGAGAACCTCATGGGCATGTCCAACGCTACCATGTAGCGACGGACATGCTCGTCTTCCTCCCTAATTTGGTGGTGCACGTCCACCTCAGGGGTTGGCTCCCTCCGCACTGATCCTGGCCCATACGGCCGCCACCAAAGAATCTCTGGGTCAACGACGGGACCCGGAATCATCGCTAAGTTGCGCGCCCCAGAAGGCAGCAACTCCCAGTGCCAGCCCGGCGGAGCCCACTCCCGGACTGGAGGCAGATCAAACGGGTCGGCGCCACCGAGCCGGCGAGGATGCCGCATGGGCATGGTCGCCAAGAAGAAATGCTAAACTTTGCAAATACAACAGCTTAAATCAATTCTAAAATCATCTAAATTAATTCTAAAATCATCTACATCAATCTAAATCAATTGTAAACTCATCTAAATCACTTCTAAAGTAATCTAAATCATAGCAAAATTAATTCTAAGGCTTGGGATCTAAATCGCTAGCTTACTAGTATTGCATGGGCGAATTCATGTGACTAACCAAATACATAATCCGGCATTAGGCTACCAATATCGACATCTAAACGAACCCCAAATGCATTTACAAAGAAACGGCCGGGAACATACCTCGGGGCGACGAAGGTCAGAGAGGGCGCGGACGGTGGCGGTCGAGGCGCGGACGGCGGCGGTCGATGTGCGGACGGCGGTGGTAGACGCAAGCGGGTCGACGGCCGAGGGAGGCTTGCAGTGCGGCGGCGAGTGAGGGCGCACAGGGCAGTGCCGCCTAGGGTTTGCGGGGGGCGGGGGGCGGGGGTGCGGGTGGTGTGTGTGGGGTGGGGAATTAGATCTGAGGGGGTTAAAAGTGATCGGGACGAGCCACGTTGTTAACGGGCCGGCCCAAGAAAACCGCAGACAAACACACCATCAGCTGGTCAGCTGGCCCGTTTACTGGCCGTGTTGGCTATTGTTTGTTCTATAATCTCAAATTTAGTTATTATTTTTTGCATATATACAAGTTAGTTAAAATAAATAAATAAATATATTGTAGTGATACAAATAATTTTCTTACGATATAGAATTTTTTTATTCAATTTAAAAAATGTCGAAAAATTTGAGTTACTAGGAATAGACCTCTGAGGTAGGCCTGAAAGGTCTATTTTGTAGACATGTGATTCTACACCAGCATCAACACACCCCAAGTAGTATGGTACAGGCTATATATCAAAGTATCTAGGGTAGTATCACAATGGGGCTTCTCCCATTGCATGTGTCAACAAAAGGTCAACACCACCTCAAAACCGTGGAAAGGCATCCTAGACATGAACTGTTGCACCAGTGTGGGTACACCAGTATCCACACACCCCTAGTATTATGGTATAAGCTATGGATCAAAGTACCTAGGGTAGTATCAAAGTGGGGCTTCTCCCATTCATGTGTCAACAAAAGGTCAACACCACCTCAAAACCCCGGAAAGGCATCATAGACATGAACTGCTGCACCAGTGTGGGTACACCAGTGTCCACACACCGTAAGTAGTATGGTACAAGCTATGGATCAAAGTACCTAGGATAGTATCAAAGTGGGGCTTCTCCCATTGCATGTGTCAACAAAAGGTCAACACCACCTCAAAACCCCGGAAAGGCATCCTAGACATGAACTGTTGCACCAGTGTGGGTACACCAGTATCCACACACCCCAAGTAGTGTGGTACAAGCTATGGATCAAAGTACCTAGGGTAGTATCAAAGTGGGGCTTCTCCCATTGCATGTGTCAACAAAAGGTCAACACCACCTCAAAACCCCGGAAAGGCAGCCTAGACATGAACTGTTGCACCAGTGTGGGTAGACCAGTATCCACACACCACAAGTAGTATAGTAGAAGCTATGGATCAAAGTACCTAGGGTAGTATCAAAGTGGGGCTTCTCCCATTGCATGTGTCAACAATAGGTCAACACCACCTCAAAACCCCGGAAAGGCATCCTAGACATGAACTATTACACCAGTGTGGGTACACCAGTATCCACACACCCCAAGTAGTATGGTACAAGCTATGGATCAAAGTACTTAGGGTAGTATCAAAGTGGGGCTTCTCCCATTGCATGTGTCAACAAAAGGTCAACACCACCTCAAAACCGTGGAAAGGCATCCTAGACATGAACTGTTGCACCTGTGTGGGTACACCAGTATCCACACACCCCAAGTATTATGGTACAAGCTATGGATCAAAGTACCTAGGATAGTATCAAAGTGGGGCTTCTCCCATTGCATGTGTCAACAAAATGTCAACACCACCTCAAAACCCCGGAAAGGCATCCTAGACATGAACTACTGCATCAGTGTGGGTACACCAGTATCCACACACCCCAAGTAGTATGGTACAAGCTATGGATCAAAGTACCTAGGGTAGTATCAAAGTGGGGCTTCACTCATTGCATGTGTCAACAAAAGGTCAACACCACCTCAAAACCCCTGAAAGGCATCCTAGACATGAACTATTGCACCAGTGTGGGTACACCAGTATCCACACACCCCAAGTAGTATGGTACAAGCTATGGATCAAAGTACCTAGGGTAGTATCACAGTGGGGATTCTCCCATTGCATGTGTCAGCAAAAGGTCAGCACCACCTCAAAACCCCTGAAATGCAGCCTAGACATGAACTGTTGCACCAGTGTGGGTACACTAGTATCCACACACCACAAGTAGTATAGTACAAGCTATGGATCAAAGTACCTAGGGTAGTATCAAAGTGGGGCTTCTCCCATTGCATGTGTCAACAAAAGGTCAACACCACCTCAAAACCCCGGAAAGGCAGCCTAGACATGAACTGCTGCACCAGTTTGGGTACACCAGTATCCACACACCCCCTAGGAGTGTGTGTGTCCATGAGTTTTCAAGTGTATAGGGTAAAAACACTTGGGTGGTGCACTCATTGCATGTGTAAAACCATGGACAACACCCCTTTTAAGACGGAGAAGGCATAAATATTATTTATATCATAGCACACAAAATAATAACAAAAAACATTGAAATTCATGTATTTATTATACATTTTGGTAGTTCATAACGTGGTAATTTTTTTAGACCATTTGAAGAATGTCGAAAAAATCACATATCTGAAAAAGACCATTTAGGCCAACCTGAGAGAGCCATTCCTAGCAACTCGATTTTTTCATCATTTTTAAAAAGAATCAAAAAAATTTATAAAATTCTACAAATATTTATTGTACGATAAATTACTCTAATGGTAATTTTTGATAAGTATTTAGATGTGGAAAATATATAACCAAAATATCCAAAATTAATAAAAAAGAAAAAGAAAAAGGACTCCCGCCTAGGAAATGGGCCGGCGGAG
This sequence comes from Dactylis glomerata, assembly GCA_007115705.1. Classification (NCBI taxonomy): domain Eukaryota; kingdom Viridiplantae; phylum Streptophyta; class Magnoliopsida; order Poales; family Poaceae; genus Dactylis; species Dactylis glomerata. The sequence goes on from QXEO01000628.1 coordinate 1,679,835, forward strand.
CAAGAAGGAGTGCGCGTTAATGCGCCGCGGTACGAGCCGCGTTGTTAACAGGCGGCCCAATACAAGACGGATGCAGCCGCGTCCTTGTCTCCCAAGCAAGTCGCGCACTAACAAACCATCTGCTGGTTCGGCCGGCCCGTTTACTGGCCGAGTTGGCTATTTTTTCTTCTATAATCTCAAATTTAGTTATTTTATTTTTGTATACATAAAAGGTACTTAAAATAAATAAATAAATATATCATAATAAAACAAATAATTTTCTTATGATATAGATTTTTTTTATTCAATTTAAAAAATGTCAAAAAATTTGAGTTGCTAGGAATGGACCTCTCAGGTAGGCCTGAAAGGTACATTTTGTAGACATGTGATTTTTTCGATATTCTTGAAATGGTCCAAATTTTTTACCACTGTCAATTATACTAAAATACTTACTAAATGCATTGATTTCATGCATATTTTCATTTTTATTATATGTGATATGACACACATAATAAATATGTATTTTGTATACCAGCATCCATACACACCCCAAGTAGTACGGTACAAGCTATGGATCAAAGTACCTAGGGTAGTATCATAGTGGTGCTTCATCCATTGCATGTGTCAACAAAAGGTCAACACCACCTCAAAACCCCGAAAAGGCAGCATAGACATGAACTGCTGCACCAGTGTGGGTACACCAGCATCAAAACACCCTACATAGTATGGTACAAGCTATGGATCAAAGTACCAAGGGTAGTATCAAAGTGGGGCTTCTCCCATTGCATGTGTCAACAAAAGGTCAACACCACCTCAAAACTCCGGAAATGCAGCCTAGACATGAACTGTTGCACCAGTGTGGGTACACCAGTATCCACACACCACAAGTAGTATGGTATAAGCTATGGATCAAAATACCTAGGGTAGTATCAAAGTGGGGCTTCTCCCATTGCATGTGTCAATAAAAGGTCAACACCACCTCAAAATCCCTGAAAGGCAGCCTAGACATGAACTGTTGCACCAGTGTGGGTACACCAGTATCCACACACCACGAGTAGTATGGTACAAGCTATGGATCAAAGTACCTAGGGTAGTATCAAAGTGGGGCTTCTCCAATTGCATGTGTCAAGAAAAGGTCAACACCACCTCAAAACCCCTGAAAGGCAGCCTAGACATGAACTATTGCACCAGTGTGGGTACACCAGTATCCACACACCACAAGTAGTATGGTACAAGCTACGGATCAAAATACCTAGGGTAGTACCAAAGTGGGGGCTTATCCCATTGCATGTGTCAATAAAAGGTCAACACCACCTCAAAACCCCGGAAAGGCAGCCTAGACATGAACTGTTGCACCAGTGTGGGTACACTAGTATCCACACACCACAAGTAGTATGGTACAAGCTATGGATCAAAATACCTAGGGTAGTATCAAACTGGGGCTTCTCCCATTGCATGTGTCAACAAAAGGTCAACACCACCTCAAAACCCCGAAAAGGCATCCTAGACATGAACTGTTGCACCGGTGTGGGTACACCAGTATCCGCACACCACAAGTAGTATGGTACAAGCTATGGATCAAAATACCTAGGGTAGTATCAAAGTGGGGCTTCTCCAATTGCATGTGTCAATAAAAGGTCAACACCACCTCAAAACCCCGGAAAGGCAGCCTAGACATGAACTGTTGCACCAGTATGGGTACACCAGTATCCACACACCACAAGTAGTATGGTACAAGCTATGGATCAAAATATCTAGGGTAGTATCAAAGTGGGGCTTCTCCCATTGCATGTGTCAACAAAAGGTCAACACCACCTCAAAACCCCGGAAAGGCAGCATAGACATGAACTGTTGCATCAATGTGGGTACACCAGTATCCACACACCACAAGTAGCATGGTACAAGCTATGGATCAATATACCTAGGGTAGTATCAAAGTGGGGCTTCTCCTATTGCATATGTCAACAAAAGGTCAACACCACCTCAAAACCCCTGAAAGGCAGCCTAGACATGAACTGTTGCACCAGTGTGGGTACACCAGTATCCACACACCTCCTAGGAGTGTGTGTGACCATGAGTTTTCAAGTGCACAGGGTAAAAATACTTGGGTGGTGCATTCATTGCATGTGTAAAACCATGGACAACACCCCTTTTAAGACGGAGAAGGCATAAATATTATTTATATCATAGCACACAAAATAATAACAAAAAAACCTTGAAATTCATATATTTATTATACATTTTGGTAGTTCATAACATGGTAATTTTTTTAGACCATTTAAAGAATGTCGAAAAAAATCACATATCTGAAAAAGACCATTTAGGCCTACCTGAGAGAGCCATTCATAGCAACTCGATTTTTTCATCATTTTTAAAAAAAATCAAATTTTTTTTATAAAATTCTACAAATATTTATTGTACGATAAATTACTCTAATAATAATTTTTGATAAGTATTTAGATGTGGAAAATATATAACCAAAATATCCAAAATTAATAAAAAAGAAAATGAAAAAGGACTCCCGCCTAGGAAATGGGCCGGCGGAGCAAGAAGGAGTGCGCGTTAATGCGCCGCGGTACGAGCCGCGTTGTTAACAGGCGGCCCAATACAAGACGGATGCAGCCGCGTCCTTGTCTCCCAAGCAAGTCGCGCACTAACAAACCATATGCTGGTTAGGCCGGCCCGTTTACTGGCCGAGTTGGCTATTTTTTTCTTCTATAATCTCGAATTTAGTTATTTTATTTTTGTATACATAAAAGGTACTTAAAATAAATAAATAAATATATCATAATAAAACAAATAATTTTCTTATGATATAGATTTTTTTTATTCAATTTAAAAAATGTCAAAAAATTTGAGTTGCCAGGAATGGACCTCTCAGGTAGGCCTGAAAGGTACATTTTGTAGACATGTGATTTTTTCGATATTCTTGAAATGGTCCAAAATTTTTACCACTCCTATTATACTAAAATACTTACTAAATGCATTGATTTCATGCATATTTTCATTTTTATTATATGTGATATGACATACATAATAAATATGTATTTTGTACACCAGCATCCACACACAGCCCAAGTAGTACGGTACAAGCTATGGATCAAAGTACCTAGGGTAGTATCACAGTGGGGCTTCTCCCATTGCATGTGTCAATAAAAGGTCAACACCACCTCAAAACCCTAGAAAGGCAGCATAGACATGAACTGCTGCACTAGTGTGGATACACCAGCATCAAAACACCCTACATAGTATGGTACAAGGTATGGATCAAAGTACCAAGGGTAGTATCAAAGTGGGGCTTCTCCCATTGCATGTGTCAACAAAAGGTCAATACCACCTCAAAACCCCAGAAATGCAGCCTAGACATGAACTGTTGCACCAATGTGGGTACACCAGTATCCACACACCCAAGTAGTATGGTATAAGCTATGGATCAAAATACCTAGGGTAGTATCAAAGTGGGGCTTCTCCCATTGCATGTGTCAATAAAAGGTCAACACCACCTCAAAACCCTTGAAAGGCAGCCTAGACATGAACTATTGCACCAGTGTGGGTACACCAGTATCCACACACCACAAGTAGTATGGTACAAGCTATGGATCAAAGTACCTAGGGTAGTATCAAAGTGGGGCTTCTCCCATTGCATGTGTCAAGAAAAGGTCAACACCACCTCAAAACCCCTGAAAGGCAGCCTAGACATGAACTATTGCACCAGTGTGGGTACACCAGTATCCACACACCACAAGTAGTATGGTACAAGCTATGGATCAAAATACCTAGGGTAGTACCAAAGTGGGGCTTCTCCCATTGCATGTGTCAATAAAAGGTCAACACCACCTCAAAACCACGGAAAGGCAGCCTAGACATGAACTGTTGCACCAGTGTGGGTACACTAGTATCCACACACCACAAGTAGTATGGTACAAGCTATGGATCAAAATACCTAGGGTAGTATCAAAGTGGGGCTTCTCCCATTGCATGTGTCAACAAAAGGTCAACACCACCTCAAAACCCCGGAAAGGCATCCTAGACATGAACTGTTGCACAGGTGTGGGTACACCAGTATCCGCACACCACAAGTAGTATGGTACAAGCTATGGATCAAAATACCTAGGGTAGTATCAAAGTGGGGCTTCTCCTATTGCATGTGTCAACAAAAGGTCAACACCACCTCAAAACCCCGGAAAGGCAGCCTAGACATGAACTGTTGCACCAGTATGGGTACACCAGTATCCACACACCACAAGTAGTATGGTACAAGCTATGGATCAAAATATCTAGGGTAGTATCAAAGTGGGGCTTCTCCCATTGCATGTGTCAACAAAAGGTCAACACCACCTCAAAACCCCGGAAAGGCAGCATAGACATGAACTGTTGCATCAATGTGGGTACACCAGTATCCACACACCACAAGTAGAATGGTACAAGCTTTGGATCAATATACCTAGGGTAGTATCAAAGTGGGGCTTCTCCTATTGCATATGTCAACAAAAGGTCAACACCACCTCAAAACCCCTGAAAGGCAGCCTAGACATGAACTGTTGCACCACTGTGGGTACACCAGTATCCACACACCTCCTAGGAGTGTGTGTGACCATGAGTTTTCAAGTGCATAGGGTAAAAATACTTGGGTGGTGCACTCATTGCATGTGTAAAACCATGGACAACACCCCTTTTAAGACGGAGAAGGCATAAATATTATTTATATCATAGCACACAAAATAATAACAAAAAAACCTTGAAATTCATGTATTTGTTATACATTTTGGTAGTTCATAACGTGGTAATTTTTTTAGACCATTTAAAGAATGTCGAAAAAATCACATATCTGAAAAAGACCATTTAGGCCTACCTGAGAGAGCCATTCATAGCAACTCGATTTTTTCATCATTTTTTAAAAAAAATCAATTTTTTTTTATAAAATTCTACAAATATTTATTGTACGATAAATTACTCTAATAATAATTTTTGATAAGTATTTAGATGTGGAAAATATATAACCAAAATATCCAAAATTAATAAAAAAGAAAAAGAAAAAGGAATCCCGCCTAGGAAATGGGCCGGCGGAGCAAACCATCTGCTGGTTCGGCCGGCCTGTTTACTGGCCGAGTTGGCTGTTTTTTTTTGTATAATCTCAAATTTAGTTATTATATTTTTGCATACATAAAAGGTAGTTAAAATAAATAAATAAATAAATATATCGTAGTGAAACAAATAATTTTCTTATGATATAGGATTTTTTATATTAAATTTAAAAAATGTCAAAAAATTCGAGTTGCTAGAAATGGATCTCTTGGGTAGGCCTAAAAGGTATATTTTGTAGACATGTGATTTTTTCGATATTCTTGAAATGGTCCAAAAAATTTACCTCTGCCTATTATACTAAAATACTTACTAATTGTATTGATTTTATGCATATTTTACCGGTGATATAACATATATTTTTTCTTGATTTGAGGGTGCACACATGGTCAAAATCTATCAAAATACAAAGAAAAATAAATTTGCGAATAACAAATTATCAACAGTTTGAGACTATAGAATATCTATTTTTTTACCGTGTGTCCACACTCAGTTTGTAACGATATATTTACTTCTTGCATAAGATTATCAAAACGGAAATTTCATATAAATATATATAGTACCACATGACACGAGATACAATCTGATAATCCTGTTTATATAACAGGGGATAATATATTAAAACTTATTCTGACCCATATATTGGGTCAATACAATAGTAGAACGACGACCGGCCGGAGATGCATAGCCAAGCCGAACGGTTCTTCCTCTCCTGAAGAACTGCCGCCCTGTCCCAGACGATGCGAGTGCGTTCCTCCTCAACGCGATGGAGATCAGCTTCGTACTGCTTGGCAGAAGCTGCAGCTTGGTCAATCTCATCGCGCCGCTGAGAAGCACGCCCCCAGACGACGCGGGTGCGTACTTCCTCGTTTCGTTCCAGATCGGCCTGGTACTTCTTCTCCTCCGCCGCCAGGCGAAGCTTCTGCTCCTCCTGGCGACGTAGCCGCACCTCCTGAGCAGCAGCCCGCTCCCAATTCGCGCGGCTCTGCTCTTCCAGAAGGCGCTCCTGCTCCTCCAACGCCACCCGCTCCCGCTGCTGCTCTTCCAGCGCCGCACGCGCTAGAAGCTCTAGCGCGTTGGAACAGCTTGCATCGGGCACGGGAAGCGCACTGCCATTCGGATCCATGGTGTCCTGAGTGCGCCGAGAAGTTGATGCGTAGCTAATGAGAGGAGGCGGGCCGGCGATGTGGAGCATCGCAGGTTGCGAGTGCTTATAAAGGCGTGGGAGTAGTGAATACGATGCGGCCGTGGAAGTGTGAATACGGTCAAATTTGTAATCCGTGCACGGGTCAAAACGCGTTAAATTCGTACGCACTCAATTTGGTAACGCATGCATCACGGGCCATGGGCCATAGGCCATGAGCAAAAAGAGCCGCGTCCATGTCTCTCAAGCAAGCCGCGCACTAACAAACCATCTGCTGGTTCGGCCAGCCCGTTTACTGGCCGATGAGGCTGTTTTTTTTGCTATAATCTCGAATTTATTTATTATATTTTTCTATATATAAAAGGTAGTTAAAATAAATAAATAAATATATCGTAGTAAAACAAATAATTTTCTTATGATATAGATTTTTTTTATTTAATTTAAAAAATGTAAAAAATTCGAGTTGCTAGGAATGGACCTCTCAGGTAGGCCTGAAAGGTACATTTTGTAGACATGTGATTTTTTCGATATTCTTGAAATGGTCCAAATTTTTTACCACTGCCTATTATACTAAAATACTTACTAAATGCATTGATTTCATGTGTATTTTCATTTTTATTATATGTGATATGACACACATAATAAAGATGTATTTTGTACACCAGCATCCACACACACCCCAAGTAGTACAGTACAAGCTATGGATCAAATTACCTAGGGTAGTATCACAGTGGGGCTTCTCCCATTGCATGTGTCAACAAAAGATCAACACCACCTCAAAACTCCGGAAAGGCAGCATAGACATGAACTGCTACACCAGTGTGGGTACACCAGCATCCACACACACCCCAAGTAGTACGGTACAAGCTATGGATCAAAGTACCTAGGGTAGTATCACAGTGGGGCTTCTCCCATTGCATGTGTCAATAAAAGGTCAACACCACCTCAAAACCCTAGAAAGGCAGCATAGACATGAACTGCTGCACCAGTGTGGGTACACCAGCATCAAAACACCCCAGGTAGTATGGTACAAGCTATGGATCAAAGTACCTAGGGTAGTATCACAGTGGGACTTCTCCCATTGCATGTGTCAACAAAAGGTCAACACCACCTCAAAACCCCGGAAAGGCAGCGTAGACATGAACTGTTGCACCAGTGTGGGTACACCAACATCAAAACACCCCAGGTAGTATGGTACAAGCTATGGATCAATATACCTAGGGTAGTATCACAGTGGGGCTTCTCCCAGTGCATGTATCAACAAAAGATCAACACCAACTCAAAACCCCGAAAAGGCAGCCTACACATGATTGCACCAGTGTGGGTACACCAGCATCCACACACCCCAAGTAGTATGGTACAAGCTATGGATCAAAGTACCTAGGGTAGTATCACAGTGGGGCTTCTCCCATTACACGTGTCAACAAAAGGTCAACACCACCTCAAAACCCCGAAAAGGCAGCCTAGACATGAATTGTTGCACCAGTGTGGGCACACCAGTATCCACACACCCCAAGTAGTATGGTACAAGCTATGGATCAAAGTACCTAGGGTAGTATCAAAGTGGGGCTTCTCCCATTGCATGTGTCAACAAAAGGTCAACACCACCTCAAAACCCTGGAAAGGCAGCCCAGACATGAACTGTTGCACCAGTGTGGGTACACCAGTATCCACACACCCCCTAGGAGTGTGTGTGTCCATGAGTTTTCAAGTGCATAGGGTAAAAACACTTGGGTGGTGCACTCATTGCATGTGTAAAACCATGAACAACACCCCTTTTAAGACGGAGAAGGCATAAATATTATTTATATCATAGCACACAAAATAATAACAAAAAAACCTTGAAATTCATGTATTTATTATACATTTTGGTAATACATTTTGGTAGTTCATAACGTGGTAATTTTTTTAGACCATTTGAAGAATGTCGAAAAAATCACATATCTGGAAAAAGATCATTTAGGCCTATCTCAGAGAGCCATTCCTAGCAACTCGATTTTTTCATCATTTTTTTAAAAAAATTATAAAATTCTACAAATATTTATTGTACGATAAATTACTCTAATAATAATTTTTAATAAGTATTTAGATGTGGAAAATATATAACCAAAATATCCAAAATTAATAAAAAAGAAAAAGAAAAAGGACTCCCGCCTAGGAAATAGGCCGGTGGAGCAAGAAGGAGTGCGCGTTAATGCGCCGCGGTTTGTATCCGTCATTCGGCCGCAACCAGCCGCGTTGTTAATGGGCCGGCCCAAACTAATGGCGGATGCAGCCGCATCCATCGGTGGCACGCACCGACTACTTCACGTCGTACATGCGCATATGGAGGTAACTACTGCCCTTAATTTAGGCGATCGGCAGAGAAATTCGTCGTCAACGTTTTCTACCCCTCGATGACTCCACCGATCGCACGCGCAGAGATCTCACATCCTGTTTCAACCCGCCAGCCACCATGCCTCCCCGTCGCATCCTCCCCCCGTCGCCGTTGGGTCGAGAAGCAAGGCTAAATTCGCCGCATCGGTTAGCCACCCCAAGCCCGCCGAGTGTACCACGCACACTCACGCCGGCGAGTAGACCAGTTCTTCCAACTACGCCAACTGAACCACGAAACCTGACGCCGCCGCATCGACTAGTACTCCCATCGCCTCGTGGACAGATCAATCTGGGGCGCTCTACTGTCTGATCCTCTTCTGTAAGTATATCATCCTAGATCTATTGTCCAGTATTATTTGGTGTAGAAATTAGATTGATCACACTTGATATTCGTAGATCTTTTTTTTACTATAGAGAGCGCTCTATTTAGGTTCTGTAAGCATATCTATTTTGGTTATTATCATCCGACCGCTGGTTATTATCGTCCACGACCTCTTATATATGTCTCATGCTGATTAAGTTCACGATATCGTCCATCCCAATCATGTTAAATTAGCCCTTAAATTAAATTATGGACATATGATAATCTTCTTTTAACAAATACAACCTATAATTAAATTAAAAAAGCAATGTACTAGTGGACGCCTACGTTAATATAAAATATTTTTGATTAATGCAAATATTGACTACATGTCATTAAGTGCCAATGACTGCTAAAACTCGTCGCGGTCGTGCTATACTGAACATGAACCAAAGGCTTATCATCAGAGGTACGCAAAAACTTGCCACACATAAATTATCCACATACTTCTATTGTAGCATCTTATATATGTAGTTCTTTTATGCAGGCCCTGGTATAGAAGGTGAAGAAGATTTCGAAGCTTTTATTGAGTTCGCCGATCATGTAGAGTTTGATAGTGCAGATTATCGTCGACTAGAGAGGGTTGTTCAGAAAAAAATGCCAATGCCGCCTTTATACGTTTGCACAATCAAGAAATCAAATGTTGTTAAAGGAAAAGCGAAAATGGTAATCACTCAAGCACTGAACAATTTGATTCACGTATATTGCACCACCTACAGGTTTTCTGTAACATATTTTTTATCTGTATGCAGTATTTTTCAAAGAGCTTCACCGAGAACCATATTCTTAGCAACATTAAACTGCCGGCGGAGATTAAAGTCTTCTACACATCAAGGCAAATGTCAACAGTGAAGATGGTGATGAGCAAGTCCAAAGTGAAAGGCAAACCCAAAGGTGGTGCCATGATCACAACTAACTGGATGGATGTTGTCAAGAATAGTGCGATGAAAGTTGAAGATATCTGCGTGTTCTGGTTCATTGCCAGCCGTGATGGTCGCAGGCTTACCCTCCTTGTTGACCATGTGTGATATCAACATGTGAGAAGAGCTTTACTCTCGCGTAGTATGTCTATGCAAGTACTTTTGGTTGTTCTGTTTTGTTTGAATTATGAACTTATTTGAGATTTCACGTACCCAATATATATGTTTGATGCTTTTGTATCACTTTATTCATCTCTGGTCCAGTTATCTTGCGCGGCCGATGGTATGCTGTTTTTTCTCTGCCGCGGCAGAGATTCTGCTATTTTTCTCTGCCGCGGCAGAGATTCTGCTGGTTTGTACTAGTGGTTCCTACAACTTTGTGATCAGTTTCGGTGTATTTTTGGACAAAACACAACGCTTTATTGATTAAATAACATAAATACATAGCATTTATGGATTCAAGCCGGAACCTAATAATAAAGTTGCTGGAACATAATAATGAAGTTGCTGGAATAGACGCATAGGGCTGCTGCGTCTAGTGTTGATTAAATAACATAAATACATAGCGTTTATGGATTCAAGCTGGAACATAATAATGAAGTTGCTGGAACATAATAATGAAGTTGCTAGAATAGACGCATAGCGCTGCTGCGTCTAGAGTTGTTCTGGCGCAACATACCTGCAATGCCAGATATGAAATAACAGTTAGTTTATGGCACATAAAATAACAGGTAGTTGCGATAAAGTAACAATACTCACTATGGATGCCGTACGCATAATTTTGCGTTTCGCATGTTATGACGTGTAACATTGCAAGCGGTGCACGCGCTTTGCTTGCGTGGTCGCCGCTCCTGAAAACCCACTGGTCTGCCATTTTTTGTCACATGTGGATAATTAGCCGTCTCGCCTACGTTTTGTTTGCCTAGCTTAGGTGCTCCCTTGGTCGCAACTTCTCTAGGATCACCCACTACAGCTGCATCTCCTCTGTCCTGTGCAGTCTCATGAAAATACGTTTCAGATTTATCGGATCCATTTCCAAGTGTGCCCTTATGCTTATATATTATGCGCTGCATACACTCCATAAGCTCATTGAAAGACTCTGTGTCATCGCATGCGGCATAGAAATCTTCTGCACCTACTGCACTTAGCTGGCTGAAATTAGTCCGCTGGGCTGTCGACGACCATCCCCATGCATATAAATCACTCTCGCGCCTTGCTGGCAAACCGAATCTTGCATGTTTTGAGAAGCGTTTGAGTACACAACATTTTGGTATCTCTGACACACCCACATGATTCAAAACGAAGAGTATGTGCTTGCAAGGGAGGCCCTTCTGACTCATCCTCCGGCAGGTGCACTCTATTTTTGGGTCACCTGAGGCTGCAGGTGTATAGTCCACGATAAACCTTGCCTCACTGTTAGTCTTCCATGCCACAACAAATTTTGAATTACCATCACCTATCAGTTCATCTAGAATGTGTAGACCGCCAATCTTTTTGAGCTCCATTTGCAAAATATAGAAGTTTGCTGCGGAGAATGCATGTGAAGCAGAGACCTCAAGCTCCCTGTACTTAGTAACAGCAACATGTATTGTTTGTGAGTCCGTGCAGTCAAAGTGAGCCTCATCCACACGGATACGGTTTACAGCAGTCTCGTAGTGAACAATCAAATCCACCAGTAACATTCGAAAGTCTAGGTGAAGATGTAGACAGGAGTTCAAACTCTCGCTCCTCTGGTTGCTCTTCATTCTAAGAAAATATCCATCCGCAAGATATGCGGCGGCCCACAAATTCTTCCTTTTATACATCCTCTTCATCCATTTTATCGTGGTCTCAGTTTGCCATTTCTGAACAAACGCCCTCCACCTCTCCTCAAAGATGGCTTCAGTAGTGGTGTAGTATAGCAGCGTCCTGAATTCATTCAGAGCATCGGAGGGAAGGTGCTTCTTCATGTTCTTCTCTATGTGCCATGAACACACACGGTGCCACACACCCACTAGGACTTCACCGATGGATTTGATCATTGCAGCATCACCATCAGTGATAACCCCTTTTGGCCTCTTCTGACACATAGCTTTCAGAAATGTTTGCAAAACCCACACATATGTGTCTTTAGTCTCGCTGGATACGATGGCGCATGCAAAAATTGTAATTTGTCGGTGGTTGTTCATCCCCACAAAAGGAATGAATGGCATTCCATACCGATTCATTTTGTATGTACTGTCAAACACCAGCACGTCACCAAAGTCCATATAGTCCTGACGGGACTGAGAATCACACCACAACATGTGTTCCAACCAACCTTTCTTATCAAGCCGGTAATCGAAAAAAAAATCAGGATCATCCTTCTGCCTTTTCTCCATAATGCCAATGGCTGTGTTAGCGTCACCCTTCCCAATCAGCTTCCTCTTTTCCCGGCAAGACATGTTGTACAGATCTTTCCTTATGAAGCCTAACAAGCCAAACTTACGACACCTGCTCATCAAGACTCTGAAAATATGGAACTTCCGCATCCCACCCGCGGCCAATGACATGATCTCAGCTCTCTGATATGGGTTGATCTTCCTATGCGACCGAAGAAAAGGGACTTCATCCGGACCAGTGAGAACATGGTTGTGAGTGTCCTCAAATCTTAGAACAACCCAATGCCCCCTTTTCCTCTTGTACGACACACTGAAGTGGGCTTTGCAGCTGCAACGAGACAGAGGTCGTGCCCTGCGTTGGCGATCTTCCAAGTTAAACCACTTGTCTTCATGTTTCCCAGCCCTGGAACAACGGAACCGCCTGTATCGCAAAATTTGTGTTCCTGTTTTGGTCGTTAACCACTTCACCCTCTCACGTCTAATGCTGAAACCTTGCTGTTTGGCGTACTTGTTGTAGAACTCAAACGCCTGTTCTTCAGAAACAAACGTCATGCCCCTAATTATATTCTTGTTTGTATCCCCCTTATCTTCACTAGCTAGACACCCTATTGCTGGATCCCCTTGTTGGTTACCATGGTCATGATGGGTTCCCTAGACAAATCATAGAAGCACCATCTATTTAGTGTTAGTATCATCACAAATATGTTATGCACTGCCATATACAACAATAAACAACATACATCACTAATGCTTAGAGATTTTGATACTTCAGGACCCTCTTCAATCGCCTCATCATCAAGATTTTCCAAATCTGAATCCCCATAATAGTCATGCTCAATATGAGTCACAGGTATGAGCTGCACAGCAAAGTAAAATAACATGTCAATTCAATGAAGCAATGGCTATTGAATTATTATCAAATATAGTTACAATGCACATACATTGCCGGTGTTTTCAGTGTTGGGTTCATCTCCATCACTGTCCTTGCTTTCAGAATAGATGTCCATCTAAAAAATATGAAAATAAGATCACAATTTCAAATGCTCTTTGCATCACATGTAGGGTATAAATGACTCACGTTGTCATCATCGGATCCGTCGGTATCAAAAATGCTTTTGTTAGGAAAATCATCTTCTGAGGATGAGCTAATTTCATCATTCAAACTTGATTCACCGTTTAAGTTATCATCGTCACTATTAGATGACATAGTGTCGTCCTTTGTCTATCAAAAATGACATAAACAAAAATTAATGAGATTATGTTCCTCTCTTAAATTAAGTATTTTAGCGGGTATCTGATCTCACCTTATTCACTTCAGTTGATTGAAGATGCGGAAATTAAAAGCGATACGGATGCTATCCTTGCGTCGTGCGGAACTGCAGATTTCTAGCCACAATCTGCAGGTGTACAATCGCCTTGGAATCGGCGGCTGTCTCTTCCGTGGGAGCGGTACCCTACGGCGGGGACAGTCAAAATCGCCTTGGAATCGGGCAGCGGCTGCTAGCTTTCTGTGGGGATCGGGGATTGATCTATCGCTATTTGCCTGCGAACCCTAACTTTTGCTGTTTTTTCCTATATTTGTCTTGTTCCGGTCGGCGGAGCTGGCTTATTTTTTCCTAACCCCCACCCCCACCATCCGCAGCTGGATCCTCTGATTTTATTTATCCTAACTTTTTTCTAACTTTGGTCACTGACAAGTGGAGCCCACCACATGTGTGACCCACCTGTCAGTGACCCAAAGCCAACACGGTCAGGTCGAGATTTTCGTTCCCCACCAACCGTGCACGCCTCGTTTTCCCCCCGACGCGGTCGGCCCTAAACCAGCAACGCCGTCATCTTCCTGCCGCCTCGTCTTCCACCCCCGTCCCGCCTCGTCTTCCTCCCGCCTCGTGTTCCACCCCCGTCCCGCCTCGGCACCCGATGGGAGTAATGGCGGCACTACCGACGCGCACTACCGGGCCGTCCCCCGCTATAAAATCCCCCCCGCCACTCAATCCTCCCCACGCACTCACTTCCTTCGCCACGCCCCACACCGCCACGAGAACCCACCCCTAGCAAAGCTTTGCCATGGCGCACAACTCGGAGGCCGGCGGCAGCCGCGGTGGCCGCCGCGACAACGAGTATCGGCCGAGGAGCCTGCGGCTCGGGGAGGCGCACGTTCTCTACGAGAACAACTACCTCGTCCCGCCGGACTGGAGGGCACCGATGGGCTGGAAGATCTCCTCCGCCGGCTACCTCGTCCCTCCGGTGCCCGAGGGCACACGGCTCGTCGCCTACATCCGGTGGAGCCGCTCCGAGCTCACCCCGGCGGCTCAGGCGAACCCTGCCTGGGCGGAGAACTCGCCGTTCTGGGGGCACCTGGTCGCCGCCGAGAGGGACGCGGAGCTCAAACGCCAACCCGAGGCCGACGGCGGTCCGTACAACTGTTTCGGGCGGCGTCGGGCGTGGCGCGGCTTCAATGTCGACGACGTCCTGGCGGGCCTCGGCTACCGGGCAACTGCCCAGCCACCGCGCGAGCACCCGCGCCGCGCCAACTATATCCTGGTGTCGCCGCCGGTGAACAGGAACGCGGAGCTGGAGGACGTCAAGCCGAATGCTGCGCAGCGCGGGAGGGCACGCGGCAGAGGACGCGCTCCGCCGCCGTCGCTGGATGCGCACCTCCGGCACCAGGCGTCCCTGCGCGCGCCCGACGACCCCGAGGACACGCCGGGCTACACCAAGGCCGTGCAGGAGTCGGTGGCAGCCGAACATCAGCGCCACCTCGCCACCGACGACGAATACTCCAAGTGGTGGTCGGCTTATGAGAGCGGCGCCGTCATCGACTTGGCCGAATCTGACGGCCCTTCGGCGAGCGCCGGTGCGGCGAACGCCGGCGCGGCGAACGCCGGCACGGCGAACGCCGGCGCGGCGAGCGGCAGCGCCTGGGAGCTCTCCGACTACGACTGGAGCAAGGGCGGCGACGACGACGGTGGAGACGGCGGCGACGAGGCTGACAGCGGGCCACGCCGTTTTTAGATTTATTAGGTTTTAGGAAAAAAAAAATGTAAAATTCCCGTCGGTTTAATGAATGTTTTTTTAATTATATTCGCATTTTTACTTTTTGGGCCCACAAATGCCATGTCATCAGTATATGACACGTCATCCATATACAAAACGTATACAGATGATTGGCACAGGCGGGTCTGGATATGGGCTTCGGCGGGCGGCCCTTACCCTCGCGCTGACCTGGTGGGACCGGCGGAAAGTTTTACAATGTTTGCCAAAGGGGGGTCTATGGAAGCGGAAGGCGTTGGATTTTTATAAAACATATAGGACGTTGCTACGCGGTGCGCGGTTACTGGTTTGTCTACCACGGTGCCCCCCCTGTCCGAAAAGTTGCTTTCCCGATTTAGAAAGTGGTCCCACTGCCGTTTTTCATCTCGTTTTCTCGCGCGGAGCTCTCGCAATCCTGGCTCATGGAGGGCGCGTCCCGTCCACAGAAATACACCGCCAGGTCCCTGGCCTGTCTATCCCCCCATAGCCCATACCCAACCTTACCTAAACCTACCTAACCTGTCTTCATCCTCTAGCCGCCGGCAGCCAGTTCTTCTCCATGGTTGAAGTATAGCTTTAGAACAGAAAAATTACATCTACAAACTGAATCTGATCTAGCAAAAAAAGATCCAACCCCACATCCTTAGATATTTTGGACACTGCATGGTAGGTAGGGATGTACTATCAGTACGAAATCCTACACCCCCACAAGTAGAACATGTAAGCATTCATGTTACACCAGAAAATCTAAAAAAAAAGAAACTGCAGATTTGTATGTAAAAAAATCTCAGGAGAACCCATACAAAGAAATTTGAGCAACTTTGTCAATTAATCCACATGTAAAAACCTTCTGCATATAGAACTGTAGACTTGCACATGACAAGAATCTCATAAACATGTTCGCATGCATGACGAATAGAGATTCTAGAAAAAAGGAAGCCTGGCTTGCATGTAACTTCTGCTTAGATCCTGAAGGTAGGACTGTAGAATTGCAAATGATAGGATTCTCATATTCCATGCATGTAAAAAAGAATTGGTGATTACCCATCCATGCGTAATCAATTTAGAGAAACATAGGACCATAAACAAAAAGAAACACATGTTTTGCACAATTAACAGCCTCCAGCATAAGGTGCAGTACTCGGACAGGATCGAAGAATAACTGCTGAACCAAAAATCACCGAAAAATGCATGTACAAAGAGCTGCATGTACTTCACTAGTATTACGTGTTTCAGTTGACGCCATTGGTCTAGTTTTTGCAAGGCATCTTCCTGTAGTCTGAATTTTGACAAATATGAGCAAAAAACATAGTCAGATGCAAATTATCATTCTTTATCTGTATATATAGAGTTGTGTTTCATGCTACAAGATGAAAATGTTTATTTTTTTGCAAGAAAGGTTTGAAAAAATACCAGAAAATGAAAATTACTTGTGGAATGAGAAAATGAAAAAATAGCATCAGCATGTATGAGTGTGTGTTGGTACCATGTATATCTCTTAGTACATCTGTGTTAAATAAGCAACATGTTTGGCCATGTTTTGAATATGAACAACAAACAGAAGCAATAAGTTGCATTTTTATGCAGCTATAGATATAAACTATCCTCCTGATGGGCTTGATCTGAATGAACCATTAATGGATGATGATGTAACAATGTCACTGGACAAGGAGAAGCATGTTCCTGGCAAGAACTTGGAGGCAGTCACCAAGGAAACTGTAACAAAGTTGGGTGAGCATGACAAGCAAGTTTCTAGGAACACAACAGGACCATCCGCTGAAACTGGGGCAGGGACAGGTGGCAGGGATGGGTCAGACACTGTCAAGTGATGATTCAGAAGGCGACGATGAAGTGGAGGATGCAAAAATGTACACCCTCAAGCCAAACAGATTCTGAAGACATACCTAGGCATGATATTTGAAACATGGGAGGATGTAAAAATGTGCTACAACAGGTATGCTAAGCTGGTTGATTTTTTGATCAAGAAACTGTAGCATCGCTAAGAAAACCAACTACAACGTCTTAGAGTTCAGAGGAATATATTGGGGTATTACATGCGATGCTCGGTTTATTACATCCTAGACTCACTTAATGACAAATATACATCTATTACTGGATCGAGTAATCGGTTTAATACATGCGATGCTTGGTTTATTACATCCTAGACTCACTTAATGACCAGAAATATACATCTATTACTGGATCGAGGGCTCGGTTTAATACATGCAATGCTCGGTTTATTATATCCTAGACTCACTTAGTGACCAGAAATATACAACTATTACTGGATCAAGTGCTCGGTTTAATACATGTGATGCTCGTTTTATTACATCCTAGACTCACTTAATGACCAGAAATATACATCTATTACTGGATCGAGGGCTCGGTTTAATACATGCGATGCTCGGTTTATTACATCCTAGGCTCACTTAACGACCAGAAATATACATCTATTACTGGATCGAGGGCTCGGTTTAATACATGCGATGCTCGGTTTATTACATCCTAGGCTCACTTAACGACCAGAAATATACATCTATTACTGGATCGAGGGCTCGGTTTAATACATGCGATGCTCGGTTTATTACATCCTAGGCTCACTTAACGACCAGAAATATACATCTATTACTGGATCGATGGCTCAGTTTAATACATCTAGTGAGCAGATCAATTAGTACACCCTACTCAGGGATCCAGTGCTTCTATTCAACAGCTATGCAGCTATGGGCAACAAACATCCTACATGACAAGCAATATATTGGGGTTTTACATGCGATGCTTGGTTTAGTACATCCTACACACGCTTCATGACCAGAAATATACATCTAGTACTTGATGGAGGGCTCGGTTAATACATCCTAGTTACAACTAGTGAGCAGTTCAATTAGTACATCCTAGTTAGGGATGCTAAACAGTACGATTGCCTCCGTGCATGGTAGATACTAGATAGCAACACACGAGTAGAAATCATGGGCGTCACTGTGCAACAAAACAAATAGCACGGACGCAAGCATAACTAGCAGAGGGCGAGCGAGATTGAAGAACGGGAAGAACTCACCAACTTATGCACACAATACCGCCGATCCTCTCCCCCTGCGATTGTCTCAGCTCAGCAAACCAGTCTCGGATGCGTCAAAAATCGCAAATCCTCGCAGCAGATACTTCTTCACAAGCCACCGCGAGATGGAAGGCTCGCCTTGAACGAGTTGACCCGCGGACTCGGGCCTCCGAGTAAGCAACCTGCGTCGCCCACGGATGCGTCGATCTGAGCCTCCGACGGCAACCCCTTTCACCACGACGAACACACCTCCGGGTGCATCGATCTTGCGAGTCCGCGCCGTCGACGCTCCCCCACAACTGCTCCCAACAATCACCCAGCTACGCCGGTACATCCCCCGCGGAACCCTCGCCGCGGACGCGGTAAATCACAACGGCGGAGATGGGGGAGGAGAGCGGTGCGGGGGATAGAGGAGAGGGGAATGGGGAAGACGATCCCCAACGTTTGACCAGTCGACGGGCAGATAGAAGGGTTATCTTTTGTTTTTGTTTTTTGACTTTACCGGATCGAACCGTTCAGTCTTGATCCAACGCACGAGAGAGGTGGGCACGGTGTAAGACCAGGCGGTGCCCAGGCAAGAAATAGATTTTGCGATATACGTATTCCCAAAGTCCTGAAAGGCGCGCCATACCGCTATCAAAAGTTCTAAAAATGTACTCTCACCAGAAAGTTGCCATACCGTCCTTGCTGGCGAAGTATCAGGCTAGCCGCCGGGCCAGCTAACTACTTTATCAGATAGCCCAGTGGCTGATTAGAATTGGGGGGGCACGTTCCAACTGAGTATCTATGCGTGGGGCCGAAATGTCGTGACTCCATCGGGAGCACATGATCCAAGTCCATGTTTTTTGCGTGTCGAGCCGCGCAATGTATAGTCTCCTACCAGCTCAGAATAGATTAATATTACTTCCTCAAATTCCTATTACTGGTTATCGATATAGATATATTTAGATATATTTTAATTTTAGATACATCCATTACTAACGATGAGTTAGAGGTAGTAACAGGTTACCGGTCACATAGAGGTTGGTGAGGATATTGCAAACTTGCCTCTCTTAGGGCATGTACTGTTGGGTTTAGTTCTACATTGATTTTGAAAAAAAAAATTAAGGTTTTTCCATTTAACAGGCTATTTTTCTGGGCTAGAGGACCACAAACCTATTGTAAGTTCTTATTGATCTTTGGTTTAACTAGGTTGATGGGCCGAGAAGTTCGTGCAACGGCCCCGTAAAACATGTGGGTCAAAAAATCTATTAATTAGACCCGAGATTACTACTCTATCCATTCACTAATATAAGATATTTTAGGTTTTTATAGATTCATCTATTCAGTATGGTATGTATCTAGTTCACTTTAAAATATATAAAATATCTTATATTTATGAACGGGGGAAGTGTATTCTATGACATGTATGGTTGTAGAGAGGGCATGGCTTCTCTCATCATTTAGAGAAGGCAATAGGTGTAAGTCATACTCACTATGTACCAGATTGGATGTAACTCATTTGTCTAGATTCACATATATTTATACATAAAAATGGGTGTAGACACATACATATCTAGACAAATCCGTGACAAAGTAATTCGGGACAGAGGGAGCACAATGCATTTTATGTCTTGGAATTATTGAGAATTAGATAAGTTTTATAAGGAAATGGTGTTCTACAACATGGTACAATGGAGAAAATAATAATAGCTTATTTTATAAGAGATTGTCTCTTAACTAAGGAAAAAAGTATTTTTTTTTATTTTCTCTCCTTCAAATATACAATAATCTGATGCAGTAACTCTAAGATAAGACTTGCTCACCCCTTTATACATGCCCTCATGGAACAAAAGGAGACGAGGAATCTAGTCTAGATAAGTATTAGCAACGATAGACTGTAGTTGACATTAGCCATTTGACTTCTAAGCATGAGCGGGATATACACAAAACACCATGTCGATCAAAGGCTAGAGGTACTTTGAAAGTATTTCAAAATCACGACCAAGGGGTCCGATACTACCACCAGCCGGTACTATCGATTTATTACTGGGGCCGCTACCGAACGAACATACTCAAAAATAGAGAGTTCCCAATCCAAACCAGCACATGCCCGGTAGTGGAGCGGTACTACCGGCCAACAGAGGGCGTAATAGTACCGGTTACCACAACCGGTTCTAGAGCAGGACGTGCACATGTGGCACTACCGCATGACCTAGAGGGTATCGACGGTAGTACCTCCGTAGCCCATCGGAACTTCTATTGTAACAAGAAAACAAATTTTTTCTAGGAATAGTATAAGGCTGTGGGGGTGCATTTTTGAGTTTGTGCTAGGAAAAATGAATCCACCAGTACCTTCCATCAAGGATCCTCTCTTGATAGTACAGAGACCTACTACACTAATAAAATAGAAATATTAAGGTCATTCGTCTTCAAATGCTTCCACCTTGAGGGATACCGAATGCCTTGTGCGATCAACATGAACTGCTAAAAAACTCAAACATATCATTAGTTCACAAATTGTATTGTTATCAAGCATAAAAAGATTTAGGAGATACATGCCATTTCAACATCACCAACAACATATATGAAGGAGATATGCCCTAGAGGCAAATAATAAAGTGTGTTGTTATTATCATATATCATTTGTTCATAATAATTATATGTCAAGCTATAACTGTTAAGCGGAAATATTAGTACACGTGTGGCATATAAAAAACAGGTCCCTAGCAGCCTCTATTGAAGTAGCTCATGTGTCATCTGATGATCAAGGTTTCCAGATCATGGGCAATTACGTCAATGACAATGAGGTCATGTATGGACATGATGGACATACACCCAACACTAGTATTGTGATGAGATCATTCAGTAAAGTTTCACATTGCAACTAACAAAAAAACAAAGTAACCTAATCCTTAGAGTGTGAGGTCACATTTAGTCACTACATCCGGAGGCTGCTTTGATTGCATCAACCGTCATTACTTTAACCGGATGACTAAAAAGATGTCTTTTGGGTATGCTAATGGGGTACGTAGAGGCGTGTGCACCAAGAGCAGGATTTGTCCATCCGCTTGACGGATTGATACTCTGGACCCACTCGGTGACAGTTGCATCTATGAAGCTTACAAGCGTGTGACTAGGTGATGCATGGTTGATGACCAGCCCGTTGGGAACCCCAAGAGGAAGGTGTGATGAATATAGCAGCAAGATTTTCCCTCAGTTAAGAAACCAAGGTTTATCATTCAGGAGAGGAGAGACAAACGACTGAAGGTGATGCTTGCAAGCTTCGCGACAGCTTCGGACAATTTATATATGGCGCCTCGTCCAAGCTTTGCTTTGCTAGCAGCAACGTGGAACCGGCACACAACACAACCAAATACTTTGTTCCCAACTTGCGATGAGGTTGTCAATCTCACCGGTTTGCTTGAAACAAAGGGTATGGGCGTATCGAGTGGAAAACAGTGAAAGTATGCGAGTAAAGTAACAGTGCAAGTAAAGTAAACAGGTGATAGCAATATGATGGAAATAGGACCGGGGTCCATAGTTCACTAGTGGTGTCTCTCCAAAAAATAACACATGCTGGGTAAACAAATTACAGTTGGGCAATTGATAGAATAAAGATAAACGTGATATGTCAAGAAGATCACTATGCGATTTACTCTGGGCATTACAACAAAATACATAGACCGCCATCCAACTGCATCTATGACTAATAAT
The DNA here is from genome assembly GCA_007115705.1 of Dactylis glomerata. NCBI lineage: Eukaryota > Viridiplantae > Streptophyta > Magnoliopsida > Poales > Poaceae > Dactylis > Dactylis glomerata. Next base: position 1,701,844 of record QXEO01000628.1, read on the forward strand.
CCACTCTCGGGGATATCATCCGAATACCCCATGAGTATTAAGTTGCGAACAACAGATAATTGCATTAAGCAAAGTGTGTAATGTAAACAAAGCATATGCCCTTGAGCATATAAATGTTGTTTTCTCTCTAGTAGCAACAACACATCTACAACCTTAGAGGTTTCTGTCACTCCCCCAGGTTAAATAGAGACATGAACCCACTATCGAGCATAAATACACCCTCTTGGAGTCACTAGCAACTACTCGGCCAAGATAGCTACTAACAACGGAGAGCATGCAAGATCATAAACAACATAGAGATAACATAAGATATATTTCAGTATAGCAACTCAATCATAACACCAATATTCATCGGATCCCAACAAACCAAACATGTAGAATTACATAACGGTGATCTCAATCATGTAGGGCAGCTCATGAGATCTAAATATGAAGCACATGGTGGAGGAGACAACCATCTAGCTACTGCTATGGACCCATAGTCCAAGGTAGACTACTCACTCGTCGCTCCGGAGGCAAGCATGGCGATGAAGAAGACCTCCAGTGGCGATTCCCCTCTCCGGCAGGGTGCCGGGAAGAGCTTCTGGACCCTCCCGATTTTCAGGTCGACGGCGGCGGCGGATCGCGATGTGTTCTGGAAAATTGATCGGGTGCTTAGGTTTTTTCCATCGGGGGGTCTTTATAGGCGAAGGGGCATCGTCAGAGGTGGCCCGAGGCACCCTCACACATAGGGGGCGCGGCCAGGGGCCAGGCCGCGCCGCCCAGGTGTGTGGGGCCCTCGTGGCCCCCCTCCAACTCCTCTTCGGATCTCTGGAAGCTTCCAGGGAAAATAAGACTTCAGGAACTTGTTTCGTCCAATTCCGAGAATATTTCCTGTGTAGCACTTCTGAAACACAAAAACAGCAGAAAACAGGGAACTGGCACTGTGGAGACTTGTTAATAGGTTAGTTCCGGAAAATGCATAAAAGTGCCACGAAGTGTAACGAAACAGTAGGCAAATGGTGTAAAAACAAGTATGGAGCATCAAAAATTATAGATACGTTGGAGACGTATCAAGCATCCCAAGCTTAACTCCTGCTCGTCCTCGAGTAGGTAAGTGATAACAAAAGAATAATTTTTGAGGTGACATGCACCTACACAATCTTGATCATATATGTAAGCATTTGTGAGCTAGGATCATAAGAACTTAAAACATGGGCATGAAAGATATAATCTTGACAATAAAAACTTAGCAACCATGTTGTAAACATGCAAATGAACACAAACAAAAGATCATGAAAATGAAACAATGAAAGTCAAATGTGTGTTCAAATCATAAGGAAAAACATACAAATAGTTTTTAGCTTGTCCTTCATGGAGAGCAAAACATAAATGCATAGGACACCTTCAAGTTTAAGAGGGCGACTAGATACAAATAATTTAAGAACAAGTGAAACCAACAATATGAATCAATCAATGAAAACTTTGGGACAATGCACATTATACTAAGAATGACAACTATGCTCTCTTAATGGTGCATAAAGATAGAAGGTGGTGACTCAACATAAAAGTAAAAGAAAGGCCCTTCGCGGAGGGAAGCACTGATTGCAAGTTTTATAACCTTCAAAAATTATGGTACTTACCGGCTTTGAGCTCTCATTGCCCCCATCATAAGCATCTTGAATGGTTAAAGTTAATGCGAGAACAATTATGATGCATATGCTTGACAAATCATAAGTTGAAAACCTCGTGTCCCGTGAATACGAGTACCCAAACCTCATGCTACTCAACTTAGAGTCCCAAGCAAGGCTCTTGTCATTGTAAGTATATATGTATCATCGAGAACCGCCAACGGGGTACCTCCATGCCCGATGACATGGAACAAGCCCACATCAAAATGACAGGACTAGTAGACAATGAACACCTCAACATCTCTTTTATTTACCAATTGTATAGCTTTTTATTTTGAGATGCGTCGTCGAATGTCCACTATGGGTATGCTGCAAATTTCCACCATGAATTATGCATGGCTTAGATTGGCAGCCCAGGCATTTCCTTAACACATATACAAACTCCATGATCCCCGCAAGATTCCCAGTTCATTTCACACCGCGGGCATCCATAAGCAAAAGATCACGATATCAACTCAAAAGAGAAGTGCAATGTTGAAAGCTTGCCCATGACTGCATGGCTGGGCTAGTTTCCAACTTACAACTTGCAAGCATAACAACTCAACATAAGAGACCACAATGTCAAATTTTTAAAAACAGGAAAAAGTAAAGTGTGCCTTCCGGTTCGTGAGAGCTTTACTGACCAATTTTCGCATAACACTGGTAAAAGTTTAATTTGAAGAGAAAATAAAAGCAAGTCAAATTTACTTGGAATAGCAAATTGCTAGTAGGTATGTATGGTGGACACTTTGGCAAACTTGGTTTTTAGGAGTTAGATGCACGAGTAGAGCTCATACTCAGTACAAGGTGAGGGCTAGCAAAAGACTGGGAGCGACCAACTAAGAGAGCAATAATGGCCATAATCATGCAAAGCGACAAAGCGACATTTGAAAGAAGCATAAGATGGCATCAAAAGTCAAAAACTAAATGATCATAGAGGCTATTGGCGACTTTGTAAGAGTCTAACATGTGTGAGCATGCGCCAAGTCAACCCAAATAAAGCATCAAGGAGAAAACCAAAATAATGCTTCCAAATAATAAAAACAACGCATGATTTTTTCAAAGGCTCATTAAGCAATCTCAGTTATTTGAGACAAGTCATGCTACAGCAAAACCACTAAGCATACTATCAAAAAGACATCAAGCATGACATGAAAAAGCCTAAGCCGCAGTCTACACAAGCTCCTTCTTGTACCACTTTTTTGCATAAAGCTTTTTCTCTTTTCCAACACCATTCAAACTTTTTATAAACACCTCTTTTGATGAAAACCAATAAACATCAGAGGCAAAAATACACCTTGATAAATAAATATAAGAAGATCTGAACGCAAATCAAGGCAAAAATGAAAACCAAAAGCAGTAGCAAAAAAAGAAGAACACTCGATTTTTGATAAGAATGAAAACTAGAGCGTTCTTGGCAAATGAAAAGCAAGGCAACTTCTCCCAAGGAAATTTGTTGGGTCTAACCAGTTCTTACATCAAACAAAACTAAACTAACTAAGAAAACTAAAACAACTGACGCTCCAAGAAAAACACATAGTGCATGAAGCAATACAAATATAGTGTTTTGAAAGGTGACCTGATTTTTGCTGATGAAGAAGGGGTGCCTCGGGGGCATCCCCAAGCTTTGACGCTTGTACTTCTTGGATATTTCTTGGGGTGATGCGTGGGCATCCCCAAGCTTGAGCTTTTTTCCATTCTTCAACTCATCTCATCATTCTCCAATCCCTACACTTGAAAACTTCGTTCATACAAAACTAAACACAAATCTATTAGCAACATTAGTGTAAGCATAACATATAATTAACCTCTTTTGCTTCAGGTTTCAACCTAAAACCACCACATATATAGCATATACTACTGTAGCAACTTCCCCAAAAGTTCCATGATCAAAAGAACTCAAAAGAAAGCGATAAAGCGGCAAACACAAATATTGGCAGAAATCTGTCAAAACAGAACAGCTGACAAAGGTGGAATTTTTGAGGGGTTTTCTGTTGCTCAAATCAAAAAGTGTTCAACTAATGAAAGTTTGGATATAACCTGGGGCATATGCACAAGAAATCGCAGGTCCAAAAGATATACAGAGAATTTTTACGAATTTTTACGGTGCAGCACCGAAAATAGTTTCAGGACAGCAACATCCCCAAATCTTACCTCACTCAAATTAGAGGCTTCTCTTGGCACAACAATGAAATAAGAAGGATAAGGAGCGGTCATTACAGTAGTAATGACTTCCAAGACTCAAATAAAAGAAAAAGTACTGAAAATAAAACATTGGGTTATCTCCCAAGAGTGCTTTTCTTTAACGCCTTTGAGCTAGGCGCAGAAAATTGCGAATCAAGTAACATCAAGTGATGAAGTAATTATGAAAGAAGCATCGGGATCCACAATAGGAGTCTTTTCTACAATGCAAGGAATTATGTCCAAATGAGTTTTTGAAGATCCTTTATGATCACGCTTTGGTACACTACTTTCATCGAAAGGATTTTTAGGACAAATCCAACTATAATTATTTTCCCAAACATCATGTATTCTTGAAAGTTTATAAGGTATTGGCACTCTAAAATCATTGGGTGTGCCAACAACCGTTACAGGTGAGCCAAGCTTATTGAATTTCTTAAAAACTTTTCTAGCCTCATTGGCAACATCTTTAAATTCTAAGCGCATAGTTTCCAAAATAAAAGCTTTCTTTTCAGGATCTTCAATTTCATGAAGCTTAAGGAACATGTATTGCAAAAAGGGATTAAGATTAGCAAACCTAGCTTCTAACATGTGAACTAAATAAGTGGAAGCAACTTCATAACTAGGAGCTAGCTCAACCAAAGACTTTTCCTCAACTTCTTTATGCATACTAATGTGATTAAAGAACTCCTCAATGTTATCTTTCCCAATAATTGAACCACTACCTACTGAGAGATCCTCCAGAACGTACTTAGGGAAAAGAAATAACAACTACCAAGGATTCTATTTTTTTGGGTTTTTGATAAAAAAAACGATGCAGGTAAAATAAATAAAGTAAAGCAAAACAATAACAAAGTAAAGGATGTGCGTGCGAAAAACTCCCCGCACAGAAGTCTTCTACTTCCTCCCCAGCAACGGCGCCAGAAAATAGCTTGATGCGTGGTTGATGACCAGCCCGTTGGGAACCCCAAGAGGAAGGTGTGATGAATATAGTAGCAAGATTTTCCCTCAGTTAAGAAACCAAGGTTTATCGTTCAGGAGAGGAGAGACAAACGACTGAAGGTGATGCTTGCAAGCTTTGCGACAGCTTCGGATAATTTATATATGGCGCCTCGTCCAAGCTTTGCTTTGCTAGCAGCAACGTGGTACCTGCACACAGCACAACCAAATACTTTGTTCCCAACTTGCGATGAGGTTATCAATCTCACCGGTTTGCTTGAAACAAAGGGTATGAGCGTATCGAGTGGAAAACAGTGAAAGTATGCGAGTAAAGTAAACAGTGCGAGTAAAGTAAACAGGTGATAGCAATATGATGGAAATAGGACCGGGGTCCACAGTTCACTAGTGGTGTCTCTCCATAAAATAACACATGCTGGGTAAACAAATTACAGTTGGGCAATTGATAGAATAAAGATAAACGTGATATGTCAAGAAGATCACTATGCGATTTACTCTGGGCATTACGGCAAAATACATAGACCGCCATCCAACAGCATCTATGACTAATAATCCACTCCCGGGGATATCATCCGAACACCCCATGAGTATTAAGTTGCGAACAACAGATAATTGCATTAAGCAAAGTGTGTAATGTAAACAAAGCATATGCCCTTGAGCATATGAATGTTATTTTCTCCCTAGTAGCAACAGCACATCTACAACCTTAGAGATTTCTGTCACTCCCCCAGGTTAAATAGAGACATGAACCCACTATCGAGCATAAATACCCCCTCTTGGAGTCACTAGCAACTACTCGGCCAAGATAGCTACTAACAACGGAGAGCATGCAAGATCATAAACAACATAGAGATAACATAAGATATATTTCAGTATAACAACTCAATCATAACACCAATATTCATCGGATCCCAACAAACCAAACATGTAGAATTACATAACGGTGATCTCAATCATGTAGGGCAGCTCATGAGATCTAAACATGAAGCACATGGTGGAGGAGACAACCATCTAGCTACTGCTATGGACCCATAGTCCAAGGTAGACTACTCACTCATCGCTCCGGAGGCAAGCATGGCGATGAAGAAGACCTCCGGTGGCAATTCCCCTCTCCGGCAGGGTGCCGGGAAGAGCTTCTGGACCCTCCCGATCTTCGGGTCGATGGCGGCGGCGGATCGCGATGTGTTCTGAAAAATTGATCGGGTACTTAGATTTTTTCCGTCGGGGGGTCTTTATAGGCGAAGGGGCATCGTAAGAGGTGGCCCGAGGCACCCTCACACATAGGGGGCGCGGCCAGGGGCCAGGCCGCGCCGCCCTTGTGTGTGGGGCCCTCGTGGCCCCCCTCCAACTCCTCTTCGGATCTCTGGAAGCTTCCGAGAAAAATAAGACTTCAGGAACACGATATGGAGATATTGGTGATCTAACTTCGGACAAGATCTAGTATCATGAGACGAAGGGAATGGGATATGATGTTTACGGATCAACAAAGAGTTTCATGGAATGTATAGGGATCAGCACGGCTTTGTAGAGCTGGATATTGATCATTGATTGGAGAGGAGTCTCGATCATGTATGGAGTATTCCCCGACCCGTAGGGTGTCACACTTAAGGGTATAGAACGCTTAGGGATCGATTCAGAATTAATAGAAAGCATAAGGAGTTAACCAGAAATGTTCTGAGTAATATCGAAAAAGGTTTCGGAGATATCAGAAATGTTCCGGACTTTATCAGAAATGTTCCGGTGAAAGAATTATGCCAAGGGATTGTTAATTAATGGGTTTAGTATTTAATTACTGTAATTAAATACTAAAAGATAATTAACTAATAATAAAATAAAAGGAAAAGGCTAAACCGCTAAATGGGCCACCAGTTGGCAACTCATTAAGGGGGTGGCAGCCAAGCCTTGGCGCCTAGGGTTTCCCCTAGGGCCGGCGGCCAAGGGTGGCACCTAGGGTTTCCCTAGGGCCAGCAGCCAGGGGTGCTACCTACCCCTCCGCCTATGTAAACCCCCCATAGCCCCCTTTGCTCATTGATCCCTCTCTCCAATCCGCTCCTCCATGGCTTGGCTCCCCTATTTGGGTATGAAAGGAGGCAAGATAAGTAACCAGCTTAGGTGGGGAAATATTTTAGAAAATGAGTCAACCTGAGGACTTATTGAGAAGCTTCTCAAAAGATCGTGAACTTTTGACAGCCTGGACATCTTCCACCAAAACGGTCATATCTTGAGCTAGACAACTTCAATGATGCAAGGTTTATTTTATTGGAAAGGTAATTTGAAGGAGCTTCTGTTGATATACCCCACTTGCCCCGTCTCTCATCCATATGGTGCAGGTACTACGAAAGATCAGAGGCAGTATTGAGAGCAGTAGATTTATTAAAGACTTGTTGTTGGTAGCTTGAAAACTTGAAACTTTGTTCTTCTTTGTTGTGGGATTCCCTCAAGCTTGTTCCTGAATTCAACCAACAACAAAGTAGATGAAAGCATAGCCATCTCATAAAGGTCAAGGTTATAGGATAAACTTAAGTTAGTTTTCACCTGATCACGTATCTGTTTCACACGGCTTCTTGTGATAGGTCTATTGGTGGTCGGTGTAGTGTTGATAGCTGGGATGTCCTCATCACATCTCTTTCGTGGTTAAATTGCCTGAGAGACACACAATTAAGGAGAAGAACTGATTTTCCCGTAACAAAGATTATTTCAATCTATTTGTCACCAAAACCCATATGTTTCATGGGCTTGATTGATGGTGCGGTGTTGACGTAGGAGTTTTGTAGATGACCGCCCAGTTGGAAACCCCAAGAGAAGGTGTGATGAGCACAGCAGCAAGTCTTCCCTCAGTATGAAACCAAGGTTTATCGAACCAGTAGGAGAAAGAACCAACTTCCAAAGGTTGATGCTCGCTAGCTTCGCGACAGCTCCAGACAATTTATATATGGCGCCTTGTCCAGGGTGTAGCTTTGCACCAGTAGCAACGTGGAACCTTCACACAACACAACCAAGTACTTTGTCCCAACTTAGAGTGAGGTTGTCAATCTCACCGGTTTGCTGTAAACAAAGGATTAAGCGTATCGAGTGGTAAAATATAGTAGTTTGCAAGAATGTAGATAAACAAGTAAATGCTAAACGGTAATAGCAATGTAAAAGAATGGACCGGGGTCCACAGTTCACTAGTGGTGTCTCTCCATAAGATAAATAACATGTTGGGTAAAGAAATTACAGTTGGGCAATTGATAGAATAAAGTAAACGTACAAATGTCATGAGGATCACTATGAGATTCACTTGGGCATTAAAACATAATACATAGACCGTAATCCAATTGCATCTATGACTAATAATCCACCCTACGGATATCGGAAGAGCAACCATTGGGTATTAAGTTGCAAGCAACAGATTATTGATACGTCTCAAACGTATCTATAATTTTTGATGCTCCATGCTTGTTTATACACCATTTGCTTTGCGTTTTGTTACACTTCGTGGCATTTTTATGCATTTTCCGGAACTAACTTACTAACGAGACGCCACAGTGCCAGTTCCCTATTTTTTGCTGTTTTTGTGTTTCAGAAAAGCTACACAGGAAATATTCTCGGAATTGGACGAAACAAAAGCCGAACCTCCTATTTTTCCTGAAGCGTTGCGAAGTCCAAAGATGAGACGGAGGGGGGCCAGGACCCGGCCACACCCTAGGGCGGCACGGGCCAGGCCCTAGCCGCGCCACCAGGGGGTGAGGCCCCCTGGTCCACCTCCTGACATCGCCCTTCCGCCTACATAATCCTCTCGACGGCAAAAACCTAAAACCCCGATCAATTTTCCATGAAACCTACTGCAAGCCACCGCCATCATTGACGCGAGATCGGGAGGGTCCTGAAGCTCTTCCCGGCACCCTGCTGGAGAGGGGAATCCCTGCCGGAGGCCTTCTTCATCACCATGGTCGTCTCCGGAGTGATGTGTGAGTAGTCTACCTTGGACTACAGGTCCATAGCAGTAGCTAGATGGTTGTCTCCCCCACCATGTGTTTCATGTTTAGATCTTGTGAGCTGCCTATCATGATCAAGATCATCTTTGTGTAATTCTACATGTAGTGTTTGTTGGGATCCGATGAGTATTGGTACTATGTGAAGCTGATGTGTTGAATTATTATCTTTATGTTATCTCTATGTTGTTTATGATCTTGCATGCTTTCCGTTGGTAGTAGATATCTTGGCCGAGTAGATGCTAGTGACTCCAAGAGGGGGTATTTATGCTCGATAGTTGGGTTCATGCCTCTAGTAATCAGGGGGAGCGACAAAAATCTCTAAGGTTGTAGATGTGTTGTTGCCACTAGGGAGAAAACAACATTCTTGTGTTCAAGGATATTTGCATTGTTTACATTACGCACTTTGCTTAATGCAGCTATCTGTTGTTCGCAACTTAATACTCAACGGGTGCTCGGATGACACCTCGAGAGTGGATTATTAGTCATAGATGCAGGTGGATTACGGTCTATGTATTTTTACGTAATGCCCAAAAGAATCTCATAGTGATCCTCATGACATATGTACGCTATATTTATTCTATCAATTGCCCAACTGTAATTTATTTACCCAGCATGTTGTTATTTATCTTATGGAGAGACACCACTAGTGAACTGTGGACTCCGGTCCATTCCTTTTACATTGCTACTATCGTTTTACTTTTACTCGCTTTATTTATATTCTTGCAAACTATTACCTTTTACCACTCGATACGCTTAATCCTTTGTTTACAGCAAACCGGTGAGATTGACAACCTTATCGTAAGTTGGGTAAAAGTACTTGGTTGTGTTGTGTGCAGGTTCCACATTGCTTCTGGTGAAAAGCTACACACCGACAAGATATCTGGTGCCATTGTCCGGAGTGTCGCAAAGCTAGCGGGCATCAACCTTCGGAAGTGTGGTTATTTCTCCTACTAGTTCGATAACCTTGGTTTCACAACTGAGGGAAACTTGCTGTTGTGCTCATCATAACCTTCCTCTTGGGGTTTACCAACAAGTTTTCTAGCATCAACTACACGCTAGCAAGACAACAATCAAGCATTTTTCTGGCGCCGTTGCTGGGGAGAAAGAAGATTTTTGCAAGGGGGGTATCTCACTTCCAATCTTTTACTTTATTATTGTTTTGCTTTATTTTATTTTTGCTTGCATCTTTTTATCAAAAATACAAAAAAATTAGTTCCTTTGATAGTTGGTATTCCGGTACTTTTACTTTTAGTTCATTATGGTGTTCCCTAAGTATGCTTTGGAGGACCTTACAATAGGTAGTGGTTCTATAATTGGGAAAGGCAACATCGAGGAGTTCTTTAATCATGTTAGTATGCATAAAGATGTTGAGAATAGATCTTTAGCTGAGCTTGCTCCTAGTTATGAAGTTGCTGCTGCTTATTTAGTTCACATGTTGGAGGCTAGGTTTGTTAACCTTAATCCTTTTATGCAACAACTGTTTCTTAAGCTTCATGATATCGAAGACTCTGAAAAGAAAGATTTTATTTTGGAGACTTTGCGTAGAGAATTTAGAGATGTTGCTATTGAAGTTAGGAAAGTTTTTGAGCGTTTTAATATGCTTGGCTCACGTGTTAATGTTGCTGGTACAACCAAAGAAGACATCAAAGTACCAGTACCTTGCAAACTTGTAGGATTGCATGAAGCTTTGGAAACGAATTTTGATTGGATTTGTCCTGAAAACCCTTTTGATGAAAGTAGTGAACCCAAGAGTGTTCACAAGGGATCTTCAAAAACTCATTTGGATACAATACAATTTATTGTTGAGAAGACTTCTGCAATTGATCTTAATGCTTCATCGCTTGATATTACTTGATTTCCACTTTCTGCGCCTAGCTCAAAGGCGTTAAAGAAAAGCACTCTTGGGAGATAACCCAATGTTTTCTTTTCATTACCTTTTCTTTTATTTGAGTCTTGGAAGTTATTACTACTGTAATGACCTCTACTTATCATTTTTATTTTGTTTTTGTGCTGAGAAGAACCTCTAATTTGAGGGAGGTAAGATTTGGGGAAGTTGCTGTCCTAAAACAGATTTCTGCGCTGCACCGTAAACATTCTTGAAAATTCTCAGAATATATTTTTGATCTGTTCTTGTGCATATGCCCCAGGTTATATCCAAACTTTCATTAGTTTTGCACTTTTTGATTTGAGCAACAGAAGGTCCTCAAACAAATCGATATTTGTCAGTTGTTCTGTTTTGACACATTCTGCCACTATTTGTGTTTGCCTCTCGATTGCTTTCTTTTTTAGTTCTTTTGATCACGGAACTTTTGAGGAAGTTGCTATAGTAGCTTATGCTTTAGTAGTTGGTTTATTTGAGTTTGAAACTGAACCAAAGGGGTAGATTTATTATCATGTTTATACTAATGTTGCTAATTGAATTGTGTGAAGTTTTGTATGAAGGAAGCTTTCAAGTGTAGGGAATGGAGAGTGATGAGATGAGATGAAGTATGGACAAAAGCTAAAGCTTGGGGATGCCCATGTCACCCCAAGAAATATCCAAGAGGTACAAGCGTCAAAGCTTGGGGATACTCCCGAGGCACCCCTTCTTCATCGGCAAAAATCAGGTCACCTTTCAACACACTATATCTTTATTGCTTCATATTCTATGCGTTTTTCTTGGAGCGTCTTAAATTTGCTTTCAGTTTTATTTTATTTTGTTTGCTGCAATAAATGGTTGGACCCCAACAAATTTCTTTTGGAGAAGACATACTTTGTTTTTCATTGCCAAGAACACTCTATTTTTCACTCTTATCGTTCAACGAGTGTTCTCTTTTTCTAGTACTGCGTTTAGCTTTGGTTTTTCGCCTTGATTTTTTTTCAAATCTAGTTATATCTTTGCATCAAGGTGTATTTAGACCACTGGTCTATGTTAGTTATTGTTAAGAATCTAGGCAATTTTTCAATTATATTAATCCAAGAGTAAAACATGAGCATGACGTGGACATACTGATATTTGATCATATAACTATGCAATACTAGGCAGATTGTAGAAACATCTACAGATATCGCTAGTACTATGCACATGGAAATAAGCAGGAGAGGGATAAGCATATAGTACCCTCCAGTAGGCTAGTTGGCCAAAGCAGCAGCGCCGGCAGCCTCATCGGCCACCCTCTTGTCGGCAGCAGCCTGATCAGTTTCAGAAGACATGGTGATGACGAAGACGACGCGGAAGAAGTGGAAGCAGACGGTCAAAGTTGAGCAATCGCATAGAAGACGCTCCCCAAAAACCTAATCGCCCCTCTCCCGTACAGGATCTCGAGAGGGCGGGGTTTTGGAGGCCTGCTCTCCCGCCAACCGTGTACGCAGTGGACGGGATGGGATCACCGGAGATAGCAACAGTGGAGAGAACGACTGGGCAGAGGCGCAGAGGGTTGTGTTCTGTGTCTCAGAGAGGAGCGATCCCTCCAATATATAGGCACATGCACAGGGGCAGATGCAAAAGAAACGCCTGCAATGAAGGCCAGAAATGCCCGCAATGAAGGACTGAAAACGCCTGTACTTAAGAGCACTTAATACAGACGTTTCAGCTTGTATTCATTCTCATTAGCATTTCAGTTGCAACCGTTTGTATCCGTTTCTGCGCGACAAAAAGAAACTCGGCTCGGCGAGATTCCCGCAACCCGCAACCCGCGGCGCGCGCGCGCGTCGTGACGAGGCGAGGCGTGGCGTGGCGAGGCGGGCGTTCGTGCGTTGGAGGAGGAGCGCGCGTGTGGAGCTCCTCTTCCTTCTCACACTTTCACATACTAGTGGTGGAAGAGCTCACCTTATATGTTGGTGCTCATCTCTCCCAACTAGCAATGTGGGACTAAACTCCCACCACTTCCCTTGCCAGGCATGAATTGGCCCTTAGGGATTTTTTGAAAATGTTAAATGGGCCTAGAGGCCACCCCATATTTCAACAATCCCCCACCAGATCCCGAAGGCCCATGATATTGTCCTCTGTTCCCAACACTGTTTTGATATACCGGTATTTTCAGTGGAGACCTGTTAGGGTTGAACATCCACCTAGAACAGATAGCTACACTCCTTTACAACGAACAATGGACTATGCCTTGAATTGTTAGTTTGGCGTAAAGTAGTTTCACCAAATATCTTACTAGTACTACGCTGCCGAAGGATGACCCCTCGAGTGGGGCATATTAGTCACACTCCTGGCCTATTCATGAGCTTACTAGAGATCACCCCAATCTCATAGACTGTGACCAGCAGTCGAGCTCATATAGGTGTGTTCCTCCAAAGATTGCACTGTAGGATAGCATCTTGCTTATACAAGCTTTGGAACACATTAGACAAAAGTCATCCTGCCATATAGTTTCTGAGAGTACTGCATCTCCAACGGAGTGGGTTAGTAAACTACTCTCCTCTGTTCACCACTAGCTTGTTTTCCCAGGTCCTACTTCACGGGATCTCCGATCACATAGGTTGGGTTACTACCATGGCAACTCATGTGGGTCTCATACCCATCTCCCTCGATGCATTTTCTATCACAACATGCGATAGCCCTTTAGTAAAGGGATCTGCCAGATTCTTAGTCGACTGGATATAATCCAACGCTATCACTCCGGAGTTTCTTAAATGTCTGACAGCTTTTAATCTCATTCTTATGAATTTGTTGGACTGCTTGGTGTTCTTTGAACTCTTTACCTTGACAATTACAGTTTGATTGTCACAGTTCATAAGAATAGCCGGTACTGGCTTTTCAACCACCGGCAAGTCCATCAAAAGATCTCGAAGCCATCCTGCTTCGACACTAGATGTGTCTAATGCTGTTAATTCTACTTCTATTGTCGATCTTGTTAGGATCATTTGCTTGCAAGACTTCCAGGAAACAGCACCACCTCCAAGGGTAAACACATAACCCGTTGTGGCTTTCATCTCATCAGCATCAGAGATCCAGTTTGCATCACAATACCCTTCAAGTACTGACGATTGTTCAGTATAGTGAAGTCCATAGTTCATAGTACCTTTCAAGTAGCGCATAATCCTCTCCACATCACGCCAATGCTCATCACCCGGATTAAAAACAAACCAGCTCAGTTTGCACACAGCAAACATGATGTCAGGTCTTGTAGCACTAGCTAGGTACATGAGTGAACCAATGATTTGAGAATATCTCAGCTGATCCTTAGCTGTGCCTTCATTCTTTCGAATCCGTACACTAGGATCATATGGGGTTGGAGAAATTTTGCAGTCTGCATATCCAAAACGACTCAAAATTTTCTCAACATAATGGGATTGCAGAGGGTGAACACGATATGGAGATATTGGTGATCTAACTTCGGACAAGATCTAGTATCATGAGACGAAGGGAATGGGATACGATGTTTACGGATCAACGAAGAGTTTCATGGAATGTATAGGGATCAGCACGGCTTTGTAGAGCTGGATATTGATCATTGATTGGAGAGGAGTCTCGATCATGTATGGAGTATTCCCCGACCCGTAGGGTGTCACACTTAAGGGTATAGAACGCTTAGGGATCGATTCAGAATTAATAGAAAGCATAAGGAGTTAACCAGAAATGTTCTGAGTAATATCGAAAAAGGTTTCGGAGATATCAGAAATGTTCCGGACTTTATCAGAAATGTTCCGGTGAAAGAATTATGCCAAGGGATTGTTAATTAATGGGTTTAGTATTTAATTACTGTAATTAAATACTAAAAGATAATTAACTAATAATAAAATAAAAGGAAAAGGCTAAACCGCTAAATGGGCCACCAGTTGGCAACTCATTAAGGGGGTGGCAGCCAAGCCTTGGCGCCTAGGGTTTCCCCTAGGGCCGGCGGCCAAGGGTGGCACCTAGGGTTTCCCTAGGGCCAGCAGCCAGGGGTGCTACCTACCCCTCCGCCTATGTAAACCCCCCATAGCCCCCTTTGCTCATTGATCCCTCTCTCCAATCCGCTCCTCCATGGCTTGGCTCCCCTATTTGGGTATGAAAGGAGGCAAGATAAGTAACCAGCTTAGGTGGGGAAATATTTTAGAAAATGAGTCAACCTGAGGACTTATTGAGAAGCTTCTCAAAAGATCGTGAACTTTTGACAGCCTGGACATCTTCCACCAAAACGGTCATATCTTGAGCTAGACAACTTCAATGATGCAAGGTTTATTTTATTGGAAAGGTAATTTGAAGGAGCTTCTGTTGATATACCCCACTTGCCCCGTCTCTCATCCATATGGTGCAGGCACTACGAAAGATCAGAGGCAGTATTGAGAGCAGTAGATTTATTAAAGACTTGTTGTTGGTAGCTTGAAAACTTGAAACTTTGTTCTTCTTTGTTGTGGGATTCCCTCAAGCTTGTTCCTGAATTCAACCAACAACAAAGTAGATGAAAGCATAGCCATCTCATAAAGGTCAAGGTTATAGGATAAACTTAAGTTAGTTTTCACCTGATCACGTATCTGTTTCGCACGGCTTCTTGTGATAGGTCTATTGGTGGTCGGTGTAGTGTTGATAGCTGGGATGTCCTCATCACATCTCTTTCGTGGTTAAATTGCCTGAGAGACACACAATTAAGGAGAAGAACTGATTTTCCCGTAACAAAGATTATTTCAATCTATTTGTCACCAAAACCCATATGTTTCATGGGCTTGATTGATGGTGCGGTGTTGACGTAGGAGTTTTGTAGATGACCGCCCAGTTGGAAACCCCAAGAGAAGGTGTGATGAGCACAGCAGCAAGTCTTCCCTCAGTATGAAACCAAGGTTTATCGAACCAGTAGGAGAAAGAACCAACTTCCAAAGGTTGATGCTCGCTAGCTTCGCGACAGCTCCAGACAATTTATATATGGCGCCTTGTCCAGGGTGTAGCTTTGCACCAGTAGCAACGTGGAACCTGCACACAACACAACCAAGTACTTTGTCCCAACTTAGAGTGAGGTTGTCAATCTCACCGGTTTGCTATAAACAAAGGATTAAGCGTATCGAGTGGTAAAATATAGTAGTTTGCAAGAATGTAAATAAACAAGTAAATGCTAAACGGTAATAGCAATGTAAAAGAATGGACCGGGGTCCACAGTTCACTAGTGGTGTCTCTCCATAAGATAAATAACATGTTGGGTAAAGAAATTACAGTTGGGCAATTGATAGAATAAAGTAAACGTACAAATGTCATGAGGATCACTATGAGATTCACTTGGGCATTACAACATAATACATAGACCGTAATCCAATTGCATCTATGACTAATAATCCACCCTCCGGATATCGGAAGAGCAACCATTGGGTATTAAGTTGCAAGCAACAGATTATTGATACGTCTCAAACATATCTATAATTTTTGATGCTCCATGCTTGTTTATATACCATTTGCTTTGCGTTTTGTTACACTTCGTGGCATTTTTATGCATTTTCCGGAACTAACTTACTAACGAGACGCCACAGTGCCAGTTCCCTATTTTCTGCTGTTTTTATGTTTCAGAAAAGCTACACAGGAAATATTCTCGGAATTGGACGAAACAAAAGCCGAACCTCCTATTTTTCCTGAAGCGTTGCGAAGTCCGAAGATGAGACGGGGGGGGGGGCCAGGACCCGGCCACACCCTAGGGCGGCGCGGGCCAGGCCCTAGCCGCGCCACCAGGGGGTGAGGCCCCCTGGTCCACCTCCTGACATCGCCCTTCCGCCTACATAATCCTCTCGACGGCAAAAACCTAAAACCCCGATCAATTTTCCATGAAACCTACTGCAAGCCACCGCCGTCATTGACGCGAGATCGGGAGGGTCCTGAAGCTCTTCCCAGCACCCTGCTGGAGAGGGGAATCCCTGCCGGAGGCCTTCTTCATCACCATGGTCGTCTCCGGAGTGATGTGTGAGTAGTCTACCTTGGACTACAGGTCCATAGCAGTAGCTAGATGGTTGTCTCCCCCACCATGTGTTTCATGTTTAGATCTTGTGAGCTGCCTATCATGATCAAGATCATCTTTGTGTAATTCTATATGTAGTGTTTGTTGGGATCCGATGAGTATTGGTACTATGTGAAGCTGATGTGCTGAATTATTATCTTTATGTTATCTCTATGTTGTTTATGATCTTGCATGCTTTCCGTTGGTAGTAGATATCTTGGCCAAGTAGATGCTAGTGACTCCAAGAGGGGGTATTTATGCTCGATAGTTGGGTTCATGCCTCTAGTAATCTGGGGGAGCGACAGAAATCTCTAAGGTTGTAGATGTGTTGTTGCCACTAGGGAGAAAACAACATTCTTATGTTCAAGGATATTTGCATTGTTTACATTACGCACTTTGCTTAATGCAGCTATCTGTTGTTCGCAACTTAATACTCAACGGGTGCTCGGATGACACCTCGAGAGTGGATTATTAGTCATAGATGCAGGTGGATTACGGTCTATGTATTTTTACGTAATGCCCAAAAGAATCTCATAGTGATCCTCATGACATATGTACGCTATCTTTATTCTATCAATTGCCCAACTGTAATTTATTTACCCAGCATGTTGTTATTTATCTTATGGAGAGACACCACTAGTGAACTGTGGACTCCGGTCCATTCCTTTTACATTGCTACTATCGTTTTACTTTTACTCGCTTTATTTATATTCTTGCAAACTATTACCTTTTACCACTCGATACGCTTAATCCTTTGTTTACAGCAAACCGGTGAGATTGACAACCTTATCGTAAGTTGGGTAAAAGTACTTGGTTGTGTTGTGTGCAGGTTCCACATTGCTTCTGGTGAAAAGCTACACACCGACAAGATATCTGGTGCCATTGTCCGGAGTGTCGCAAAGCTAGCGGGCATCAACCTTCGGAAGTGTGGTTATTTCTCCTACTAGTTCGATAACCTTGGTTTCACAACTGAGGGAAACTTGCTGTTGTGCTCATCATAACCTTCCTCTTGGGGTTTACCAACAAGTTTTCTAGCATCAACTACACGCTAGCAAGACAACAATCAAGCATTTTTCTGGCGCCGTTGCTGGGGAGAAAGAAGATTTTTGCAAGGAGAGTATCTCACTTCCAATCTTTTACTTTATTATTGTTTTGCTTTATTTTATTTTTGCTTGCATCTTTTTATCAAAAATACAAAAAAATTAGTTCCTTTGATAGTTGGTATTCCGGTACTTTTACTTTTAGTTCATTATGGTGTTCCCTAAGTATGCTTTGGAGGACCTTACAATAGGTAGTGGTTCTATAATTGGGAAAGGCAACATCGAGGAGTTCTTTAATCATGTTAGTATGCATAAAGATGTTGAGAATAGATCTTTAGCTGAGCTTGCTCCTAGTTATGAAGTTGCTGCTGCTTATTTAGTTCACATGTTGGAGGCTAGGTTTGTTAACCTTAATCCTTTTATGCAACAACTGTTTCTTAAGCTTCATGATATCGAAGACTCCGAAAAGAAAGATTTTATTTTGGAGACTTTGCGTAGAGAATTTAGAGATGTTGCTATTGAAGTTAGGAAAGTTTTTGAGCGTTTTAATATGCTTGGCTCACGTGTTAATGTTGCTGGTACAACCAAAGAAGACATCAAAGTACCAGTACCTTGCAAACTTGTAGGATTGCATGAAGCTTTGGAAACGAATTTTGATTGGATTTGTCCTGAAAACCCTTTTGATGAAAGTAGTGAACCCAAGAGTGTTCACAAGGGATCTTCAAAAACTCATTTGGATACAATACAATTTATTGTTGAGAAGACTTCTGCAATTGATCTTAATGCTTCATCGCTTGATATTACTTGATTTCCACTTTTTGCGCCTAGCTCAAAGGCGTTAAAGAAAAGCACTCTTCGGAGATAACCCAATGTTTTCTTTTCATTACCTTTTCTTTTATTTGAGTCTTGGAAGTTATTACTACTGTAATGACCTCTACTTATCATTTTTATTTTGTTTTTGTGCTGAGAAGAACCTCTAATTTGAGGGAGGTAAGATTTGGGGAAGTTGCTGTCCTAAAATAGATTTCTGCGCTGCACCGTAAACATTCTTGAAAATTCTCAGAATATATTTTTGATCTGAAATTTCTTGTGCATATGCCCCAGGTTATATCCAAACTTTCATTAGTTTTGCACTTTTTGATTTGAGCAACAGAAGGTCCTCAAACAAATCGATATTTGTCAGTTGTTCTGTTTTGACACATTCTGCCACTATTTGTGTTTGCCTCTCGATCGCTTTCTTTTTTAGTTCTTTTGATCACGGAACTTTTGAGGAAGTTGCTATAGTAGCTTATGCTTTAGTAGTTGGTTTATTTGAGTTTGAAACTGAACCAAAGGGGTAGATTTATTATCATGTTTATACTAATGTTGCTAATTGAATTGTGTGAAGTTTTGTATGAAGGAAGCTTTCAAGTGTAGGGAATGGAGAGTGATGAGATGAGATGAAGTATGGACAAAAGCTAAAGCTTGGGGATGCCCATGTCACCCCAAGAAATATCCAAGAGGTACAAGCGTCAAAGCTTGGGGATACTCCCGAGGCACCCCTTCTTCATCGGCAAAAATCAGGTCACCTTTCAACACACTATATCTTTATTGCTTCATATTCTATGCGTTTTTCTTGGAGCGTCTTAAATTTGCTTTCAGTTTTCTTTTATTTTGTTTGCTGCAATAAATGGTTGGACCCCAACAAATTTCTTTTGGAGAAGACATACTTTGTTTTTCATTGCCAAGAACACTCTATTTTTCACTCTTATCGTTCAACGAGTGTTCTCTTTTTCTAGTACTGCGTTTAGCTTTGGTTTTTCGCCTTGATTTTTTTTCAAATCTAGTTATATCTTTGCATAAAGGTGTATTTAGACCACTGGTCTATGTTAGTTATTGTTAAGAATCTAGGCAATTTTTCAATTATATTAATCCAAGAGTAAAACATGAGCATGACGTGGACATACTGATATTTGATCATATAACTATGCAATACTAGGCAGATTGTAGAAACATCTACAGATATCGCTAGTACTATGCACATGGAAATAAGCAGGAGAGGGATAAGCATATAGTACCCTCCAGTAGGCTAGTTGGCCAAAGCAGCAGCGCCGGCAGCCTCATCGGCCACCCTCTTGTCGGCAGCAGCCTGATCAGTTTCAGAAGACATGGTGATGACGAAGATGACGCGGAAGAAGTGGAAGCAGACGGTCAAAGTTGAGCAGTCGCATAGAAGACGCTCCCCAAAAACCTAATCGCCCCTCTCCCGTACAGGATCTCGAGAGGGCGGGGTTTCGGAGGCCTGCTCTCCCGCCAACCGTGTACGCAGTGGACGGGATGGGATCACCGGAGATAGCAACAGTGGAGAGAACGACTGGGCAGAGGCGCAGAGGGTTGTGTTCTGTGTCTCAGAGAGGAGCGATCCCTCCAATATATAGGCACAGGCACAGGGGCAGATGCAAAAGAAACGCCTGCAATGAAGGCCAGAAATGTCCGCAATGAAGGACTGAATACGCCTGTACTTAAGAGCACTTAATACAGACGTTTCAGCTTGTATTCATTCTCATTAGCATTTCAGTTGCAACCGTTTGTATCCGTTTCTGCGCGACAAACAGAAACTCGGCTCGGCGAGATTCCCGCAACCCGCAACCCGCGGCGCGCGCGCGCGTCGTGACGAGGCGAGGCGTGGCGTGGCGAGGCGGGCGTTCGTGCGTTGGAGGAGGAGCGCGCGTGTGGAGCTCCTCTTCCTTCTCACACTTTCACATACTAGTGGTGGAAGAGCTCACCTTATATGTTGGTGCTCATCTCTCCCAACTAGCAATGTGGGACTAAACTGCCACCACTTCCCTTGCCAGGCATGAATTGGCCCTTAGGGATTTTTTGAAAATGTTAAATGGGCCTAGAGGCCACCCCATATTTCAACAATCCCCCACCAGATCCCGAAGGCCCATGATATTGTCCTCTGTTCCCAACACTGTTTTGATATACCGGTATTTTCAGTGGAGACCTGTTAGGGTTGAACATCCACCTAGAACAGATAGCTACACTCCTTTACAACGAATAATGGACTATGCCTTGAATTGTTAGTTTGGCGTAAAGTAGTTTCACCAAATATCTTACTAGTACTACGCTGCCGAAGGATGACCCCTCGAGTGGGGCATATTAGTCACACTCCTGGCCTATTCATGAGCTTACTAGAGATCACCCCAATCTCATAGACTGTGACCAGCAGTCGAGCTCATATAGGTGTGTTCCTCCAAAGATTGCTCTGTAGGATAGCATCTTGCTTATACAAGCTTTGGAACACATTAGACAAAAGTCATCCTGCCATATAGTTTCTGAGAGTACTGCATCTCCAACGGAGTGGGTTAGTAAACTACTCTCCTCTGTTCACCACTAGCTTGTTTTCCCACGTCCTACTTCATGGGATCTCCGATCACATAGGTTGGGTTACTACCATGGCAACTCATGTGGGTCTCATACCCATCTCCCTCGATGCATTTTCTATCACAACATGCGATAGCCCTTTAGTAAAGGGATCTGCCAGATTCTTAGTCGACTGGATATAATCCAACGCTATCACTCCGGAGTTTCTTAAATGTCTGACAGCTTTTAATCTCATTCTTATGAATTTGTTGGACTGCTTGGTGTTCTTTGAACTCTTTACCTTGACAATTACAGTTTGATTGTCACAGTTCATAAGAATAGCCATCCTGCTTCGACACTAGATGTGTCTAATGCTGTTAATTCTACTTCTATTGTCGATCTTGTTAGGATCGTTTGCTTGCAAGACTTCCAGGAAACAGCACCACCTCCAAGGGTAAACACATAACCCGTTGTGGCTTTCATCTCATCAGCATCAGAGATCCAGTTTGCATCACAATACCCTTCAAGTACTGACGATTGTTCGGTATAGTGAAGTCCATAGTTCATAGTACCTTTCAAGTAGCGCATAATCCTCTCCACATCACGCCAATGCTCATCACCCGGATTAAAAACAAACCAGCTCAGTTTGCACACAGCAAACATGATGTCAGGTCTTGTAGCACTAGCTAGGTACATGAGTGAACCAATGATTTGAGAATATCTCAGCTGATCCTTAGCTGTGCCTTCATTCTTTCGAATCCGTACACTAGGATCATATGGGGTTGGAGAAATTTTGCATTCCGAATATCCAAAACGACTCAAAATTTTCTCAACATAATGGGATTGCAGAAGTGTAATCCCATCCTCGTTATCTCTCAATAGATTGATGTTCAAGATAACATCAGCCACACCAATGTCCTTCATCTCAAAATTCTGAGATAGAAATGACTTAATCTCCTCGATGACTTTGAGGTTAGTCCCAAGTATCAGTATGCCATCAACATACAGGCACAGTATAATGATACATCCAAAACGTATCTACTTTCCCGAACACTTTTGCTATTGTTTCTCCTTTAATTTGTGTGTTTTGAATACAACTAACACGGACTAACGCTGTTTTTAGCAGAATTGCTCTGGTGTCTCGTTTTTGTGCAGAAATCCAACTTTCAGTAAAAATTCGGGAAAAATCATCAAAAATCCTATTTCACCAGAAGACCCACGGAGTCAGAAGATGAGACAGAGGGGAGGCTCGAGGGCCCCACACACACAGGGGGCGCAGCCCAGCCCTGGTCGCGCCCACCTGGTGTGAGGACGCCTCGGCCGTCCCCTCGACCTCTCCTTTCGCCTACATATACCCCCTGACTCGATTATATCAGAGAGATGGCGTTTTTCCCAGATAGACTTCCGCTGCGCCGCCGCCATCAGAAACCGCGATTCGGAACCAGAAACTCCGTTCTGGCACCCTGCCGG
This sequence comes from Dactylis glomerata, assembly GCA_007115705.1. Classification (NCBI taxonomy): domain Eukaryota; kingdom Viridiplantae; phylum Streptophyta; class Magnoliopsida; order Poales; family Poaceae; genus Dactylis; species Dactylis glomerata. The sequence continues at coordinate 1,724,346 of QXEO01000628.1, forward strand.
GACGGGGATTTGGAGGAGATCTTCATCACCATCATTACCGACGCTCCTCCATCGACCATCCATTACTCCCCCATCCATGTGTGAGTAATTCCCCCGCTGTAGGTGAGGGAATGGTAGGGATTGGATGAGATCATTCATGTAATTTGATATGAGATTGTTAGGGCATAGTGCCTAGTATCTTTATTTAGTGCCTATGACATTGTTGCAACTTGTTGTGCTTAATGCTTGTCACTTTGGGCCCGAGTGCCATGATTTTAGATCTGAACATGTTATTATTTCTATGATGATACTTGTTGTTTATGGTCTTACCTGCAAGTTGTATACACATATTGTTGTCCTGAACCTGAGGCCCCAAAGTGACAGAAATTGGGATAACCGGAGGGGATGGCTATGATGTGAGGATCACATGTGTTCACCGAGTGCTAATGCTTTGCTCCAGTACTTTATTAAAAGGAGTACCTTAATTACCAGTAGTTTCCCTTGAGGCCCTGATGCAACAGGCTGGTAGGACAAAAGATGTCGTGCAAGTTTCTCCTTGTGAGCACGTACGACTATTTACGGAACACATGCCTATGATTGTTTGTACTAGGATGCTTTATCATTATTTATCTGCAATGCCCATGTCTCATTGATTTCATTAATTATCTTATCCATGCAATGCCCGTACATCCATCCCTATGCCTACAGTATTTGTTCCTACTGTTTAGTACTATTACTATTACCGCTGCTATTTTACTACTGCTGTTACTGTTTCACTACTATCACCACTATAAAACTGTTGCTACTGATAAACCACTGCGAGCAAGACTGTTTCCAGGTGCAGCTGAATTGACAACTCATCTGTTAAGGCTTACATATATTCTTTGGCTCCCCTTGTGTCGAATCAATAAATTTGGGTTTTACTTCCCTCGAAGACTGTTGCGATCCCCTATACTTGTGGTTCATCAAGACTATTTTCTGGCGCTGTTGCCGGGGAACATAGCTTTATTTGTAAGTTCACTTGGTATTCATATTGTTCACTGCAATCCTTTCATCATGGGTAAACCTCGTGATGGAAAAGTTCCTATATTGCCATCCACTACAAGAAGAGGTACAACTCTCAACACCTCTGCTGCTCTTGATTCACCATCTGTTATGAGTAAGTTGCTTACACCACCATACCCACATGCTACTGCTACTACTTCTGCTGAGTTTGAAAATGCCACTGATAATTTAGATGATGCTTCTACTGTGCTTGATGAGAGTGGTTCACTAGGTTCCTTTTTAGATGCTACTATTGCTAGCGCTAAGTTGGGAAACACCACTGTTACACCTGTTAGTTCACCTGAGTCTAGGGAATGTCCTAGTGATGATTTTGATGATGATGCTTATATTGAGCTTAATGATGATTTTATTGCTGAAGCACGTGCTACTCGTAATGCTGCTGAGGTTAAAGAACTTCTTGCAAGACGTTCTGTTAGATATAATTTGTCTCCTGATCCTAAGTTTGCTGCTTCTCCCATAAATATTAGAGATAAGGATTATGATTTCTCTTTGGATTTATCTTACATATCTATTGTTGAGGAAACTCGTTTTTGTGGAACTAAAGATGAGAGTGCTATGGAGCACATGAATGAGCTTTCTACTTTGAGTAATTTGTTTTCTGATGATATTAAGCTCCGCACTTACTTTGTTGCTAAGATTTTTCCTTTCTCGTTGAAAGATGCAGCTAAAACTTGGTTTAATAGCTTGTCTCCTAGATCTATTCATAGTCCTATTGCTTTGGTTAATACTTTCTTTCAGAAATATTTTCCTGCTAGTGCTCAACATGCTGCTGTGTAGAAAATCTTTGATTTTGAACAGGGAAAAGGAGAGATATTGCCTGAATCTTGGACAAGGTTTTGTTCTTTAATTAGAGCTTTGCCTAAAGAACCATTGCCTAAAAATGAACTCCTTGATATATTTTATAATGGACTAACTAATGAATCTAAGTCATATTTGGATAGTTGTGCTGGTTGTGTTTTCAGGGAAAGAACTCCGGCTGAAGCTAAAGAATTAATGGCTAAAATAAGCCAGAATCATGATGATTGGACTCTAGTTGAGCCAACACCAGCACCAACACCTGCGCCATCTACAGAGCCTATACCGAAGAAGAGAGGGATGATTGAACTAAATGATGAAGTGATGAGGGAAGCTAAGAAATCTCTTAGGGAGAAAGGTATTAAAGCCGAAGATGTGAAGAATTCGCCTCCTATAGAAGTATTATGTAAGCCAATCCCTCACTCATCAACTATTGAGGTACACTCTCTCCAGCGCTTTGATGAAAGAGATATTCCTTATTCTAAACCTCCTGATCAATGCTTAGATGAATTTGATAATTTTATTGTTAAGCAAGAAAATTTTAATAGAATGGTCCATAATCATTTGTTGGAAAATTCTAGAGCTATTAACAAGTTGCAGGATATTGTGGAGAGAACCGCCAATGATGTGAAGATACTTGTTAAACATTTTCAAATGGTTCAAACACAAATTGATCAGCTTACCAAGGTGCAAAAAGACTTGCTAGTTAATGCCGCAAGAGAGAAGCAAGCATGTGAAATACGCACAAGAAGTGGCGCTGCTACTCAAGATCCATTATATCCTGAAGGACATCCTAAGAGGTTCGAGCAAGATTCTCAACGCACTTGAAGTGATGATATTCCTTCTAAGAAGAAGAAGAAGCATAAAACAACTGCAGAATCCTCTGAAGCAGGTAAAGATCCTAACAATGTTTCTATTTCTGATGCTGAAACTGAACCAGGAGATGCTTCCGATAAAGAAGAAGTTGAAGAGGAACCAGAGAAGATTGATAAGAATGCAAAGTACACCAAAGAAGACTTCATTGCCAACAAGCATGGTAATGAGAGAGAACCTTGGGTGCAGAAACCAATGCCTTTTCATAGTAAGAAACACAAGTCAAAGGAAGAAGAACACTACAACAGGTTTGTGAATGGATGAGACCTTTATTTTTTGCAAATTCCTTTGACTGATGCTATTAGAATGCCTCCTTATGCAAAATATATGAAAGATATTGTCACTAACAAAAGGAAAATTCCTAATGAGGAAATTTCCACCTTACTTGCTAATTATTCTTTTGATGGTAAAGTACCGAAGAAGCTTGGAGATCCAGGTATACCAAGTATTCCTTGCTCCATTAAAAATAACTATGTTAGAATTGCTTTATGTGATTTGGGAGCCAGAGTTAGTGTCATGCCTTTTTCTCTTTATAAGAGACTTGATCTAGAAAAATTGGTATCAACTGATATATCTTTGCAAATGGCTGATAAGTCTACTACTATTCCTATTGGTATATGTGAAAATGTTCCTATTCAAGTTGCTAATAGTTGTTTAATATTAACTGACTTTGTTGTGTTGGAAATGCCTGAAGATGATAATATGTCTATTATTCTTGGGAGACCTTTTCTAAACACTGCAGGTGCTGTTATTAATTGCAATCAAGGAAAAGTAACTTTCAATGTCAATGATAAAGAGTACACAGTTTATTTTCCCAAGATGATTGATAGAAAGAATGCTCTAAATTCCGTCAAGAATGCTGAGACCATCAGAGTTGGTCAAATTATTTGTTCAGAGCGAAAGCCCAAAGAAGAATATAAAATTGTTATGATTGGGACTATGCCTATCAAAGTTGAGGTAACATAAGCATTAAGTGAAGTACAAAGTTTTGCCTCATATAAAGTTAGTTTGGGAACAAGACTTGATCAACCTTGTTAACAAAGTGATTTTATATGAATGAAACTTCGTTTTCACCGCATCCACTCCACCTCACTTATATTTACTTTCACCAATTTTATTTCTTTAGTTTAGTTACATGATTAAGAATATCTCAGAGCTGCTGCATACTTGGTTTTGATTTGCTTGAAATCATTTCATCTTCATTTTTCTGAGTTTTATCGATATGCCAAATTCTGAAAAATCCTCGAAAATAAAGTTTCTCGAAAAATTCCAGAAAATTCTTTATAAATTTTTATGTCAAAAATGGGGCAGAGAGGCACCTGGGAGACACCAGGAGGGGCTGCCACGCCATCTCCCACACAGGGGGCACGGCCCAGCCTGGAGCGCGCCCACCTGGTGTGAGGAGGCCCCACCTGGCCTCTCACTTATCTCTTCCTCCCTAGCTCTTTCTCTCTCCCAAAAACAATGACACACCCAGCTCAAACCCAAGTTCTTGCTGTTCTTCACCTCGATTTTTCGATCTCCTTGCTCAGCCCAACATTTCTGCTGAGATTTGGAGTATTTGTTCTCCGGTATGTGACTTCTCCGCTTGTCCAAGTAGAATTTCTTTTGGTGAAGGATTTCTTGAGTATTTTAGCATTGTAGGTGGCAGGATAAATGAGTATGCATGCTTGTTCTATTGCTTAGAAATGATATTTTGATGCATGATAGCTCTCTAGTAACTCACTATAGTAGTTCCCTACATTTGCTTATCTCAAAATCATATTTTATGAGTTTGTTAAAAATTTCAGAAATGGAGGTGAATGCATATCAACTTTTTCAACATGAACTAGAAGTGCATGAAGTTATGAAAGTTCACTGTGAAGAGAGGGTCTTCCCCTCGCACTATCCATGCTCAGAGTTCATGAATGCTGCCGGAATTATGTAGGATTTTCAAACCTTACTCTCTAATGCAGGATTGGAACACTTTATTGAGGGTGAACCTCCCCAATATGTTAAACTAACAATGTCTGTGGTGCAGGATTTCAGATTTATTTGGTCCACTTCTAACCCCATGGTTCATTATAAAATCTATAACAAATATGTGGACTTGCCTCTTGATGTTTTCTGTACAGCTATTAGAGTACCACAGTGGGGATCGCTCGAGAAGATAAGGGGATAGCCTAGGCCATTGATGGAACTACATGAGGAGATTTGTCAAGGAAGAAGCTTCACAGGAGAGGGTGGTAAAACTCGAAATATTCATTTCCCATCCATTCGATATTTTGCCTTCTTTATTACCAAATGTGTTCTTGCTAGGAAATCTGCAAGCAAATTATCTCTCCATGATCTAGCTTTTATTGCTGCTGCTTTGAGGCGTGATAGGACTTACCATTTGGATGTCTTAATAGCTTTCCGTCTTGATGTTAATCGTGAGAAAGGGGGAATCTATGGGGGACTTATAGCTTCACGCCTTTTAGCTTTGCATGGTGTAATGCCTCATTTTCTAGATCTGCAGTTCCCCGAGGAGAAACTTGATCTTAGTTCTATGATTCATCATAAGTTTATTTCTCCTCCTGCTAGTTTGATTAATTTAACATATGAGCTAACCTTTTTCAAGAGGACTACCTGGAAGGTAGTAAAGACAGAACGATCGGTCCGTTTGCCTGCACCTCTTTTGTTTACCCTTGATCGCAGGAATGGATGGTCGCTCATGGAGGATGAGCTCAACGCGTACGTAGAGGAGCACCCGCCACCTGTGCACGATGAGGAGGGCGCCGAGGAGTCGGTTCAGCCCTCCAACATTGTGAATTTCCCTTACGAGCAACCTTATTATGATTATGCGCCATCAGCTTCATCTTCACGAGAGCCGGAGTACGGTTACGCCCATGATGACCCACCAGCCTGGAGCAGCTACCAGGGCCGGGATTGATCTCCACTTAGGCCAAAAGCCTAAGCTTGGGGGAGGTACGCCGATGATTCACTCATATTCATATCGTATTTTTTCGGTCCTATGTGTATCCATATTTTGCTTTCTCTATTGTTCTCGTTCTTATTTCCACTTTCCAAAACACAAAAGGACCAAAAATATTTCCGTTGTTTCTCTTTGTTTGTCTTTTTAGTTTGCTACCTTTGGTTTGCTTTATTTGCTATTTTTGGTTTGCTATTTGAAAAATCCAAAAATATTTTGCTTTGCTTGCATTTTCCTTTCATTCTTATTTCAAAAATCGAAAACACAAAAATATTTGTTGCTCTTCTTCGGTTTTGTAAAGTTTGTTGCAGAGTTCAGTCCCCCGTTACTCTATTGGAGCTTGGTATTCACTTTATATTATTCAAGCCACACAAGTGAAGAGCAATAATGACGACATATGACAATCCGAGATGTGGTAAGAGGCTGGTATGAACTCTATTTGTTTTCATTTTTGTACATATACTCACTTATGTGGACATGCTTAGTCGGTTCATGTAAGGTATATGTTATCTAATGGATGCTTTGTAGTTCTTGCTCTCATATGATTAGTTCCAATTTACTAATAGTTTGTAGCATGTCATATAGACGCTTGCATGCATTGTCTTATTCATAATTTGGTATGTTATTGTGGTATCCTCCTCTGAAAGCTTCATTTGAATCGACTTGGCACATGCTCAAGCATGCATATGACTGAACAAAAAGTCAATTAAGCCTCGATGATTTACCTTGCCTCAGAGTTCTTGTATCATTTTTATGCCTATATTAATTTTGTTTTGTCGCAAGCATGATTATGACAGTTATTGATCTCTCGATTGTCGCTTCCCAGTCTTTTGCTAGCCTTCACTTGTACTGAGTATGAGCTCTACTCGTGCATCCAATTACCAAAAACCAAGTCTACCAAAGAGTCCACTATAAATTCCTATGCATGGTATTTACAAGCCATTCCAAGTAAATTTTCATGTGCTACCTTTCAAAACTTTCAACTACTTCTCATTTTGTGCCACTATTTTTAGCTCATGGGGACGTAGTGGTTGGAATTGCTATCTTCCATATTAAATTAAGTACCCCTCGACTAGGCAGCTTCATCTGCTCGTCATTAATTTTGCAAGGGAGCTGGTCAGACCATTGTAATCTAATTCTAAAAAGAAAGAAAAAAGGTACTCCTCCATGGAATGTGAAAGTTGGTGGGCACCCGATGGAATCGGTTAGCCATGGTTTGAGAAAGGAAAAAAAAAGGTGGGGAGGAGTGCCAAAGCTTTATAAAAGAGCACCAATGTGCCAAAATTTCAAAGAACTCGGAACCGCTCTCACTTGTTTATTATGGAAGATAGCAAGTCCCCATTGCCAGTCGTTGACATGAAACAACCACCTTTCAAAATAAATTTTTATCTCTGTTTTACAAATGAAAAGCTCTAGGACATGTTAAATCACTGCTTTCCTCTGCGAAGGGGCTTTCTTTTACTTTTATGTTGAATCATCGTCTTCTAACTTTAAAGCACTTCTTGAGAGCATAGCTATTATTCTTAGTGTAATGTGCTTATCCCAGAACACGGTTAATTGTGGTATAACTTTAATGCTTGTATCTTTGATATTTTTACTTCTAGTCTTCCCTTGGACTTCAAAGGTGCCTCAGCATTTATGTTTTGCTCCACAAATAAAGGCAAGCTGGATACCACTCTTTCATATCATTTATGCATATTATGATCTTGTAGCTTCTTATGTACATGTTACTTGTTATTAGTGCATTGGCACTGTTTCATAGCTTGGTTGACTATGAGGTGACATTAGTTGCATATTCCTTATTATGAATTGCCTGAGTACTTGATCACATAGCTAGTATATATACATCATATGAAGCAAATGTGTTCGTGAAAGTTTCTTTTATTGCTCTCAGTTGTTAACTGAATTGCTTGAGGACAAGCAAATAGCTAAGCTTGGGGGGAGTTGATACGTCCAAAACGTATCTACTTTTCCGAACACTTTTGCTATTGTTTCTCCTCTAATTTATGTGTTTTGAATACAACTAACACGGACTAACGCTGTTTTCAGCAGAATTGCTCTGGTGTCTCATTTTTGTGCAGAAATCCAACTTTCAGTAAAAATTCGGGAAAAATCATCAAAAATCCTATTTCACCAGAAGACCCACGGAGCCAGAAGACGAGATGGAGGGGAGGCTCGAGGGCCCCACACACACAGGGGGTGCGGCCCAGCCCTGGCCGCGCCCACCTGGTGTGACGACGCCTCGGCCGTCCCCTCAACCTCTCCTTTCGCCTACATATACCCCCTAACTCGATTATATCAGAGAGACGGCGTTTTTCCCAGATAGACTTCCGCTGCGCCGCCGCCATCAAAAACCGCGATTCAGAACCAGAAACTCCATTCTGGCACCCTGCCGGGACAAGGATTTGGAGATCTTCATCACCATCATCACCGATGCTCCTCCATCGACCATCCATGACTCCCCCATCCATGTGTGAGTAATTCCCCCACTGTAGGTGAGGGGATGGTAGGGATTGGATGAGATCATTCATGTAATTTGATATGAGATTGTTAGGGCATAGTGCCTAGTATCTTTATTTAGTGCCTATGACATTGTTGCAACTTGTTGTGCTTAATGCTTGTCACTTTGGGCCCGAGTGCCATGATTTCAGATCTGAACATGTTATTATTTCTATGATGATACTTGTTGTTTATGGTCTTACCTACAAGTTGTATACACATATTGTTGTTCTGAACCCGAGGCCCCAAAGTGACAGAAATTGGGATAACCGGAGGGGATGGCTATGATGTGAGGATCACATGTGTTCACCGAGTGCTAATGCTTTGCTCTGGTACTTTATTAAAAGGAGTACCTTAATTACCAGTAGTTTCCCTTGAGGCCCTGATGCAACAGGCTGGTAGGACAAAAGATGTCGTGCAAGTTTCTCCTTGTGAGCACGTACGATTATTTACGGAACACATGCCTATGATTGTTTGTACTAGGATGCTTTATCATTATTTATCTGCAATGCCCATGTCTCATTGATTTCATGAATTATCTTATCCATGCAACGCCCGTACATCCATCCCTATGCCTACAGTATTTGTTCCTACTGTTTACTACTGTTACTATTACCGCTGCTATTTTACTACTACTGTTACTATTTCACTACTATCACCACTATAAAACTGTTGCTACTGATAAACCACTGCGAGCAAGACTGTTTCCAGGTGCAGCTGAATTGACAACTCATCTGTTAAGGCTTACATATATTCTTTGGCTCCCCTTGTGTCGAATCAATAAATTTGGGTTTTACTTCCCTCGAAGACTGTTGCGATCCCCTATACTTGTGGGTCATCATATAACTCCTTCGCCCCCACCATAGCGATAGTATACACATTTGTCAGCTTCGTTGACGACAAAGTCAGCAGATGTTAAAGTTGTATTGAATTTCTCATGCCATTGCTTAGGTGCCTGTTTCAGGCCATATAAAGATTTCGAGAACTTACACACCTTTCCTTCCCGACCATCTATCACAAAGCCATTGGGCTATTGCATATAGATTTCCTCGTCTAGCTCTCCATTCAGAAAAGCCGTCTTAACATCCATTTGATGGACAAGAAGACCATGCGAGGCCGCCAACGAGAGTAACACTCGAATGGTGGTCAATCTGGCCACAGGCGAATAAGTATCAAAGAAATCTTCCTCTTCTTTCTGGGAATAGCCCTTGGCCACCAGTCTAGCCTTGTACTTTTCAATAGCACCATCGGGCCTAAGCTTCTTTTTAAACACCCACTTACATACCAATGGTTTACATCCACATGGACGTTCAGTAATTTCCTATGTCCCGTTAGCCATGATGGAATCCATCTCGCTACGGACCGCTTCTTTCCAGTAGTCAGTATCTGAAGATGCATAGGCTTCTGAAATAGAAGTGGGAGTATCATCCACGAGGTACACGAGGAAATCATCACCAAAAGACTTTGCAGTCCTTTGTCTCTTACCCCTACCAAGGGTTTCCTCGTCATCCTCCTCAGGATTTTCATCAGGTGTTTATTCATAATATTCTATAGGAATGGCAGGCTCAGGAGTCTCCTCTGATTCCTGTCTAGAAGTGCTTGGCATATCTCTCATAGGAAAAATATCCTCAAAGAATGTAGCATCTTTAGACTCTATAATTGTACCGACCGTCACATCAGGTAACTCAGATTTCACTACTATAAATCTATAGCCGACGCTATTCTTAGCATAGCCCAAATTAACGCAATCCACCGTCTTTGGTCCAAGCTTACGCTTTTTGGGGATCGGCACATTGACTTTCGCCAAACAGCCCCATGTACGTAAGTATGAGAGTGTTGTTCTTCTCTTCTCCCACTGCTCATAAGGAGTGATCTCATTGTCTTTTGTCGGAACTTTTTTCAGGACATGACATGATATCAATATAGCCTCCCCCCATCATGCCTTGGATAAATCCGCTGTATCTAACATGGCGTTAACCAAGTCTGTTAAAGTACGGTTTTTCCGTTCGGCAACCCCATTTGACTGTGGTGAATAGGGAGGCGTCCTCTCATGAATAATACCATGTTCCGCACAAAAAGAATCAAACTCATTAGAGAAATACTCTCCACCACGATCTGACCGGATTCGTTTAATCTTCTTTTCAAGTTGATTTTCAACTTCTGCTTTATAGATTTTAAAGTAGTGTAGAGCCTCACTTTTAGTGTTTAACAGATATACATAGCAAAATCTAGTGGAATCATCTATCAGCGTCATGAAGTATCTTTTTCTAGCTTTAGTAAACACACCATTCATCTCACACAGATCAGAATGTATGAGTTCTAATGGTGCCAAGTGTCTCTCCTCTGCAGCTTTATGGGGCTTGCGAGGTTGCTTTGCTTGCACACACGAATGACACTTAGAACCTTTGGCTAAAGTGAAACTTGGGATTAAATTCAGTTTTGCTAACCGTGTCATAGAATCGAAACCAATGTGACAAAGACGTGAATGCCAAACTTCTGTTTCATTAACATTCGAATGAATATTTTTCACGACCTTATTACAAAAATCAACAAGGGAAAAATGGAACAGACCTCCGCATTCATAACCTTTTCCAACAAACAGTCCATATTTCGTAACAACTACTTTATTAGACTCAAAGACCAACTTAAATTCTTCTCTGCAGAGAAGGGAGCCACTAACTAGGTTCTTCTTAATGGCGGGGACATGCTACACATTCTTGAGCTGCACGATCCTTCCCGAAGTAAACTTCAGATCGACCGTGCCAACACCATGAACAGAAGCACTCGCGCCATTCCCCATTAGTACAGAGCCTTTCCTTGTGGCCTGATAAGAAGAAAACAATGAGATGTCAGCACACACATGAATATTTGCACCCGTGTCAATCCACCAATCGGTAGATTGACTTACTGAAAATACTGTAAATAGATTACCGTACCCAGATGCCCCACTTTCATTGTTGCTCACGATCATGTTGGCAGTCTTGGAGTCCTGCCCTAGCTTCTTAAACTTGTTTGGGCACTTGTTAGTCCAATGTTCCTCCGAACCACAAGTGAAACAGCCACTCTTCTTCTTATCCTACTTGAAGGTCTTGTTGCCTTTCTTCTTGAAGTCGGTATTCTGTTGGACACCCATCTTCCCTTTGGACTTGTAGGAGTTGAAGTTCTTCTGTACCACATTGGCAACTGAAGTTCCTTCTTCTTTTTCATGCGAGTCCTTTTCTCTCGAATTCTGCTCAACACTCAGATGACCGATGACATCCTCTACTGAGAATTCACGCCTCTGATGTTTCAGAGTGGTGGCAAAGTTCCTCCAAGAATTTGGCAGCTTAGCGATTATGCATCCCACGACAAATTTGCCCGGTAATTCACACTTCAGGAGCTCAAGCTCCTTGGCGATGCACTGTATTTCATGAGCCTGTTCCAAAACAGAACGGTTTTCAACCATTCTGTAATCGTGGAATTGCTCAATAATATACATCTCGCTTCCAGCATCAGTTGCACCGAATTTAGATTCGAGTGCCTCCCACAAATCCTTGGCAACCCGCACATGTAAATATGCATCAACCAACTTATCTCCAATCACGCTCCGATAGCGATGTAGACGGACGGTCCGGCGGACGTGACGGACAGCCGCCAGGTGAAGATAAATGAGCTAAGTAAGAGTACATGATCCGGTGATTAAAAACCAAATTTGGATTAGGCGGACAGGATCGGATGTCTACGCGTACGTCCGCCTACATCCCTACGCTCAGAACTGCTCCAACAAAGACGACAGTGGCCTCCCTGAACGCCTTCTCCTGTTCAGGAGCAATCGTTCCAGTGGGAGTGACACTAGCGACCCAGAACACGTTCATCGCCGTGAGCCATAAGATGGTTTTGGTCTGCCAATGCTTAAAGTACGTCCCCGTAAATGGGGCAGGTTTCAGTGTAGCAGCAAAACCTTGGATCGAAAATTGCCTACACATATTAGGTTTTTGGATTGTTAAGAATCTAGGCAATTTTTCGATTATATTAATCCAAGAGTAAAACATGAGCATGACATGGACATACTGATATTTGATCATATAACTATGCAATACTAGGCAGATTGTAGAAACATCTACAGATATCGCTAGTATTATGCACATGGAAATAAGCAGGAGAGGGATAAGCATATAGTACCCTCCAGTAGGCCAGTTGGCCGAGGCAGCAGCGGCGAATGCAGTAACGGCGACAGCCTCATTGACCACCCTCTTGTCGGCAGCAGCCTAATCAGCTTCAGAAGACATGGTGACGACGAAGACGACGCGGAAGAAGTGGAAGCAGACGGTCGAAGTTGAGCAATTGCATAGAAGACGCTCCCCCAAAAACCTAATCGCCCCTCTCTCGTACAGGATCTCGAGAGGGCGGGGTTTCGGAGGCCTGCTCTCCCGCCAACCGTGTACATAGTGGACGGGATGGGATCACCGGAGACAGCAACCGTGGAGAGAATGACTGGGCAGAGGCGCAGAGGGTTATGTTCTGTGTCTCAGAGAGGAGCGATCCCTCCAATATATAGGCACAGGCATAGGGGCGGATGCAAAAGAAACGCCCGCAATGAAGGCCAGAAACGCCCGCAATGAAGGACTGGAAACGCCCGTACTTAAGAGCACTTAATACAGACGTTTCAGCCCGTATTCATTCTCATTAGCGTTTCAGTTGCAACCGTTTGTATCTGTTTCTGCGCGACAAAAAGAAACTCGGCTCGGCGAGATTCCCGTAACCCGCGGCGCGCGCGCGTCGTGATGAGGCAAGGCAAGGCAAGGCGAGGCGAGGCGAGGCGTGGCGTGGCGTGGCGTGGCAAGGCGGGCGTGCGTGTGTCAGAGGAGGAGCGCGCGTGTGGAGCTCCTCTTCCTTCTTACACTTCCACATACTAGTGGTGGAAGAGCTCACCTTATATGTTGGTGCTCATCTCTCCCAACTAGCAATGTGGGACTAAACTCCCACCACTTCCCTTGCTAGGCATGAATGGGCCCTTAGGGATTTTCTGAAAATGTTAAATGGGCCTAGAGCCCACCCCATATTTCAACAGTTTTCATCAAAAGAGTTGTTTCAAAAAGTTTTGAATGGTGTTGGAAAAGAGAAAAAGTTTTCATGCCTATAGTGGTACAAATGGGAGCTTGTTTAGACTGCGGCTTAGACTTTTGCATGTCATGCTTGATGTCATTTTGATAGTATGCTTAGTAGTTTTTGCTGTAGCATGACTTGTCTCAAATGACTGAGATTGCTTAATGAGCCTTTGAAAAAAATCATGCATTGTTTTTATTATATGGGAGCATGTTATTGTGGTTTTCTCCTTTGATGCTTTATTTGGGTTGACTTGGCGCATTCTTACAACATGTTTGACTCTTACAAAGTCGCCATAAGCCTCTATGATCATTTGGTTTTTGACTTGTGATACCACTTTATGCTTCGGTTAATGATGTTTTGTCGCTATGCATGATTATGGCCGTTATTGCTCTCTTAGTTGATCACTCCCAGTCTTTTGCTAGCCTTCATTTTGTACTGAGTATGAGCTCTACTCGTGCATCCAACTCCCCAAAACCAAGTTTTTCCAATGTGTCAACCATACATACCTATTAGCAATTTGCTATTCCAAGTATATTTGAGTTGCTTTTATCTATCCTTCAAATTAAACTTTTTGGTGTTATGTGAAAATTAGTCAGTAAAGCTCTCACGAACCTGACGGCACACTTTACTTTTCTCATTTTCAATAATTTTGACATTGTGGCTCTCTTATGTTGATGTTATGCTTGCAAGTTGTAAGTTGGAAATTAGCCCAGCCATGCTGTCATGGGGCAAGCTTTCAACATTGCACTTTCTTTCATTTAGTTGATATCGTGATTTTTGTTTATAGATACTCGCGATGTGAAATAAGTTGGGATCTTGTGAGCTCATAGAGTTTGTATATGTGTTAGAGAAACGCCTGGGCCGCTAATCTAAGCCATGCATCATTCATGGTGGAAATTTACAGCATGCCCATAGTGGACATTCGACGACGCATCTCACAATAAAAAGCTATACCAATGGTAAATAAAAGAGATGCCAAGGTGTTCATTGTCTGTTTCTCTTGTCATTTTGATGTGGGCTTGTTCCATGTCATCGGACAAGAGGTATCCCATTGGCGGTTCTCGATGATACATGTATGCTTACAATGACAAGAACTTGCTTGGGACCTAAGTCGAGTAGCATGAGGTTTGGGTATTCGTACTTCACGGGACACGAGGTTTTTAACTTATAATTTGTTAAGCATATGCTTCATAATTGTACTCGCATTAACCTTAACCATTCAAGATGCCTATGATGGGGGCAATGAGAGCTCAAAGCTAGTAAGTATCATAATTTTTGGAGGTTTATAAAACTTGCAATCACTGCTTCTCTCTGCGAAGGGCCTTTCTTTTACTTTTATGTTGAGTCTCCACCTTCTACCTTTATGCACCATCTAAGAGAGCATAGTTGCCATTCTGAGTTTAATGTGCATAGTCCCAAAATTTATCATTGATTGATTCATGATTATGGTTTTGCTTGTTCTTAAATTATTTGTATCTAGTCGCCCTCTTAAACTTGAAGGTGTCCTATGCATTTATGTTTTGCTATTCCATGAAGGACAAGCTAAAAACCGCTTTGCTATGTTTTTCTATATGATTTGAACACACACTTGACTTTCAATGTTTCATTATTCATGATCTTTCGTTTGTGTTACTTTTCATGTTATAACATGGTTGCTAAGTTTTATTGTCAAGATTATGTCTCTTATGCCCATGTTTTAAGTACTTTGATCTCAGCACTCAATACTTTACATCGTTGATCAAGATTGTGATGGTGCATGTCACCTCAAAAATTATTGTTTTGTAATTACTTACCTACTCGAGGACGAGCAGGAGTTAAGCTTGGGGATGCTTGATACATCTCAAACGTATCTATAATTTTTGATGCTCTATGCTTGTTTATACACCATTTTCTTTGTGTTTTGTTACACTTCGTGGCGTTTTTATGCATTTTCCGGAACTAACTTACTAACGAGACGCCACAGTACCAGTTCCCTGTTTTCAGCTGTTTTTGTGTTTCAGAAAGGTACAGAGGAAATATTCTCGGAATTGGACGAAACAAAAGCCGAACCTCCTATTTTTCCCGAAGCATCGCGAAGTTCGAAGATGAGACAGAGGGGGGCCAGGACCCGGCCACACCCTAGGGCGGCATGGGACAGGCCCTGGCCGCACCACCGGGGGGTGAGGCCCCCTGGTCCACCTCCTGATGCCGCCCTTACGCCTATATAATCCCCTCGACGACAAAAACTTAAAACCCCGATCAATTTTCCATAAAACCTACTGCAAGCCGCCGCCGTCGTCGACGCGAGATCGAGAGGGTCTAGAAGCTCTTCCCGGCACCCTGTCGAAAAGGGGAATCCCTGCCGGAGGCCTTCTTCATCACCATGGTCGCCTCCGGAGTGATGTGTGAGTAGTCTTCCTTGGACTACGGGTCCATAGCAGTAGCTAGATGGTTGTCTCCCTCATCATGTGCTTCATGTTTAGATCTTGTGAGCTGCCTACCATGATCAAGATCATCTTTGTGTAATTCTACATGTTGTGTTTGTTGGGATCCGATGAGTATTGGTTCTATGTCAAGTTGATGTGCTGAATTATTATCTGTATGTTATCTCTATGTTGTTTATGATCTTGCATGCTCTCCATTGCTAGTAGATATCTTGGCCGAGTAGCTGCTAGTGACTCCAAGAGGGGGTATTTATGCTCGATAGTTGGGTCCATGCCTCTAGTAATCTGGGGGAGTGACAGAAACCTCTAAGGTTGTAGATGTGCTGTTGCCACTAGGGAGAAAACAACATTGTTATGTTCAAGGACATTTGCATTGTTTACATTACGCACTTCGCTTAATGTAGTTATCTATTGTTCGCAACTTAATACTCAACGGGTGCTCGGATGACACCTTGAGAGTGGATTATTAGTCATAGATGCAGTTGGATTACGGTATATGTATTTTGTCGTAATGCCCAGAAGAATCTCATAGTGATCCTCATGACATATGTACGCTATCTTTATTCTATCAATTGCCCAACTATAATTTTTTTACCCATCATGTTGTTATTTATGTTATGGAGAGACACCACTAGTGAACTGTGGACCCTGGTCCATTCCTTTTACATTGCTATTACCGTTTTACTTTTACTCGCTTTATTTACATTCTTGCAAACTGTTACCTTTTACCACTCGATACGCTTAATCCTTTGTTTACAAAAAATCGGTGAGATTGACAACCTCATCGTAAGTTGGGGCAAAGTACTTGGTTGTGTTGTGTGCAGGTTCCACGTTGCTGCTGGTGAAAAGCTACACGCCGACAAGATATCTGGCGCCATTGTCTGGAGTGTCGCAAAGCTAGCGGGCATCAACCTTCGGAAGTGTGGTTCTTTCTCCTAGTGGTTTGATAACCTTGGTTTCACAACTGAGGGAAACTTGCTGTTGTGCTCATCATAACCTTCCTCTTGGGGTTACCAACAAGTTTTCTAGCGTCAACTACATGCTAGCAAGACAACAATCAATTATCGCCTTAAGAAAAGTGTGTTATGTAAACAATACAAATATCCTTGAACACAAGATTGTTGTTTTCTCCCTAGTAGCAACAACACATCTACAACTTTAGAGGTTTCTGTCAATCCCCAAGTTACTAGAGGCATGAACCCACTATCGAGCATAAATACTCCCTCTTGGAGTCACTAGCATCTACTCGGCCAAGATATCTACTAGCAATAGAGAGCATGCAAGATCATAAACAACATAGAGATAACATAAAGATGATAAATCAATAGATCAACTTGACAAAGTACCAATATTCATCGGATCCCAACAAACACATGTAGAATTACATAACTATGATCTTGATCATGATAGGCAGCTCACAAGATCTAAACATGAAGCACATGGAGGAGATGACAACCATCTAGCTACTGCTATGGACCCGTAGTCCAAGGTAGACTACTCACACATCACTCCGGAGGCAGGCGTGGTGATGAAGAAGGCCTCCGGCGGTGATTCCCCTCTCCCGCAGGGTGCCGGGAAGAGCTTCTGGACCCTCCCGATCTCGCGTCGATGACGGCGGTGGCTTACAGTATGTCTCCTGGAAAATTGATAGCGTCTTTTAGGTTTTCCCGTTGTGGGGAATATATAGGCGGAAGGGGGCGTCAACAAGTGGGCCAGGGGCCCACACTAGGCCCCGGCGCGGCTAGGGGGTGGCCCGCGCCATGGGGTGGTGCGGCTGCCTCCTGGCACCCTTCCGTCTCTGCTTTGGACTCCGTCACGCTCCGAGAAAAATAGGAACTTTGGCTTTTGAGTTGTCCAATTCCGAGAATATTTCCTGTGTAGCTTTTCTGAAACACAAAAATAGCAGAATCAGGGAACTAGCACTATGGCATCTCGTTAATAGGTTAGTTCTGGAAAATGCATAAAAACGCCACGAAGTGTAACAAAACACAAAGCAAATGGTATATAAACAAGCATGGAGCATCAAAAATTATAGATATGTTTGAGACGTATCACATAATAAAATGATAAATATTGTTAAGTACCTTAGCAAAGACCAACTTAAGAGGCATAATTTCATGTCTTGAGGCTTTAGATTGATGCAATAATTCAAATGTGCATGTGAGGAAGTCTTGTATGGTTCTACCCTTCAAAGATCCATATTGGTTTATTCACGACCACTTTGTGTAGTCGTATTAGCAAGGATCTTTGTTAGAATTTTAAGCTCACACTCCCTCTGTATGGGATTATTAAGTCCACGGGGCCAATTCATTAGACCGAGAAGCCTAATTACCCCCTAATTAATTATTACATGTACTTACCGATAGTTTTCACATGCATATGAGGTAAGAGAAATGAGGGTGCGTGAGAGAACAACATGCAATGGAAGATTGAGAGAAAAGAGAGAATCCACACTACTTTCTCATGAGAATTAAGGCAATCATTGAGAAAGTGCTTATAATCCCTAATAATCCAAAAAAGCTCTCTAGCCTTATAATCCCATATGGAGGGAATAATTGAGTAGAGCTATCGGCCATAATAAGTCATTTATTCCTTCAGGGGATCTAACTTCGGAAATAAGTGTAGGCCTTTCATCACTATTAAATTTTTAATGAGCTGATTTAGTCTCTATTACTACTTGACAAAGATTGGAGGGATTTTTTTTTAACCAAAGCTATGTGACCCTTCCTTTCAAGGCCAGGCTTTTTGTATAACGGTCTATAGCCCAGTTCAGCCCAAAAACATTTAGATCTGCTACCAAGCTTGAGGGAGCACCTAGTGGACGCTTTGTGTGTCGCTTCGGGCGTCAACGCCCGAAGGCGCACCGGGTGGGCCGGCCCAATAAGGATGAGTTTTTTCTTTTTTCTTCTATTTCTTTTTTCTGTAAATTTTGAAATATTAGGTGAAATAAAAAATGCTCAGATTCGAAAATTTTATTTTGAAAAACTGTTCAGATTAAAACTTGTTCAATTCGAAATCTGTTCAATTTCGAATTTTATGTTCAAATTCGAAAATAGTTTCAAATTCGAATTTGTTCAAATTCGAATTTGTTCAAATTCGAATTTGTTCAAACTTGATTTTGTTCATATTCAAATTTGTTCAAAACTCGATTTTGTTCATATTCAAATTTGTTCAAAACTCGATTTTGTTCAGATTCAAATTTGTTCAAATTTAAAGCTGTTCAAAATTTGAATTTTTGTAAAAAAGTTCAATTTTGAAAATCTGTTCAAATTCGAAAAACGAAAAAAAAACAGAAAACTAAAACTAAAAAACTGAAGAAAACCGGCTCACAGACATAAAACCGACTAAAACCAGTGAAAAACCTGATCGGAATGTTCTAGAAGGTTCCTAAAACCGGAAAAAACCAAAAACCTGAAACTGTTATCGGGCCGGCCCAAAAGATCGAAAGGGTGTGCGTAAAGTTGAAATCCATCACAACGGGCGGCGACTAGGGATCACCCAAGCTTGAAATGGCCACCTCCCAACCAGGGCCCATGGTTCCCCTAAAATACCAAAAAACCAGGGCCCAAGTGCGATGGCGGCGGCTTGGCGGGGGAGCATCCTGCTATGTGACTGTGCTGCGTGTTGCTCTGCTCTGTAGTCTGTATAAGTTTCCGGAGCCCGTAACGGGGAGATTCATCTTCATGGTGTGGCAGCTTGAAGCGTGCACGCACTTGTCCTGGAGAGCAAGATATGTGGCGAACCAGGCGAAGAGAGCATTTCCACACGAAAGACGTTAGGTATGCCAAGAATGCACAGCACAGAACGGATCCTGTAGAGAACAATTGCACTACTTCGCTGGCAAAGTTAGCTCATCAGGATTCAGGAGTAACAATGAACAGTTGGACAAGAGCTTGTCGTGGTATGTTAACGTCGTAACGCGTAGCTTAGCTAAGACACGTCGACCGTGTGATCTGGGTGCGCACCCCCTCCCATCCGCTATTGTATGTTCCTGGAGAAGGAGCAGCGCGCACGGCATTATACCAGTTCACAGCTCACCCACACATATACTCCCTCCGTTTCAAAATATAAGATGTTTTAGGTTTGTGAAGCAAATATATCTAGACATCTTTTAGTGTGTATATTCGAGTGAACCTACACACTAAAAGGTGTCTAGATTCATTTACTTCACAAACCTAAAACATCTTATATTTTGAAATAGAGGGAGTATTCATCTCTCTCCCCAACCTCCGGCAACCCCACACCTCCGAGCGGCAACTATAGCACACACACATCGTGCGTGCTCAGTCCCCGCCCGCCGCCGCAACACCCTCAAATCAGCTAGCCATTGCGAATCTCCACGATCGATTCTTTCCGACGACCTCCAGGCCGTAAGCCGCTCAACTCAAACCAGAGCGGCCAACCGCGCGCGGGCGATCCGCTGCAACGCGCCAATAACCAGTCTCTTTCCATCTTTCGTCCCGCACATGGGCACGGCGACGAGCGCCTATTTCTCTAAATATGAGAAAACAACATAAATATCATCTCTAAATATGAAATATATCAATGAATAATCAGTAAATTATGATATAAAATAGTGATGCAAAATTGACGTATCAGGTATCATCGTCAGACTCCTCGTCCGACGATGACTCAATGACGGTCTTGTAGAACATTCGAATCGACTTAATCAACTCCATCTATGAAAAAAGTAAACATAGAATGAAACATTGCGGCCTACATCATACGTACAATGGCTCAGGTGGCCAGGGTCTCACCTGAAAACTGGCCGCGCAAATGGCCAAACACCTCGTGGGCGTGGAAGTAGGTGGTCCAGAACGAGGACTACGGCGGTGAGATGCTGCCAGGAAGTACGAGCACAGGCCGCCGCCGGCAGGCCACACAGCCCGCAGCAGCGGGCGACGGAAGTGCCGGCGGCAGGGGGTAGCCGCGGTGTGGCGATATTGCTCCGGTCGGAGGGCGAAATGATTTGGGCGTGTTTGGCGTAGGTGCCACTGGTGGGCGGGCCCGGGTGGGAGAGTTGGAGGACGCGCGCGGACGCATCGGTCAGTCCTCGACGACGCAAACCGCGCCTAAATTTGGAGTGCGCGGACACCACAGCCGAAATACGTCGGGCCGCTGAGCTGGGTTTTTTCCGGCTTCAGTCAAAATCGGACCGAATCCACGGTAAGTTTGGGTCGGACCGCTGGAGATGATTTGCCCTTATGACGTCGTAATGCGTAGCTTAGCTAAGACACGTCGACCGTGTGATCTGGGTGCGCACCCCCTCCCGTCCGCTATTGTATGTTCCTGGAGAAGGAGCAGCGCGCATGGCATTATACCAGTTCACAACACACCCACACATATATTCAGCTCTCTCCCCAACCTCCGGCAACCCCAGAGCTCCGCGCGGCATCTACCACACACATCGTGCGTGCCCAGTCCCCGCCCGCCGCCGCAATACGCTCGAATCAGCTAGCTATTGGGAATCTCCACGATTCTTTCCGACGAGCTCCAGGCCGTAAGCCGCTCAACTCAAACCAGCGCGGCCAACCGCGCGCGGACGATCCGCTGCAACGCGCCAATAACCAGTCGCTTTCCGTCTTCCGTCCTGCGCACGGCCACGGCGACGAGCGCCTATTTCTACCTCTCCCCGTCGCCTCGCGACAGCAACCTTCTGTTCTGTA
Organism: Dactylis glomerata; assembly: GCA_007115705.1. NCBI lineage: Eukaryota > Viridiplantae > Streptophyta > Magnoliopsida > Poales > Poaceae > Dactylis > Dactylis glomerata. Next base: position 1,745,684 of record QXEO01000628.1, read on the forward strand.
CGTGATATTCATCGTACATAGACAAAACTCCAGCACTGCCACTTGCTCCAGCGAGCCAGTGATACCATCCGCATGTTTGGGCACAGGCTGATGCTGAATCTGAACCCGAGGGCGGCGGCTGACGGCGCGCCGGGGGCGGCGCCCCACGGCGACGACGACGAACCGCACGTCTGCTACGCCATCATGGTGGCGTTCGTGTCGCTCCTGCTCTTCTGCGCGCTCCTCGCCGCCGTCAGCCCCGCCAGGGCCTGCGCCATCACCAGCCTCCTCGTCCTCCTCTTCGGCATCGTCGCCTGCCTCGCGCCCGCGCGCGGCGCCGGCGCCGCGCACGACGTGGCGGCGCGGCAGCCTGCTCCGGCTATCCGTCTGGTGCGCCGGTGCACATGCGGGCTGACCGACGCGGCGATTGGCGCCCTGCCCACGTTCGCGTACGGGAGCACGGCGCCGGCCACCCAGCTGCTCTGCGCGGTGTGCCTGCAGGACGTGCGTGAGGGCGAGATGGTGCGGCAGCTGCCGCCGTGCAGGCACCTCTTCCACGTCGACTGCATCGACCTGTGGGTGCGCACGCGCCGGACGTGCCCGCTCTGCCGCTGCGAGCTCTCGCCGCGGAAGGTCGCAGCGAAAGCAGCTCCCACGGCGGCAGCGGCCACCACGGAATCATCGGCATCGGCCCACGCGCTGCCATTGCCACCAGTGTAGAAGTGATCCACCACACTGCTACTGTTGCCGTACTTTCTTTCTGCTGCGAAGGCTGAGTGAAAACTGTTCGTTCCCTCTACTTCTCTCACCAGATAAATTACGCCGTCCGCCTAGGCAGTAGAGAGACACTACTATGGTTCAGAGTTCGATTCATTTAGGTGTGACATGTAATTCATTTGTTGTACACTGTACTATCGATAAGACTGAACGGAACAATCTTGCGAAGATTCTATTTGGTGGTGGTCAATATTGGCGTTGGAATTTAGCAGGCGTAAAACGCCAAAAAAAAATTAGCAGGCGCAAGGTAAGATTCAAGAACAGTGACACTGATCACTCCCCAAGTTTCAAGATAATCTGAATATCTGCCCGACAGAGACTCGTACCAAAATCGTACGGGGCAGTGCCTCGCACGCCTGAAATTGCAGAATCAGGCATGCGTATGCCGTAATCGCGGGCGCACACACGTCAAGAGCGTGACAGTGGTGCCGTTGCATCGACTACCTCTACGTTATTTGTCAGCGTATCGCTTAGCAGATTAAGCTTCTCGCTTAACCGCCCGATGTTCATGAAGTTACGATAGGAAAAGGCTCCAGATCACGGTGTGCATATTTTGTGTTCACCATCATATCAATGTAAGGCTGGCCATCGAGATTTTTCTCTCCAGCCACGTCTTTGACCTAGCCGCCGCCTCTTCTCCTCCTGCTCTATAGCTTGGTTCCCCCTCCTCCGGCTGGCCTTGCCGGCGTCAGGAGGGGTGGGGAACCCGATCTATGGGTGGAGTTTTCAATAAATATAGTATTTTTACAAGATTAGATTAGGGTTTGGTAGCCATCTTCTCCTAGCTTCTACGCCAATGAAGATGTCATCGTCTACAGTAAGTGATCTTCAGGCCTTCGTTCAACGACGAGATCTTCTTCTCAACGTCAATAGTGGTGTTGTTAGATTACAGTTCTATAGGTATGGTCTTTCAGATCTTACTTCTCCAAGTCGATTTTGGAGTTTTCTTATGGTTGCCGCGAGGAGGATTATCCTCGCAATATTTATCCCGGCTGCTACGTCCTCGACAATGGTGATTCGTACACTCGGCTCTCCAGCGGCGTCGACCAGGCTGTTCGGTCTCTTTTCCCTGGAATACTGGTGTTGGTAGATTATTTTAATGGTTGCGTGCGTGCACGTAGCCTTGGCATTGCGGCTCAAATATAAAAATATGGGAGCACCTCTATTGGTATTTGCAGGTATATGGTATGATATCTATGCCATTATTTTCCGGCTGCCTTCAGAAAAATACGAGATTGTGTCATGGAAGAAGAAGAGTTTGAAGATCTCAAAGATTAGCTCGTTTTCTTTTAGACTTTATTTTGTAATAGTTGGAGTCAGCTCTACCGTGTACTATTTATTATTATAAATATATGTGGTATTATTTAAAAAAAAGACTATACTCCGTTAATTGTTAACACTAGATTGCTTAAAGGTTATTCCTTTCTAGTGGAGTATAAGTACGATGTATAGTATCATCTTTATGTTAGGACGTGATGTCCATATAAATATTATCAATCAACATTAACAAATCATGTTGTTGTTTCGGTCATCTATCTTGAATTGAAGAAAAAAGGTGAAGCGGCCTCTACCTCTGTGCGCCCAGCGGCTCGAGTTCTCGACAGGCTGTCGACCCCTTGGAGGAAGATGCATTTTCTTGGTGAACCGATGCTGCCGAGTGAGATTCTCAAAGATATGGAGGCAACATCAAGGACGTGCATGACAGCATCATGTATCTGGAGGACCAACTTCTTAGAGAGAAAAATCCCGGGTACCCGGTACATGTGGTCAAGGTGCCCACCAATGTGGGCTTTGTGGATGGTACCCAGGGGATATTTTCTTTATTAGATTCGAAGACATCTTCAGGCTCTTGCACATGTTCCGGATGGATAAAAGCTTGGTCCGCCTGATATCGCTCAGCATGGCGCACAATATCATCGTAGAAAGAAGAGGGAGGATCGTGATAATGGACCCCTTCTACATGGATGAGCTATTTCTCGGCGCCCCTGGGAATCGGGCGATTCTCTCACTACTAGGAAAACGTCTATAGGTAGTACAGCTACCCGTAGCGCACCGTATATATGGTGCGCTGCGGGTATTTATCCGTAGCGCATGTGTGTACATGCGCTGCGGGTATGTCATATACCCGCAGCGCACCATATATAAAATGCGCTACGGGTAGGGGAGCTCTGCCCACACTTACCCGTAGCGCATGTGATATACATGCGCTGCGAGTAGTTCAACTACCCGTAGCGCACCTATACACATGCGCTACGGGTAAGTGTGGGCAGAGACAGTGCCATGTTACCCGTACCGCATGTGTATAGGTGTGCTACGGGTAGTTGAACTACCCGCAGCGCATGTATATCACATGCGCTACGGGTAAGTGTGGGCATAGACAGTCACATGTTACCCGTAGCGCATGTGTATAGGTGCGCTACGGGTAATTGAACTACCTGCAGCGCATGTGTACCACATGCGCTACGGGTAAGTGTGGGCATAGGCAGTCCCATGTTACCCGTAGCGCATGTGTATAGGTGCGCTACGGGTAGTTGAACTACCCGCAGCGCATATATATCACATGCGCTACGGGTAACCTGGGATTCAAATTTTTAAGGCATTGAGCCACCTAACACCAATCATTGCTCCCTCTCTTCCCCCTCTCATTCTAGATCTGGTCGTCCCCCTTCTCCTCCCCAACCTATTTTCATCATTCTTTCACCTATTTTAGCTTATTGGAGCTATTTTGGTTGGTAGATATGTGAGTGCAATGTCTCCCGACCTTTAGATATCACTTTATTACATTCTCGTCCATACACAATCTCTCGGGCTCCCGTATCGCGGTAACTTCTATAATAGGTGAGTAATATGAGGACATCCATGCTTAAGATTGTGTGGCAACGGTGTTTGTATGCCCTACGGGTATGCTTGTACGCGCATGTGGCATCGTTTGTTTGTATTATGCATGATTGTGTGGCATCGGCGCGTGTTTGTATATATATCTCTATCAATAAAGCGGCGATGCGACGGTACGTACGTTGGTACGTCACGGTCATTTTGCATTTTGGCCCCTGGGAAATACTAAAATCAACCTGCAGTCCACGTTTGTCTACCATATTTTGTATTTTAGCCCCCGGCCCTAAGTGGCGGCCGCGGCAGCCGATGGCCTTGAGTCACGCGGCGGCGACCAGGACCGGAGCGGTGGTGACGGCAGCTGAGGCCTCGCACAGCGGCAACAGAAGATCTCCAACAGAGAGGCGCTCCCACCATGGCGGCATCCATGGAGCTCGACGGCGTCGCCATGGGCCGTCCACGTTGCCCCCTCCTCCCCTCCCGATCTGAAGCGTTGGTCTCCCCGAGCTCGTGGTTGCCTGCTAGAGCTGGGCCTCCCCGGCCTATTCTTCGAGCTCCGCCGCCGCCAACCCCCTTCTCTCTAGCGCTGCCACGCCCTGGCTATCATCGGCCCCTGCCCATGCATGAGGCAGGGCCCTGCTTCCAAACGGCGCTGAGATCTGACCAGATCAGGCTCCATCCCTGAGGCCCTCTTTTCAGCCTCTCCTCACGATGCGCGATTGTGAAGAAGCGGGAGGGGATGAGAAGTGTCCGGGGATGGGAGTTGAGGAGGGCGGAGGGCAGCCGTGGAGTAGGGGAAGGGCGGCGGAGGAGGGGCGATGGAGAGTGTGGAGGTCTCGCTGCAAGAGGACAGTGTGGCCACTGCCATGGGGATCGACATCCGTCTCGCAGTGTACAGTCTTGCTGATATCTGAAGATCTGAAGAAAATTACAGGTAGCATCCCTTTGTTGAGGTCAATCTTACGGCCTTGCTTATATCTTGATTTTTACCTTTAGAAATTGATGGTTCCAGGAAAACAAATTGGAACCTGTGTATGCAAGCTTCTTTGCAAGATTGATGGCAGTGTAGGAGATGCAAGTGAAACTCTCAATTGTAGCTTCGTATGCTGATCAAATTTACAGAAAAGTACTGCTGAGTGCATGATCAAACTCGAGGTCTCACCTGCAACAATTGAATGGAATTACTGGAAAGGCTTGGGTACTATCTGAACTACAGTGCTAGGCAAGTGAGGCTGAGTGCTTCAATAGCACATGGAGAACGAGCGGGCAAAGGGTCGACAACATCTCCATAAACACTCATGTGACGGTCATCGAACGGTCAGCTCAGCAAAAGCTCATTTCTAGAAAACCGAACGAGAAATCCAAAGCCTGCTGAAGATGACAAGTTCTTGTCGACTGTCCAGGAGCCTACTTTTGCAGAGCATGAATAAATATATAATCAGAGATATGAAGGCGATGAACTGGTATTGTGTCTCTTTGGGTATAGCAGGTTTAAGCAATCATAATTCACATATATTTGTTCCAACAGTACGTTAGCACGGAGAACTGAAAGTTTGTTCAGTTTTTGACTTATATTCAGTCAAGTGTTTATTTTTTTGATACACATATATTCAGTCAAGTGTATTTGCATACACTCCATATTTATTAGCGACTTGGAAACCTTCCGGTTCGTTGATGCATTAGACAATAAAGAAGAACATTAAATGGCTTTTGTAGTAAACGTGCTTGCTTTTGCAGTTTGGGTTGCTCATCAACCCATTCTACATGCTTGTTCTTTCCTCTCCATTTGGGTACAACATGATCATGGGGTTATGCTGTTGTGAAAAATCGTTGTCAGACTTCAGTAATAGTTTTTCCATTGTTCATGAGGCAAAATTAAACCGTCATTTTAAAACTTCATATAGCATGTCTAGAGAAATATGCACTGTATACAGGAAAACTTTGTACATTGTGAACTGTCTTCAAGCAACATGCCTAATGCAAAGAGGTGTTTGCATCGAAGATTAGCGATTGTGCAAGCAACATATCCCACTTAAACCAGAAATAGTGTTGATTGTAAGGCATGGTAACCATGCGAGCATATTGTCGATGCATTATTGTATTTTTTTAGTTATGCATTAGCTTGGATATGTTTATGAAATGTTGATTTGCCGATGGTGCCAATGTTGTTTTGCCGAAATGTTGATTCACTTCCATTTCGGCATATTTTGGCACCACGCATAGGTCCAAATTTAGGCAAGGTCATGCCAAAATTTTCGGACGACCATATGTGTATGTGGTCGGTTCTAAAATATTCTCTTGCTCTTTATATACCAGGCGACCATGGTCCGCTCGATGAGCGAAGGCATCGTGGCAAGATATATGAAAGTCGCAACCCACGATATGATTCAAAATAACCAGACGGAGATAAAATGTCCGTGTAAGAGATGCAAACTGAAGTGCTATCTCGACCCTTATTCCGGAGTATTGCAGAGCCACCTGCTATCTCGCGGTTTCATGGATGGCTACACTCGGTGGATAAGTGATGAAGATGCCGATAACGTGCATGGGGTAGCGACGGGAAATAACGAGGAAGGGCATGGTGGTGATCACGAAGATTCTCCTGGACATGACGATGCCGGAGAAGATGCCGGACATAGTGAAGAAGATGAAGATGCCGGACAAGGTCAAGATAATCAAGATGCCGGACATGGTGAAGAAGATCAAGATGTTGGACATGGTGGCGGTGAAGAGGATCAAGATGCCGGAGAAGATGGAACACCGTCAGGTAGCTGGGTGCAGAACCCTTACGTTCAAGCACTGCTTCTCAAGCAGACGAGCAATGCTAGGGATGCGGCTAGAGAGAAAGCCAAGCTGGTGAGCCTGGAGAAGGACGCTGTTACTCCATTGTATGCAGGATGTAGGCCCGGGGATACCCGTTTGGACGTCACGCTCAGGGCTCTGCAGATGAAGGCAAGGCACAAATGGACCGACAAAAGCTTCGATGAAAACATGGCATTCTGGCAGGATCGTCTACCCGAGGGGAACAAGTGTCCAACTAGTATCGAGGAGGCCAAGAAAATCGTGTGCCCTCTAGATTTACCGCATGTGAGATATCATGCTTGCATTAATGATTGCATGATTTATCGGGGCGAAGACGCGGAGAGAAACACATGTTCGGTGTGCGGCGCATCTCGATACAAGAGTGGGAAGAAAGCTCCTCAAAAAGTGGTATGGTACTTTCCGATCACTCATCATCTACAGTGGTATTTCGCAGACCCTAAGGAAGCAAAGCTTATGCGCTGGCACACGGAAAGGAAGAAGCCAGAAGATGATGCCGATGATGATGAGGTGGACAAGATACTGAGACACCCTTCAGATGCTAGCCAGTGGAAGACATTGGACATCGAGTACCCAGAATTTGGGGACGATCCAAGGAACGTCAGGCTGGGTGTGAGCACCGATGGACTCAATCCGTTTGGCAGCCAGAGCAGCACCCATAGCACGTGGCCCGTGTTTGTATGGATGTACAACCTACCCCCTGGCTGTGCATGAAGAGGAGGTACATACAAATGACTATGCTAATTCAAGGTCCAAAACAACCGGGTAATGACATCCAAATGTATCTCGGTCTGTTGAAAGAGGAACTAGCAACGTTATGGGACGCACCACCGAATACGGGGACGCTGTCGCACAAGATTATTTCCCTATGAGAGCCGCGTTGGTCACGACGGTGCATGACTATCTCGGTTGCGGATATGTCTCAGGGCAGGTGGTCCACGGATACTGTGCATGCATTCGGTGCATGGATGACACAACGTATCACCAGCTACAGAAATATCCCTGTTCTTCGAAAACCATGTTCATTGGGCATCGAAGGTGGCTTCGCAAGGATGACCCGTGGAGAAGACGCAAAGATCTGTTCAATGGGAAAGTTGAGCTCCGAGGAGCGCCATCTCTGACGAGCGGCGACGAAATCGATGAGTTGTTGACAAATTGGCCAGAGTGCCCAGCGCCGGGAAAGAAGCGAAAGGCGCCCAAGCCGCTGCTGAAGGTATGGAAAACGAGGTATGTTTTCTGGGATTTGCCGTACTGGAAGATCCTCCGCACGCCCCATAGCCTTGATGTCATGCATATCACGAAAAATGTCTGCGAGAGTCTGCTTGGCACCCTTCTCAACATGCCGGATAGGACCAAAGACGGGCCGAAAGCAAGGCACAACTTGGAATTTATGCAAATTAGGAATGACCTTCACATAGGACATCCTGATGATGATGATGATGTTGATGAGGAGGAGACGGAAGGTCGTCGCAAGGGCAAAAAGGCCAAGAGGAACGATTATCACTGCCCCTCTTCGTGCTGCACTCTAAGTCCTCGGGAGATCGAGCAGTTTTTTAACTGCCTACTAGGAGTCAAAGTTCCTTACGGTTACTCAGGCAAGATAAGTAGATACCGAGATAAGGCGAAGCAGAAGTTTAGCGGGATGAAGTCTCACGACTGTCACGTGCTGATGACGCAGATACTTCCGGTTGCAATCCGAGGAATAATGGACGAGCACGTCCGTCAAACATTGTTTGGCCTCTGCCACTTTTTTGACGTCATCTCTCGAAAGTCAATTGGCGTGAAGAAACTCAAGAGGCTACAGGAAGAGATCGTGGTGATTCTATGCGAGCTCGAGATGTATTTCGCGCCCGCATTCTTCGACATTATGGTACATCTGCTGGTCCATATCGTGGAGGATATCGTCCAACTCGGGCCGATGTTCCTGCACAGCATGATGCCGTTTGAAAGGATGAATGGTGTCATCAAAGGATACGTTCGCAATAGATCACGTCCTGATGGAAGCATAGCCAAGGGCTTCCTGACAGAAGAGTGCATCTCTTTCTGCACGAATTATCTTAACATTGAGAACCCTGTTGGTCTGCCCGTCAACAAGCACCTTGACAGGATCGATGGATGGGGTCACCGCGAGGGTCGTCGCGAAATGCATGTCGACTTCACTGGGCGGCGCGCCGACTTTGACAGAGCAAACCTAGTCGTGCTTCAACACATGCAACTGATCGACCCTTGGGTGGAAGAGCACAAAAGCTCTATTGCGAAGAAGTACAGTGACAGGGGCGAGCTGAGGACCGAAGGAGCAATAATCAAAGAACACAACTCCAATTTCCCGACTTGGTTCAAGGACAAGCTTCTAGCTAATCCCCCACCAATGCAATCTTCCGAGGAAGAAAATCTCATATTTGCCTTGTCACAGGGCGCTGAACACTGCCTGATGACCTACCAGGCGTACGATATCAACGGCTACACATTTTACACTGAGGAAAAGGACAGTAATTGCGATTACCAGAACTCAGGGGTAACGATGGAAGCCTACACCGGTGACATCAAGTAGAGATACTACAGAAGGATCGGGGAGATCTGGGAGCTGAGCTACGCTGGGGAGAAGGTGCCAATGTTTCGTGTCAGATGGGCCAAGAATGTAGTAAAAGAAGACCGGTATTTCACCACCATGGTTATACCCGAAGCCAAATCCAAGACTATCGGTGCAAACGTCACCGCGAAAAATGAGCCATGGGTATTGGCAAGCCAAGTAGACCAATGCTTCTTCATTACCGACCCGACAAAGCCTACCCGGGTTGTCGTGAGGAGAGGCAAAAGGAACATCATCAGAATGGATGGGGTCGCCAATGAGCAAGACTTTGATATGTACGGTGACCCAAAGATGGAAGATGAAAGCGACACCGATGAAACATACACCACAAGAAGAAGTCGGACCACCCTACCTAAAGGTCTACCGTTCAAGAGAAGAAGTCTCGGGGTTCCAGGGCTTAATTATTCGACCTTGACAAACAAGGGAAAAAAGATTGTGAAACGGTAGCTAGCTTGACCGTGTGTGTGGGCACATTATTATGTATCACTTTTACATTTTCGGACCAAACTAGAAATGGAACTCATATTTTTAGAGAAGGAGTGATCGGGTTCCGGGGCTTAATTATTTGACGTTGACAAAGAAATGCAAAAAAATTGTGAAACTTTGTATCATGTATCGATCACTTTTGTATTTTTGAGACATGCAAAAAGACATTATTTTAGCTTGATACAAAAATATTATTTATGCTTATTTACTTTAAAATATATATTATAATATATCAGAATGTAACAAAATGCTAAAAAGTTAATTAAAAAAACAAAACAAAAAATGCGGCATCCAGGACTCGAACCTGGAATGCTAGGTTTAGCACAGACTGGCTAGCCGAAGCCACTAGGGTAGAGAGATGGTTGTGTAATATACCGTTTCGGTGATATTTAACCTAACTAGTCGAGTAGGAGTAGCGCATCCCACCCCCCTGCGCTACGGGTAATATTACCCGTAGCGCATCTCACCCCCTTGCGCTATGCCTAGCCCCAGATCGACCCCCTCTGCTTGCTTGCCTAACCCCAGATCGATCCCCTCTGCTTCGTCTAACCAGATCGACCGCCGCCACTCTCCTCGCTCGTCGTCGCCGCCCAGTCGCCACCCCAACACCTGCCGCCGTCGTCGAAGGAGAAGGAGACACCGCCGCCGTCACGCCACCATCCCTGCAAAGGAGGAGCCCCACCGACTGCCGCCTCCGCAGATCGAGGAGCAAGCCTCGACGCCCCGCAGATCGAGGAGCAAGCCTCGACGCCCCGCAGATCGACGAGCAAGCTGCGACGCCCCGGCTGCCGTCCCCAGCCACCTTCCCAACCTCGTCGTCCTCTACTCCGACAAGTTCGCCTCCATCATCGCCTGCACGAGCTCGGTACCGTCACGAATCCCCTACATCTCCCAACCTCGCCGTCCTCTACTGATCCGGGCGTCTTTCTTCTTCTTCTTGCTTTGCGTGCTTGATGGTTGGCAGTGGTGATGGTGGCTAATTTTAGGATCAGTGGGCAGTAGCAGTGCTTGTCAGTGGCGGAGGACGCTCCAAAATTAAGATAGGGCGAATTAAAAGCATAGATGATAGGCGACGCAGAACCGTAGTGCTTATCCGTATACAAATGTTAGAAGATGAAGCTTGCCCAACAAACTGCCACAGTTTTATTGTATGTGTAAGCGAATAGACAGCATGCTGTTTAACTAGGAGTGTTTTTTCAGCAGTAGTACAGTATCTTTTTAGTACTCTGTCTTAGATCATGAGTCAACTGCTCGTGTCTCTGGCGAGACGCTGTGACCTGCAAGCCATCTAGCGCTCGAGCTGGCCTGTTCTCGTGGAGTAGAGGCAGAGTAGTACTCCGTATTAGTTTGCTCAGAGGTTAGGTCGGGCGATCGCCCTACTCTGCCCTATGGGTCCTCCGCCACTGGTGCTTGTGCTATATATTTTGTTTCATCGGTCGTATGTCCTGGTGATCTTAGCGTATCAATTTGTCGCATGGAGTTTGAGAGGTTAGTTCTCAACTTGGTAGAAATCATCCACAAAATCTTTGGCAAGCATCAGGGCAGTAGGGCATAATGGTGAACCAACACATGATTCCACTCTGTCAGAATCGAGTCCGAAGGAGTTTTCATGCAAGTCATTCCATGGCATAACACTAGGGTGGCAAGCGGGGCGGGTTTGCGGGACAGACTTTGTACTACTCATGCGTTAATTCTACTAGCTTTAAAATTCATGTTTTCCTTGATTTTACTTTTGCGGGATGAGATGCGGGCGCCACCTGCAACCCTACATAACACAATTCTGACGAAACGGACAGTAAAGATTTCTGCGTGGACGCCTGCATCTGAAAGTTTTCCTTGGGGAGCATGTCATGTTTATCCATAACACATTCTTAGGGAGAGGCCTATATGGATAGAACATCATGCCAAAATAAATTTCGTTGTCAAAGTAACTAACCAGGAGCCTTCTGTGTTCTAGTCATGACTGCTGATTCCATTCCAAACATTCCTAATCCATTTTTAAATGCATCAAGTTGTAGGTCTATCTTCACTCTTTCATCTAAATCAGGAACCATTTTCTCAAGACATGTGTAAAGTCCACGTTTGTCTAGTGTTTGCTCTGTTAAGAATGTACTACTTACATAGGTTCGTATGCTAACACTGCTTCCTTCCGTTCAGTTCTTGTAGGATGACTTGTGTAAGCCTTTTACCACCTGGGAGTTTTACTGCTACTGTTATATGAAATCTGGGACTTTTTTGCATATGAAATCTGGGAGCTTATACTGTTATACTACTACTGCTAGCTATTGATGGACCTGCTACTGTTAGCTACTGCTAGCTGTTAGCTGCTGCTACTGTTAGCTTAGTGTTCAAAAGCACATATTACTGTTAGCTTGCTGGGACATATCTGTAGCTTGCTGGGACATATTACTGTTAGCTTGCTGGGACATATTACTGTTAGCATAGTGTTCAAAAGCACATATTACTGTTAGCTACTGCTACATTTTGTAATGAACTGATGTACAGAGATGTATAAGAGCTTGCTGGGACATATCTGTAACTCATGTATATTGAATCTGGGATACTATTCTATGAAATCTGGGAGTTTTCTTTATTATTGCTGCTTGCTGGAACATGTATATTGAATCTGGGATACTATTCTATGAATCTGCTATGAATTTTTGTGCAGGGGATTCAAATGAGTGCCCATTTAGCAATGAAATGTCGATTTACTTCCGTTTCAGCAAAAATGGGCACTCCCTATGTCAAAAAAATAGCATAGGTCATGCCGAAATTTTCCGTGAATTTTTGTATTTCTACTAACTCGATGCATTTTCTTCATTTAGTGCGAAAATGGCCGACAACGATGATGCCGGTGGATCTGGCAAGCAATTCTGGGAACTTTCCCAAGAGTTGGAAGAACAACTGGCGATGGGGCAAGAAGAAGAGGAAATGGAGGTAGATGAAGAGGAGAGGGAGGTAGAAGAAGAGGAGATGGAGGACATATATCAAGATGATATGTATGTAGAAGGAGAGGATATGGAGGGCGCCGACGACACCACTACCACCACATCTTGCGGCGTAGATGGTACCCAACGGACGAAGAGGCCATGGAAAGATGGGAAGGATCGGAAGGATCGGCGCCCGAACCAGCTGGTGGTCGACCGCCACGGAATCACGCGTGTGTCGACAAGGGGGCATCCTCTCGAACCCGAGCAGTTTGTGGCCGGTTACGGAAACCAACTCGGGTGCATCGTCCGAAGCACTGTCCCGCTCCACACCGTGAACCTGAGTGAGGACAATGCGCATTACCACAAACTCCTCTTGCAGAAGTTGCATGCCCGATACAAGTTCCCTGATGAGTTTGTCAACTTGAAGGTTAGTGGGAATCCAGTGAACAATGCCGCTATCTCGAAGATGAACATTGCCCTGGCCAGCTGGAAAGTCCGGGTGAAGAAATTGATCATTAAGGGTAAAACATTTGAGGAGGCCAAGAAGAGCAACCCGACGCTCACGGAGAATGACTACGAACAGATGAGGCTCAAGTGTGACCCCAGCGATGTAGAGAGCAACAGAAAGAGTCTCTGGGGGAAGGAATTACAGTCCAAGAACTTAGGTGTCCACAATCTCGGCGGCGGCGGTTACCGAGGGAAGGACAAGATATGGGCGAAGGAGGATGCGGAGATGGAGGCGAAGGGCATCGCGAACCCTTGGCACCGAATCGCAGATCCGCAGGCCAGGAAAGTAATTAGGTCCAAGTACCATTACGACCCGATAAGCAAGCAACTCACCACGGATGAGAAGGTGATACGGTTCGAGGAGATTCTGGCAGCTGAAGAAAAGATTTCCGCATCTCAGACCTCCTCATCCCAGGGTTCGACGACGATTGGGTCAGCTAGGTGGAACACCGCTTTGAATAGGGCGGTGAACGTGATGAAGGGACGTGAAAAAACACTACCGCCGACGTCAGCTGGCCGTGTGCTCGGTGAAGGCTTGTCCGTGAAATGGTCGGACAAGTATGGCACGCAACAGAAGGGAAAGAATGCACTCGGTGAGGATGAAGCCCGTGAGCTTCACGAACTCAGGGAGAGAGTGGCACAAATTCCGGAGATTGTTGATAAACGTGTGGCCGATAAGGTCGACACGCTTTTCACAGAAAAGATGACCGCCATGATGCCTCGCCTATTTGAAGCGTTTGTGAATTGGGATGCAGCAGGTCGAGTTGGTCCGCCCCCGATACCTAGTTTAATCGGCAGCAACTCGAGCGCCGCGGCACCGAATGTATTGGTGACACCGGCCGCTAACACTGCCGCGGCGCCCCACGTCGCCGACATCGCGGTGCCGGTCGCCGACATCGCGGTGCCGGTCGCCAACACCATGGCGAAGGGGCTTAATGCATCGGGAGGTTCCGGGCAACGAAGCACCCCCTCCGTCTCCTGCACGCTGATGTACGTCGGCGTTCCTTCGACGGCAGCGGAGCTCGACGCCGTCAAGGTAACACACTTTTCGCATCGTTTCACGTAATATACACTTGGATAACTAAGCGGCGGTGGCTCAACCTACGTACACTTCTCATTTTTTGTAGGCCGCGGGCACCGACGTTCCTTGCACTCTCCTACATTACATCGACGGCGTGTTGAAGGATGTTGCCACGGGTAGTATCATGCAAACCGGGAAACAGGTTGTTCCACGGTAGGCCGATGCCACCCAACGTGTTGAGGGTCTCATTGGCTCGGACGCTGCGGAACTGTGACGAAGTGATGCCTCCCTTTCAGCCCATGGGAGACGAAGAGGATGAAGAGCCAAAAGTCCTCAGACAGTGCTTTGGCTATTCAATGCTATGGCTAGAGAATCAGATTCGTCTGGGGGTGGGGAGCACAACTCCACGGATAACACCGCCGGTCATGCCCGGGCCAAGCAGCTATGTGGCGGCCGATCCTAATCATGATATGCAGATGGCACAGAATCCGAACGATGACGATGATGATGAAGTCAACGTTGATGCCTTCATGAATACTGCATATTGTGATGACAATGAAGAACCGGCGCCAGGTCCCTCGGAGAAACGACCTACTATCAACAAACGTTTGTCGTTCCATTCTCAGGAGATGCCTCCAGATGTTGTCTGCACGGAGCCTCCACAGCCTGGAAACATTTTCACCCCCAACACGCTCCATAAGTGTGCCGGTGAGCAGATTGTAGTTCCCATGAAGAAGAAGGAAAGGAAAAGGAAGAGCAAGAAGGATACTATGAGCCAGCCAGCACCGATCCGGGCTCAGGACGGGCCACCAAGACCCAAGGGTCTTAACCACATTGTGCATACTATGGGCCAGCCGATGCTGAATGCGCAAATGCTCCATGCTTGCAGTGCGGATATGCGGAGTCTGCATGACGCTATTCTCTACCTAGAGACGCGCCAACTTGGAGATAATGATTCATCATACCCGCTTTACATGGCCAAGGTGCCAACGGGCAGGGGCTTCGTCGAGGATGGACCCGCAGATACTATGCTGCTTCGGTTTGCCGATATCTTCGACATATTTCACCAGAATCGGCTGTACCAAACCCTCGTCCGCCTATTTTCCCTAAGTATGGCGATGCAGGTCATTAGAGACAAGACCCCGGGCATCGCGATAGTGGATCCCTACTACATGCGTGAGAGCCAGTTGTCAAAATGGGAGGGCCAGAAAGTCGCGTCTGAGTATCTCAGCGTCGTATTCCGGAAAAATATTGGGAAGGACTTGCTCATGGCCTACTTTCCCGAGTAAGTGATCATTGGCTCGCCGCCGTAATGTTTTCTTAGATTTCCATCTCGTTCTTTGCCAACATCTGTTTGAATTGTTTTGCGCAGCGACGAATACTGCACGCTCATCAACATCTCGGTGAGAAGTGCGCAATGTGTGTATTTGGACTCGGGCAGTGTAAGAAAGAAAAACTACACGACTATCAAGGCAGTTTTGGATGAAGCTCTTACCAAGTACGCCCGTCTGGGAGGCTTATTGAAGACTAAACGGCCGCTCAAGCAAGGCATGTACACGTTCGGCCACATAACGGCGTTCCCCTGTGTCAAGCAGCCTGAGGGCAGCCAGAAGGAGGCCTACTACGCCTTATATCAGATGCGGGCGTATGTACGCGACCACCATAACTTGACGCTGCCAAATTGACTTAAACCCTGGGCCGAACACTTGGCGATGATCCAAGATAATCAACTAAGAGGAGAGTTCTATCGCATCCAGGAGCAGTTTGCAACGATCATCTTTCAAGATGTCATCAGAAAAGGGGGTTTGTTCTACACTGCCGCTATGAAGCCGTCAAATGCTGAAATAGATAAGAGACTGCTTCTTCAGGGTGACAACATGCCGTTCTTGATTGTGGGAGGCGGCTTCCGCTTTGTTCCTGATGTTGACAAGCCAAAAGTTTGATTCACTAGTTGTAAACTTATTAAGTACATCCTAACTTGCCTAGCACGGCAAGTTTGGTAGATAATCGTTGAACTTAGTTGTGATCGTTGGATCGTTGCTATTTGTCATGTCATGTAATGAACTTATTTGTGATGTACTTCATCGATCGTACTGATGTTAATTATGTCATGTGATGTTAATTGTATCATTTAATTATATGATGAACTATTGCTTTCCGTTCTCTAACCTTATTTGTGTCTTAAAGGTAGAGATGTCGTACGTGGTGTACAGGGGTAGGGTTCCTGGAGTTTACGTCCACTGGGAAGATTGCTTGAAGCAAGTCAACATGTTTAAGGGCAATAGCTACAAAGGGTACAACACCATGGTGGAGGCGGAAGCTAGTTGGAGGAACCACCTGCGAGAGGAGAGGAGGACGATCTTCAGCGTCACCACCGCCGTCTTGCTCACCGCGGTGATTGTGGTTGTAGTGTACTTCATTGTAGTGTAGGAGACTATCTCATTCATGTAAGATGTGATGATGAACTTATATACTTGGTCGGTATAGGTGTCTTAGACTACGAATGTGTTTGTTTCATTTTGAAACAATGTGATTCATATGCTATGCATGTTTTATGCTATTTATATTGCATTATTCTGTATACCTGTTATATTCTCTATACTGTACTATATTATGTATAAAAACTGTAATTTGGCAGCAGAAATAGAGTATTTTCGAAAATAAAAAAAAAATACCCGTAGCGCATGTGTCTGATGCGCTACGGGTAATATGCATACCCGTAGCGCATGTGTGTCTGGTGCGCTACGGGTATGCATATTACCCGTAGCGCATATGTGTCTGGTGCGCTACGGGTAATATGCATACCCGTAGCGCATGTGTATCTGGTGCGCTACGGGTATGCATATTACCCGTAGCGCATGTGTATCACGTGCGCTACGGGTAATATGCATACCTGTAGCGCACCAGACACATGCGCTACGGGTAAGCCTATTACCCGTAGCGCACCACACATGCGCTACGGGTATTTTTTTACTTGTAGCGTGCTACCCGCAGCGCACGGCATATGCGCTACGGGTAGCCATATTAGGTGCGCTACGGGTAAGCTTTTTTCTAGTAGTGTCTCGAAGTACATCGAGGATTTCATGGTAGCCAACAAGGATAAAGACTAATTTCTCCTGCCCTACTTCCCCGAGTAAGTAGTCCTTCGCTACCCGTTGGCACATTAATTCTTCCGTAAATTTTCTTTATCTAAGAATCACTTGTTGTTTTGCGTAGAGGAATTCACTGTACCCTCCTCGTCGTGCACCCGTATGAATCGGGAGTGGTTTACCTGGATTCGGGGAGTGCGAATCACAAGGACTACACCGAGATTAAGGATGTTCTTGATAAAGCCTTCAACGGCTTCGTCGCTATGGCCGACCGCCCCATCAAAAAGCAGAAAAAAAACACGAGGCTACTTCACCCTCTTCCACAGAACCGAGTTCTGCTGCCACAAGCAGGCTGAGCCAGATAGTGGGCTGGAGGCCTGGTACGCCATCCTACATATGAGGGACATCATCAAAACAGAACAAGACCTCTTGGTGCCAGAAAGACTCTGAAAATCTAGCATAGACATGGCGAACGCCACCAATGCACAAGTGCGAGCTGAGTTCCGTGCCATTCAATGGACCATTTGCTCGACTATTTCAAGGGATGTGACCAAGAAGGGTGGCTTGTTCCACGCTGGCTTCACACCACCGCCAAATGCAGAAATCAAGATCCGCTTAGAGTTGTGCAATGTTACGAGGACATTCAACACGCTCGACGGAATCCATCCCTTCCCGCCGAAACCCAAAACTTAGAGTTTGTTTATAAACTTTATTTATTGCATAACTTGTCGCTTTTAATAAATTTTGCTACACAACTTTCATGCTTCATTACTTAACCACTAACTTTTTCCTTGTGTGTAGATGACGTGGTATGTCGTGTACAAGGGCAAGGTTCCCGGAGTCTATGACAACTGAGAAGAATGTAGGAGGCAGGTACACCATTTCAGCGACAATAGCTACAAGGGATACAACACTTTGGCGGAGGCAGAAACTAGATATGCCAACTATCTAGCGCGAGAGAGGACGAGGGAGATGGAGAGGAGCCAGATGACCACCTTCCTCGTGATGATGCTCACTGTCGCCACTGCCTTTCTTTTCTATGTGTTCCTTGTTTAGCAACTTTGTGTACTCTCGAACATGACTTGTACGTCCGTACCGCCACTTTGTGCTACTTGTTGTCTATGTATGTGTGTAATTTGGGATCGAGACTTTGTGCAACTTCAGATCGATACTTTTGCGTAATATTGGAGTCTTAACCACTGTGTATATTATTCCTTGTTTTCCTGTATTATTTTTTGTTATTCTGAGTATATTTGCTATATTAACTACTCCCTCCGTCCACTTTTATAAGACCTTGTAGAAATTTTGATATAGTCTAGATATAAACTAAAATGAGTGAACCTATACATAAAACATGTCTACATACATGCATTTTGGTATGTATCTAGTCCATTTCCTACAAGGTCTTATAAAAGTGGACAGAGGGAGTACGTATATCTGCTGTATTCTCTATATTTTATTTTATTTTTTTGCTGCTGTAATTAATTTCGCTGGCGCATATATATGTTATCACTGGTGCACAACGTACTCGCCAGCGCAAAAAGAAGTATCCCTGGCGCATTGGCTTGTTCGCCAGTGAACAAGCTTACCCCTGGCGAATTGATGTATGCGCCGGCGGTATTTTCAGTTATCATCGGTGAATAGTGGAATGCGCCGGCGATATAGCATTACCGCCGGCATGAGGGTCGCCGGTGCACCAGAATGCGCCGGCGATAGCACATTTTGGTGCGCCGGCGATAGAGTTTTCTCTACTAGTGTCTCTAGGACTAGCTGTCATGGATGCCGACCACCTATTCGTGGCTTTTAAACTGGTGAACTCACTGCTAAGCTAGTTTGCAGAAGGCATGTTAGGGCTCCATGGAAAGGAGTCGCCTTCCTTTCTAGTGCCTTTGCATCATGAAATATGTTCGTAGTATTTATTTTCTATTTTAATTTTTTTCTCTACAAACTTATTCAACTTATTTTGACTAAAGAGAAAACCAATAACACTTTAATTTTAGAAGGAGGGAGTATCTTCATGTGAATTTCAACAAAACCATTGGTCTAACAAAATATGGCGTTTTGCTAACTTCCTTACTTTTTAGTATCAATTGTGCTTAATAAAGATATACTCCTTGGACTTTAACATCAGAAGTTATTTCATTAAAATGTCAAAGCTATCTCAACCACTTTTAACCATGACACAGTCAACACAAGAATTCTAGAATAAAAGAATAATTCAAATAGAAATACGAGTAATACAATAACATATGTGTTATTTTATTTTGAAAACTTAACTAATTTGATGAACCTTGGGAGAAATGGAAAAAATAAAATAAAAAGTGTATTTTTTTTGAAGATAATGATAAATTATGTTAATAAAATTCAATCTTTTGGATACAAACTATAGTAAAATTAAGGAAATCATAAAACAATAGGAAATTTTGAAAATTGAGATTTTTGTGCTGACTAGACAGCCACATGTGTAACCAGTGAAAAATTCCGGACTGTTTTTATTTTGAGAATTATAAGTGGAAAATGTTCTCGGGTTAGCGTGTTGGCCCGAGCCCAAAACTAAAGTTGCCTGTGCTGCCATGCCTAATGTCGCATGTTTGCGCGCGATGAGATTCCTTTTATTTTCCAAAAAAATTCTTATCTTTTAAAAAAAAAATTATCTGTGGACTAGACACAGCCACCTATGTGAAAACAGTTCCACAAAAAATATTAAAACTGTTTTAGGTGAGGAAGTGAAGAAAAATATACCACGACGTTGACAATTGATGGATAGAAAATGTCGTATTCTTAGTTGAGGCATAGAACTTGAGTTTCACAAGAGTTCATAAACCAAATAGATATTTTCTGAATGGAAAGAAAATCGTCCGGCCGGCCTAACCTACGTCAATTCGTTTTCATGATTAGGCGTTTTATGCACATCAGTATGTGATATAGAGAATTCATATATAAGTTTTTTTTTTCGAATAGCAATAAGGAGTGTAGAAACTATACGTCTATACCACGAGGGAGATTTGAGCAAGATTAGCATAACCATGTACAGCACGAGTACTCCTATACTGATTGCGAGATAACCAGCATGGTAGCAAGAGGCGACTACTGACGGAATCAAAATATCTACAATCTTTGTCTCCTGGACAGCCGTGGCTGCCGTGCTGCAGCCACCAACTACACCGGCGGCAACGGCGGCTCCGGCGGCAACGGCTCCATCTTCCCGCCCTTCGGTGGCTCGACGTGAGACCGGCATACGGGGCACGTTTTGTGCGAGTCGAGCCACATGTCGATGCACCCCACGTGGAACGTGTGCGCGCACACCGGCAGCCGCCGCGCCGTCTCGCCGCCGCGCAGAGTCTCGAGGCACACCGCACACTCGGCCTCGCCGTCGCCGACGCTGCCTGGAGCTACGGCGGCGCCGTAAGCGAAGGCAGGGATCGCCGCTATGGCAGCCTGCGACAGGCCGCCGCGGTCGACGTGCGGATACACCACCGGCCCGGCGAAGACGCGGCCAGTGCAGGATAGCACGACCAAGACCGCGCAGTAGAGCGCGAGCGCGATCCACACGTACCTGACGAACGCGGAGAGGAGGACGAGGAGCAGGAGCACCGGGTACGACGCGAACACCAGCGCGCTGCCCTGCCCGGCGAACAGGACGCCGCCGCCGCGCGCCTGCCATGGGTGCGTCGGGTAGTCCTCTGGCGACGACATCGTTGGTTCAAAGTCTTGGTGCAGTGCTTGTGACCTGACCTCTGACTTGTGACTTTGTGAGCAATGGCGCCGACATCGGCCACAAATATGTAGGCTGCCAGCTGGGGATTAATTTTCTGGAGTAAACGGATAATGCCTAAATCCGTTGACAGCGCAGAGAGCTGTATCTAAGGGAGGGCGGATTTGAGTTAGTTTACTGAGCCAGCAAGCAAGGTCGCCCATGGTTTGGATTTAGTTTTAGATACTACATGATCTTGAGGAAATCTCTACTAATAATATTGCTAGAGGTATGGTCCGTGCCCGTCGCAAGTACGCTTTCAATCTACCAAAAATACGCTTTCAATCTACCCTCTGTCCCGCACGTCTACTCCTTAATACCTCGTTTCGTACGTCGCGTCCAGTCGCTGATTGCCTTCCACACGATTCGCTTGATGAGGAGTCCAAATCGGATCGGACCAGCCTATATAGCTACAGCCTACGGCTTCTATATATACATGGCCTTCCGTACGAGAAAGAGATCGATTAGTCACGTCTCGAGCCCGTGTCACCGATGGAGAGACCGGCAGCATCCCCGTTGAGCTCGCGTGATACGGATCAACACAGGAAGACACTGTCGGCGCGAGGCTCCAGCAATACCGAAGATAGCCGGGAGACGAAGACCGGCCGCTGGCACTCTGTATCACGCGGCTGCGTTAGATGCAGAAATGTTGGGATGCAGGCTAAGGACGGGTTGACGGCCGTTGCCGGTCGAGTCAGACTCACATCCATCAGGATGACCTGAGATCCGCGCCGCTGGCCGGCTGGCTGGATGATGGATATAGCGAGCTCTACGTGGTCGCCTGCAATGTCCCCACGGTCCTCGAGTTCTCGTGCTGCACAGGCGGCATGGACATGTACACTGCGCACCATGCACATAGTTCTTTGTACGTAGTCATCATTGTTCGTACAAAGATCATCGCCCGATGAAGAGTGTTCCGCGCGCGGAAGCGGCTAGGCAGCCATCGCCGTTGACGATCGATGTAGGTGGACTAGAGGATCACAGAGGTCACGGAGCTGAGAAAGCTGCGAGGTGAGGACGAGCGTGGCAGGTCATAAGAGAACCATTATACAAGGTAATTACATACTGTACTTGCTAATTTCACCAATCAGGTTTTCATTTGTATAATAATAATTACCAAAGAACAGAATGCCTTGTCAAATAGTATCGCAATACATACACTGCATTGCACATATCTGCTCATAATCCAGAAGTACATGCCAACGTTCAATTTACCGAGATGTTTATTTGGTCAATTGTGAGCTAAGCTACGTGCGTATAATCCAGACATACAGGCTAACATTCAAATTGCAGAGGTTTTTTATGCGGTGAATTTAAAGACTAATTATGAGCTAAGCTACTATCTAGGAATTAGACATTTAGTGTACCTGCATATAATCCAGTATCCAGAGATGCAGGCTAATGCTCGAATTGCAAAGATTTTTTATTCGGTGAATTTAAAGACCAATTGTGAGCTAAGCTAGCTAGGAAATAAACACTTCTCTACACAAATATGCAGATCAATACCTTTTGCCAAATTTGATACTAGCATAAATATTCCAAATTGTTACTACACACGAAGCAACTAAGTAAAGGACATTATTCCATAAGTTCCTAGAATTAGAAAGCGTCATGCCAAGGTTGCAACACCCATTCCCTTGCCGGATGGCTTCGTCGCAAACCTCCGGTTGTACCACTGGTGCTTTGCGCCTTAGGTCTTGGTCTGATGTGGAATGGATAATATTTTTTATATTTTTCGTGGCAGCGCACGGGCATTCAACTAGTATATATAAGTATCAAACTTCAATTTGGGTCTATGCTTCTTCCACGCCAAAAGCCTTCGTGAATTAACATTCACGACAAAATATTCGGGTGTTTTATTTGGGAGGACGTCCATATCATACAGCTACATGGCATGGTTCTGTTGTTATATGATCATCTTAGTATTGTCTGGTGCTATACAAGCTACGTATGGTCCTATTATTATATGAACATCTTAGTATTGTTTGGAGCTATGTCATGGCTGACATCTTTCATATTGTTGATGGTCCCCGGCGTTGCTCCGGCCGAGGATAAACCCTAGCTGCCGCCCCCAACCTTTCCCTCCCCGAAACCTCCCCCCCGCTGCGAGAGGAAGCCGGCGGGCGAAGCCCTAGGCGGTAGTGAGCTAGCCTAGAGCGCGGCGGTTGACCCTAACGGTGGATGTTTTTTTTGAAACGGTT
This sequence comes from Dactylis glomerata, assembly GCA_007115705.1. NCBI lineage: Eukaryota > Viridiplantae > Streptophyta > Magnoliopsida > Poales > Poaceae > Dactylis > Dactylis glomerata. The sequence goes on from QXEO01000628.1 coordinate 1,768,670, forward strand.
GACCCTAACGGTGGATGTGCGAGGTGAAACTTAAACTCCGTGGTGGTTGGGTGAACACGGTTGCGAGGGTGCTGCCCGGTAGCGGTAGGGGTGAAATCGAACCGGATATAGATGGATAGTAGTGAAATCGTATCCGTTATCATTTTATTTTCGGATTCAGAATCGGAGCGGATAGTGTGCGGATACGAATACAACATCGGAGCATACCGGTAACGAATACAGAGCGAATATGGTTCGGTTGCGGATATATATTTTGTCGGATCTCTTGCTGATAATAAAAATAAAACTGATAGGTGAAGTAAAATTAGCTTGTAAATTTTTTTCTATATACGTGATTATATATCCATATAAAACTAGCTTATGTCTTGCATGGTGGTGTTTGCGTGACGGCTAAGGCGTTAGGTGGAGCTGGCGGCCCGGGGAATAGCTAGAGGATGGGGTTACATCGTTAGGGCATTATGGTATATAGAGAGGTCCCTAATTTTGGATCGGGCTACAATTTTGTATATTACTCTCTCCGTTTAGAAATATAAGATGTTTTAGCTTTGTGAAGTGAATGTATCTAGACATCTTTTAGTGTATAGATTCGAGCGAACCTATACACTAAAAGATGTCTAGATACATTACTTTCACAAAGCTAAAACATCTTATATTTCTAAACGGAGGGAGTAGTGAACTATAATGTACTAATACCGGATATTTTGCTGGATATTGGCCGGATATAACCATGAAATACGGTATATCTTCGGATATGATCGAATATTGGTAAAACCATATCCTTTTTCGTATCCGTTTAGCACTAGCTGTATTCGTGACCGTATCCGACAACTATCCGATCAAATCTGTTTTTGCCTCCGTAAGACTTTGATCGATGGGTCTGTCGAAAATAATCTGTTCTGTTTTCACCCCTAGGTAGCGGTGCCGAGGCTGTTACTAACTGGTTTTTTTGTCCATACGGCGTTCGGTGCGGGGCTTGCAACAACGAAGTGGTGATTGCAAGCGGTCGGTGCTGCTGCCAAGCGCGATAGCCGAAACTAGTCTAAGTGGTGGTGGATGTGACCGTGATCTACTCGCCACGACGTCATCTGATGACGGTTGATGGCAAAAATTTACATGTGTACCAACTCGTAGGGACTCCGAACGCAGAGTGATATAGAAACCTTGCATTTTCTCACAAATTTATAAATATGTGATCAACAACTAATCATGTTAAGCAAATGCAAAATATATTTTTACATTTCAGGATCAATATATTATAGAAAAATATATGTGTGAAATAAATTAAAAGTGGGCTCTTATGGTTTAAAGTAGATTGGGGTTCATGGTTTTACTTGACTACTCTCTCGTTAACACAGGGGGGGACTGAATTTAGCTTTTTCTATACAAGATAAGTCACTGCATTTTCTATATAGTATTTGATTTACATTTATATGAGCATCATTTTCTAACATGTCGTTGATGCATTACATCTAACCATTCTTCAAAAAATCGGCCGATATACCGATTAATCTCCCGATTAATCATGAATCGTTAGGAGAGCGATACGATTACAACTGTTCGGTCTGATTTATCGTCTTGGCCGATATATCAATCTGATAGCCAATATTTCAACCAAAATATCCCAAATTTTTCCACTTACGGCGATTTGATAGACGATTCATCTATCTGAGAGATGAACTTTAGGCCACTTTGTACTCTCCCTGTTCATATTTAATTCACGCGTTCTACTGCTGCCCATCTAGTTTGGTGGTGTTGATTAAAACCAAACGGAGGGAGTAGAAGTGTACAATAGCTCAAATATTTCTATTTTTTGTCAATTTAAATGCAATGAATCAAGGTAGCACTTTTGTCATACTCCAATGTGGTTTTTTGCATAGCATATTTTTGAACTTTTCGTGCCAAAATTTGGGATTTGTGGAAAAAATGGCCAATAAATAGTCGACCGATAAAATCGATTAATCTGCCGATAAGCGATTAATCTCAAATCTTAGGCCAACCGAGAAGTTAACGATAAATGATTTATTGAACATTGCATCTAACTAATATTCTTCTAGTAAGAGAAAACTCTGCAATAATAGAATTTAAGAGACAAAACTTTCACGACGACACTAAATATTCGCTTGCCTACTTTGACATGATGTTGGATTATCTTAAGATCACTTTCTGTTCTAATAGGAAAATATAGCACACATATTTATTTCTCCCTAGCGAAGTAAAAAAACAAAAATTAAATACTATAGTGGTTCAGATTTTTTGCCACTGAGTTTACTGCATCTAACACACATGTTCCTTCTCTCGCCTTCTAGCAGACTAGTTTGGTCAAAACATGTATATGTAAACGGGATAATAATATGCATTTACAAATACATAATACATATATTGCATATTGCATCTCATTACTTATCAAATTATCATAAGATCCAACATAGTGTTGTTACATAGAAGATCACAATAGCATACGATCAAAAACATTATAACACGTAGACAGGGATAACACAAGATACTGCCACAAGCTCATACTCTATGGTGGACTAAGCCCCTCTCATCATTGGGGAGATGAAGATGACATTGGAGGAATCGCTGACGCATCCGGGGGTGGTTTCGACCATGTTTCCCCCTTTGATCTTCACCTAAGGCGAAGTTTATGTCTCTATTCTTGCGATTTCTTTGTTTATGACCGCCTCCTCATGATAATTGGGGCTTACATATACATTTTTAGGTCTAAGATGAAGACATGGCTGAAATATTGGATGCATTTGGGGCCAGGAGGGCCAATACTCCCTAGGCGCGTCCTTTAGAGTCTAGGAAGGTCCCTCAAAGTAAAAAAAAAAGTGATTACAAGATATTATTCATGCACTGCATAAATATAGTGGTGCATAGTTATAATCCGAATAAACTATTTCGTGGAAATCCCATTGAATAAATAAAATACATGGTATAAACTCTCTGAATATGCTGCTAATATGATAGATAATGATCTACAAAGTTCATGGATACGAGTTCCCAAAGTATCAGCATCCCCAATTGCTTAGTTTGTGTCTGTCCCCAAGCATAAAAAATGATAAAAGAAACATGGATTTCATAATTTATTATCAAAATATACAAAGTTAAACATGATTGGTACTACTCAAAGTATAATAGTTTGATCATAATATGTATACATGAATAGGGTAATAATATGAATCTACAAATACAGCAAAGAGTATTGATTCTGGCATATCATAAGATCCACCATAGTGCAATTACATCAAATACCATACTAGCATACGATCTAAAACATCATAGCACAAAGAGAGAGATATCACAATCTACTTCCACAAACTCATAGTCCAGGGTGGACTACTCCCTTCCCATCATGGTGATGACAAAGAGGATGTTGGACTAATCGATGGCGCTACCAGATGCGGCTCCGTCAATGCCCCTATTCAATCTTCAATTGCGACAAAGTCTTTGTCTCTGCTTTTAAGATTTCTCCTTTTACACCTCCTCCTCACAAACTCGCAAAAACCAGAACTTATATAGTCAGGTTTTGGTCAATACGAAGACATGGGCGAAATATTGACAATGATCTGATGATCGAGGCCTAGATCCCCATATTGGCGTGTGCAGGGGCCGACACACCACTAGGTCGTTCTAGCCTTCCTCAGCCTTTGTGGCATCTACTTTTGGCACAGCTTCATATCTTGCTAAAAAGTGGTGCTCTAATAATCACACGCAAATATAGGAAATTCATGCACTTCACATTTATAACCCAAATGATGAGATTTCTGGGAAATACCCCAAATCATCGAACTACATGGTAGAAACTCTAAATATGATGCAAATAAGCTGGAATATGATCTGATAAACTTCAAAATTCATGGATATGTTTCTGACGTATCAGTGCCACATGATTTTCGCCCTAGGTGCGGCTAACATCATGTCCATGGGAATGGCGCGGTGGTTAAATCTTCAATTCAGTTATAGTTTCCACCTCCGAGTGTCCCTGTCGATGTCGGTACAAGATGTCCTCTTCTGAGACAGCATAATTTCAGGGTCGGCTATAATATGGGATGCCCTCTCCACTAGATTTGATGTAGTTGGTGCTACGCACGACGTCTTCAACATAGGTGTCATGTCCTTTTTAACGGGTGATGGGTATGCATGATGTCTCATGGGGAGGCGTCAAGTTATGCCTTATCATAGAAGGTGCTACGATGACGTCTCTTTCGGGGGAGCAACTCATGTCTGTTGCTGATCGTTCAAAGTTGGTGATGTGGTGTATGGCGGTGGGCGGTATGGTACGTTATCGACTTCCTGTTTCTCCTCCAACGACATCCGGTTAGCATGGAGTCTTTAGCCGGAGAACTTATGATGGTAGAAGCGGCTTCAACAATGAGAGTTCGTACACTCGAGCGGAAATACTTGATTATGACCCGACAATGTCAGTGTGCGTCTGCTTGTGCCCTTGTTAAAGGTAGTGGCTAGAAAGTCTGGCTTTGGAACAGAAAACTCGGATATAGTCCTATACGGTTGGACTCATCATAATCAACCTAGTGTTGTGTTGTAAGTGGATGTTAGGATCAATCGCGTGTGATTGAATCTGGTCTTATAACAAAAACTCCTTCCTATCTTAATAAATGAAGACACGCGATGCTCGCGCGTGTTGTTACTTGAGGCATGAGGCGTCAGATTTGCTTTTTATATCTGTATGGTTAGCGTTTATCGGGCTAGCCTGACTTTTACTAACAGAAGGCTGTAGAAATCGGCGATATATGCAAATGCCAACTTTTGAGATAAAGATCTCTCATATTGTATTAGGCTTAAGCTTATCAGGGTTCGAGCCACCGCATACAGCTGACCAGGCTGCATGAACTAGTGCAAGATATTTCTTTCGTAGCTGGATGTGACAGCCAACCTCATCCAAGCTAGATTGCTGGGTATATTATACAGTATGATGATCAGCTCACGATTGTTTGCTGCGATGGCTGGCATCTCTCGTAGTGTATTAACCCTTAAGCTCGTCAGGGTTCTAGCCACGGCCGGCATGCAGACGCCCCGGCCGGGTGTAACTAGTCCAGGTTCCTTGGCCGTAATCTATCGCGACCAAGTCGCGAAGGCTCAAGGAGGAAAATGCAACGGATAAAGGGATTACGATTTATTTATATGGGACGACACTTTCAAACCATGCATTATGACGAAGACAGCCGAGAGGGATACTTACTCTATTGTGTGACATTTCACGGTGTTAAAAAAGAAATAATATTTCGTTGACAAATGTAATGCACTTAGTGGCAAAGTCGGGGGAAACATTCTTTCACATTTTAAATCATGATCACAATATCATCTTAGTTTTTGTAATCAAACATCCATGAGGTTGACAAGTCAACGAACGTGGGCCATGATATGTCGAGATTGCGGACCCGAAAGTGGTCTTTGTGGTTTGTTGTTAAAATATGGCGAAGCAGCCAAATGTTAGGCGGACAGCGTTGAGTGCCTAATCTCGTGTCATGTGGAACATTATATAGCCTTCGTTGTTGGTTTTTAGTGTTGCGTTGACGTATCTTTCCTAGAGAATTGGTTTAATTTGTTCATCTATATCACAGTTTTTCGTGTCTATTACTCTCTCAAAAAGCAGTCACCACGTTTTTCTATCAGAGTTTGGGGGATGTTTTCTGATCTTGGTATAGTGGTGTTTGGTCTTGGCCCTAGTCGGAGAAAATTGCAGCTAACACCACTCTTTGTAGCAATTGTTGCACCAAATACAGAAATAAAAACTGTGTAGCTGTTAGCACATATTTGGCTTAATTTTTTTGCACATAGCCCAAATTAACATGGAAGGGGGAACCATTCTTTCATATGGTTATTGCTCATGACACAAACATAATGCAGATCTGAAACTTGATTTACAGTACAATGTCTCAATTTTTTGGAAACATTACATTTGAAAAATAATACTCCCTCCGTTCCTATATATAGGAGGTACAGTTTTCCGCACGAATATTAACGCACATGTTAGGTAGTTAATTTTCCTTGGTTTTAGACATGAAAGTGGAGGAAAAATAAGGAAACTCCCGATCTCCTCTCTCTCCTTATTACATTTGTTTATAGAATATCTCAACAAATCCCACAAATCTCCGACAGGAGTCTTATATTTTGGAATTTTCTTCAAAATACTATACCTCCTATATATAGGAACAGAGGGAGTAGTAATATATTTATAGGATTCAGAAAAGTTGTAAGCAATTCTGGACATTGAATGATGTATCCTAGAAGCATGCAAACTCGCAATACAAAATCCCATTTATTATGGGCTACACAGAAATGACAAAACCTAATAATTCTGGAGATTTCAATATGTTATAGTCATACCCATAATTTTGTCATTTTTTAGCTCAAAATATACACTTCTCCAAATCACAGTTTCCATGTTTATGATACATCAGTGGATACATCCTGATTTGATTTCATAATTTTTTGGAACTCATAAGTACGACTTTTGGTCTTATTTAAAAGGGGATCATCACAATATATATCAATATAACAGTCTTAATAACAACAAATATAGCAAAGGGTGTCCCATGGCACTTCTAAAAAACGTTAATTTTGATACATTAGAAAAATTAGTGGTTTTAACAAGTTTATTTGGGCTAGATACAACAATTAGACAAACATATGTGGCCATGTGCAAAAAAAGATTTGTTTCTGTGTTTTGTGCAACAATATCCACAAAGAGTGGTGTTAGCTGCAATTTTCTCCCGTAGTCGTGCTGGTGTTCATGTGGGCTTAATTGGACTTTATCAGTTTTAGTTAGGTTTTTCATCAATTAACCTACCAACTCTTGCTTTTCAGTACAATTTTTTTTGGCTGTTTTAGAAAAAAGAATAAAGACTAAATCTATAGAAGTAGCAATATTCGACGATGGGTAGTCAAATAACCATACAATATCCCATCAATGTGTATAGCGTGTATAGGTTGTCAAACTTTCACGTATTTGGATTTAGTTTCAGATATATGATCTTGAAGAATATATAATAATCAAATTCCAAATAGAATTCCTTTTTTCCGCGTGAAGGCTACATGGTTAAACGAAAAAAATGCGGGGTGTTTAATGTAGGAAACAGTCCATCTCATACTAGCTAGATGGCATGGTTCTGATATATGATCATCTTAATATTGTTTTGTTCCATGCAGCTGGCATCTCTCTTATATTATGTTATCCTTGAGCTTATCTAGGGTTCGAGCCACCGCATGCAGGGCGCCACAAGTGAAACTAGTCCAAGATATTTCGTTCTGAGTTCGATGTCATCCATTGTGACCAAGTCAAATTTTACATTTATCATATGGGATACTCGTTGCTACTCCCTCCCTGCCGAATTATAGGGCAATTGCGTATTTTAAGACAAACTTTGACCTATAATTTTAGTCAAAAAAAATATAAAATATATTATATAAAAATTATACAATTGGATTCATATTCAAAAGAACTTTCTAATGATATAATTTTTATGTCAAATATCTCATATTTTCTTAAGTATAATTAATGGTGAAAGTTTGTCTTAAAATACACATTTGCCCAATAATCCGGCATGGAGGGAGTACCATGCATTCTGATGAGGCCAGCCAAAGGAAACCCGTGTTCTATGGAGTGACAATTCATTATGTTGAAACAATATTGCAGTGATGATTGTGGTGCATTTCATAGGTAAAGATCTGGAGAAACTTTTTAATTATAAACAAGATAATCTTAGTTGATTCTATAAACAAAAATCTCAGTGAAACTCCTGTTTGCGCAAGCTTAGTCTATCAGCTGGCGCAGCATTTCGTTATTCAGCCCATGCGCCCCATTGCTCTGCTCCAGCTCGGGCAGCCTTAATTAACTTTAAGCCATTGATCAATGTCTCTTTAGGAGAGCTTAATCTTTATTAATTTTGAGAATCAAGCATAGGCTTAGCCTATTATGGGCCTAGTAAGCTTTCGGACCCTATTGCTTGGATTAACATGGGCTACTAAGGTGCATGTACTATTTAGGCCCGAAACATTATACAGTGCTTCACGGCTTATATAATTTAAATTTCGAAAATGCATCCCACATGCATATGCTCTCTTTATCAGTAAAATATAATTAAACTATTAAAAATTTAGTAAAATATATATGCATGTATATCTTCACACTCTACGTGCTCACCTAACAAAACAGATATTTTTCATGGCCTGTGCAAAAAAGATAAAAAGAAGTCTCGCGAAAAGATTTATTTAAGTACCAAATTTTGCTATTTTTATATAGACCACATAAAAAGTCATTCTTTTCTTAAAGGGCACATAGAACATGTAGATGTAGACACAACTTTTTTGTTTGAGATTTTTTAACATGTTTAAATATGACAAAAATGAATTTCAAATAAAAGATACATATGCACCCGAGAGCAAAAAAAAGCTTTATCCTTTAAATTTTATTTTTACAATCGATACCATCCCAGCTCTGTGGCAGCGCTCGAGAGGATGAGGGACAGAGAGGGTGCTCCAAATCTGGACAGGTTTAGCTGAAATATCTCTGAAACTCTTGGACAACTTTTCCAGTTTGAGTTCACTGCTCCGTGAAATACAGGTGCAAATTCAGGGCAGCAGCATGTTATTGGAGCCACCGTGAGCACGGCCGGCTAATTCAGGGCAGCAGCATGTTGTTGTTCCATCGTCCCTAGCTTTTCCTCTTTCTTTTATTTTTTCTGTTCACTTCGTTCAGAATCTTTTGTGTTCGGGTGCTTCCTATATGTTTCCCTATGCTATATAAATCGAAAGCCGGCAATTGCCGGATCTTTCAAAAGAAAAATACAGGTGCAAAGCTTTGAAAAGACATTTAGAACCTTTGAAGACTTTTTACTTTCCTCCTCAACTGGTAGTCCGATTGGTCGGTGCTAGGCTGCCCGCAGGCCGCAACAACTGGAGGTGAAAATAGGAGACACGTTCTGTTGTGACACTGGATGGCGGGTCCCCATTGCCGTCGCTTTCGATTCCTCCAGCATGTACTTATCCACCGCCGTCGCCCATTCATTTTGTATCCTCAACAAGCCCAATTCTTGAAATAAACAAAGCTGTGAGGGTGATCGGGATATGCTACCGCATTGCTGCTTCGGGCCCCCGGACAAAAGCTAGCACCGCATAGTTCACGCCACGCCCCACTTGGCCGCGTTGCTTGACAGCGACGCCCGGCGATCTGTTGGATTTAGATTTCAGTTTCACAAAAATTTCAGCCTTTACAGAAATGACTGAATATCAGTGATTGGGTTCTTTTACGGTCAAATGACCGAAGTTTTCCCTCAAAATTCATCAAATCATGTCTAGCAGTGGAATGACTGAATTTCAATGGGGTTTCATTGAAAGTGACTGCAATCGCATCTGTTGTAACAATGAGTCGATTTTCCCGGCGCTTGCTCGATTGGGACGATCTACTAAATATGTTGCTAAATTATCTCTAGCAGATCCCGAGTATTTCAGTTATTGCAAAATACGAATGACTAAATAGGAATAGTTTTGCGATATGAATTTATGGTTGTGCGAATATATACTATTTTTTTCTCTTCATCCTCGCCAATGGGTCTATCATTTATATATGAAGTGAGTGCCGTCAGACGCAACGCTCCGGCTCCAATAACCCTTCCATGGAGTTGTCCCACCCACTGCCGGCTCCAACCATGCTGCCCCTAGGCACCACCCTAGCCGCCATTGGCCGAACCTCCCATTCCTCGGCCGGGCTTGCCCCGCCTCGGTACGGCTAAGCACAATTTGTTGCGAGCAGAGCCACCCCCCCCCCTCCCCCCCCCCGGAGGTGATCTAGTGTGTGTGTGTGTGGGGGGGTGGGGGTGGTGGGAGGGGGCTTTGGCTATGGAGGTGCTTCCACAGAGGAACTCAAACAAAACACGATTTCGTGGGAAGTCGGTCAGAATCGAATCTCCTCTTCGCGAATCAAGAATTGATGTGGGTATCAAGTCTCCTCAACGTGGAATCGAGCTCGGGAGTCGTTGGCGCATTGACTCGTTTTCAGTTCACCTAAAAAAATTGACTAAAAACTGGCTATATGGAGTAAGTAGGTGATGATATCCAGGACATATTTTGTGATTTTTAACCATTTTGTGGGATCTATTCGGTGAGTTTTTTTAGACTAAAATTGGAAATTTACTGGTTTAACCATTTTTTTACCGGATCTAGCCGAGACCCTCTAAAACGAGGAATTGGCACTGCTTTTTCCTGATTTGACGCAATCTAGTGCACTCTCTGATAACGGAACGTCGATGAAGCAAAACGGGGGAGCACGAAGTCCTTTGTTCTCCAGTCGCCATCACATGTCCCCGTTAATCTGGTGCAGTGCTGCTGTTTTGGTAAGGAGTAAATAGCCATCAACGAGTACTAAACATAATTTTGTTGTTAAAAATCACAGAAGATTCAAAGAAGTGTACACACGGCGACAACCGTGAGCATACACAATCACCGTGACAGGCAAAACAAATACTATTGAAATCCAGACTACTGCTCCGTCCATAGGTTGCTTTGCTTGAATAGTAATCGCTTTGATTTCGTGGAAGATAACGTCTCATTAGTGCTCTATTCCAGCTATAATTTTCTCTTGACGTGCTCTGCTCGCCATAGAAAGAGGCGAATTTGCAATCCGATAACTCCGGCGAATCTCCCCACCGCTCCGCCGTTTCTTTACACGGATTCTTCTTCCAGCTGAGAATCTGTGTAAAGAAATCCCATCCCGCTGGACAGCTCGTGTGATGCGCGCGGCCTCGGCGGCGGCGCGGCGGCGATGGATTTCCCGTGGCTGGACCTGCCCTTCACCTTCCTCACGCTGCTCCTGGCCACCCGCCTCGCCTACGACTACTACGGCGTCGTCGCCGCCACCTTCACCGGCAGCTTCTCCCTCCAGATCTTCCTCTTCTACTGCTTCGCGCGCTGGTACAACCAGACCATGCGCCCCCGCGCCGCCGACCTGCTCCCGTCGACCTCGCAAGACGGCGCCGGCGCCCCGCCCGTCCTGACGCCGCTGCTGGAGTCGGAGACGACGGGCGGAGCCGGCGCCGCCGCGGCCGCGGGGACCCTGCTGGCCAACCGCTGCCTGGCCTTCGTCTTCATGGTCTTCGTCCCCCTCATCATCGTCGTCTTCGAGCGCAGCCAGGCGGACGTCGTCGCCTACGGCCTCTGCTTCGTCAACATCGTCGTCATGGTCGTCTGGCTCTCGCCGGACTCCGCGGGCTCCTCCGTGTCCGCCGCCAAGTCCTTCCTCAGGCTCAGCGACGACGAGGACGACGACGGCGGGGGAAGCGGCGGCGGCAGCGCCGAGGAGAAGTGCTGCGTCTGCCTCGCCGGCATGCGCGAGGAGCAGGACCTCCGGGACCTGCCGCGCTGCGGCCACCGCTTCCACGACAAGTGCATCGGCAAGTGGCTCAAGGCAGGCCACCCGACCTGCCCCGTCTGCCGGGCGCTGGCCGCGCCGCCGCCGGCCAGATACGCTGACCTGCTTGACGATGACTCCATTAGCCCTGTCTAGCTCTGTTTCTGTCCCGTATCCAGAATCATTCCTTGAGAAGATCAGATGCTGGCAATGGTCAAATGCTGGGTAGTTTCTTGATGATGTGCAGTTTGCTGAATCAATTGTTTGTGTCTGTCGACTGGAAAATGTTCAGTTGTAGCCTGTAAATAACATTTCTTGCTCTGAATATTTTGATACCCAAGTCTTGCACGTTTTGCGAAAATGTGCAATGATTGTAGATTATGTTCATACAAGAGGATCCGAGAAACAAAACATTGCATGATTGTTTGTTTGATAAGGAAACTATGCACTGGATTAAAAAAAATTAGTCTTGGATAAATGTTGGTTTGATAAGGAAACTATGCACTGGAGTTTTTAAAAATAAATATAGAGTATACTGCATAAACACATAAATATTAGGGTCGGAGTACCAAAAACCCAATGTTTTTTGACTTTGTAACGCTGGCAATGGTCAAATGCTGGGTAGTTTCTTGATGATGTGCAGTTTGCTGAACCAATTGTTTGTGTCTGCCGACGACCGGAAATGTTCAGTTGTACCTGTAAATAACATCTCTTGCTCTGAAAATTTTGATACCCAAGTCTTGCACGTTTAATTTTGCCGAAACATTCTGTTCATACAAGAGGATCTGAGAAACATATATCTACCCAAATCATGTATCTCCCAAAATCTTGGACTCACCTCACACTAGTCTTGCATGAATGAATGTTGCTGAACAAATTATTTGCGTGATTGCGTCGATTGGAAATGTTAGGTTGTAACTTGTAAAAATGATCTTTTACACTAAAGATTTGCTAATGAAGGTTTGCGTGTTTTGCGAAAAGTGTGCAATATACCTAACTTCTTTTACTGCGGAACCGTAAGGGAGAACCCCTATGGTGTATTTTCATATCTATAATATCTATAAAGTTCATCCCACTAAGATGTATTTAATGTTTGCAAGCTCAATTCTGGTGCAGCCACATCATCCTAATTATCCTAAACATTGGATTGCAAATCAATGATGTAGATTAGTAGTTGTGATCCTGGCGGTATCAAGGCCTATATCACCGTGCCAAACATTTGGCTGTGCAACTAGCTCAGCGTATCGCAGACTCTCCGCAGGTAATCAAGAGCATTATTTGATCCCATTAACTGCAATCAATTAGGCACACCACCACAACACGATACCTCTTCCTCTTCATCTTCCATTCCCATTCATCCTCCGAACAAGCTAGCAATTGATAAATCCAGCATTTTCCATGAAGAGACCCCTCATGTAGCCTATGCATGTGTGTCTCATCCCCTTCCTCCACCAAGGAAATAAGGGAGCAGTGCGCAGGACCGCAGGCCATGTCCCGAGCATGAGCTTGACTGCCTACACGTACCTCTGTTCCAGCGCTTTTGATAGAGGCAGCTGAAGCAAATGCTCCTCCGCTGCCTCCACCCTGGTTGTATTATTGCTCCTTTCTTCACCAGGTCTTCCGCTAGCTGAGGCTGCTCTAATGTGGTCATGAGTTTCTGATGATCAGGGGCGAGACATTTGGCGAGGATCCTTCTCGTAGTCAAGGTCACCCTCTTACATCTGGAGTAATTTTATTTCTTCTTTCCTGGTCTAATGAGAAAAGTATGCAGGAATTATATGTGAGAGCACCAGATAACTGGCAAGCCAATCGAGATAAGATCTATCCAGAGCGTCCAGGGCATCAAATTCTGTCTATCTGGTGAGTCAATCACTTTCCTCCAAGAAACTTTTCTCTACCCATTCCGTTTTCACCTGCAGCAATCTATGTTCCATATTGTTCTTCTATATAGATCACATATAATGTTTTAGGCACTATCTTTTATCAGTTTTGGGTGATTAATTGCTAAAATTTACGCTGTGTTAACAATTTCAATTCTTCTCTGTAGCCCTGGCGTATAGGCCCATAATTAATATACAAAAGGTCTGTACTGACTGTACAGGAAGATGTATTCATCATATATATGTGCGGTGCAATGCATCTTTTCTTCTACTTCTTTTCATTTCGTATTGATTTGTAAATCAGGATGGATGCATCACGTCTGCATGAGCACAAATGACAAACAGAGGTCAAAAGAGATATTTTGTTACACCGTTAACTTCTATATGACCATGGAGTATGGGCAGTATATTCGATTATATCTGAAAGTGTTTTCCAGCTATGAAATATTTCAACTTTATGTTTTCGAGTCCATTCTCCCTGATGATGCACAGAGACCAGCACAATATTAATGGTTAATTTTTACTATAATAGCACTATTAGACCTAAATCAGTGATTATATAGTTTAACCTTTATAAGCTAATTTGATTTGAAATTAAGCATAATTTTTCATAGAGTTTATGCTTTTGAATACATGAAAATCATCTCTAATGTCCGCAGCAACGCGCGGAGAATCAACTAGTATATATTAACAGAAGTGAAACAAGGAAATCTAATGAACTTCTCTCATTCCCCAAAATCTGACTCACCTGATCATATATGTCTTGCATGAAATGTTGGTTTGATGATGTACTTGGAAGAGTACTAAGTGGGCAGAATGCTCTATTTTTTGCGGGAACAGGGGAGAATGCTCTTTAGTACGCAGGTTATTAATCTCAAATATATCTCCGGAGTACCAAAAACCCCAATGTTTTAGACTTTGTAACAAAACACTGAATTTTGAGTCTAGCTGTAATCCATACTGTGAGAGAATTGACCACACTTTGGGCCTTTCCATTGCATGTCTATTTATATAAGAATTACAATCCTAATTATAAATGGGAGATCACAACATTAAGGACTCTCCACGATTTAGAGGATCAGGGAGTTATGTCACATAATGTGACATATCTCTGGCAATCATGTCACATAATGTGACATATCTCTAACACTCCCCTGCAGTCACAACGGGAGGAGAGCGGACATTAAGACTGGACCGAAAATCCAGAAACAACGATGATGGAAGACCCTTCGTCAAGATGTCGGCGAACTATCGAGACGAGGAAACATGCAACACGCGAACCTGGCCCATGGCAACACGATCGCGAACAAAGTGAAGATCAATCTCGATGTGCTTGGTGCGCTAGTGCTGGACGGGGTTCGTAGACATGTAGACGGTGCTAACATTGTCGCAGAACACAACCGTAGCTGGAGGAGAAGGTCGATGAAGCTCGTGGAGGAGTTGGCAAATCCAAGTAGCCTCGGCAACGGCGTTAGCCACAGCATGGTACTGAGTCTCAGCGCTAGAACGAGAGACCGTGTGTTTCCGCTTCGAAGACCATGAGACAAGGTTGTCACCGAGGTAGACGCAGAAACCCGACGTGGAACGTCGAGTGTCGGGGCAGCCGGCCCAGTCGGCGTCAGTGTAGGTGACCATGGAAGTCGGTGAAGATGAATAGAGCTGGAGTCCATGAGACAGCGTGCCCTTGACGTAGCGCAAGATGCACTTAATGGCCGCCAAGTGCTGTTCGCGCGGGTCGTGCATGTGAAGACACACCTGCTGAACAGCATAGGCGATGTCAGGGCGCGTGAAGGTGGGGTACTGGAGAGCCCCGGTGAGACTCCGGTACTCAGTCGGGTCGGCCACAGGAGGGCCGGCAGAAGCGGAGAGCTTGGGCGACGTGTCGATCGGTGTCGTGGCAGACTTGCAGGCAGTCATGCCAGCATTGTCCAGAATCTCCGCCGCATACTTGGCCTGCGAGAGGTGCATGCCAGAGGAGTCACGGGTGACTGCGATGCCGAGAAAGTAGTGGAGGCTACCCATGTCCGTCATGGTGAACTCGGAGCGGAGGGAGGCGGTGATCCGGTTGAGAAGCCGGGTCGAGCAGGTGGTGAGGACGACATCGTCGACGTACAGCAAGAGGAAAGTTGTACCCTCCGCGCACTGAAGGATGAACAAGGACGTGTCGGAGCGTGAACACGTGAAGCCGAGCGAGGTGATGAAGGCCGCGAAGCGCTGGTACCACGCACGAGGAGCCTGCTTGAGACTGTATAGAGAACTATTCAGCCGACAGACATGCTCGGGGTGAGTAGAGTCGACGAAGCCGGTGGATTGGCGACTGTAGAAGACCTCGGCGAGCTTGCCGTGGAGGAAGGCGTTCTTGACGTTGAGCTGGCGATTCTCCCATTTAAGGGAGAGCGCGATGGAGAGGACGACGCGGACCGTGGCCGGTTTGACAACCGGACTGAACGTCTCTTCGAAGTCAACGCCTTGCTCCTGAGAGAAACCGCGAAGCACCCATCGTGCTTTGTAGCGGTCGAGAGAGCCATCGGGCTTCAGCTTGTGGCAAAAGACCCACTTCCCGGAAACGATGTTGGCATTCCGAGGAGGAGGCACGAGATCCCAAGTGTCATTGCCGAGGAGAGCATGATACTCCTCGATCATAGCCTCGAGCCTCAAGCCAGCTGGGATCCTTGAGTGCCGCACATGCGGAGGAGGGAACCGGCGAGTACCTGTTGACAGAAATGTAACAACCCAAAAATTTGTCATCAACCATTATATAATTTGGGGTAAAATAAAACTTTTGTGTGTGTGTGTGTGCATGCTTGTTTAATATGACTTTGTGGTACTTGCCTATGTGTGTTGGTGATGGACACTAAGAGAAGCCTGCAACATAAACAAGAACAAAGAAAACAACAAGAAATAGGAAAGATCACAAAACCCTAAATGGAAAAGAATAAGAAAATGATCTAGAAAATATTATTGACTAGACCACTTCAACCCATTGGAATAAGGATATTTTGAACTGGACATGGATGTTTCTCTACAGGTCATCCAAGAACAGTTAATATAATTTCACAATATAATTGTAAATTTCAAAAATTCATCACCCTATCATATTTAAATTCTGGACAAAGTTTGAATCCACTGCAGATGCCATTCTCAAAATCCTAACCAAATGCAACCAAACCAACTCATCTGACCAAAGCAGCATACTCCCAGCCTCCTTATCCATTACTGAGCACAACCCAATTCGAAAATTTCAAAATTTCGATTTTTAGTTTCTTGCGGACATTCTGTCGAACACTGGCGGGCAAGAATCGGGCTAGATTGGTTTGCAAGTGGACAACTTGCCAAACCTTCCCTGGGGCAGGCCACTTGCTCTAGGATTGCTGCACCACTCCCACTTGCCCTCCCCTTCTCTCCCCGTACATCCCCTCACCGAAATCTGGCCGGAGAACCGAGGCCATGGCAACCGAACCCCCTCAGGCTTTCCCACTTTTGCAGACCGCCGCAGCAATTTCGGACGCGCTTGGGATCTTTTCCGGTACCCCGCAGCTCGAGACCACCCCCAGCACCCACCCTTTCCTTCTCTTTACCCGAGACCGTGATGCTCCGCCGCCCCAGACCACCCTCGGTGCCCACCTCTCTGGCCTATAAAAGGCATCCCCGACTCCTCCGTCTCACTCAACTCACTCCCAGGACCCTCCTTGACAACATCTCTCTCTCTCTCCTGTGCCCTAGGTCGAGCTCGGCGACCTCGACCACTCCGCAGATCACCGCCCGTTCCCGGCGAACCGAAGCCTTCTCCGACCTTCTACTGCCTCAGTCCGGCCGAGACGACCTCCCTCCACCGTCGAAGCCCCTCGCCGCCGGTCGCCTCCTGCTCCATTGAGCCTCCCCTAGCGCCGCCTCTCCCAGCCCTCTGTCTCTCTCCCGTCTGCGCTGGGTGGAGAAGACGGCCCCCTGGCCGTCAGATCCGGTCCTAATCGGATGGACCAGGGGAGCCCGTACCCCTTCGGGGTATAAAGGCCCTGACCGGCGGGCCCCTTCGGTCAGGCCGTTTTTTCCCCCGCGCGCGCCCGGTAACCACAAGCTGGGCCGGCCCGTGTTCGTCTCCCCGGCCCGCATCAATTCAGTTAGTCTAGTTTTTTATAGGAAAACCTTTTATCTATTTCTTTAAGTATTGCCTCTTCAAATTCAAATTCCCAGAGATTTAGGAATCCAAAAATAGCAAATAAATACTTTTTGGAAAGCTCAGAGTATTGCCTAGCCTCTGGAAGTGGTTTGAACCCCTTTAGAATTATATTTGTAATCCAGAAAAAATAACAAAACAGGAGGTTTTTCACCTTAGAAAAATTATATCAAATCAAATAAAATTCCTAAAAATATGAAACCAACTCTCAAAACTCACAAATAGTAATATCTATTTTTTGGTACCATTATTTTTCAAATTTGAAACTTTTAGATGAAATGCTAGATCCCCGTTGATAATTAAGCCTTTTCCTAACTTAGGAAATGAATAAAATTAATTTCTATAAATAGAAATTTTATGAATCCTCTGGTGCTAGACTACAACTTCAAATACCTATAAGAAATACTTTACCTTGTTCAAGTTTATGCTTACAAGAGAATATTATAAAATTAAATCGTAGTTATGAACTCAAACTTGCACCCTAAAATTCAACGGAGTCCAAATTAATTTGAATTCAACTCAAATAGGGTGAGATAGCATCTATCTATGTTGATAAACTTGTGTGTATGCTTGGAGTGTTGTTTGTATCGGTTTGGTGATTGTGTGCAATCTTGTTTATCGTTAATAGATGCTAGTATTGCCGAAGAAGAGCCTGAGGGAGGATATTATCAAGAAGAAGAAGGCTACCACGGACACTTTGCTAACCAAGGCAAGCCATCTTTTGACTCATACCCTAATACCTAGACTTTTCAATTGCATATTTACTTATTTTCAAATTAAATTGCATGATTGAATTGCTAGAGTAGAATAAAAATGTGCAATGATGCCTTGCTTAACAAAGCATCAAACTGAGTTTATCCAACACTACCTTAGTTGTAGCATCACTCAGAGTAGCTTGCTTAGCCGCTAATAAAAATGAAGTAATCTGGATGGGAACCCTATTGGAGGTTATGGATTGAACTAGAAAACCTTGGCTGAAGATTGTTCATCCAAGTTGAGTTTCCGAAAAGGAATAATAATGACTAAGGACTATGAAATGAATTTTCGAAATGATGATGAGTGAGGTACTATGTGAGCCAACCATACCGTACAACCACAGTACCCCTAAATGGGAAGGGGCTTAGTCCGTAGCTTGTTTGCTTTAGTATGGGATACCTTGCATCATCCTTTATAGAAGTGCACATTGTGCTTTATACTTCCGAACCAAGTGGTCTCATCCATTCATACAGCACCCTATAGTGGGCAAAACTAGGGGTGCCGGAACGGAGAAAGCTGTGTCTCGGGCTCCTAGGGAAGGATCCTATACTAGAGTAGGCAAGTGAAAGATTTTGTTCGGTCATCTAAACCCCGCATACTGGTGTATGACGATCTGTGGATTATTCCCGACAGATGTATTGAATCTTGTGGGTAAAGTGTACCCCCTCTGCAGAGGTCAAAACTATTCGAATAGCCGCGTCCGCGGTCATGGACAGTTGGCAAGCTGTACTTGACCTTTGTCAAGAATTGAACAGCGATGTATGGAAGTGTGACATTGATGAATGACCGGATTCATGATTACGACCGACACCTAATGTTCCATCCAAGATTTAACTTAGAGAATTAAATATTTCTTACCTCTTAATGAACTCTCTTGGGAAAGAAAATTAGCGTTGTGCAAATTAAACTTAGTGCATAGTCCACTATATAAGCCTTGCATATCTCCTTTGTTTTTCATTTATAAGATGGTTTGCGAGTGCATACAATGTACTCATGGCTTTGTCCCTGGCTATTAACTTGGCCAGACTATGAGGAAGAATATCCGGAGGAAGGATACGAAGAGGAGTACCAGAACTAAGATCATCTCCTAGTCAGCATTGCCTGTAGGGTGAAGGCATGGACCTGAAGACATTAATTCCGCTGCTATTATTATGTTGTATTATGAACTTGGTCACTATGACCATTTGTATTTGAACCACCCATATTGTAATATCTATGGAACTGGTTACCAACTACGTTATGTTATCACAACAATGATTCTGGGATTGTGGTGGAATACATAACGGGCACTTTGAATTTGTTGTAAATTTGGGGTGTCACAAAGTTGGTATCAGAGCCTAGGCTGACCATAGGAGACCTTAGTTAGAATGGGCGTTAGAAAGAGAATAAACAAAATGCTTACTCTTATCCTCTTTAGTCACAAATCACATACACTTTCCGGTTTGTGCATACTTAAAATTTTGCACACTTGAGTCACTCACTAACTTAAATCTATCTTAAAATTTTGTAGATGGCCGTGAACTTCACCGAGCACTACCAGCTAGGGTGCGATGGGGATCTCATTTTTCAGCGTGACCTCACCGCTCTGGCTCTCCACCTTGACCGCCCGTTCTCGGAATTCATGGGCGTTCGGCTCCATGATCACCCGGAAGGGGAACTTCAGTGGCTTGTCGTGGCTAGTGTCTGTGGCAAGATGGGAGACCCTACTTCCATGTTGATCAAGTTCGAGATCATGGAGAACAGTTGGGCCGATGGCTTGGCTAGAGGCATACAGGAGATGCTCGCACGCCTATGCGGACATCACGTCGAGGAGATCAAGGGGTTTCGTTTCCAGCATTATGCTCGGTGTGATGACACTGGACGCCCCATGGAGATGCCGCCACTACACCACGAGCTGAGGCACCATGTGGACCATCTAGACTTCATGTTGTACTCGACACAGCAAGAAGCTGACCGTGCCCGTGCCAAGGCCAACCTCGACCACTTCGCGCTCTTGCAGGCTAGGGACACCATCGAGCTCCTTGCCAAAGAGCGTAGGCACCTTCGTCGCCAGCGCCAAGCTAGAGATGACACCATTGAGAAGTTGAAGGCAAAGGTGACCGAGCTGAAGGATTGCATTAGTGATCTCGAGAATCATCTCGAGAAGGTGGAGGAGGAAGGCATTGACCTCCGCAAGGAGAAAGATGCCCTCCTTAGTGATGACAAGGATTATCTTGAGGACATGGACATGGAAGATCAGGAGGATGAAGATGATGATGAGTTCATTGATGCGGAGGAGAAATATGCTCACGTGGTGGACATCGATGATGAGTCCGAGGCTCTGGATATTTAGATCACCTATTTAAGCGTTATCTAGTGAGTAGCTCACATTAAGAGCACTTCGCGTAGGTGTGAGTTGTATCCCCTCTATCTAGTAGACGAGTCGCAATGGTTCGCTGTCAACCATTTGTAATGTGTGAACTCGATGAGTTGTGTGTTTGATGTTTGATGAATGAAAAATGAGTTTGGCCCTTAAGGTCTTAGAAGGATTAATTGCATCAGCATAAACCCTTAGAACTTAGCAATTAGTTTTCCCTCTTGTCTTATACCCCTTATCTTCAGATGACTCGTGCTCCACCACCACCGAACCCGGAAGTGGCAGAATTGCTACGGATGATTATGGAAGATCGAGAAGCCGCTCGAGCTGAGCGCCAGGCCAACTTGGCCACTCTCCAGCAACTCACCCAGATGGCCATGAACCACAATCCCAATGGAAATGGCCATGGAGGAGGGGATAATAATGGTAATGACAATGGGCATGGGGAACCCCGATCCAAGCTGAGGAGTTTCCAAAACACCAATCCGCCAACTTTCACCAAGGCTGAAGAACCTCTGGATGCCGATGACTGGCTTCGCACTATGGAAAACAATTTGGAAGTCGCCGGAGTTGGCGAAAATGAGAAGTTTCTTTACACCACCCACTACCTTGCGGGAGCCGCAAGATCTTGGTGAGATAGCACCCGCGCCATGCAAGCAAATGGGTATGTGATGCCCTGGGAAGAATTCAAGAGCAAGTTCAGCAAGGCCCATGTCCCAATGGGTCTAGTCAAGAGAATGAGAGATGAGTTTAGAAATCTGAAGCAAGGATCCCTATCTGTGGTTGATTACCGCGACAAGTTTCTTACATTGTCAAGGTATGCCCCAGATGATGCTGAAACTAATGAAAAGAAGCAAGAGAGGATTCTGAATGGACTGCATGATGAGATGCAGTGTGTCTTAGTCAGCATTCCCTTTGTGGATCTGGAGTCACTGGTAGACTCTGCCATTCAGATGGAAGGCAAGATCAAGCAAGCTTCTGAGAACCGCAAACGCCGTATGATGTATCAAGGCAACTCCAGCAACTCACAGAAGCCAAGGGGAAATCCACCTTCGGGTTTCGTCCCTCGACCCAACAGGGCGCCTGCTCCTGCACCGCGCCCCAACTACCCCAACCATTCAAGGGGCACCAACTTCAACCGTGCACCCCCAAACTCTGGTGGTAACAACTTCAACTCTACCACTCCAAGGCCTAGTGGCGCACCTGCTCTTCCCAAGCCAGGTGACAAGGGTGTTACCTGCTATGGATGTGGACTCAAAGGGCACTACTCCAACGAGTGCCCAAAAAAGATGAATGAGGCACCAAAGCCTGCCGCCCCTGCTCAACATCAACACCGTGATGGAAATGGCAAGAACTATGCACCAAGAAACCTGCCTAACCCTAGAGACCGTCTCAACCACATGAATGTTGAAGAAGCTCAGGAGGCTACCGACGTGGTGCTTGGTATGTGATGGCTAGTTGATGAAGGAGATTATTCTTCTTCGTCCCCCAGCAACAGTCCTTGTGCGTGGTGAATGACCAGCCCGTTGGGAACCCCAAGAGGAAGGTATGATGAGTATAGCAGCTGGTTTTTCCTCAGTTAAGAAACCAAGGTTTAATATCGGTCAGGAGAGGAGAGACAAACGACTGAAGGTGATGCTTGCTAGTTTGCGACAGCTGCGGACAATTTATATATGGCGCCTCGTCCAAGCTTTGCTTGCTAGCTGCAACGTGGAACCTGCACACACACAAACAAATACTTTGCTCCCAACTTACGATGAGGTTGTCAATCTCACCGGTTTGCTTGAAACAAAGGTTATGAGTGTATCGAGTGGAAAATAGTAAAAGTATGCGAGTAAAGTAAACAGTGCGAGAAAGTAAACAGGTGATAGCAATATGATGGAAATAGGACCGGGATCCACAGTTCAGTAGTGGTGTCTCTCCATAGATAAATAACACATGCTGGGTAAACAAATTACAGTTGGGCAATTGATAGAATAAAGATAAACGTGATATGTCAAGAAGATCACTATGAGATTTACTCTGGGCATTACAACAAAATACATAGACCGCCATCCAACTGCATCTATGACTAATAATCCACTCCCGGGGATATCAATCCGAACACCCCAGTAGTATTAAGTTGCGAACAACAGATAATTGCATTAAGCAAAGTGTGTAATGTAAACAAAGCATATGCCCTTGAGCATATGAATGTTGTTTTCTCCCTAGTAGCAACAGCACATCTACCACCTTAGAGGTTTCTGTCACTCCCCCAGGTGAAATAGAGGCATGAACCCACTATCGAGCATAAATACCCCCTCTTGGAGTCACTAGCAACTACTCGGCCAAGATAGCTACTAACAACGGAGAGCATGCAAGATCATAAACAACATAGAGATAACAAAAGATATAATTCAGTACAGCAACTCAATCATAAACACCAATATTCATCGGATCCCAACAAACCAAACATGTAGAATTACATAACGGTGATCTCAATCATGTAGGGCAGCTCATGAGATCTAAACATGAAGCACATGGTGGAGAAGACAACCATCTAGCTACTGCTATGGACCCATAGTCCAAGGTAGACTACTCACTCATCGCTCCGGAGGCAAGCATGGCGATGAAGAAGACCTCCGGTGGCGATTCCCCTCTCCGGCAGGGTGCCGGGAAGAGCTTCTGGACCCTCCCGATCTTCGGGTCGACGGCGGCGGCAGATCGCGATGTGTTCTGGAAAACTGATCGGGTACTTAGGTTTTTTCTGTCGGGGGGTCTTTATAGGCGAAGGGGCGATGTCAGAGGGGAAGCCAGGAGCCCTCACGCAGGGCCCGCGCAGCCAGGGGCCTGTCCGCGCCACCCCTGCGTGTGGGGCCCTGGTGGCCCCCCTCCTACTCTCCTTCGGATCTCTGGAAGCTTCCGGGTAAAATAAGACTTCAGGAACTTGTTTCGTCCAATTCCGAGAATATTTCTTGTGTATCACTTCTGAAACACAAAAATAGCAGAAAACAGGAAACTCGCACTGTGGCAACTCGTTAATAGGTTAGTTCCAGAAAATGCATAAAAGTGCCACGAAGTGTAACGAAACAATAGACAAATGGTGTAAAAACAAGCATGGAGCATCAAAAATTATAGATACGTTTGAGACGTATCAAGCATCCCCAAGCTTAACTCCTGCTCGTCCTCGAGTAGGTAAGTGATAACAAAGAATAATTTTTGAGGTGACATGCACCTACACAATCTTGATCATATATGTAAGCATTTGTGAGCTGGGATCATAAGAACTTAAAACATGGGCATGAAGATATAATCATGACAATAAGAAACTTAGCAACCATATTGTAAACATGCAAATGAACACAAACAAAAGATCATGAAAATGAAACAATGAAAGTCAAACGTGTGTTCAAATCATAAGGAAAAACATACAAATGGTTTTCAGCTCTTCCTTCAAAGAGAGCAAAACATAAATGCATAGGACACCTTCAAGTTTAAGAGGGCGACTAGATACAAATAATTTAAGAACAAGTGAAACCAACAATATGAATCAATCAATGAACTTTGGGACAATGCATATCACACTAAGAATGACAACTATGCTCTCTTAATGGTGCATAAAGAAAGAAGGTAGTGACTCAACATAAAAGTAGAAGAAAGGCCCTTCGCAGAGGGAAGCAATGATTGCAAGTTTTATAACCTTCAAAAATTATTGTACTTACCGGCTTTGAGCTCTCATTGCCCCCCATCATAAGCATCTTGAATGGTTAAAGTTAATGCGAGAACAATTATGATGCATATGCTTGACAAATCATAAGTTGAAAACCTCGTGCCCCGTGAATACGAGTACCCAAACCTCATGCTACTTTACTTAGAGTCCCAAGCAAGGCTCTTGTCATTGTAAGTATATGCATATCATTGAGAACCGCCAATGGGGTACCTCCGTGCCCGATGACATGGTACAAGCCCACACCAAAATGACAGGACAAGCAGACAATGAACACCTCGACATCTCTTTTATTTGCCTTTTGTTTAGCTTTTTATTGTGAGATGCGTCGTCGTATGTTCACCATGGGTATGCTGCAAATTTCCACCATGAATTATGCATGGCTTAGATTGGCGGCCCGGCGTTTCCCTAACACATATACAAACTCCATGATCCCCACAAGATTCCCAATTCATTTCACACCGCGGGCATCCATAAACAAAAGATCACGATATCAACTCAAATAAGAAGTGCAATGTTGAAAGCTTGCCCCATGACAGCATGGCTGGGCTAGAATCCAACTTACAACTTGCAAGCATAACAACTCAACATAAGAGACCAAAATGTCAAATTTTTAAGAACAGGAAAAAGTAAAGTGTGCCTTCCGGTTCGTGAGAGCTTTACTGACCGAATTTCGCATAACACTGGTAAGAGTTTAATTTGAAGAGAAAATAAAAGCAAGTCAAATTTACTTGGAATAGCAAATTGCTAGTAGGTATGTATGGTGGACACTTTGGAAAACTTTGGCTTTTAGGAGTTGGATGCACGAGTAGAGCTCATACTCGGTACAAGGCGAGGGCTAGCAAAAGACTGGGAGCGACCAACTAAGAGAGCAATAATGGCCATAATCATGCAAAGCGACAAAGCGACATTAAAAGAAGCATAAGATGGCATCAAAAGTCAAAAACTAAATGATCATGAAGGCTATTGGCGACTTTGTAAGAGTCTAACATGTGTGAGCATGCGCCAAGTCAACCCAAATAAAGCATCAAGGAGAAAACCAAAATAATGCTTCCATACAATAAAAAAACGCATGATTTTTTCAAAGGCTCATTAAGCAATCTCAGTTATTTGAGACAAGTCATGCTACAGCAAAACCAGTAAGCATACTATCAAAAAGACATCAAGCATGACATGAAAAAGCCTAAGCCGCAGTCTACACAAGCTCCTTCTTGTACCACTATTTTGCACAAAGCTTTTTCTCTTTTCCAACACCATTTGAAATTTTTAAAGACACCTCTTTTGATGAAAACCAATAACGATCAGAGGCAAAAATACACCTTGATGAAAAGATATGACAAGGTCTGAACGCAAATCAAGGCGAAAACGAAAACCAAAAGCAGTAGCAGAAAAAGAAGAATGCTCGATTTTTAATAAGAATGAAAACGAGAGCGTTCTTTGCAAATGAAAACGAGTACATCTCCTCCAAAGGAAATTTGTTGGGGTCCAACCATTTATTGCAGCAAACAAACAAACTAAACCAACTAAGAAAACTAAAACAACTGACGCTCCAAGAAAAACACATAGTGCATGAAGCAATAAAAATATAGTGTTTTGAAAGGTCACCTGATTTTTGCCGATGAAGAAGGGGTGCCTCGGGTGCATCCCCAAGCTTTGACGCGTGTACTTCTTGGATATTTCTTGGGGTGATGCATGGGCATCTCCAAGCTTGAGCTTTTGTCCATTCTTCAACTCATCTCATCATTCTCCAATCCCTACACTTGAAAACTTCCTTCATACAAAACTAAACACAATTCTATTAGCAACATTAGTGTAAGCATAACATATAATCAACCTCTTTTTGCTTCAGGTTTCAACTCAAAACCACCACATATATAGCAAATACTACTGTAGCAACCTCCCCAAAAGTTCCGTGATCAAAAGAACTCAAAAGAAAGCGATAAAGTGGCAAACACAAATATTGGCAGAAATCTGTCAAAACTGAACAGCTGACAAAGGTCGAATTTTTTAGGGATTTTCTGTTGCTCAAATCAAAAAGTGTTCAACTAACAAAAGTTTGGATAAAACCTGGGGCATATGCACAAGAAATCGCAGGTCCAAAAGATAAACAGAGAATTTATACGAATTTTTACGGTGCAGCACCAAAAACAGTTTCAGGACAGCAACATCCCCAAATCTTTACCTCGCTCAAATTAGAGGCTTCTCTTGGCACAAAAACGAAATAAACAAGATAAGGAGCGGTCATTACAGTAGTAATGACTTCCAAGACTCAAATAAAAGAAAAATTACTGAAAAGAAAACATTGGGTTATCTCCCAAGAGTGCTTTTCTTTAACGCCTTTGAGCTAGGCGCAGAAAATTGCGAATCAAGTATTTTCGATAGATGAAGTGCTAGTTACCTCAGTAGGCTCTTTGAAGGTTCCCGAAGATGATTCAACCTGCAAGTCACCCTTAGTGGAACTAAGAGTCTTACCAATTTTAAGAACATGTTGAGATTTAAGCGCAGAAACCTTGGGAACATACATAAATTTTTGCTCTTTTCCAACAAACACTTTCTCCTTCTTAAATTTAAGAGAAGAGAAGATTAAGCTAAGAGTTTCCATAGACTCCTCTAGTTTACCAATCCTTAAGTTTTGATTGTCATGAGTAGTGCTAGCCTCTAAAGTGGTAATTCTCTTACCAATGTTTTCTATTAATTCACTAACGCGGCTAGCATTTTCTAGGATATTTGGCAAACTTTTCTCTAAAGAGCTGAGCTTTTCTACCACCTCCTCCAAGGTGGTCTCGGTTTTAGCAACATGAATAGGTGGTATTCCCACTAAACTTTCAATTATAGTGCATGCTTCTCCCGCGGGAGTACCCAGAAAATTACCTCCTGTAAGAGTATCAAGAACATACCTATTCCAGCTAGATATACCAACATAAAAATTCCTAAGGAGGATTGTGGTAGAGTGCTTTTTGGTACACCTATGATGAGCATTGTTAATACGATACCAAGCATCTTTTAAACTTTCTCCTCCTTGTTGCTTGAAACTACGAACTTCTACTTCAGGATTACTCATTGTAACAAAACTAAAAGCAGATAAGTAAAAACAACTACCAAGGATTCTAATGGATACCTTGCATCATCCTTTATAGAAGTGCACATTGTGCTTTATACTTCCGAACCAAGTGGTCTCATCCATTCATACAGCACCCTATAGTGGGCAAAACTAGGGGTGCCGGAACGGAGAAAGCTGTGTCTCGGGCTCCTAGGGAAGGATCCTATACTAGAGTAGGCAAGTGAAAGATTTTGTTCGGTCATCTAAACCCCGCATACTGGTGTATGACGATCTGTGGATTATTCCCGACAGATGTATTGAATCTTGTGGGTAAAGTGTACCCCCTCTGCAGAGGTCAAAACTATTCGAATAGCCGCGTCCGCGGTCATGGACAGTTGGCAAGCTGTACTTGACCTTTGTCAAGAATTGAACAGCGATGTATGGAAGTGTGACATTGATGAATGACCGGATTCATGATTACGACCGACACCTAATGTTCCATCCAAGATTTAACTTAGAGAATTAAATATTTCTTACCTCTTAATGAACTCTCTTGGGAAAGAAAATTAGCGTTGTGCAAATTAAACTTAGTGCATAGTCCACATATAAGCCTTGCATATCTCCTTTGTTTTTCATTTATAAGATGGTTTGCGAGTGCATACAATGTACTCATGGCTTTGTCCCTGGCTATTAACTTGGCCAGACTATGAGGAAGAATATCCGGAGGAAGGATACGAAGAGGAGTACCAGAACTAAGATCATCTCCTAGTCAGCATTGCCTGTAGGGTGAAGGCATGGACCTGAAGACATTAATTCCGCTGCTATTATTATGTTGTATTATGAACTTGGTCACTATGACCATTTGTATTTGAACCACCCATATTGTAATATCTATGGAACTGGTTACCAACTACGTTATGTTATCACAACAATGATTCTGGGATTGTGGTGGAATACATAACGGGCACTTTGAATTTGTTGTAAATTTGGGGTGTCACAAAGTTGGTATCAGAGCCTAGGCTGACCATAGGAGACCTTAGTTAGAATGGGCGTTAGAAAGAGAATAAACAAAATGCTTACTCTTATCCTCTTTAGTCACAAATCACATACACTTTCCGGTTTGTGCATACTTAAAATTTTGCACACTTGAGTCACTCACTAACTTAAATCTATCTTAAAATTTTGTAGATGGCCGTGAACTTCACCGAGCACTACCAGCTAGGGTGCGATGGGGATCTCATTTTTCAGCGTGACCTCACCGCTCTGGCTCTCCACCTTGACCGCCCGTTCTCGGAATTCATGGGCGTTCGGCTCCATGATCACCCGGAAGGGGAACTTCAGTGGCTTGTCGTGGCTAGTGTCTGTGGCAAGATGGGAGACCCTACTTCCATGTTGATCAAGTTCGAGATCATGGAGAACAGTTGGGCCGATGGCTTGGCTAGAGGCATACAGGAGATGCTCGCACGCCTATGCGGACATCACGTCGAGGAGATCAAGGGGTTTCGTTTCCAGCATTATGCTCGGTGTGATGACACTGGACGCCCCATGGAGATGCCGCCACTACACCACGAGCTGAGGCACCATGTGGACCATCTAGACTTCATGTTGTACTCGACACAGCAAGAAGCTGACCGTGCCCGTGCCAAGGCCAACCTCGACCACTTCGCGCTCTTGCAGGCTAGGGACACCATCGAGCTCCTTGCCAAAGAGCGTAGGCACCTTCGTCGCCAGCGCCAAGCTAGAGATGACACCATTGAGAAGTTGAAGGCAAAGGTGACCGAGCTGAAGGATTGCATTAGTGATCTCGAGAATCATCTCGAGAAGGTGGAGGAGGAAGGCATTGACCTCCGCAAGGAGAAAGATGCCCTCCTTAGTGATGACAAGGATTATCTTGAGGACATGGACATGGAAGATCAGGAGGATGAAGATGATGATGAGTTCATTGATGCGGAGGAGAAATATGCTCACGTGGTGGACATCGATGATGAGTCCGAGGCTCTGGATATTTAGATCACCTATTTAAGCGTTATCTAGTGAGTAGCTCACATTAAGAGCACTTCGCGTAGGTGTGAGTTGTATCCCCTCTATCTAGTAGACGAGTCGCAATGGTTCGCTGTCAACCATTTGTAATGTGTGAACTCGATGAGTTGTGTGTTTGATGTTTGATGAATGAAAAATGAGTTTGGCCCTTAAGGTCTTAGAAGGATTAATTGCATCAGCATAAACCCTTAGAACTTAGCAATTAGTTTTCCCTCTTGTCTTATACCCCTTATCTTCAGATGACTCGTGCTCCACCACCACCGAACCCGGAAGTGGCAGAATTGCTACGGATGATTATGGAAGATCGAGAAGCCGCTCGAGCTGAGCGCCAGGCCAACTTGGCCACTCTCCAGCAACTCACCCAGATGGCCATGAACCACAATCCCAATGGAAATGGCCATGGAGGAGGGATAATAATGGTAATGACAATGGGCATGGGGAACCCCGATCCAAGCTGAGGAGTTTCCAAAACACCAATCCGCCAACTTTCACCAAGGCTGAAGAACCTCTGGATGCCGATGACTGGCTTCGCACTATGGAAAACAATTTGGAAGTCGCCGGAGTTGGCGAAAATGAGAAGTTT
The DNA here is from genome assembly GCA_007115705.1 of Dactylis glomerata. NCBI lineage: Eukaryota > Viridiplantae > Streptophyta > Magnoliopsida > Poales > Poaceae > Dactylis > Dactylis glomerata. The sequence continues at coordinate 1,798,573 of QXEO01000628.1, forward strand.
CTTTACACCACCCACTACCTTGCGGGAGCCGCAAGATCTTGGTGAGATAGCACCCGCGCCATGCAAGCAAATGGGTATGTGATGCCCTGGGAAGAATTCAAGAGCAAGTTCAGCAAGGCCCATGTCCCAATGGGTCTAGTCAAGAGAATGAGAGATGAGTTTAGAAATCTGAAGCAAGGATCCCTATCTGTGGTTGATTACCGCGACAAGTTTCTTACATTGTCAAGGTATGCCCCAGATGATGCTGAAACTAATGAAAAGAAGCAAGAGAGGATTCTGAATGGACTGCATGATGAGATGCAGTGTGTCTTAGTCAGCATTCCCTTTGTGGATCTGGAGTCACTGGTAGACTCTGCCATTCAGATGGAAGGCAAGATCAAGCAAGCTTCTGAGAACCGCAAACGCCGTATGATGTATCAAGGCAACTCCAGCAACTCACAGAAGCCAAGGGGAAATCCACCTTCGGGTTTCGTCCCTCGACCCAACAGGGCGCCTGCTCCTGCACCGCGCCCCAACTACCCCAACCATTCAAGGGGCACCAACTTCAACCGTGCACCCCCAAACTCTGGTGGTAACAACTTCAACTCTACCACTCCAAGGCCTAGTGGCGCACCTGCTCTTCCCAAGCCAGGTGACAAGGGTGTTACCTGCTATGGATGTGGACTCAAAGGGCACTACTCCAACGAGTGCCCAAAAAAGATGAATGAGGCACCAAAGCCTGCCGCCCCTGCTCAACATCAACACCGTGATGGAAATGGCAAGAACTATGCACCAAGAAACCTGCCTAACCCTAGAGACCGTCTCAACCACATGAATGTTGAAGAAGCTCAGGAGGCTACCGACGTGGTGCTTGGTATGTGATGGCTAGTTGATGAAGGAGATTATTCTTCTTCGTCCCCCAGCAACAGTCCTTGTGCGTGGTGAATGACCAGCCCGTTGGGAACCCCAAGAGGAAGGTATGATGAGTATAGCAGCGGTTTTTCCCTCAGTTAAGAAACCAAGGTTTATATCGGTCAGGAGAGAGAGACAAACGACTGAAGGTGATGCTTGCTAGTTTGCGACAGCTCGGACAATTTATATATGGCGCCTCGTCCAAGCTTTGCTTGCTAGCTGCAACGTGGAACCTGCACACACACAAACAAATACTTTGCTCCCAACTTCGATGAGGTTGTCAATCTCACCGGTTTGCTTGAAACAAAGGTTATGAGTGTATCGAGTGGAAAATAGTAAAGTATGCGAGTAAAGTAAACAGTGCGAGAAAGTAAACAGGTGATAGCAATATGATGGAAATAGGACCGGGTCCACAGTTCATAGTGGTGTCTCTCCATAGATAAATAACACATGCTGGGTAAACAAATTACAGTTGGGCAATTGATAGAATAAAGATAAACGTGATATGTCAAGAAGATCACTATGAGATTTACTCTGGGCATTACAACAAAATACATAGACCGCCATCCAACTGCATCTATGACTAATAATCCACTCCCGGGGATATCAATCCGAACACCCCAAGTATTAAGTTGCGAACAACAGATAATTGCATTAAGCAAAGTGTGTAATGTAAACAAAGCATATGCCCTTGAGCATATGAATGTTGTTTTCTCCCTAGTAGCAACAGCACATCTACCACCTTAGAGGTTTCTGTCACTCCCCCAGGTGAAATAGAGGCATGAACCCACTATCGAGCATAAATACCCCCTCTTGGAGTCACTAGCAACTACTCGGCCAAGATAGCTACTAACAACGGAGAGCATGCAAGATCATAAACAACATAGAGATAACAAAAGATATAATTCAGTACAGCAACTCAATCATAAACACCAATATTCATCGGATCCCAACAAACCAAACATGTAGAATTACATAACGGTGATCTCAATCATGTAGGGCAGCTCATGAGATCTAAACATGAAGCACATGGTGGAGAAGACAACCATCTAGCTACTGCTATGGACCCATAGTCCAAGGTAGACTACTCACTCATCGCTCCGGAGGCAAGCATGGCGATGAAGAAGACCTCCGGTGGCGATTCCCCTCTCCGGCAGGGTGCCGGGAAGAGCTTCTGGACCCTCCCGATCTTCGGGTCGACGGCGGCGGCGATCGCGATGTGTTCTGGAAAACTGATCGGGTACTTAGGTTTTTTCGTCGGGGGGTCTTTATAGGCGAAGGGGCGATGTCAGAGGGGGCCAGGGCCCTCACGCAGGGCCCGCGCGCCAGGGGCCTGTCCGCGCCACCCCTGGTGTGGGGCCCTGTGGCCCCCCTCCTACTCTCCTTCGGATCTCTGGAAGCTTCCGGGTAAAATAAGACTTCAGGAACTTGTTTCGTCCAATTCCGAGAATATTTCTGTGTATCACTTCTGAAACACAAAAAAGCAGAAAACAGGAAACTGCACTGTGGCAACTCGTTAATAGGTTAGTTCCAGAAAATGCATAAAAGTGCCACGAAGTGTAACGAAACAATAGACAAATGGTGTAAAAACAAGCATGGAGCATCAAAAATTATAGATACGTTTGAGACGTATCAAGCATCCCCAAGCTTAACTCCTGCTCGTCCTCGAGTAGGTAAGTGATAACAAAGAATAATTTTTGAGGTGACATGCACCTACACAATCTTGATCATATATGTAAGCATTTGTGAGCTGGGATCATAAGAACTTAAAACATGGGCATGAAGATATAATCATGACAATAAGAAACTTAGCAACCATATTGTAAACATGCAAATGAACACAAACAAAAGATCATGAAAATGAAACAATGAAAGTCAAACGTGTGTTCAAATCATAAGGAAAAACATACAAATGGTTTTCAGCTCTTCCTTCAAAGAGAGCAAAACATAAATGCATAGGACACCTTCAAGTTTAAGAGGGCGACTAGATACAAATAATTTAAGAACAAGTGAAACCAACAATATGAATCAATCAATGAACTTTGGGACAATGCATATCACACTAAGAATGACAACTATGCTCTCTTAATGGTGCATAAAGAAAGAAGGTAGTGACTCAACATAAAAGTAGAAGAAAGGCCCTTCGCAGAGGGAAGCAATGATTGCAAGTTTTATAACCTTCAAAAATTATTGTACTTACCGGCTTTGAGCTCTCATTGCCCCCCATCATAAGCATCTTGAATGGTTAAAGTTAATGCGAGAACAATTATGATGCATATGCTTGACAAATCATAAGTTGAAAACCTCGTGCCCCGTGAATACGAGTACCCAAACCTCATGCTACTTTACTTAGAGTCCCAAGCAAGGCTCTTGTCATTGTAAGTATATGCATATCATTGAGAACCGCCAATGGGGTACCTCCGTGCCCGATGACATGGTACAAGCCCACACCAAAATGACAGGACAAGCAGACAATGAACACCTCGACATCTCTTTTATTTGCCTTTTGTTTAGCTTTTTATTGTGAGATGCGTCGTCGTATGTTCACCATGGGTATGCTGCAAATTTCCACCATGAATTATGCATGGCTTAGATTGGCGGCCCGGCGTTTCCCTAACACATATACAAACTCCATGATCCCCACAAGATTCCCAATTCATTTCACACCGCGGGCATCCATAAACAAAAGATCACGATATCAACTCAAATAAGAAGTGCAATGTTGAAAGCTTGCCCCATGACAGCATGGCTGGGCTAGAATCCAACTTACAACTTGCAAGCATAACAACTCAACATAAGAGACCAAAATGTCAAATTACTTGCCTATGTGTGTTGGTGATGTACACTAAGAGAAGCCTGCAACATAAACAAGAACAAAGAAAACAACAAGAAATAGGAAAGATCACAAAACCCTAAATGGAAAAGAATAAGAAAATGATCTAGAAAATATTATTGACTAGACCACTTCAACCCATTGGAATAAGGAAATTTTGAACTGGACATGGATGTTTCTCTATAGGTCATCCAAGAACAGTTAATGTAATTTCACAATATAATTGTAAATTTCAAAAATTCATCACCCTATCATATTTAAATTCTGGACAAAGTTTGTATCCACTGCAGATGCCATTCTCAAAATCCTAACCAAATGCAACCAAACCATCTCATCTGACCAAAGCAGCATACTCCCAGCCTCCTTATCCATTACTGAACACAAACCAATTCGAAAATTTCAAAATTTCTAATTTTAGTTTCTTGCGGACATTCGATCGAACACTTGGCGGGCAAGAATCGGGCTAGATTGGTTTGCAAGTGGACAACTTGCCAAACCTTCCCTGGGGCAGACCACTTGCTCTAGGATTGCTGCACCACTCCCACTTGCCCTCCCCCTCTCTCCCTGTACCTCCCCTCACCGAAATCTGGCCGGAGAACCGAGGCCATGGCAACCGAACCCCCTCAGGCTTTCCCACTTTTGCAGACCGCCGCAGCAATTCCGGACGCGCCTGGGATCTTTTCTGGTACCCCGCAGCTCGAGACCACCCCCAGCACCCCCCCCCCTTTCCTTCTCTTTACCCGAGACTGTGATGCTCCGCCGCCCCAGACCACCCTTGGTGCCCACCTCTCTGGCCTATAAAAGGCATCCCTGACTCCTCTGTCTCACTCAACTCACTCCCAGGACCCTCCTAGACAACATCTCGATCTCTCTCCCATGCCCTAGGTCGAGCTCGGTGACCTCGACCGCTCCGCAAATCACCGCCCGTTCCCGGCGAACCAAAGCCTTCTCCGACCTTCTACTGCCCTAGTCCGGCCGAGACGACCTCCCTCCGCCGCCGAAGCCCCTCGCCACCGGTCGCCGCCTGCTCTGGTGAGCCCCCCTAGCGCCGCCTCTCCCAGCCCTCTATCTCTCTCCCGTCCGCACTGGGTAGAGAAGACGGCCCCCTGGCCGTCGGATCTGGTCCTAATCGGACGGACCAGGGGAGCCCGTACCCCTTCGGGGTATAAAGGCCCTGACCGGCAGGCCCCCCCGGTTAGGCCTTTTTTTCCCCACGCGCGCCCGGTAACCACCAGCTGGGCTGGCCCGAGTTCGTCTCCTCGGCCCGCATCAATTCAGTTAGTCTAGTTTTTTTTAGGAAAACCTTTTATGTATTTCTTTAAGTACTGCCTCTTCAAATTCAAATTCCCGGAGATTTAAGAATCCACAAATAGCAAACAAATACTTTTTGGAAATCTTAGAATATTGCCTAGCCTTTGGAAGTGGTTTGAACCCCTTTAGAATTATATTTTTAATCCAGCAAAAATAACAAAATAGGAGGTTTTTCACCTTAGAAAAATTATATCAAATCAAATAAAATTCATAAAAATATGAAACCAACTCTCAAAACTCACAAATAGTAATATCTATATTTTGGTACCATTAGTTTTCAAATTTGAACCTTTTAGATGAAATGCTAGATCCCCATTGATATTTAAGCCTTTTCCTAACTTAGGAAATGGATAAAATTAATTTCTATAAATAGAAATTTTATGAATCCTCTGGTGCTTGACTACAACTTCAAATACCAATCAGAAATACTTTACCTTGTTCAAGTTTATGCTTACAAGAGAATATTATAAAATTAAATCCTAGTTATGAACTCAAACTTGCACCCTAAAATTCAACGGAGTCCAAATTAATTTGAATTCAACTCAAATAGGGTGAGATAGCATCTATCTATGTTGATAAGCTTGTGTGTATGCTTGGAGTGTTGTTTGTATCGGTTTGGTGATTGTGTGCAATCTTGTTTATCGTTAATAGACGCTAGTATTGCCGAAGAAGAGCCTGAGGGAGGATATTATCAAGAAGAAGAAGGCTACCACGGACACTTTGCCAACCAAGGCAAGCCATCTTTTGACTCATACCCTAATACCTAGACTTTCCAATTGCATATTTACTTATTTTCAAATTAAATTGCATGATTGAATTGCTAGAGTAGAAAAAAATGTGCAATGATGCCTTGCTTAACAAGAGCATCAAACTGAGTTTATCCAACACTACCTTAGTTGTAGCATCACTCAGAGTAGCTTGCTTACCGCTAATAAAAATGAAGTAATCTGGATGGGAACCCTACTGGAGGTTATGGATTGAACAAGAAAACCTTGGCTAAAGATTGTTCATCCAAGTTGAGTTTCCGAAAAGGAATAATAATGACTAAGGACTATGAAATGAATTTTCGAAATGATGATGAGTGAGGTACTATGTGAGACAACCATACCGTACGACCACAGTACCCCTAAATGGGAAGGGGCTTAGTCCGTAGCTTGTTTGCTTTAGTATGAGACACCTTGCATCAACCTTTATAGAAGTGCACATTGTGCTTTATACTTCCGAACCGAGTGGTCTCATCCATTCATACAGCACCCTGTAGCGGGCAAAACTAGGGGTGCCGGAACGGAGAAAGCCGTGTCTCAGGATCCTATGGAAGGATCCTATACTAGAGTAGGCAAGTGAAAGATTTTGTTCGGTCATCTGAACCCCGCATACTGGTGTATGACGATCCGTGGATTAGTCCCGGCAGATGTATTGAATCTTGTGGGTAAAGTGTACCCCCTCTGCAGAGGTCAAAACTATTCGAATAGCCGCGTCCGCGGTCATGGACAGTTGGCAAGATGTACTTGACCTTTGTCAAGAGTTGAACAGCGATGTATGGAAGTGTGACATTGATGAATGACCGGATTCATGATTACGACCAACACCTAATGTTCCATCCAAGATTTAACTTAGAGAATTAAATATTTCTTACCTCTTAATGAACTCTCTTGGGAAAGAAAATTCGCCTTGTGCAAATTAAACTTGGTGCATAGTCCACTATATAAGCCTTGCATATCTCTTTTGTTTTTCATTTATAAGATGGTTTGCGAGTGCATAGAATGTACTCATGGCTCTGTCCCTGGCTATTAACTTGGCCAGACTATGAAGAAGAATATCCGGAGGAAGGATACAAAGAGGAGTACCAGAACTAAGATCATCTCCTAGTCAGCATTGCCTGTAGGGTGAAGGCATGGGCCTGAAGACGTTAATTCCGCTGCTATTATTATGTTGTATTATGAACTTGGTCACTATGACCATTTGTATTTGAACCACCCGTATTGTAATATCTATGGAACTGGTTACCAACTACGTTATGTATATCACAACAATGATTCTGGGATTGTGGTGGAATACATAACGGGCACTTTGAATTTGTTGTAAATTCGGGGTGTAACAAGAAACATGCAGGTTAAGCCGCTCACGGGGAGGGACATGGATGCCGGAGGTACTGCGCGTGCGATGCATGGGCGTCGAAGACGGCGCATGCGCCGGAGACGGCGCATGCGCCGGTGAAGGCGGCGGGGAGGGTGCCGGCAAAGGCGGCAGAGAGGGTGCCGGCGAAGGAGGCTTGTAGGGTTGTGTGGGACAACCGGAGGAACGACGATAGACGGAACATCATCAAGAAACTCGTAAGTAGCAGCAGAGGAAGGCTGCGGCGAGGCAAAGGGAAAAGTGGACTCGTCAAAAACAACATGGTGAGAAATAAGGATGCGCTGAGTGGCAAGGTCCATGCAGCGATAACCCTTATGATGAGGTGAATAACCAAGAAAAACAAAAGCACTAGACCGAGGCGCGAGTTTGTGAGACATAGTGGAAGCGGTGTTGGGGTAGCAAAGACAACCAAAAACACGAAGAGCTGAATAGTCGGGGTGCGTGTGATGAAGAGCGAAGTACGGGGAGGGCGCACTAATGATTTTGGCGGGGAGGCGATTAAGAACGTGAGTGGCGTGATGATGAGCTTCAACCCAAAAACAAGGCGGTAAACTAGCCTGAAATAAGAGAGGACGCACAATGTCATTGATAGTACGTATGACGCGCTCAGCCTTGCCGTTTTGTTGGGATGTGTATGGGCACGAGAAGCGGATGTGTATGCCATGCGCGGCGGCTAGGGAGTGGAGTTTGGCATTGTCGAACTCACGACCGTTGTCACACTGAATGGACGCAAGAGGTAAGTTAAACTGTGTATGGGTGTACGCGTGAAAAGAGGCGAGCGAGGCATAAGCATCAGATTTCTGGCATAAAGGAACAGTCCAAAAGAAATGAGTGAAATCATCCAAAATGACTAAGAAATATTTAAAACCAGAAGTGCTCAAGATAGAAGATGTCCAAAGATCATAGTGAATTAACTCAAAAGGGCGAGTAGTTCTAGTCGTAGAAGATGAAAAAGGCAAACAGACATGGCATCCAAGTTGACAAGCATGACAAAGAGAGCTACAATTTGTGTCTTTATTACAAGGCAGAGAAATATGCTGGGAAAGACGACGATAAGCGTCATGACCGGGATGACCGAGGCGACGGTGCCATGTATCGTGAGTGGTGGCGGCGGCAGTGAAAGCACGGGGCGCCGGGCGCTGGAAAGTGTAAAGCTCCCCCGTACTGTTACACCGAAGAAGTTCACGCCGAGTAAGAAGGTCCTTCATAGAGAAACCAAAAGGGTCAAAATCGACAGAACAGTTATTATCAGTAGTAAACTAACAAACAGAGATAAGATTTTTAATAATGCGAGGTGTAACGAGAACATTGCGAAGATGAAGAGGACGGTTAGGGAAAAAAGATGGAAAAGAGGCATGTCCGGAAGAAGAGATGGGGACAGAGGAGCCGTCTCCAATGGTGACATGACGGTAAATGGGATGTGGAGACAGAGAGGAAAGGATACCGGCGTTGTTGACGAGGTGAGCGGTGGCACCGCTGTCGAAGACGTACTCCGGCGAAGGAGGCTGATACGTCTCAAACATATCTATAATTTTTGATGCTCCATGCTTGTTCTTACACCATTTGCTTAGTGTTTTGTTACACTTCATGGCGTTTTTACGCATTTTCCGGAACTAACCTATTAACAAGATGCCACAGTGCCAGTTTCCTGTTTTCTGCTATTTTTGTGTATCAGAGAAGTTACACAGGAAATATTCTCGGAATTGGACGAAACAAAAGCTGAACCTCCTAATATTTACTGAAGCTTCCAGAAGTCCGAAGAGGAGATGGAGGGGGGCCACGGGCCGGCCACACCATAGGGCGGTGCAGCCAGTCCCTGGCCTGCGCCCCCTATGGGTGAGGCCACCCTGGCCCACTCCTGACGCCGCCCCTTCGCCTATAAAGACCCCCCGATGGGAAAAACCTAAAGCCCCGATCAATTTTCCAGAAACACATCGCGATCCACCGCTGTCGTCGACCCGAGGTCGGGAGGGTCCAGAAGCTCTTCCTGGCACCCTGCCGGAGAGGGGAATCGCCACCGGAGATCTTCTTCATCGCCATGCTTGCCTCCGGCGCGATGGGTGATTAGTCTACCTTGGACTATGGGTCCATAGCAGTAGCTAGATGGTTCTCTTCTCCACCATGTGCTTCATGTTTATATCTCGTGAGCCGCCTTACATGATCGAGATCATCTTTATGTAATTCTACATGTTGTGTTTGTTGGGATCCGATGAATATTGGTGTTATGTTAAGTTGATATGCTGAATATTATCTTATGTTATCTCTATGTTGTTTATGATCTTGCATGCTCTCCGTTGTTAGTAGCTATCTTGGGCAAGTAGATACTAGTGACTCCAAGAGGGGGTATTTATGCTCGATAGTTGGGTTCATGCCTCTATTTAATCTGGGGGAGTGACAGAAACCTCTAAGGTTGTAGAAGTGTTGTTGCCACTAGGGAGAAAACAACAATCTTGTGTCCAAGGACATTTGCTTTGTTTACATTACACACTTTGCTTAATGCAGTTATCTATTGTTCGCAACTTAATACTCAAGGGGTCCTCGGATGATTCTCCGCGAGTGGATTATTAGTCATAGATGCAGTTTGATGGCGGTCTATGTATCTTGTTGTAATGCCCAGAGTAAATCTCATAGTGACCCTCGTGACATATGCATGTTATCTTTATTCTATCAATTGCCCAACTGTAATTTGTTTACCCAGCATGTCGTTATTTATCTTATAGAGAGACACCACTAGTGAACTGTAGACCCCGGTCCAATTTCCTTTACATTGCTATTACTGTTTACTTTTACTCGCATTGTTTAATTTCTCGCATATTACTATTGCTTTCCACTCGATACGCTCAATCCTTTGTTTACAGCAAACCGGTGAGATTGACAACCTCATTGTAAGATGGGAGCAAAGTTCTTGGTTGTCTTGTGTGCAGGTTCCACGTTGCTGCTGGTGCAAAGCAAAGCCCTGGACGAGGCGCCTTATAAATTGTCCGGAGCTGTCACGAAGCTAGCAAGCATCACCTTCTGAAGTTTGGCTTTTTCCTACTGGTTCGATAAACCTCGGTTTCTTACTGAGGGAAGACTTGCTACTGTGCTCATCATACCTTCCTCTTGGGGTTCCCAACTGGGTGCGTCAATTTGGCACCATCAAACAACAATTAGAGGCTGCAGCGTCAGGTTGTTGAAGTGCTGAGCAACCGCAGAGGTGTCCCAAGACTGCACCGAGGCCGGGGTTGCGGTGTGGGAGATGGTGCCGGCGTAGGGGGCGCCATAAGGGGCACCATAGGGGGCACCATAGGGGGCGCTGGAGGGGGCGCCGTAAGGAGCGCCGTAGGGGGTGATACGTCTCCAACGTATCTATAATTTTTGATGCTCCATGCTTGTTTTTACACCATTTGCCTACACGTCTCCAACGTATCTATAATTTTTGATGCTCCATGCTTGTTTTTACACCATTTGCCTACTGTTTCGTTACACTTCGTGGCACTTTTATGCATTTTCTGGAACAAACCTATTAACAAGTTGCCACAGTGCCAGTTCCCTATTTTCTGCTGTTTTTGTGTTTCAGAAGTGATACACAGGAAATATTCCCGGAATTGGACGAAACAAGTTCCTGAAGTCTTATTTTTCCCGGAAGCTTCCAGAGATCCGAAGAGGAGTAGGAGAGGGGCCACAGGCCAGGCTCACACCTGGCTGGCGCGGCCCAGGCCCTGGCCGCGCCTCCATGGTGTGAGGAGGCCTGGGGCCACCTCTGACATCGCCCCTTTGCCTATAAAGACCCCCCGACGGAAAAAACCTAAGTACCCGATCAATTTTCTAGAACACATCGCGATCCGCCGCCGCCATCGACCCGAAGATTGGGAGGGTCCAGAAGCTCTTCCCGGCACCCTGCCGGAGAGGGAAATTGCCACCGGAGGTCTTCTTCATCGCCATGCTTGCCTCCGGAGCGATGAGTGAGTAGTCTACCTTGGACTATGGGTCCATAGCAGTAGCTAGATGGTTGTCTTCTCCACCATGTGCTTCATGTTTAGATCTCATGAGCTGCCCTACATGATTGAGATCACCGTTATGTAATTCTACATGTTTGGTTTGTTAGGATCCGATGAATATTGGTGTTATGATTGAGTTGCTGTACTGAATTATATCTTTTGGTATCTCTATGTTGTTTATGATCTTGCATGCTCTCCGTTGTTAGTAGCTATCTTGGCCGAGTAGTTGCTAGTGACTCCAAGAGGGGGTATTTATGCTCGATAGTGGGTTCATGTCTCTATTTAACCTGGGGGAGTGACAGAAACCTCTAAGGTTGTAGATGTGCTGTTGCTACTAGGGAGAAAACAACATTCATATGCTCAAGGGCATATGCTTTGTTTACATTACACACTTTGCTTAATGCAATTATCTGTTGTTCGCAACTTAATACTTGTGGAGTTCTCGGATTGATTCGCCACAAGTGGATTATTAGTCATAGATGCAGTTAGATGGCGGTCTATGTATTTTGTTGTAATGCCCAGAGTAAATCTCATAGTGATCTTCTTGACATATCACGTTTATCTTTATTCTATCAATTGCCCAACTGTAATTTGTTTACCCAGCATGTGTTATTTATCTTATGGAGAGACACCACTAGTGAATTGTGGACCCCGGTCCTATTTCCATCATATTGCTATCACCTGTTTACTTTACTCGCACTGTTTACTTTACTCGCATACTCTACTGTTTTCCACTCGATACGCTCATAACCTTTGTTTCAAGCAAACCGGTGAGATTGATAACCTCATCGCAAGTTGGGAACAAAGTACTTGGTTGTGTTGTGTGCAGGTTCCGCGTTGCAGCTAGCAAGCAAAGCTTGGACGAGGCGCCATATATAAATTGTCCGAAGCTGTCGCAAACTAGCAAGCATCACCTTCAGTCGTTATTGTCTGCTCTTCTCCTGATCGATAAACCTTGGTTTCTTAACTGAGGGAAAATTTGCTGCTATATTCATCACACCTTCCTCTTGGGGTTCCCAACGGGCTGGTCATTCACCACGCACAAATCTTCTGGTGCCGTCTGATACGTCTCAAACGTATCTATAATTTTTGATGCTCCATGCTTGTTTTTACACCATTTGTATATTGTTTCGTTACACTTAGTGGTACTTTTATACATTTTCCGGAACTAACCTATTAACGAAGTGCCACAGTGCCAGTTTCCTGTTTTCTGCTGTTTTTGTGTTTCAGAAGTGATACACAGGAAATATTCTCGTAATTGGACGAAACAAGTTCCTGAAGTCATATTTCATGGGGAAGCTCCCAAACATCCGAAGACCTGACGGAGGGGGGCCACGTGGCCCCCACACACAGGGGCGGCGCGGCCACCCCCCTGGCCGCGCCGGGCCCGCGTGAGGGGCCGTGGTCCCTCCTCTGACATCGTACTTTCGCCTATATATACCCCCTGACGAGAAAAACCTAAGGACCCGATCAGTTTTCCAGAATACATCGCGATCCGCCGCCGCCGTCGACCCGAAGATCGGGAGGGTCCAGAAGCTCTTCCTGGCACCCTGCCGGAGAGGGGAATCGCCACCGGAGGTCTTCTTCATCGCCATGCTTGCCTCCGGAGCGATGAGTGAGTAGTCTACCTTGGACTATGGGTCCATAGCAGTAGCTAGATGGTTGTCTTCTCCACCATGTGCTTCATGTTTAGATCTCATGAGCTGCCCTACATGATTGAGATCACCGTTATGTAATTCTATGATGTTGGTTTGTTGGGATCCGATGAATATTGGTGTTTATGATTAAGTTGCTGTACTGAATTATATCTTTTGTTATCTCTATGTTGTTTATGATCTTGCATGCTCTCCGTTGTTAGTAGCTATCTTGGCCGAGTAGTTGCTAGTGACTCCAAGAGGGGGTATTTATGCTCGATAGTGGGTTCATGCCTCTATTTCACCTGGGGGAGTGACAGAAACCTCTAAGGTGGTAGATGTGCTGTTGCTACTAGGGAGAAAACAACATTCATATGCTCAAGGGCATATGCTTTGTTTACATTACACACTTTGCTTAATGCAATTATCTGTTGTTCGCAACTTAATACTTTTGGGGTGTTCGGATGATATCCCCGAGGGTGGATTATTAGTCATAGATGCAGTTGGATGGCGGTCTATGTATTTTGTTGTAATGCCCAGAGTAAATCTCATAGTGATCTTCTTGACATATCACGTTATCTTTATTCTATCAATTGCCCAACTGTAATTTGTTTACCCAGCATGTTATTTTATCTATGGAGAGACACCACTAGTGAACTGTGGACCCCGGTCCTATTTTAATCATATTGCAATCACCTGTTTACTTTTCCCGCACTGTTTATTGTACTCGCATATTACTACTGTTTTCCACTCGATACACTCATAACCTTTATTTCAAGCAAACCGGTGAGATTGACAACCTCATCGCAAGTTGGGGACAAAGTACTTGTTTGTGTGTGTGCAGGTTCCACAAACACCTTCAGTCGTCACCGTCTCTCTTCTCCTGATCGATAAACCTTGGTTTCTTAACTGAGGGAAAACTAGCCGCTGCACTCATCATACCTTCCTCTTGGGGTTCCCAACGGGCTGGTCATTCACCACGCACAAGGACTGTCTGTTGCCACATTCACATTAAGCATCAGCTACTTTTCTGGCGCCGTTGCCGGGGAAGAGAGAAGACTTCTGCGAGGGGAGTTCTTCGCACACACATTCTTTACTTTGTTATTTGTTTTGCTTTACTTTATTTTATTTTACCTGCATTGTTTTTTATCAAAAATCCAAAAAAATTAGAATCCTTGGTAGCTGTTTTTACTTGTTTACTTTCGTTTTGCTGAAATGGGTACTCCTGAAAACACCAAGTTGTGTGACTTTGCTAGCACTTCATCTATTGATATTACTTGATTCGCAATTTTTTGCGCCTAGCTCAAAGGCGTTAAAGAAAAGCACTCTTGGGAGATGACCCATTGTTTACTTTTCAGTACTTTTTCTTTTATTTGAGTCTTGGAAGTCATTACTACTGTAATGACCGCTCCTTATCTTGTTTATTTCGTTTTTGTGCCAAGAGAAGCCTCTAATTTGAGTGAGGTAAAGATTTGGGGTTATAGCTGTCCTGAAACTGTTTTCGGTGCTGCACCGTAAAAATTCGTGAAAATTCTCTGTTTATCTTTTGGACCTGCGATTTCTTGTGCATATGCCCCAGGTTATATCCAAACTTTTCTTAGTTGAACACTTTTTGATTTGAGCAACAGAAAATCCCTCAAAAATTCGTCCATTATCAGCTGTTCAGTTTTGACAGATTTTCTGCCAATATTTGTTTTTGCCACTTTATCGCTTTCTTTTGAGTTCTTTTTTATCATGGAACTCTTGTGGAAGTTGCTACAGTAGTATATACTTTATGTGTGGTGGTTTTGAGTTGAAACCTGAAGCTAAAAGAGGTTGAATATATTTTATGCTTACACTAATGTTGCTAATAGAATTGTGTTTAGTTTTGTATGAAGGAAGTTTTCAAGTGTAGGGATTGGAGAATGATGAGATGAGTTGAAGAATGGACAAAAGCTCAAGCTTGGGGATGCCCATGCATCACCCCAAGAAATATCCAAGAAGTACAAGCTTCAAAGCTTGGGGATGCCCCCGAGGCACCCCTTCTTCATCGGCAAAAATCAGGTCACCTTTCAAAACACTATATTTTTATTGCTTCATGCACTATGTGTTTTTCTTGGAGCGTCAGTTGTTTTAGTTTTCTTAGTTGGTTTAGTTTGTTTGTTTGCTGCAATAAATGGTTGGACCCCAACAAATTTCCTTTGGAGGAGATGTACTCGTTTTCATTTGCAAAGAATGCTCTAGTTTTCACTCTTATTAAAAATCGAGTGTTCTACTTTTTCTGCTACTGCTTTTGGTTTTCGTTTTCGCCTTGATATGTGTTCAGATCTTGTCATATATTTTCATCAAGGTGTATTTTTGCCTCTGATCTTTATTGGTTTTCATCAAAAGAGGTATTTATAAAAATTTCAAATGGTGTTGGAAAAGAGAAAAAGCTTTGTGCAAAATAGTGGTACAAGAAGGAGCTTGTGTAGACTGCGGCTTAGGCTTTTTCATGTCATGCTTGATGTCTTTTTGATAGTATGCTTAGTGGTTTTGCTGTAGCATGACTTGTCTCAAATAACTGAGATTGCTTAATGAGCCTTTGAAAAATCATGCGTTGTTTTTATTGTATGGAAGCATTATTTTGGTTTTCTCCTTGATGCTTTATTTGGGTTGACTTGGCGCATGCTCACACATGTTAGACTCTTCCAAAGTCGCCATTAGCCTTCATGATCATTTAGTTTTTGACTTTTGATGCCATCGTATGCTTCTTTTAATGTCGCTTTGTCACTTTGCATGATTATGGCCATTATTGCTCTCTTAGTTGGTCGCTCCCAGTCTTTTGCTAGCCCTCGCCTTGTACTGAGTATGAGCTCTACTCGTGCATCCAACTCCTAAAAGCCAAAGTTTGCCATTGTGTCCACCATACATACCTACTAGCAATTTGCTATTCCAAGTAAATTTGACTTGCTTTTATTTTCTCTTCAAATTAAACTCTTACCAGTGTTATGCGAAATTTGGTCAGTAAAGCTCTCACGAACCGGAAGGCACACTTTACTTTTTCCTGTTCTTAAAAATTTGACAGTGTGGTCTTTTATGCTGAGTTGTTATGCTTGCAAGTTGTAAGTTGGATTCTAGCCCAGCCATGCTGTCATGGGGCAAGCTTTCAACATTGCACTTCTTATTTGAGTTGATATCGTGATCTTTTGTTTATGGATGCCCGCTGTGTGGAATGAATTGGGAATCTTGTGAGGATCATGGAGTTTTTATATGTGTTAGGGAAACGCCGGGCCGCCAATCTAAGCCATGCATAATTCATGGTGGAAATTTGCAGCATACCCATGGTGAACATTCGACGACGCATCTCACAATAAAAAGCTAAACAATATAGCAAATAAAAGAGATGTCGAGGTGTTCATTGTCTGCTTGTCCTGTCATTTTGGTGTGGGCTTGTTCCATGTCATCGGGCACGGAGGTACCCCATTGGCGGTTCTCAATGATATGCATATACTTACAATGACAAGAGCCTTGCTTGGGACTCTAAGTAAATTAGCATAGTTAGGGTACTCGTATTCACGGGACATGAGGTTTTCAACTTATGATTTGTCAAGCATATGCATCATAATTGTTCTCGCATTAACTTTAACCATTCAAGATGCTTATGATGGGGGCAATGAGAGCTCAAAGCCGGTAAGTACCATAATTTTTGAAGGTTATAAAACTTGCAATCACTGCTTCCCTCTGCGAAGGGCCTTTCTTTTACTTTTATGTTGAGTCACCACCTTCTTTCTTTATGCACCATTAAGAGAGCATAGTTGTCATTCTTAGTGTGATATGCATTGTCCCAAAGTTCATTGATTGACTCATATTGTTGGTTTCACTTGTTCTTAAATTATTTGTATCTAGTCGCCCTTTTAAACTTTGAGGTGTCCTATGCATTTATGTTTTGCTCTCTTTGAAGGACAAGCTGAAAACCATTTGTATGTTTTTCCTTATGATTTGAACACACGTTTGACTTTCATTGTTTCATTATCATGATCTTTTGTTTGTGTTCATTTGCATGTTTACAACATGGTTGCTAAGTTCTTATTGTCATGATTATATCTTTCATGCCCATGTTTTAAGTTCTATTGATCCCAGCTCATCAATGCTTACATATATGATCAAGATTGTGTAGGTGCATGTCACCTCAAAAATTATTCTTTTGTTATCACTTACCTACTCGAGGACGAGCAGGAGTTAAGCTTGGGGATGCTTGATACGTCTCAAACGTATCTATAATTTTTGATGCTCCATGCTTGTTTTTACACCATTTGTATATTGTTTCGTTACACTTAGTGGTACTTTTATACATTTTCCGGAACTAACCTATTAACGAAGTGCCACAGTGCCAGTTTCCTATTTTCTGCTGTTTTTATGTTTCAGAAGTGATACACAGGAAATATTCTCGGAATTGGACGAAACAAGTTCCTGAAGTCATATTTCACGGGGAAGCTCCCAAACATCCGAAGACCTGACGGAGGGGGGCCACGTGGCCCCCACACACAGGGGCGGCGCGGCCACCCCCCTGGCCGCGCCGGGCCCGCGTGAGGGGCCGTGGTCCCTCCTCTGACATCGTACTTTCGCCTATATATACCCCCTGACGAGAAAAACCTAAGGACCCGATCAGTTTTCCAGAATACATCGCGATCCGCCGCCGCCGTCGACCCGAAGATCGGGAGGGTCCAGAAGCTCTTCCCGGCACCCTGCCGGAGAGGGGAATCGCCACCGGAGGTCTTCTTCATCGCCATGCTTGCCTCCGGAGCAATGAGTGAGTAGTCTACCTTGGACTATGGGTCCATAGCAGTAGCTAGATGGTTGTCTTCTCCACCATGTGCTTCATGTTTAGATCTCATGAGCTGCCCTACATGATTGAGATCACCGTTATGTAATTCTATGATGTTGGTTTGTTGGGATCCGATGAATATTGGTGTTTATGATTAAGTTGCTGTACTGAATTATATCTTTTGTTATCTCTATGTTGTTTATGATCTTGCATGCTCTCCGTTGTTAGTAGCTATCTTGGCCGAGTAGTTGCTAGTGACTCCAAGAGGGGGTATTTATGCTCGATAGTGGGTTCATGCCTCTATTTCACCTGGGGGAGTGACAGAAACCTCTAAGGTGGTAGATGTGCTGTTGCTACTAGGGAGAAAACAACATTCATATGCTCAAGGGCATATGCTTTGTTTACATTACACACTTTGCTTAATGCAATTATCTGTTGTTCGCAACTTAATACTTTTGGGGTGTTCGGATGATATCCCCGAGGGTGGATTATTAGTCATAGATGCAGTTGGATGGCGGTCTATGTATTTTGTTGTAATGCCCAGAGTAAATCTCATAGTGATCTTCTTGACATATCACGTTATCTTTATTCTATCAATTGCCCAACTGTAATTTGTTTACCCAGCATGTTATTTTATCTATGGAGAGACACCACTAGTGAACTGTGGACCCCGGTCCTATTTTAATCATATTGCAATCACCTGTTTACTTTTCCTGCACTGTTTATTGTACTCGCATATTACTACTGTTTTCCACTCGATACACTCATAACCTTTGTTTCAAGCAAACCGGTGAGATTGACAACCTCATCGCAAGTTGGGGACAAAGTACTTGTTTGTGTGTGTGCAGGTTCCACAAACACCTTCAGTCGTCACCGTCTCTCTTCTCCTGATCGATAAACCTTGGTTTCTTAACTGAGGGAAAACTAGCCGCTGCACTCATCATACCTTCCTCTTGGGGTTCCCAACGGGCTGGTCATTCACCACGCACAAGGACTGTCTGTTGCCACATTCACCTTAAGCATCACCGTCACATCGAATCTCGGCCGTTCATTTTTTTTTCACCGCGTCCATATAAATAGCCTACCCGGTGAAAACCCTACCCGAATCAGCGCCCCACGCGACTCGCCCCTCCTCCTTCTCTTGCTCATGCCGCCGCCACAGGCTCGCGCGCCTCCTCCTCCTTCCTCCCCGCTCCCCCACAGCGCCTCTCCGGCGAGCCGCCACCCACGGGGACGGCGCGAGGAGGCGGTGGCGGCGGGCGTCTGGCGCAGTGATGCTAGCGGCGCGGCGGCTGGCGCAGGGCACGAGCGGGCGGCGACGCTGGGTGGCCAGGACGGCGACGGATGGCGCCGGCACGGAGACGACGCAGAGACGGCGCGGGGACAACGCAGCGACGGCGTGGGGATGAGGCGCCAGCGCGGGGCGGCAGCGAGCCCACAGCGGCGCGGGGATGAGCCCCACCCTGTCTTCTCCTCTCCCTCTCCCGTCTGGCCCCTCTCTCTCTAAACAACCAGCAGTAAGGAGGCAGAGGAGGCGCACGCGGGGCTGGAGGCACCCCTCTCCCTCTCCCGTTTCACCCCCTCCCTCCCCCCTCTCTCTCACGCTCTCTCTCTCTCTAAGCAGCCAGCATCGAGGAGGCAGATATTGTGCACGCGAGGAGCAGCGGCGGTGTCCAGGAGTCCCCATGGAGCAGCCAGGAGGGCAAGCAACAAGCACCACCAACATGGTGAGTTTTTCCTTTTCCCGATTGATTTTTCTTAGCCCCATTTTCCCTAGACTTCGTCTTCTATCGTGCAAGCAATATTGTTGGTGATTCGTATGAAGGGGGTGAAGAAGGGGTGAGGGAGTTGGAAGAGGATGCAAGGGATGACCATAGATCTGCTCCAACAGCTCTGAAAGTGTTCTGGTATGATTTTTTGGGTAGATTTTCGAATGGAAAAAAATGTTGGGTGATCTAAAGTTTTATTGATTAACCTGCAAGTAATTACTCATGTCTTTGATACAATTGTCAATATGAGTTTCTTTCTCTCATCTGATTATTCTCTGAAAAGAAGAACCTAGAATTACTTTGTCAATGGTAGAATGTATACCTCTACCAAATTAACTCTATTCAGACTTCTAGGTGAAGTCTAAAATTGTTCTTTGGTTTCTAGCTAGCCGTTATGGTATGGTTGGGCGTGCTTGTGTTTAGGAGGCAAACTGTGAAGGTGTGTATTCAGGCTTTTATCCATAATCTGAGGAGAACTATCATGTGATGTTCAATGATAGGTGTGCCACCATTAAATTGATAAAGCGAGTCTGCTTGGGTGTTCAAGCGAGTCTGTTATAGCATTTTTTATTTTGTTTCAGTGGAACGGTTACTTCTCAGTACAGTCTTCTTGAAATCTATGTACATGGGATGGATTATTTCTTTATTGGAAGCCCCCAAAAGTATTGAGTCATCAATGCTACATAGGGGTATTGGCTTATCAGGTCTGTAGGCAATTAGCAAGTTGTAGTGCCAACATGGTCACTGAATTTAAAAGGAGTCCTTGTGCAAAGTACAAATAGCTGTATGGACTCTGAGCAGGTACAGATTTGCAGTGAACTAAATCAAAACCCCAAAATTTATTTGTCTCACTGCAGATAATGATTCTCATATTTATAAACCTTGCTGCAGTCAGTTTTGTACAGATTCAGCCTTTGTATTCAAATAGCTCAGGTTGCGACTATAGGGTTTCTCCAATAATGTTATAATTTAAAACCAATACATGTTGTGAATTTTGTACAGGTTTGTCGAGAGATGGACGAGTTCATGGAGACAGGGAGTGGCATTATTAACTCACAGCGCGCTTGCTGCTGGGGAAAGCACATGGCATGGTGCCGTAAGCGTTTGGTGATAACAACCGTGAGCCATAGTAAGCTTGTTCCACTCGGCTCCAATCTGTCTACTCGGTTTCTTCTACTACTGCATGATATCTGCTATCTTATTGCTATAAACTGAAATTATTCGTGTAAATGTTGTCATGTATCTTGGCATAATTATAACTAAAAAATTAGCATATTCACTACAACACACATAGCCCTACACCAACAGATAACTTGCAACGCTGATGACATGTGTATCTAAAAATTAATCTCCCCACGACCACCAATTAAGGCCCCCTTCTTTTCAGCTTATTTTCCAGATTCTCCCAGAAGCTACCCTCCACCAGCTTCTCCCAGAATCTCGTTTCTAAAATTTTCACAACAATCTAGATTAGTCTTCCCAATACTTATCTAGATTGTTGTGCAAATTTTAGAAACGAGATTCTGGGAGAAGCTGGTGGAGGGTAACTTCTGGGAAAATCTAGAAAATAAGCTGAAAAGAAGGGGGCCTAAGTCCTTGTTATAGCCCGTCCCCCCGCCTCTGCAGCCCTATCCCAACTTCTCCCGGTACCCAGGTTAAAAAAAATTCTCCCCACCTAACCCTAGCTGCGGTGACTCGCGATCTAAAGCGCCGCCGCAACGCGAGCCTACTTCCTCCTCGGCTCGCCTCCCTTCGGCCCTCATGTTGTGGGTGATCGGCAAGTCGGCAACCATACGTGGCGGTGACCATGCACTGAACGATGCGGCGGCGCGCTGGCAAGGATTTGGGATGCTGCAGCACGGTAGCAAGGAGTAGGGATGCGGCAGGGAAGGCGAGGCGGAGCACACGAGGCACGGCGGACCAAGGGCCATTCAGGTGCGACTTCCCTTTTCCCCTTTCAAATCCTGTTTAGTTTGCCCTATGCTTGACCTGGACAGAGCACGGTATCTGCTTGTAGAGTCAGGGCTTATCTACACGCGTTCCAGTTGTGAAAAATTGTTAACTAGTCCGTACATCAAGTGCTGGCCAGAGCCACTCAATCACTCTTCTCTCTGATGGTTTAGGCACTGCTCGAGGAAAAGGATTCGTGGCCACATCATCCACCAAAAAAACAGAAGAAGGACACAGGTTTGTTCAGGCAACGGAATCCTTTTTTCCCTTTTCGACTGTAACAAATATGGAAAATAGTCGATTGTTTTTCTCAGCACTAGCTACTCTGAACTGACATCGCTAACAACAGCTTCTATGCGAACATTTACAGATCACTTATAACAGGCTGCAAGCCAGCCAGCTCACAAACACTCTAATTGTTCACTGTAAACGTAGTGGTAAAACCAGAACAATTACCAACCAGGTATATAGAAGCTAATAAAGTGCACCCTTATGTGTCGCTTGTAATATTCGTTCGGATCATCTTGTTAGCTTATTTCATCATGTCATTATGCTGACAGATAGCAGTTATTATATGCAAGAAGTACATGGCCTTAAGATAACCACGATACATATCATAATGCGTACATGCCTGCACTATCAATTGTCAAACATATCATATTTTCTGACCTGGATGTAATTAGTTCCATACCGTGTCAGGTCGGTTCAGTTCTGGAGATTAATATATATACTCAACTTCATGAGCCGTCACGTTTTGTTGCCCTTCTGGAGAAGACAGCCTTTATCTAATGCCTACATAGGAGTTTCCTTTCTATTGGTGGAACATAAGCCTGAATCTGTGTTGGACAGTTATCCTATTCTCCATCTTGGAGTTTATCCATAGCCACCCTAAAGGTGCGTTGCCCCTCGTTCTTATTTTGTTACTGCTCTATCTGTTCAGAAAATACACAATGAGAAGCACATGCACACTTCTGTTATAAAGTTACCTGGGAACGAACTACTCGCATATGAAATTAATGTCAGTGCTACATGCCTACGAACTTGGTCTTGTGATTGTTAAAAGTGTGGTATATATTCAATTCATCTAGCAAATAACATGTAAACTGGCCAAGATATCCCTTGTTCCACATATATGTCTTGGCATTTTGGCATGGTGAATAGTAAAGCAAGTACGCACTAGAATTCACTATACCCATCCTACTTTTTTTTGCCATACTCATTCAGAAATTGTACTTTTATTTGGCAGGCCTAAAAGATCAGCAAGGACTGCGTATTTGGATATCATCTTTGTGCATCAGGAGGCGGAGCATTACATGGAAAAATATAGGATTTGTTAGATTATCATATTTTTTAAACAAGATTGTAAGCTCTGTGTACTTGTCAGTGTAATCGTCAGATAATTGCAATGAGATGGTGATTCAATGATAATATCGAATCTTTTTTCGTGCAATACAGTCATATTCTGCAATGTCTATGCGTTTTCTTATTATATTAGACATTATATATAATTATGCCAATCGATTAAATACTACCATCTTTGCTACGATCAGGCTAACAAGTCCAGATAATAATATTTAATTCCAAATAAAATTTGTCAATCATGTGCGTTTAGTAGCAACGGATATAATTGTTGTTTGACTTATGTTGCCGCTTTGCAACGCTTTACCCTTTGGTTACCAACACATATATATGCGTTGCATTTTATCCTTGCAACGCCCAAAATCGCAACGCATACAAATTCCGTTGGTAAATGTGCTAGCAACGATACATATCTATGCGTTGCAGTAGGCTTGAATATTCAGAAACTACTGAAGATTGTGTGCTTCTCCTTTTATGAATCAGGATACATGGTTCAGGGTATAAATTATTACAACATGAACATAAATAGATGAGAGGATGTCAAAGCTGCATATGTATGGTGTTCCTGTGGGGTATTAAAGGATTTTTTTCTACCTTATAATTGGGTACAATTGGTCACTTCCACTAAAAGTGCTTAGGTTGTTAAATAACACTAAGAAGTAGTGCCTACCTGATCATCATGGCATGCAGGCTCAAATGTTCCATTTGTGCTGCCACTTCAGTTGGATTATAACACTTTGATGCAACACTAACAACCACATGAGAATAAATGGGATATTTTTGGTTTACAAGTCATACAGATATATCCATTTATAATGATTTCATGATGAATCTTCTGTGCACTAACTAATAATCTCATCCATGCACGAATGAATATAACCTCAAACCGAATTTGAGAATATAAGAATATTTTAAAAAGAACACAGATATTAGCCATGTTAAGATGCTGGTGTCATACTTCCAAATTTTTTATGACATAGAGCAAGAAATGGTATTATCATACATATTCATAGGCTTTTCCCTGTCACTCAAATTTTACAGCTTTTCTACTAAATACTTCCATAATATTTCTGCTAGATTTAGATATAACCTGGAGTGATACTCATGGCTGGAATGGGTTCATTTATAGCTAATCATTGAGAATTTTGCTGCTATATATTTTTTATTTGTTGCCTTTCCTTTCTTTATAGTCATCCAGTTAGCCGGTATTTGCTTTGGGTCATAGTGTAATTTCAGGTACAAATTTTGGAGGAAATCAAACTTGCTTATATTGAAGAAAGTTGAGCTACATTTCCCTCCTTAAATGTCTCAAGTCAGGGGCAGACTTGCTTTTTATTTCCTCGCTACAGGTTAGGAACTGTCAACCCCTTGCTATATGTCTTAATCACAGATAACCCATGAGAGATAATTAGGACACTCAATTCTTGCAAATTGTATTTATGAGCTGTCAGTTATGACAATGGAACCCATGACAGATAATTAGGACACTCAATTCTTGCAAATTGTATTTATGAGCTGTCGGTTATGACAATGGAATCCCAACCTGAGGCATGTAACGAGCTAGGACATGATGGTGTGAGGGGAAAATAAAATTTCACATTGCATAGTGCATACTAATTTTTATGATAGGGAATAATAAAATCCAGTGACGAGCATCTTATCATATTGAACATAATTTAGCGTTCTATTTTGTACTGTTTCTCTGATTTTCCTAACATTTAACTGTTGGTTGATTCATGCAAAGACCCCAAGTGGTCCGACCCTTCTCCGGACCCCGTGCAAAGTGGGAGCTTCACGCACCGGGCTACCTTAACTATTGGTTGATTCATCTTTTCATTTGCAGCGCTGTTGGATTTTGGTTTGTAGGAAGGTGTTGTGTCCTATAAAGACCATGCTGCGAGAATGCTCATAGGCAGTTCATGTATATTTTGTTTTCGATGATCCTTCCCTTGCTTCTGTACTTTGTATTGGAACAATATTCAGAAAAGTGATAGATCAATTCCCCCTCATTGTCCTTTTATATCGTGAATTTACATATGGTGTTATTTTAGTCTTAAGAAGTTTAAATTCGTAAAAAAAACAAAACTGCAACGTTCACATTAACCATTTCATGGGATACGACATCGATACATATAAACCTCTATACTATCAACACGTCTTTTGAATTTGTTCATACTGCAATTAAATTATAATCTTATTTAAAATCTCCTATCAAGTATGAGCCATGTAAATATCAATCGCTTACATTTGGTAAAAGATAAAATATGTATTATTACTTTTTCTTACTTATAATCATTAAAAAAAGTTAAATTTAACGGGATCGTGCGCCAAGGCGCACCCTTAAATCTAGTAAATATGAGTCCTGCTGCACACACGACACCAAAACATCAACCCTCTGTGGCTGCCACGAGAGTACATCACACTAGTAGATTTTCAATCGTACAAGGATCACACAGTAAGTGTCGTATGTAAAACAGTTCCGCATTAATATTCATCTTCATGAATTAATTTAATTTGTCTAAACACTTAGTTCTTCTACCTTTTTACAAAAAAAATACGATTTAAAAAATCAATAAATAGGTCAAATGTTTCCTATTTACTCAACACATTATGGTCATTTTAAGAAACCGTCTTGATTTCTAAGACTGACTTTAGTGAGAAATTTGAACGAATAGTCTAGCTCTCGATCGATCGAGGAATAAACTAGCGCTCGATTGATCGAGGAATAAGCTAGCGTTCAATCGATTGAGTTAGAAGGATTTTAATTTCGGTCATATCTATCTGGGCTCCTTAATTTTTTCTTTGCTTTTTTAACTAATCTTTTTTATAAAGGCATAAAAATGAAAAAATTGACAAAAATCAAAATTGCATAGATATATGTAGTTACACATGCATATGCAAATTGTAGGTCAACAAGCGTAGAATAGAAATAGATTTTTTAGTTAAATTACACACATATATGCAATTGCACACATATGTGTAATTGCTCATCTATATGTAATTTCATTAAAATAACACCCCAAAATATCAATTGCACATAAATAAAAGCTATCAGTTCCTAGTTGCAAATATATGTGCAAGTGCGCATCTACATGCAATTGCACATATATGTGTATTTATGTATCTATATTCAATTGCACATAAAAATGACGAACAAGAAAACAATGCAAAAATTACAAACTCAGAAAAATGGTCAAAAGCCAAACAAGGCCTACAAACTAAACAAGCCCAATAGGCAACATGCCACATAAAAAGGAGACAAACAACATTAAAAAGGATCGTTCTACTAGCTAGCAAACGTGCAGATTCTACTTTGGCTGCAAGTTTGCAACTATATATGGTATTCACGTAAGCCGGTGTATCCCCAAACATGATCTGGAAAACAGAAATTATCGCTGATTAAATTGCTTGAAGCCCACAAAGCTGATGTCGGTACTTCTCCATGTTGGCGCCAAGCTTCTCCTTCAACCTCTCGAATGCCAGCAGCGCCAGCATGCTACCCGTGCCGGCAGGGTTCGACTTGGTTGAAACCGCTTTGTCACCGGGAGGCACGACGACGACGGCGAGCTTCTTCACCACATTGTTGAGCGCGCCTACGCAGCTCCCGTCGTGCTCCCTCGCCAGCCGCTTGACGTCGTACAGCGAAGACCCGAGGAGCTGACGCGCCATCTCCATGAAGGCGTCGACGCCGGGCGGGAGCTTCACGCCGTAGATGATGGTGACGAAGTAGGCGACGTGGTAGGCGCCGGCGAACGTGGCCCAGGACGGTCGGGCTCTGAGCAGCCCCGAGTCCCGCAGCAGCCAGCGGAGCCGGTACCCTTCGATGCCGTCCCTGGAAAGCCGGTCAAAGTCGACGCCACGGCCCGCGAGGTAGGCGATGGACTTGGGATCTCTCGAGTCTTCCTCGTCGGCGACGTCGAATCCGGCCAGGTTGAACTCCCACACATAGCTCCGGCCGTCGTCGGTGCGGACGGCGATGCCCACCTGGAGCGGCTTGAGCAGGACGACGTTGGCGCGGATGACGTCGTAGCGCTGCTGGGCGGTGAGGTCGTGGTGGTGGTTTACGGCGTCGCTGTGGACGAAGACGCAGCCTGGGTACTGGATGTTCAGGGCGACGTGCGTGGCGCGCGGCGCGACCTGGTGGAGGAGCTGCGACTCGGCCTTGAAGTTTTCGGCCCACACCGAGCGGACGGCGCCGTCCATGCTCCTCGACGGCGACGGGAGCTAGCGGTGCGTCGGCGTCTTTCTCTCGGAATAAGATCGGTGCGACACGGTAGGTCGGTGCTGCCCTCCAAGATCGATGTCGAACAAGCGCGTCTGCTTCACAATCTGCTGGCCCCTCTTTATACTGGGAGCTATGAACGGAGGATGTGTCCGGCTCTGCCAGAATCCACTCGCCTGAACCCCGAGTCCGTACGGTACTTGGGTTCCGGACCGGATAGTAACATCAAGGAAGTTACTTTGATTCCTCCAGTTCTAATCAAGTAAGTAAAATTCTACCCTAAAAATCAACCGAGCAGTCGGTCCTAGCTAGCAGAGGATCCAACGGTGCAAAAAAATTGAGAGATAACAGAAAAGATATGTAGCCAATGCCAGAAAGATTACACAGACACGGCGAGTTCCACGGCCGGCACGGCGGACGCCTCAACCTGAGACCGGCACACCGGGCACGTCCTGTGAGACCACAGCCATACGTCGATGCACCCTTCATGGAACAGGTGCGTGCACGCCGGCAGCCGCTTCACCACCTCCTTTGGCCTAATCTCGGCGAGGCACACCGCGCACTGGTCGCCCTCGCCCTCGCCGTGCCCGATCTTCTCGTACTTGTACACCGGCAGGCCGGCGATCGCTGCCCGGCCTAGCCCGACGGCCGGTTCCCGCGGAAGCGCAGCCATGGACTGAGACGGATCGCTCTCTTGTTCTTGCTCACGCTGCAGGCGCCGCAGCCTGGCGCGAGCGCGCGCGCGCTCGCACAGCCCGGCGACGAAGAGGAAGGCGAGCAGGACGGTGGCGATGCGGATGTTGACTGTCCACGGGACGCCGGCGAGGTACAGTATCGCGCACGTTAGGCCCACCGGAGCAGCGACGATGAGCACGAGCTTGAGCGGCATGCTGGCCGGCGAGCGGATCACGATATGCTTTTTGTAGGTGCGATTTGTTTGTGTTTTTTCTCTATGGCGCATGGCCAGGTCTATGGGCTTCCTGGATTCCTACATGATTATTCCAAGTGTGCCGGCAGCTTGAGTGTGTGTTGTGTGACTGCAAGAGCTCATCGATGGGGACAAGCTGGCTAGCCCTCTTGGAGTTTACGTGGTCAGATGTTGGATCAGGCATAATGACCGCACCATGAACTGTTCGGTTATCAAAGCCTTGGCTGTGTGTGTATGAAATTTGGATTAAATGTTTGTCAGGACATAGGTAGTTCGAAGCATGCTGAACTTTTTTTAAAAAAAATTGCTGAACTTTTTTTTTACGAATAGGATTCTGGCATTAAAAGAAACACCGAACAGTACAAAGCACCCTAAGAAAAACGAAAATTACAACGAGATCCTTGAGAAGCCCTTCATCTTCAACCTTCAGACCGTGGCAATGGCGCGCCGCCGCTGCCGCTCCTCCCTGAGTCGGCCTGACGTTGTTGATTGCGGACGGGAAGTCGCCGAACGGGTCAGGAAGACCACATCCGTCCCGGAGACGAAGAAGAAGGAAGAACTGTTGATGAAGCTCCTTGACGATCCGAAGATCCCCACAGCCAGACAAAATCCTCGAAGACCACACCACTCCCACGAGCCTCTCGACGTTGCCGTCGAGATGGGGTTGAAGCCGGGGAGACCTTATTGCACGAGGCGGCGCCACCACCACCTGAACGCCGCCCCTACAAACCTTAACCCTAAAAATTGAGAACGAAACCCACAAAACACGGAGCGGAGCCCTCCCACCGACGAGGGTCGAGATCCACCGTGACTCCATGGCCCAAAGGCCACAGAGACCGGTGACCTGCGGTGGCACCGGCGGGAGGCAACGATAGATCTGATCGCCTCTGCCTTGAGTCGCTGCGGACGTAACGTTTGCTGAACTCTTTTTCGATAACTAGTAAATGTGTATGTGTCATGCACGTATAATATTTTGACATATATCAACAAAATTATCAAAGAAGTTCAATACTATCATGATCTAAGTGAAAATAAACAATATTACAAAACCTTCACACATATATAACATGTACTTATGAATTCAATATTTCCTTAGCAGCAGCGTGTCTACAAACAAAATAATATAAAATGGAATGGCACCGGATATCAGTATATATGTTGCCTTATATTAAAACTTCAAATAACCTAATCATCATTTAACAGAACTGGAGTAGAAAATGGAAGTTTACATGTCCTAGAAATGAAAGCAAAAATGAAAGGTTACTCAGGGCAAAACGAACTTGTCTAATCCCTGAGACAATCTTATTAAGTCGCACATGTACATGTTTCCCTTGAGATCCAAAAATGGAACCATCAATCAAGAAATCAACAGGTGACAGAACAATTCACTACACCACAACACTAGATTACCGACTGACGTTGGTCGGTAAAAGTCAGCACCGCCGACAGATCATCAGTCGGCATAGTTTGTGTCAAATTGTTGGTCGGCAATGTTTTTATGTATCATCCGACTTTCGGTCGGAAATATGTCAACCTTTGATGTCCAGCGGTTGGTCGGTATTGCCTCCATACTCGTCGGATCATCCGTTGGTAAAGAATCCCGACCAACTGGTGGAAGTTAAGTGGTTCGGCCCGCGCGGGGCGAAAATATTTGCACCAACCGGCGCGAAAACTTTCGTTCGCACCACACCCAAATCTCTCCGCTACCGCTTACACAGTGAACCCTAAATCCCCAAATCCGTGCATCGCCGCCTCCTCTTCCTTCTGCCCCCACACGCTCAAGCTCTCTACCGAAGCCTGTTTCCGTGTCGAAATCGAGAGCGAGTGGGCAAAACAAACAGGAGAACCAAGATTCAGCGGTGTTTTCCGCGTCGTCTCCGCGGGGTCACTCGCGATTTGACAGGGGGCAGCTTCGAGCGGGCCGGGGAGGCGGGGGCAGGGCACCCATCCGGCGATGATCTGCTGCTAATCATTTCACCTCTCCACCTACCTAGTTCGAGTTCATATCTGCTGGTAATCAGTACTAGTTGAGCTCTTGTCCGGATGGATTTAATACTAGTTGTGTGTAGGATTAGTACTAGTGCTATCTCTCAGTCCAAAATTTCGGCTCGAATCTGTTGATCCAACTTCCCGCTATCCTACCGCTAGCTTCTTGAACGGTGGTAATGAAGTAGTCTGTGATAGTAGTGAAAGGTCATGCCTTTTCACTCAATGACTCTATGTATATGCTTCTTAAAATCCCGTGTGGCACTTAATATAACTCTTAAGTAGCTAGCATCAGTGTTCTTTGGTGACTTGTTTCAGTTGAGGACGATGCCCAAACAAGATACCTTAAGAATGTTGTTTTCACTTTATGAATGTGTACAGTTGTTAATCCTGCTGACCATCCAATTTCAGGCTTCTAAGTAACTTCTATTCCTTTGCTCAGTGTCAAGCTATGTGAAAGAGCATTTCCCTAATAAATGTATTTTGGTGTTTGTTAACAACATGTGGTGATTTAACCATGCTATTAAAGTTATGCAGATTTTCTAGGTTATTTCAGGATCTCACGGAGGTGCACCCCAAAAAGGTTGAAAAGATCGGAGCCCGTAGTCCAGTAGTGGAGTTAGGGCTTAGTTGTCTTGTAGGGTGCTTCGCGAAGGTGGAATTGGTTGAGAGGGGATCCACGAAGTGCAGCTGTTGTCTCTTCTAGGGCGGAGACTCCGGCCCTGGTGGCCGGAGACTCCGGCCTAGGGGACTCGCCCAGGGAAACCCCAGAGTTGGCCGCTTCAGATGCTCGTCCGGAGTTGGGCCGGAGACTTTCTGTCTCTGGCCGGAGACTCCGGGCTGGCATGCTGAGGCCGGAGACTCCGGTCCCCAGGGGCCGGAGACTCCGGTCTGTCCGGCTGGGCTAGGGTTTGCTAAAGGCTCGGACGCGTCAGAGACCAGGCCGGAGTTGGGCCGGAGACTTTTGTCTCTGGCCGGAGACTCCGGCCCTGGAGTCACTTAGGGCGGAGACTCCGGCCCTCCTGGCCGGAGACTCCGGCCCTCCTGGCCGGAGACTCCGGCCCTAGTCGTCCAGCAACGGCTACATTTCGTGGAGGACTATATAAAGCCTTCTTCTTCCTCAAGAGCTGGCTGGGGCTTCCACTCTCTCTCCTCCATTGTTCCAAAGCTTCATAGCACTAGTTCTCTCTCCCTAGCCAATAAAACTCAAAGCCCTTTTGGGATTTGAGGGAGAAGACCTAGATCTTCACTTCCACCAAGGCGATTTGATTTCCCCCCTCTCTTTGTTGAGGGGCTTGTAACTTGTGTGATTCATCGGATTCCTAGCCGGAAGAAGCCGTCCTCCAAGCTTAACTTTGTGTGTAAGAGCTTGGTGGGCCTATTGGGAGCCTCCAATTGAGTTGTGGAGCTTGCCCCAATACTTTGTGTAAAGGTGTCGTGCCGCCTTCAAGGGCATCGCTTAGTGGAGCGTGAACTCGCCTTTGTGGCTTGTTCACCGGAGAATAGGGTGAGCCTTTGTGGCGTTGGTGGCCTTTGTGGCACCACACCTCTCCAACGTAGACGTACTTCCCGTAACAAGGAAGGAACTACGGGAATACATCCTTGTGTCTTCGTGTCTCCATTGCGGTTACTTTTATCCTTTACTCGTACCTTTACTTATATTGTTATTGCTAGCTTGCTTGTCACTCTAGGTAAATTCACTTAGTAGCACATCTAGAGAATTTACCTTCTTGTCTAGCCTTAACTTGAAAAGAAGTAAAAATTTGGGTAGCTCCTATTCACCCCCCCCCCTCTAGTCGCTCATACGATCCTTTCAATTGGTATCAGAGCGTGGTCTCTTATTCGGGCTTAACCGCCTAAGAGTTTGAGCAACTATGGAAGGGGATAAGGGTAAAGAAACTCCTCCCGAAGATACTCCTCCATCTATCTCTTCCTCTTCAATCTCACGTGAGGAGCATTTGGCGTCCTTGGACACAATGCAAACCACCATGAGATTGGAGATGAAGGCTATGTTTGAGGAATATTTTGGAAGAAAACCTTCCGGGCCCACCGACCCAAACACCACACCTAGTGTGGAACTCTCCATGGCTAAGGTGAAGCCACCCAACGATGGCTCCACCTCCGCCGAGAATAAAGGTGACCCTCCTAAGGAAAATGATGGTCCGGCAAAGGGTGCTAACATTCCACCCCCGAACGCTTACTCCCCTCCGCCGGTCCATTATCCTATGCCACACATTAACAACATGGGATCTCCTCCTAAGCTTGATTCTCGCAATTTTATTAAATGGCAAGGACTAATGAAATCTCATATTTCTAGCTCTTCTACTCATTTGTGGAGGGTCATACAAAATGGCTTTGCACCTCATGATCCTCTCAACTTGACCGGAAGGGAAGAAGTTGATGAGCAACTCAATGCCACCGCCAAGCATCTCCTTCAACAAGCCGTACCGGATACTCATGCGGTACACATCAACAACTTGAGCACCGCCAAGGAAGTATGGGACTATCTCACTATGCTCTTCATTGGGAATGAAAGTATTCGGTCCTCCAAGTTTGATGAGCTCAAGAGTGAAGAATGGGATTTCATTATGCGTGATAATGAGACTCCCGATGAGATGTACCAAAGGATCTTGGCTCTTGCAACGGCCTTGACCGGGTTTGGGTGCAAAGACAATGGTGATGACTATATCAAGCGTATGTTCATCACCTCCATCAACCCAAGAGAACCCATGCGGTCCGAGATAATCCGTTCAAGACCGGATTTTGGGAGTATGACCTCAAATGAAGTTCTTTGCGAGTTCACCGCCTTGTCTATCTTGAATAAGAACGCGGAAGAGACTAGAGCCCGTGTTCTTGCCGAACAAGGAGTTCACAATCTTGCTCTCAAGGCCAAGGTGGTGTCCAAGCAAGGAGAAGGAGAAGAAGAAATATATGAAGAAGAGTATTGGTCTTCGGAAGATCTCAAGTTTGCCCTCCATGAACACTTGGCTCTCAATGCAAATGCCTTTTGGGATGCCAACAAGCACAAGACGAAGGGATCCAAGTTCAAATCCTTTCCAAGGAAGGGTGGTGACTCTAAAGTGAGGCATTGCTACAATTGTGGAGGAATCAAGCACTTCATCGCCGAATGTCCTTATGAGAACAAGGAGGACAATGAAGGCCGGCTCATCCCCAAGCGCCGGTCATCAAAGTTCTACCCATCCAAGAAGCATGGGAACAAGGACAACAAGAAGAAAGGAGAAAGGGTATTGGTGGTTCATGAGGAGTATGACTCCGAGTCCGATGATGACGACTCTGTTGATGAAGAGAATGGAGAAGTGGCTGCCATTGCCATTGTCTCCACACCATCTACATCCCTCTTCAACTCACAAAATGAGAACGCCATCATCACCACTCACAAGTGTCTTATGGCTAAGGCCTCGGAGGTAACCTCATCACCTATTCCTTCATCATCGCATTCCAATGCTACCTCTATGGATGATGTGAGTAGTCTTAAGATTAAGAAAGAACTAGTTTCTTGTGATGATTTTCTTGCTAACATGAAGGGGCCAACCAAGATATACTTTGAGACACTAATGTGTGAAATTGGTGATGCCCATGACACTATCAAGGAGAAGGAGGAGTTGGAAAGATTAGCCGCCGATGATATTGGCTCTCTATCAATTGAGCTCGAAGAAGAGCAAAACTTGAGAGTCTCTTTAGAGGAGAAATTGTTGGGACTAGAAGAGTCTCATAATCTAATCTTGTCAAAACTCACTAAAGAACGTGACCATGCTCTAGCTATGGTCAAGTTGCTTAAAAAGGAGAAAGTTGAATTTGACGTTGGTCATAATGATCTTCGTGAGAAGTTTGAGAAGCTTGAAGAAGCCCACAAGGCTTTGGAAGGCAAATTCTCGCATCTCACCAAGATTCGTGAACAACTTCAAATTCAACTAACTATTGAACAATCTAAAGTCCCACCAATGCAAGTTATTGAAGTTCCTTGTTCTTCTAACTCTATTTGTGATCATAGTGATATCATTGAGGAGAACAATAGGTTGAAGGCCGATCTTGCTAAGGGCCTTGCTACTTGCATTCAAGGAGAGAAGAATCTCAATGATCTCTTGAACAATCAAAGATTGTTCAAGGGAAAGGAGGGCCTCGGATTTGTTGCCGAGTCCTCAAAGAAAGGGGATCTTTGTTTGGTGGCCGAGTCCTCAAAGAAGAAGAAGAATAAGAAGAACAAGAAGAAGACAAAGCCTGCTGCTGCTCCTACTCCTCATGTCCCCTTTGATATTTGTTACACCGAGGAGGAGTGGGAGGAGCTGAATGGGAAGAAGAAAATCGAGGAGACCAGAGTCTCCGGGTCAAAGGTTCCGGAGTCTCCGGTTAGTTCATCTACCCCGGAGTCTCCGCTCCCAAAGGCCAGAGTCTCCGGCCCTTCTCACAATAATTTTGCAGGAAAATATAACCCTCATTATGTTCTTCTTAGGAACTATTATGGTGATGTCTATGCTAAATATGTTGGTCCCTATGATGGTTACATTGAATATGCTATTTGGGTACCTAAGATTCTTGTGACTAACAAAAGAGGACCCATTCAAAAATGGGGACCTAAAACCAAGAATTAATCTCTTGTAGGGCATTGCTTCCGGAGGAGGAAAATGGATTATTGATAGTGGTGCCACAAGCCACATGACCGGAAGCAAAAATATTGTGGAAGATCTAAAGCCCAATACTTCAAATGTCACGGTCTCATATGGTGATAATTCATCCTCTAAGGTACTTGGTTTCGGTAAGGTGGTGATCACTTCGGACGTGTCCCTAGTGAATGTCATGCTTGTCAAAACCATTGGTTATAATCTACTTTCCGTTCATCAACTTGCTACTATGGGCTATGCCACATATTTTGATGTTGATATTGTGGTCGTCATGTGGAGTAAGTCTCTCAAGGTTGCCTTTGTTGGGTATGTCGAAAATGACTTGTATGTGGTGGACTTTTCGGAGAAACCCACTACGGCCGCGATATGCCTAATTGCTAAGGCCGACGTGGGATGGCTTTGGCATCGCCGGTTAGCCCACGTCAATATGAGAGCTTTGCAAAATCTCTACACCGGCGGCCACATACTCGGACTAAAGGATGTTTCTTTTGCCAAAGATCGTGTTTGTAGGGCATGTATTGAAGGAAAGATGCATGAAACAAGTCATCCAAGCAAGACTATTATCTCTTCCAAGAGGTGCTTGGAGCTCCTTCACATGGATCTCTTTGGACCTCCCACTTATGCAAGTCTTGGTGGCAAGAAAGATTGCTTGGTGATTGTCGATGACTATTCAAGATATACTTGGGTTTATTTCTTCGAGTTCAAAAGTGAGACCCAACAAACCGTCAAAGACTTTGCCACCGAAGTTGAGCGTCAATTCAATACCACCATATTGACTATAAGAAGTGACAATGGCACCGAGTTCAAGAACTACTCCCTAAATGAGTTTCTTAGTGGTGCGGGTATCAAACATCAATATTCCGCTGCATATACCCCGCAACAAAATGGAGTTGCCGAGAGGAAGAACCGGACTCTTATGGATGCGGCAAGAACTATGTTGGCGGAGTTCAAGTCTCCATACAACTTTTGGGCCGAAGCCATTAATACCGCATGCCATGCCACCAACCGGCTTTATCTCCGCAAGAACTTGAACAAGACTCCATATGAAATTCTTACCGGGCAAAAGCCCAACATCATGTACTTTCGGGTATTTGGTTGTAAGTGTTTCTATCTCAAGAAAGGTGTTCGTTTGTCAAAATTTGATTCTAAAGCTATAGAGGGTATCTTTGTTGGTTACTCCACGGACTCACATTCCTATAGGATCTATAGCAAGTCCACCGGGCATATTATAGAGACTTGTAATATGAGGTTCGATGAAGATAATGGTTCCTTTGTGGCACAAAGTGGTGTTCGTGATGTAGGTGACGAAATTCCTCCCCAAGCCATAAGAAGAATGGGTGTCGGATTCTTCCGGCCCATTGAGGGACACCTTTTGGCCGAAGGAGAAGGACAATGCTCTACACAAGTGGAGCCTTCACCTGCTGAACACCCACAGGACATTGACCAAAGACAAGCTGCGCACCCTCAACCTCAAGATCATCCCACCGAGCAATCTTGCCCGGAGTCTCCGGCCCCTGTGGTCCGGACTCTCCGGCCTATACCGGAGTCTCTGGGTATGGATACCGGAGTCTCCGGGGGTGATCATGACCTTGATGAAGATCCTTCGGAATTCCGTAGCTATGGGCCACTTGATGATCAAGGCAATCCAACTGGTCAAGGCGAGGACCAGAACAGTGATCATGAAGATTATCAAGTAGTCTCTCAAGAATCTCCTCTTGAGGCTCGCACTCGCCGTGAGAAGAAGCTTGAGTCCATTCTTTGACGAAGAAGCATATCCTTGGAAAATGTGGTTGGGAGTGTTCGTAAAGGTGTCTCCACTAGGAGGCAACTTTCTAACTTTAGCTCTCATCATGCTTTTGTCTCTTGTGTAGAACCCAAGAAAGTTTATGAGGCACTTGAGGATCCGAATTGGCTTGATGCCATGCATGATGAACTCAACAACTTCGAGCGCAACAAAGTTTGGACTCTAGTAGAAAGGCCTAAAGATTGCCGTAATGTCATTGGGACCAAGTGGATCTTCAAGAACAAGCAAGATGCAAATGGCATAGTCATTCGTAACAAGGCAAGATTGGTGGCTCAAGGTTTCTCCCAAGTTGAGGGTATTGACTTTGGTGAAACTTTCGCTCCCGTTGCCCGTCTTGAATCCATTTGCATCTTACTTGCATATGCATCACATCATAACTTTAAACTTCAACAAATGGATGTTAAAAGTGCATTTCTCAACGGTCCCTTAAATGAATTGGTTTTTGTGAAGCAACCCCTGGGCTTCGAAAACCCTAAGTTTCCTAACCACGTTTACAAACTTGATAAGGCGCTCTATGGCCTCAAACAAGCCCCACGTGCATGGTATGAGCACCTTAAAGAGTTGTTGGTTGATCGTGGTTTTGAAATTGGGGTGATCGATCCCACTCTTTTTACTAAGAAGGTCAATGGGGAGCTTTTCATTTGTCAATTATATGTTGATGATATTATATTTGGTTCTACTAACAAAGCTTTCAATAATGAGTTTGCCAAGCTCATGACCGACAAGTTTGAGATGTCTATGATGGGGGAGTTAGAGTTCTTCCTTGGATTTGAAGTCAAACAATTGAAGGGAGGGACTTTTGTGAACCAAGCCAAATATACCCAAGACATGCTCAAGAGGTTCGAGATGATAGGAGTCAAAGGTGCAAAGACTCCCATGCCAACAAAGGTTAATCTTGATCTCGATCCTAATG
Organism: Dactylis glomerata; assembly: GCA_007115705.1. Taxonomy (NCBI): domain Eukaryota; kingdom Viridiplantae; phylum Streptophyta; class Magnoliopsida; order Poales; family Poaceae; genus Dactylis; species Dactylis glomerata. The sequence continues at coordinate 1,835,715 of QXEO01000628.1, forward strand.
GTAAAGAAGTGGATCAAAAACTCTATAGATCTATGATTGGTTCCTTGCTTTACCTTTGTGCATCTAGACCGGACATTATGTTAAGTGTGGGAGTTTGTGCACGTTTTCAAGCCGCACCAAAAGAAAGCCACTTAGTGGCGGTCAAAAGAATCTTTCGATATTTAGTGAATACCCCTAACTTTGGTCTTTGGTATCCAAAAGGAGCAAGTTTTGATCTTGTAGGTTACTCGGATTCGGATTGGGCGGGAGACAAAGTGGAACGGAAATCAACCTCCGGGGCTTGCCAATTTCTTGGTAGGTCTTTGGTGTGTTGGTCATCTAAGAAACAAAAATTGTGTGTCTCTCTCTACCACCGAAGCCGAATATGTAGCCGCGGCTAGTTGTTGTGCACAACTCTTATGGATGAGGCAAACTTTGAAGGATTACGGTGTCATTTTTGACAAAGTGCCTCTTTTATGTGATAATGAAAGTGCAATCAAGATCGCTCACAACCCGGTGCAACACAACAAGACGAAGCATATTGAGATTCGTCATCATTTCATTCGGGATCATGTCAACCGTGGAGATATTGATCTATCTTATGTTGGCACTCATGAGCAACTTGCCGATATATTCACAAATCCTCTTGATGAAGCAAGATTTCGGTAATTGAGGCATGAACTAAATGTCATTGATTCAAGCAATGTGGCTTGAGCTAGGTGCATTCACTCCCATACTCTAACTTGTGTGTTGTTCTAGATATGGGCATGGAAATAGGGGGAGTGCGGTCCTAATTGATTGGACTATCCCTCCCCCCATAATGCCAATAGTAAGCGTATTGTTCTATCTTGTCATTTGTGACATTTTTGAGCTTAATCGATGAGTCTAGGTTTTGGGCCCAAGATATATCTTCGCGGTGCCATACCTATATACTCATACATGGTGGCCTTTTGGTCACCAACCTCCCTAGTGGAGGAGTTTCCCATTTGATTTTATTGTCTTATTTTTTTATGGGAACATGCTCATGTTTGGTCTTATTTGATTTTATTTGCATGTTTGCAAACATGAGCATTTTGTACCACACAGTGACACTGTGTCCATCCCAAGCCTATCTCATCCTCAAACATACTCATCTTTAATTGACATGTCCTTTTCCACCATAAATGTGATCTTGTCAATGGGGGGCCGGAGACTCCGGGGTTTACAGCCCGGAGACTCCGGTGGGCCGGAGACTCCGGGGTAAGTACCGGAGACTCTGGCCGGGCGGTTTCGACTCAAAGACTTAGGGCACGGGGTGGGGAAGAACGGTTCATTCTTCCCCATCCACCCCCATGCCCCTGCTCTTCCCCTGCCGCCCCCATTGTCCAAGATCGCCCCCGGAGCCTCTCCAAGCTTCGGGATCCACCGTGCCACCGGCAAAACAAGTTCTTGAAGGTGTGGGATCATTCCCACCGGTCGATTTCTTGCCATGGACTCCGGTAAACTTGCTCTCAATCTACTTCATCTAGTTCTCCCTAGATCTATGAGATTTGCATGTTTCCCCTAGTTTGATATGGTGTACTACCTTCTAGTGGCTATCAATCATCTTCTTAGCAACTTTATTGTGGATTTTGCACTCTATTTGTTCAAATGTAGTCTCCTAGGCTCGGGCTCCTGCATCCAACCGGAGACTCCGGCCCCTGTGGCCGGAGACTCCGGGCTGGATGCAAAGTCTCCGGTTTTGGCCGGAGACTCCGGCCCGAGTCCCCGGAGACTCTGGCTAGATCAGACCTGAGTGCACTCTTTCACAGCATAGTTGCTTACTTTTTGATTCTAGGACATGTCACCTCAACCTTGCTATCTTCCCTCACCTCACGGTGAGGTGGTTC